>JAQPZY010001297.1:0-1200000 GCA_029931535.1 Margaritifera margaritifera | reverse complement strand
TCACTTGCAGTGATGAGCCTGCAAGAAGCATGTTTGGTAATGTGCTGGAGGTACTCAGATTTGTTTCCAGACCTTGATGTTTTAGCTAAAGTGTTGCTGGTTTCACCTATAACATCAGTGGCTTGTGAACAAGGTTTCTTGTCACATAATCGCATCAAGACAAAGGGAAGTGGACATTTAAAACAAGAAACTATAATGAAAATAATAAGGGTGATGGAGGAAAGTCCAGAACTTAAGGAATTTGCTCCTAAACCAGCTGTGGAGATATTTTTTAAAGTTTGTTTAAGAAAAAAGTGAATGTAGTATGCTGTGTTGCTTAAAGATTAAATGAAAAAAGTGAATGGAATATGGTCATTTGTTTCTTCTTCAGTGTCTTGGCAAATGTATTGATCTGCAATGGAATTAAGTTACTTAAATAAATTAATATAGATACGAAAATGTAATCTCTTCCTTGATTCCTTTAAGCTGCACACAAAACTAAATGTTAAAGTTAAGCCATTGAGAATTACCATAATAACATCACAATTGTCACTGTTCTCAATTGCCTTAATTTTTCATTCTTTTACTATGATAAAAACAATATGCACGTTGCAAGGGAAAAAAAGTATTGTATTGGGACAACTGTCTCTCAAACTATTTTGAAAAAAAGGAGTGCTGGACTGCAACTTTGAAAATCCTAAGGAGAAACCCAACACATATACATAAGGGAACAATACATATTTGAACTTTCAAGAAAGAGGACACACACACACATATATACATATATATAAGAGAGACAAAAAGGAGATTTAAGGACCGAAAAGAAGGCCATGTCCGGAAAAAAGAAGACGTATGGTAGCTCTAACATACAGTGTATATTCAACCTCGAAATCTTGTAACATTGATATGTCAACACACAAGAGACTTACAGAAGAAAAATTTCCTTTGCAATATTGCTGTGCCTGAGGAATATGAAATACTTCATCCATATACGTGGTCGGCTGGACATAATATATGTAATTAAACGTGAAACCGGTCAAGATAACAAACAAAGATATTATAGCTACGTTCCACATTTTGAAACGGAAGTGAATTCGACGACATCAAGATAAGACAACGTTTTCAAGCAAATCGCAAACCGATCCAGAAAAGAATCACAGACACAACAAATCCAGATATTATTAGAGATCAATAGGTGTAGACCGATAAATCGATCTCGATAACGAATTTTGTTAACAATTATTTTGATGGTAAATAACGACCATGAGAATAAAAATGTCGTTATCGAAAAAGATTGATCGGTTTAGAATAGGTGGACCATCCAATGGCGGCAATGTGAAGACACCACCCTGTCGACTGAAACATTTTTTTTTCATTTTTTTTTTTTTTTAAATGCATAGTTCTAAAGAGGGTTCGTGTTTTAATAATGTCAAACAATTTTAACATGTTATTATAGAGTATGTCATATCGTTTTCTTTCTACCGTATAAAATAGTTGTAGAGTTTTCTGAAAGCATAAGATTTATAAGCATGTATATAGTAGACACTAATCTGATATATTAGCTTTCATTTTAATATATAATTTTGATATTAGATTCCTGTACTAAATTTATATTTATTTCTTATTTTTTATGAAACACTGTGAGATGATCTGAGACTAACCTATATACAGTCTCTGATATGATCATGCTCGTTGAAAAATACGATGGACGATCCTTTAAGTTTAGTACAGTGATGAACGTGCTGATAGTGAATTAGACAGAATAAGACATGTTAAGATATATCTCTAAATTTTATACAGCTTTAGCTTTTTCTCTTTTTTTATACCTTTAATATAGATTAGTTAAGCCAGCCGTAGTGAAGGTTAATTGTCAGTAAAAGAAGCACGAGGCCGCTAATTAAATTTAAATAGTTTGATTTTTTTATGTGAGCTGTCACCAACGTACAATAAATACAATAAAATGAATCGCTGGTTAATTCAAACTACTGCTCTATCGTGTTTCATATATTATCTACTACTGACATCCCACCCCCATATGCATGTGATCATGAGGCCACCTACTTTACTACTGCATTAAAAAATGAAAAACATATTTTTAAAAAAAAAAAAAAAAAACAACACAAAAAACAACATTTAGTGCGCGGCCACTTCTTTAACTACTCTGTTATCAGATATATGCACCTGAACCCTCCTATACCTTACAACAGAAATACAACCATAATAACGTGATATTAAAACCTTACAAATGTATTAAATAGAGATGGGAAAAAATGCTATGGTCGTGGTACTTCAAAATTACTAATGGAGATATAAAAAAAAAAAAAAAAACAAACCAGAAATACTCGATATCAACGACGTAGAAGTTGTTCATTTAGAAAACAGCTTGATTGGAGGAAATAAAAAAATGTATTTTACACCCTTGCAGAGCTTGATCATTACATAATTTTGTGTAAATGTTGTAGGACCATAAAGTACATATATTTCCACCAGCATACAAAAAGAAAAATACACACAAAATTTTAACTACATTTATTGAGAGAAATTAAATGCTTTAAAAAAAAAAAAAAACGAGTGAGCCGTGTATTGAGAGTAAATGTCATATTATACGATCTTATTGATTTACGTAAATGATTAACCGATTAAATCAAATGCCTGCAATATAATTACTTTCCTACTCTGTATACACCTCTATCTCGCTCTGTATGTATGACGTTGATATTCCGCAGCAAGACTTGTACGTGCAGTACTTGACCACACAGCGATATATGTGTGCAAGGGTATTGCCCAGCAGAAAATTAATATTTTACTTGGCTGTGCGTAGGAATTGCATATATTAACTTAGTATCTGTTCTAGAAAGTACAAGCAGTATATATTCCAGGTAAAGTATCGCGGGACTATGGTGAGAAACAGTACTGTTTTATACTGAAACACAAACAGACAGACAGACAAAACATTGATAGGGGAGAAATTAAAATACAGAATTGTTTTATACCGAAGCACAAACATACAGACACAAACAATATATTTTAGCTCATACATTTAATTCAGCATAGTGCACAGGCAAGCAGGCAGAGAAAACCAGTCTGCGCATAGAGTAGAAATTACAGTAATAGCAACTGACTGAATTAGCTCAGTGGTATAATGTCTGGATTTTAAAACCAAAGAATGATGGATAAAGACTCGTGTTCTCAAAAATATTTTGTATAATAAATTTTGAATAGCATCACCTTAGTACATAAATCTGGACACGCACATAAAAAGTAGATCAAAACATTATGCAATAACTTCAATTTCGAGAAGAAAAAAAAAAAAGCTGCTTTTAAGCAACTTAGAAAGTCAGAATGACTCTAAGGAGGAATTGGTCTTTTGCAAGGGACTTACGTTGGGAGACTAGTAACACTATGGTAAACAAACGAACAGCCAAATGAGCCACCAAGTATACGAATGAAGCGACCCAAGTCAGCCAAAAAAGGCCCTTTTGAAGGAGCTCGTCTCATGTATGACTTGCATAAAGACAGCGTGAAACTGGCCACACACAAAGTTGTAAAAAATGAGGATGACGTATAATCGAGTAGGAAAAATGATCTGTAAAAGGAAAGTTTCATCCCTCTGTGGGTTTCTGGTTGTTTCTTTCCGGTGTACTACCCTCAGGGGCGGAGACTTTAGGTAATGAGGTGGGAAGTTTGCTAAAATTAATGGCAAAGCTCAAATTAATCTTATTCACACACAGTTTAATATTTAGTAGTGGTTGTTAACTAAATAAACCAGAAATTAAGACTTCTATATTTGATCTATCTAATCCAAAAGGTGTTAGAAACCTCTATTAATACGAGTACAATGTAAAGAACTGAGACGAATGAATAGGCAAAATGTAAACATATTCGTCTCTAAAAGGCTTATAGATTCATTCAAGAGAAATGTAAATGAGTACAGATTTTATGGTGGTAACAATCAAGATTTTTATGATTTTTTTTAATGGCACTGAACCCTACTTGAATAAAGTAATACTTCGCAAAATCCGTTCATTTGGTTCAATACAAGTTCAGCTTGACTTTACTATCGGATTTATGAAACGTCCCACACAAGACGGACCGAAAGCTGAATACAGGAAATTTTACCACAGAACAAGTTCTATGAACTGTTACGGAATTATATACCATTTTTCTTTTAATAATGGTATAGTTTATTAGTTTATGATCCCTGTTCTTAGTCTAACAGCTGTCGTCTTGCCGTGAGTACAGATACGGTAGGCTCGATCGATATTTCGCTGAAGCTTTAGTCATGTGACGTGTTTCCCGCGCGTGAGAGAGTTTGAACTTTTGACCTAGTTCTCGTACTTTTAAGAGTAAACATTGTATTGACCAGGAATTACAGTTTAAGGTCATTACCGAAGAATGAATCGTGTTAATTAAAAGGAAATTATTTCGAAATACCCAGTTGTTTATTGAAGACGTATTATGGGTTTTATTTCGATTCTGCGTATTAGGAGACTATATTATAGAATTAATAGTAGCATTCGGGCATTCTTCATAGTTACATTGAATTGAGAGGTCATAAACGAATTTGCTTCATTTTGTGTGGGGGATATTCTGTTTTGGAGGTATATTTGCTAACAATACAGTGCATTCTGGATTAGTACTGTTTCTTCAACCTGAATAATTATACAGCTTGTATTTTAAATCTTGAAAACTTGCTTGTGTCTTTTCTTCTGTTACATTACCCCTAGTCGTAACAGAACATAATGAACAGATCTGAAATGGATGATCTAATTGAGCATTTTACATACCAAATTTAGACAGGAAGTGGATGTTTTACATTTTACATACCAAAGTTGGACAGGAAGTGGATGTTTTACATTTTACATGCCAAATTTGGGCAGGAAGTGTATGTTTTACATTTTACATGCCAAATTTTGACAGGAAATAAATGAAATCTCGAGGTGGATATTTGACAGGATTGAATAATTAACACTGCGCGTAAACAGGTGTTAATCTATAACAGGCAGCTCCTATACTGATTTGCCTGAATGGGTAAATAACAAACAAGCTTACATAAACGTAAAACATAGAGATGAATGATGTTTTCTTCTATGCAGCTGAATCTGTGCTAAATACTCCGAGTACTTATGTATGCAGATCATCCAATTGTAGTTCGGTTAGATACAGTCATTGGTCTGACAGACGCTATAATACCATGCATATTACTAAGAATGCATGTATTATTTCTGTAAAGGTGTATGAAATAGTTGAAGATATATACAATATAGCAGTAAGAGTGATTGAACAAAAAAAAAGATAGGTATGCCATTATGTTGACATACAAGATTTATCCACATTGGTATTATCACAAATAAGCACACACGATGAGAAGAAATTAATCTGTAAAAATGCTTGCTTTTTTTAATGCACCAGAAGAAATATCAGATCGTAAAAGACTGTGTTAGCGTGTAGACAACTCGATATATATCATGCATGAAAAGGATATGTTGTCAAATTCGGAAATTATAATCATCAATCGAAAGTTCCTCATGTCGTTTATTTCGACTTCCAAATTATCATCATACGTTACATTTCGTGTACGAGCTACTCGCCACAAAACTGTAATGATGCTACAAATCAAACCACTGTATCATGGACATTAAAAACAATCAAGCATATATAATTAGGTTTCTGTATGTATTGATGTCAAGTCAATTCACCAATGTTACAGACCAATAGTTTACAAAGGTACTGCTTGCATTCAGGTATTTTATAGCTGTTTCGGTAAGATAGCGAGACTAGTCCACAACGAACTGAAAAATGCAAAACGTATTTTATTCATACACGAAGACCCAAAAGATATTAACTCAGTGAGTGTAAGCCATATATGTGAGAGCAAAATATTAAAAGACAATGTTGGCAACCATTATCACTTGACTGGGATGTACAGAGGTTCTGCTAATTCTGACTGTAATTTAAATTTCGCTTGTCATTATACCCAACAAAGATGAGAAATGCATTTCATTTAGCAAGGATTCAAAATAGATAGGTTCATGAAGAATGGAAATGAAATAACAGTCAAAAGAACGATTATATTTGTAGATAGCTTTCGGTTCATATGGCAGTCATTGCAAAAGCTGGTTTAAAATCTCAATGATGACAAATGTACAGAAACATCTTGGTGTTATGAAACCTTACTTTTTGAAGAAAGACATTTTCCCAAATGAATACATGTATAGTTTCTATAAATTCAATGAAACATCTATACTCCTGAAAGAAAAGTTTAATTCAAGTCTGGGTGACTCTAACATATCAAATAACGATTGCCAGTATGTATACGATGTGATGTCACGCTTTAACTGAACACGCTATGTGACATTCACGATTACTACGTGAATAAAGACATATTAATGATATGTGACATTATTTTAAGAGTTTCGAAACGTCTGTGTGACACCATACAAAATCAAAATGATCGCACTATTACAATGCACCATGTTTAGCATCCCTCAAACGAACAAAAAAGTTCCTGGACTTTTTAAGGATAACTTCAATGGCACACCAATCAGAGAGTTTTGTGGGTTAAAGTCAAACTTCTGTTCATACAGGACTGATAATGATGGGAACAAAAGTTTGTAAAGGAATATAAAAAAAAGTGTGTTTAGAAAAAATTTATAATTTGAGATGTACACAAATTGCTTCTTCAATTGCATGCATAATTACTAGGTAAAGAATTTGAACAGGTCTTACAATTATCGGATGTACGGCATCACAATAAATAAAACAGTGTTGTCAATGAACGGTGATAAGAGGTTTATCGTTGTCAATGTAAACACACTGCATTGTGGCCACATCCATACCTCGAATTGAAACGGAGACTCTAACCTCATCAAATATTTCCTTCTTTGGTTCTGCATTCATCTGGAATTTAGTGACTTTCATCCAAGGTCGTTCCCATTGCTTTCTTGTCTTTGCTGTAAAATACAATCTTGAAACGTGAATTCTCTATGAATGCTTTGATCACAGATTTGTTACTTATGTACGATCACCCATACCGATATTTCAAAATGTCTACCACTGAAAGCTAGTTTGGTGAAATGAGTAGCAATTTTTCACGACATCAACATCCCCACAGATATCAATCATAAAGTCATAAACAAAGTATGTGTTCCTTTATACAAATAAACCAAAAACTCAAGTCATTTATCATATGTCACTTCTCTGTCTATCACGATGACATTGTTATCTCTGAGCAACCATTTTCTGTCGTAGGTCTTGTTGCATAGAATAGTTAGACATTTAAAAACTACGTAACCCCTCTCCCCCACAAAAAACAGAAACAAAATACCAACCCTTTTGTATTCAGTCTCTTACAAATTTAGTGCAAACAATGTTATACCACAACTGGTCACTACGAAAATTATAATGATAATGGCGTTCATGTAAGAACATTTACTGATGCGTAAAAGAGAACTGACCTGTGCTGATTGCTTTGAATGTTAACCAGACCAAAACAGAAACGAAATAAATATACATTCTCGGAGGATATTTGTTTTCTTCTTATTATTATTATTATTATTTATTTTATTTGGGGGTGGGGGTGGGTTGTTGTTTTTATGTCTTTTGTTAATTTGCAAGGAAATGCCTTTTTGAATACTAGCTAATTTAAGATCACTACCGTGTAGTTTGTTATCGTGAGGACTTCTCAAATCAATCCGGATACAGTGAATGTCAGTGTAATAATTGTTGACACTTGCGTTGCTTATTTGTGTGTATTTTTATCACACACTGATGAAAACTAAGTTGTTTCTGTAAACTGTTGCCTCAGTTTCAAACCCTGGGAATAAGCAATGTTTGGTAGACCTTTTATAGTCACAGAGATCTTTTCTACTGCCAAATTGTGAAACTTTTCGGGATCACTTTCTCCAAATATGTTTGCACTCTATCAAAGCACCTTTCAAACTCATTCTGTGAGAATCAAAAACGATGTTAGTTAAATGTGTATTGGCTGCTATGTATATTATTCTCTCCCTCGTGATGTAGTTGTAGAAGAAAGCAATTCCATTTCTGTACTTGTGTTTTACTTATTTAGCAATTGATTTAGAGGTAATAGTATCGTACGTGAAACAACTGTTTTCAAATGTTCGTAGTCCTACTTACAAAATTCTATCACTTCAGCCGCTTTGAAGAGGACAATTTTAAATCCGAAATATTAACGTGAAGTGGTATCCTAAACTTCTTTCCAAACACTATCAACTGTACAGTTTCTGTGCCAGTATTTTGCGCAATTGCAGTTCCTGGTCTTAACTTCCTCAATTTTTCAATCATTGGTACCTTGCTTAGTCATGTTTGTCCTAAAACGATACATGTAACAACAAATCTTTGTATGTCGTGAAAATGTTGTATAATTGGCAGGACAGGGGATTTTGTCAGCATTAAAAAACAACATAGCGGGCCATCAATTGACTTTTGCAAAAGATGGCGTCGCTTCACAAAGCCTGAATGTGTCAGTGATAATGACCTTCATATTGATCACATCATTCTATCTGCCTCATTTGACCTGTCTGAATCTGGTCAAGAAATAAATGTTTTCATTCGTCATGAAGGCCAATAAAAATATATTTAGTAGTATAAGATATCACGATAGAGCAGTAATTTGAGTAAATCAGTGAACATTTTAATTTTATTTGTTGTGCGTGGCGACAGCCCACATCAAAAGATCAAACTTCTAGATTTAACAAGTGGCCTCGTACATCATATTTTACCTACTTAAGTTAGTTAAGACAGGCACTGCCGGCAAAACCAAATTTGAGGAAGTGAATAGTGTGAAGAGATTTGCTGTGGAAAGGAAAATGATAGAACTACCCACTCCAACATCAATTGGCACAAGAACAAGAAAATTAGGCATTCGCCCACTAGTCCTTCTGAATAAAACAGGTAGTCAATACATTCTATACAGTTCAAAAGACTCTGGACATATTAACAAATTATGTGGAGATAATATGCAATTGAGAAGTACTAGATTTTATTGCTTAAATATGAACAGAAGTCTCACAAAAGGCTTGAAACCTCACGACACACATCAAATATATTAACATGGATTACGCATGGTAGACTGAAAGCAACATTTACACCAGCAGCGTATGAGCTATTTCGGAATGCTTTCTCTACCTTTTGTGAGACTTCATCAGAAACGAAAGAAGCCTACAACCATGCGTGTACACCACTGATAAGGAGGTCGTAATCAAGGATTTAATGAAAAGGCTCTCCTTTCCAGATGACTCTACTGCCACAGTTAATTTCTCCCACACAAAATCTAGCATTATTATAAATAAGAAAAGTCTGTTCACAAGTAAAGACCTTCCAAAAATATGTGACATGATGCTTCCCAATAGTAAAGATTTGACCAAGCAGAACGATGAAATACACAAAATTATGTTAGAAGCTATTGCTGGACAGGACCCTACAAAGGAACATTCTGAACAAAGACACTTCAGCTGAGATGGACATTCCTGAGATGACCATGTAATTTAACAGAGATCATGGAAATACCAGTGGCAATGACAAAACAAATCATACATCAATATCATTTTCAAGTTATTCAATTGAGAATGGAACATATAAACAAATAACAGACCTCAAAATGAAACCACAAAGGAAAGAGGCAAAGACTTTGATAATCCTCATGCTCTGATGACGGTAGTAGTAATGTTAGGGTATCGGGGGCAGTAATGGGAATTAGCATTAGCCCGTAGGTTAACAGTGTTGGGCACTCTGGGGCAGTAACGGGAAATGAACATGGAAAGGACACTTGTAGGCATATAGGGGAAATGAACATGGTGGGCACTTGGTGGCAGTATGGGGCACTTGGGGGCAGAAGTGTTTATGGGTATAGAAGTGTTTATGGGGTAGAAGTATTTTATACAGACAGAATAAACACGTACACATAGACAAACAAACATAGAAACATTGAAACACTATTGGCAATGAGATTGTTTCTTTTCTAAGAGATGTGGGTGGCTCTGAAAAGGGCCGTTGGAGTTTTTGTTAACCAAGTTAACACATATGGCACCTCTTCACGGGTCTTCTTCTCCTTAAACTTCTACGCTGCAGACACCCTTGTCTCTCCACATAAATCCTTCTCTTCCAAAGAGCTGTAGCTGTTATCTTGGTGATAGCCCATGAAGCTTTCACATACATCGGGTAGTCCGGGTTGAACAGCATGCCCTATACGATGTTTGAAGTTTCAACAGATGTATACATTTTCTTGTCTTGAGAACAGGTGAAACGATGTCTCAAAGATCGGATCGAAACGGATCGAAATGGTTCACCAATCCAATCGAATTACAAAAGAGTGGGTCTCTCTTCCAATCAGAAGAGAGCAGGGGTGTGACGTCACCTTCAGTATATAGCCACCACAGCGTTCGTACGGTTTTACCTTTTGCGGCATTTTGAGCATGGCTGATACAACGAAGACCATGTATTGGGGTGAGCCTGCGTCGGAAACCTCGTATGTTCGGATCGATAGTACAATAACAACGGCAGCGCTCAACATTCAACCAGAAGATTTTAATTTGGATTTTGTGGATTTTCTGTCGTCGCAAGAATTTTTGCCTGAAACAATTTCCGTTGTAGTACCACCTTCATTACACGTTGTGGATGATTTTAGAAAGAGACAGAAAGAAGAACTGGAAACATTTTTGCAGCGTCAGAGAGAAGCAGAAAAAGCATTTCTTCAGCAAGAAGAGGAATGAAGAAAGCAAGAAGAGGAAATAGGAAAGCTAGAAGAGGAAAAGTGTGAAGGACAGAAGGAAGGGAATGATGACCATCTCAAGGTGAGTCATCTACAAGATATTTTAGCAGAGTAAAAGAATCTGAGAAACATGTATCAGACTTCTTTAACACAACCCAAGAGAAAGAGACCCTCATGGGCTAAGCATTCTAAACCCATCACATCATCTACACTCACTACTACTGAGATGCTACCACCACCATTCACTACTACTACTACTACTACCAAAGCAGCAGCAGAAGGAGTTGGACTTGGCCGTGGAAAGGGATTGAGGCAGTTAAAACTCATCATGTCCAGTCCATGTGTTTGTTTTAAAAGAAAACAAACACCAAATGTTGTGACCAAATCGTAGACTTTCAACATCAATATTACATTAAAAAATATGACAATACACTGGAGAAAGAATTAAAGGGTGATCAGCAGCAGAAGAAGAAGAACAATACAGACGTGGATTTTATCTTTTTTTACTTTGAATGTATGCACGAAACGGGTATTCACATCACTAATTTCTGCGTCGCTTATCGGGCTTGTGAGAAGTGCATACAAGAACCGTTCTATTATCATTGTCCCCATTGTAGTAGGATTCCAAGAGGACGCTAAAAAACTTTCGTGGGCCCAACACTCTTGCCGATTTTGCCCATTAGATCTTAGACCCCATATACAACACTTGGAGCAAAGAGGACATTCAACGTTACGGGACCTGTCATCGATATGCTACCGTCATGGCTCACAATTTCTCGGGATACGAGGGACAGTTTCTGTTAAAATATTTTTCAGAACAAGGTACCGAATGCCCCCAAGTCACCATGAACGGAGCCAAACTCATCTACATGAAAGTGGGACAAGTACAATTCAAAGATTCCATGAGTTATTTGACCATGCCTTTGAGTCGAATGCCTAAAACATTTGGAATGATAGAAATGGCCAAAGGGAATTTTCCTCACTTTTTCAATACCGAAGCCAATCAACATGTAGTACTCCCGCATTTGCCTAAACTTCACTATTACGACCCCGATGGGATGCACACCGAACAGCGAGAAGCCTTCCACGCTTGGTACCATGCTCACGCTTCAGACCCATTTGACTTTCAAGAAGAAAGGCTGAAGTATTGTCGATCCGATGTGGACATTTTACGTCGTTGCTGTGGAAAGTTTCGACAATTATTTCTGGATCACGGAGAAGTCGATACTTTGAAGGAAGCGTACACCCTAGCCAAAGCGTGTGGATTAGTGTACAGAAAAAAGTTCATGCCCGAGAACCAACTAGCCATCATAGACCATAACACTCATCTTTCGGTCCGCCGTCAATACTCTGCCAAATCTTTGCGTTGGCTGCATTACTTGTGCCAAAAGGAAGATAAATGGATACAACATGCACGAAACGGAGGGGGAGAAAAGAAAATGGAAAGTCTTTTTGTGGATGGCTGGGATTTAGAAAACCCTGAGACGGTGTACGAATTTCAGGGATGCTTGTTTCACGGATGCCCTACCTGTTTTTCTCAACGACACTTACAAAGTCCTTTTTCAGAGTTCACCATGAAAGAGTTGTATGAACACACATATCAACGACGCCTGAAGTTAGAAAGTCAAGTATACCAAGTGGTAGAAATGTGGGAGCACGAGTACGATCGACGTTTCAAATCCGATCCAGAATTTAGGCGCATTGCCGAAAGTTACAACGTGGTAGACATCGAACCTTTGGACCCACGTCACAGTTTGTTTGGAGGACGAACCAATGCCACACGCTTGCTGTACCACGTAGACGAATCTCGAGGAGAAGAAATCAAATACATCGACGTGTGTTCGTTGTATCCTTGGGTGATGCAAATACAAGCGATTCCCTATCGGACACCCTGAAATCCTAACAGAATACATCGACGTGGAAAACATTCGTCAATACGAAGGATTGATCAAATGCAAAGTCTTACCCCCGACAAACTTGTACCATCCTGTCTTACCCCATCATTGCCAAGGAAAACTGATGTTTCCTTTATGCCGTACATGTGCTGAAACATGTAATCATGATCACCCTTGTCACCACACGGAGGAAGAGCACGCTTTGACAGGAACGTGGGTCAGCGTCGAATTGTTTTGGGCTCTAGATCGGGGATACCGCTTGTTGAAAGTATACGAGATTTGGCACTTTCCTACCACAGCACAATACCAAAAAGGACGACGCCTCGAATCCAGGCATTTTCTCGAGCTACGTCAACGAATTTATCAAACTAAAACAAGAAGCCAGCGGCTATCCCTCTTGGTGTCAGACTCCAGAAGACCAAGTCCAATTCAAAGAACAGTACCGTTCCGTAGACGGCATCACTTTGGAAGATGTAGAAAAGAACGAAGGAAGAAGATCGTTTGCCAAAGTCATGTTGAATTGTTTGTGGGGAAAAATGGCACAATGTCCGATCTTGCCCAAGACGGAATACTTGGCATATCCCATCGCTACTTTCAACTGGTAGACGACAAAGCAAAATTGATGAAACACGCGGAAATCATCCCTGAAGATTTGATATTGGTCAGTTACGAAGGAGAACCCAAGTTTGTTCGCCCCGACGACTTTAGCAATGTATGTGGTCATTGCAGCCTACGTGACAGCCCATGCTCGCTTGAAATTGTACGATGAGGCTTTTGAAGTGTTGGGAGATCGAGTCCTGTGCTTTGACACCGACAGTTGTATGTACATCCACCGCCCTGGTTGCCCACACCCCACCATGGAAGGAGATCTTTTAGGGGCATGGACGGACAAGCACTCTCAAGAGACGATCCTCAGTTTTGCCAGCGGTGGCCCTAAAAATTACGGCTACCGATACCGAGACCGACTCCATACCAAATGCAAAGTCAGAGGATTGACACTGAACTATCGAGCCAGCCCAGTGGTGAACTTTGATCCCTTGAAAAATGCTTTACAGTCTGGAAAAGCTCAAGACTTTCGAGTGAAAACTTTAGAACCCCGCAAAATCGTGCGTTTGCCAAACCACCAAATCGTCAGTCGCCCTTTAGAAAAAGTCTACTAAATTGTGCACCAGAAACGAGTGCGACTTCCAGACCAGACCACTTTGCCCTATGGACACGCCGATCTTCAGTATAAAAAAGGACAACTTCCAAGACCAACAATTCATTGTGACTACAAACGTTGACCGAGAAAGAAGAAGAAGATGAATACTAATTCCACACAGCCACTGAGTGAGGAACTCACTGTGAACTTCAAGTTCAATGGGGAGACCAGTACACAGGCACCGATACTGACGAACTCGACACAGCCACCGAGTGAGGAACCTACGGTGGACTCCAAGTTCGATCACGACCTCGAGTGCGATGCGGTGCCTTGCGATGAGACGGATGCCGTACGCTTTGACATCAGCGATGCAGCTTGCAGCTCCTCTGAGACCATCGGAAGCGATGCTGTTCGTGTGCCTTACCGCCCACTAGCGAAAGCGATGCAACCCAACGCCCTTTCTTCTGTATCGGTGATGCTAAACGTGTACCTGCCTGCGGATGCAATCCCTACTTTGACAAAGAATTCAAGTTGCCTGTGGCTTTGCCTGGCTATTGCGACTTTGAACATCGATTTCAGACGTTCAAAGATAAGTGGGCTAAATATCTGGAAGGATCTACCCCCAAAGCTTTAACCAGAGCCGGATTTATCTACTTGGGAGAAGGTGATAAAGTCAAGTGTTTCAGTTGCGGTGTGACACTTCACGAATGGGAGTATAAAGACTCAGCTTACTTGGAACATGCCAGATGGTCTCCGCGCTGTCAGTACCTGCCTTTGGTCTGTCCCAAGAAGTAATATGTCGGATACTTTAGAAGAGTACATTCGTTGTTTGCCTCCGGAGCTGCGAGAACGCATTTACAGAAAGTTGGTCCAGATACAAGTGAAACGCAAAGAACAATTGTATCCTTTACGACATAGACGTTTTAACCATTGGTATCTGAATGCTATAAAAGTACTGATTACTTTCTAAGTATTCAAATGGTCAGACATTCACAAAGGACTAAATGACACCTTTAAGAGTTTGGATGGCACCACCTACAATGTGACACTGTTACACAGAATTCGATGGAACGAAGTTCAGGAAAAAGTGACAAACTTTGAGGAATACAAAAAACTTTTAAAAGAAGTGTCACCTCAAGACAAAACGCCTTTACGCCCTCTGAGGTGTAGAAAGGTCATCGCTGAATGTCTTGGATATCCTTTACCACCCGATTCCATTTGGCAATTGTGTGACTATTTCATCCAAAAAAAAAGACGTGCCTGAAAATGACTAGTTTAGAAGAGCACATTCAGAATCTGCCTTTGGAGCTGCGAGAACGCATTTACAGAGAATTTGTCAAGACACAAGTGAAACGCAAACTCAAAGTCATTTCTCGATTTTTTAACTATTGTTTTTTTCACAGTATAAGATGACTGATTCTTGGGAGAAACTATCGCAGATGCCTTGGAGTAGACTATCACTGAAGATACAAAACCTTGGGAACATGGATATAAAAGCTGACCATGCCACGACCGTTGTCTTCACTTGTTGAAAGAATTCAATGACAGTGTTTAGACCTTAGAGGATTACAGACGCCTGATAAACGAACTATTTCCATTGAATTTTGGACGCTATGTGGTGTGTGTGTTCGTGGCTACTTTTCTTGGATTTCGTTTCCTTGGAAATTCGTTGTGGATTATTTTGAGGAACAGTATTCGTTGTGGACTATTTTGGAGGACCAGTATTCGTTGTGGACTATTTTGATGAACGGTACATGCAACAAAAAACATGACCATTCACACTTTATCTGTGCACGAAAGACAAATTGTGCTCAAAGTGTTGAGAATCGTGATGAACACCAGTTATGTACCTCCGTGTGAAGAAGACATTTGTCAAACTTTATCTACACTTCATACTTTCCAAGAAGTGTGTATCGCCAGTTGGTTACACCAACAACTTTAAAATTGGAAAGATGTACGTGACTGGAAAAGTGTTGGTTTCGAGGCTTGGCTACAAGAAGTGCCACACTATGCCAAAGACCTTGCGAGTTACTAATCATCCAAGACAAGAGCCAGTGAACTTAGAACAAAAGTCAAAAGTGACACTTTTTGCGTGATGTGTTTTTTCGTGTTTTAATTCATGACATGTAAATATGTTTTTGTTTTGGTTTGAAACATTAAACCTGTATGAAATGTATAAAATGTCTTGTGTCTTTCGTGTTCCTCTCAAAATTCTTCCTACCTCAGTCATGGCTGCATCTTCCTCCTCTGCCTCCTCTGCCTCTTCTTCTGTTGTCGAAGTGATTGACGAAAAATTAAATCGTCAAAGTTGGGAAGCTTTGTATCTGCGCCATCCTGTTAACATGTTGATTGCTGGACCAAGTGGTTCAGGTAAAACCGAATTTGTCAAACGTTTGATCGAACACAAATCTCATTTGTTTGATCGTATCGTGTGGTGTTACAAAGAGTGGCAATCGTCTTACACGTTACTTCGAGAAAGTCAAGGAGAAGCCATTTCGTTTGTCGAAGGCATACCTCGCGAAGACGATGGGATCGTGTCTGACTTGAGTCAAACACATCTTGTCATCTTCGATGAGATGTTAGGAGAAAACGAAGAAGAAATTAAACTTTGGTTTACACGAAAAGGACATCATCGTAATGCCAGTATCATTTCCATTGCTCAAAATTTATTTCAACAAAGTAAAGCCCATCGTACCATCAGTTTCAACGCCCATTACGTGATCTTGTTTAAAAGTCTCAGAGATAAATCTCAAGTGCACGTGTTAGCCAAACAGTTAGGAACTCCTTAGCTGAATTATGCGTACGACGATGCCACTCAAACACCTCATGCGTATTTACTCATCGATTTAAAACCCAGCACTACCGATTATTTGAGATTTCATGCCCAATTGTTTCTCCATTACTATCAAGAAGGAGGTCCTGTCATTTACACGTCCCCTTCGGCAACTCTCTGAAAAAAACTATAAAAAACATCCACCACGTCATTTCTTTCTCACAGTCTTCAAGATGACATCCTTTTCAATCTCATCCTCCTGCCAAATTGATTCGTGCCCTGTATGGCATCAGTCGCGAAACAAATGCACAAGTCCGTTCCCATTTTTTAAAAGCTAGTCTCAAAGAAGTTTTACGATGGTTTACTTTGACAGCACGTCAATTACTTCAAGGCATCATTCACATTCCTCATCAAACAAAACGTTTTTTTCAAAAACATAAAAGTGCGTTGTCACAACTGGCAGATCCCAAAGTCGATCCACGCACTAAATAACAAATCATTTTGACACCTGCTGCAGTGGTTCTTTAGGAGGTATCATGATTTGTTCTCTTTTGAAATGGGATCCAATTGCCCAAGTCAAAACCAAGAAGAAGAAAAAGAAAAAAAAATCCTCTCAAAGACGGTCACATACCACCCACAAGAAAAAGAAAAGCCCCAAGAAGAAGAAAAGCCCTTCCAAGAAAAAACCAACCACAACATCTGCTGCCCGAAAGAGAGGTACTGCTGCTAGGAAGCAGAGGTGGTGACGGTGTTCCTTCTCCGACCACTTCTTCTTCTTCTTCGCCCTTCGTGATGATGTCTGCCAAACCTGATTTAAGACCCGTTTTTCCTAATTTGATGCAAGAATGGAAACCCATTTCGAAAGTCACCTTTTCTCCGGGAGCCTCTACTTCGGCTGCTCTGGCCACTGCAGCTGGAGCTAAACAAATGGCCTCACCTAAAACTAAAGTCCAAGACAGAACAGGCGTGTTACAAAGTTTACTGGATTTATCCAAACAAGAACTGACACGATTTAGTCCATTGCCTGTCATGAAGTTGGTACGCCGTGCTGACCATCAGTGGAGCCATGTTCCAGTATAAAAAAGAAGTGTGGCCTCAGAATGACATCAGTTCTATTTGTTGCTCCTGACACACAAGATGACCCCCAAAAGTGCACACCACCACCCGAGCCGTCCCAAGAAAGACAAAACCAAAAAAGACTTCCACCTCGTCTCGCCAAACATTGGGATGGGTTGTCCGTCCTGACTAAATCCAATCCTCATTCAAACAGCCCCCAATGGAATCATCGATACCGTGTGCGATACAGAAACAAAAATTAGGAAAACATCGGAACGTTCTTCGCCAAAAGGTCCACACAAAAAAATATACCTCTCAGTCAAAAGAAAAAAATGCTGGTGCAACGAGGAGGATTTCTACCCATGCTGATAGGACCCTTGTTAAAAATAGCGGCTCCTTTGTTAGGAATGATTGCTGGACAACTTTTAGGAGGAGTCATGAGATAAAGAGTGTTCCAGTATAAAAAAGAAGTGTGACCTCCGAGAGACCTCAGTTCTATTTTTTGCTTCTGACACCCAAGATGACCCCAAAAAGTTCACACCACCTTAGTCGTCCCAAGAAAGGCAAAAACCAAAAAAAGGACTCCCACCTCGTCTGGCCAAACATTGGAACGTGTTGTCCAAGATACAGAAACAAAAATTAAGAAAACATCGGAACGTTCTTCGACAAATGGCCAAAAAGAAAATACCTCTCAGTCGAAAGAAATAAATGCTGGTGCAACGAGAAGGATTCTACCCAAGCTGATAGGACTCTTGAGATAAAGACGAGAAGAAAAAAGAAGATAAAAAGGACACTCTTCTCTGGAAAGACAACACACTTGTACCTCTGGATCTTATGGAAGGACGAAAACTGACTTTAGTTCCTTACAAACGATGGATGGAAGTCCATCGTTGGTACGAACAACGGATACCTCATTTACCTCCCAATCCGAATCTCAACGAGATGTCACAGTTACAACAAGAATTACAATCGCTCATGGATCGAAGTGATTTGACAGAAGCAGAAAAATCGCAACGGTACGGACAACTATTGCAGCGTCTTCAACTCTTTCACCAGAAAGCTTTAGACGAAACAGCTAAACCCACTCTGAGAGATTTCAAGGCCATGATGATGAAAACCGAACCTAAAACCACCAAGACAGACACCGCCACGGCGATGACCACAGAAGACGACCCAAGAGAAGTGTTTCAAACTCCGTCTGCTCCTATCCCTAGTAAGATTGCAGCTTCCTTGTTGACACCCTCTCTTATACCTCAACGAGAAGAAATGAAAGCTTGGATTAAAAAGATGATGTCTACCCCTTCTTCAGCAGAAGAAAAAAAAAGGGAAGACAGAAGTGAAAGCAGAAGTAAAAAAAGACATCAAGAAAAAAACCACCACTACTTCATAACCGACTCCTGTAGCTCGTCATGCAGCTTCATCCAAACCTCCACTACCTCACGACTCCAAAAGTAGTATCGAATAGTGGGTGACTTATTTAACAGTAAAAACATAAAGACACTTTTAGCCAGCATTTACTACAATCCTGCACATGCTGCTGGTTACGCAGGAGTATATAAATTGTATCGAGCAGCTGAAAGCAAATTGAAAAGTGTACGTTTGCTAGAAGTACGACAATGGTTACAAGAGCAATCGACGTACACGTTACATAAACCCATTCGAATAAAATTTTCCAAAAGTCAACCAAAGTGACTGGCATAGATCATCAATGGCAAGCAGATTTAGTTGATGTCTTTCATTTGGCAGCGTTCAATCGTGGTTACAAATATTTGTTTTGTGTCATTGACGTGTTTTCCAAATTCGCTTGGGTCGTTCCTTTGACTTCTAAAAGCAGTGCCGAGTTAGTACGCGCCTTAAAACTGGTGTTGAAACAAAGTGGTCGTCACCCTTTACGATGGCAAACAGACAAAGGCACCGAATTTGTAAACCAAGCTTTTCAAAAATAATTGAAACAGCGCCACATTCATTTTTTTGCCACTGAAATTCCTGAAACCAAAGCCAGTGTCATGGAACGTTTTCAAAGAACTTTGAAAGAACGCATGTGTAAATATTTTACACATCAACACACTCTCAAGTACATCGACGTGTTACCACGTTTGGTCAAAGCGTACAATCAATCGTACCATCGTAGCATCGGTTGTGCCCCCGAAGATGTCACCCCTGAGAACGAAGTGAAGGTGTTTGATCGATTGTTTGGTACACCTAAGATTGGACCCCAGAAAACCCTGGTGCTCAAGACGGGAGATTGGGTGCGTATTGGAAAAACCAAACGCACTTTTGACAAAGGTTATTTACCCAACTGGACTACCGAATTGTTTCGTGTCACTGGACAAGTGCGTGGACGTGATCCTCCTGTCTATAAATTGGAAGACATGCACAGAGAAGTGTTAAAAGGAACTTTTTACTTGCCTGAGTTACAACGAGTGACCAAAAAAGAAGACGACTTGTACGATATCGAAAGCATTCTCGAACGAAGAACACTTAAAGTGGGTAAACGTCGAGTAGAAGAAGTCAAAGGGCGTTGGAAAGGATATCTACCTAGTTTTGATTCTTGGATTGCCGCTTCCAAGTCGTCGACTATAAAAAGAAGAAGTAACCAACATGCCGTTCAACACAGCAGCAGCTACCTCTTCTTCGCAGTTCCTCTCTCCAAGAATTGCAAAAACAACTTTTGTGGGTGTGGTGCGGAGAACGTGTGGCTAAAAATCAAATCGTCTTTTTCTGCCAAATCTTTGTGGTGTATTGTGTCATCAGAGCAGCCATTGCAAATTTGAGTTTGCAACAAGGTGACAAACACTTGTGGACCATTTTACTCAGCAGTTGCATCGGTTATCTTCTGCCTGGTCCTTCCTTGAAATATAGTACGGACAGTAACAACAACCACCAACGCCAATCATCCTTCTTCCAGTCACAACAACAACAGCAGCCCTCTTTTGGAACATTTTGCATATCATTTTCCTTTGAACTCGAGTGACTCCTCGGACAACAAAACCCTCGAACTACTATGAATAACCAATTTGATTTAACCTTACCTAGTGACAGTTCTATGGATGTGTTTCCCAACAATACTTTATGTTGTTTCACGGCCAAATTACCTCAAGCCATACAATTGGATCACGAAGCTCACTGGGAAGTGGCTTTTGCAGAAATCATTCATCCTACGCAAGTTTGGAATGTGTCTGGAAATCAAACTACTTTTGTGGTGGATATCCTGAACGAACAAGTGCAAGATAACTGGGACAAAACTGATCCTGGCTTTTACGAATCCAAAACGTCATTACACAACACCAATCCTCCACTGAATAGGTATTCCATGAGAATTCCTGAAGGGTATTATTTTAGTGCTCGACAATTGGTGGACACCATTGCGACTATTTTCAACGACCAATTTGGCAAAGCCCTGGACAAAACCAAGAAAAGTGTCCTGATCGAGTATCATGCCATTGCTCATCGTCTCAACATGCATTTTTCGGACGACAAAATATTGTCCATCACTTTTCTCCTGAGTTGTTTGCCATGTTTGGTGGAAATAAAGCCAAAGTTCCTGCCAAAGCTCCTACCAAAGACATCCGCAGCAACGATCGTTTTTGGAAGTATTTTCGCTACGCTATCGAATTGAACGAAGGACTGAATTTATTGTTTGTGTACTCCGATGTGGTGGAGTAAAACGTGGTGGGAAACACAGCTTTCCGGTACTGAGAGTCATTCCTTTCAATGTGGATTCTGCTGTCACCGCGTACAAGGAAGGTGGAAACACGTATCACGTTAACCGTGAATTTGTACATCCTCATTATCTTCCAGTCAGTAAAATCGTATTTTGACAGTGTCAACATTAGTATAAGAGGAGATTTGGGACAAAGTATTCTATTCACTAAAGGAAAAGTCACAGTGAAACTACATTTTCGAAAAAGGTTCTCCAGCGAATTGTAACACAAGATGTATCCTGTGTACCGAGGACATGGTTTAGGAGATATGTTAAAATCTGCTTTTCGGACGGTAGCCCCCATTTTGAAACCCATGGTGACTCGAGGATTGCATGCCTTAAAAGATGTCGCTTTAACGCAGGGAAAAGTATTTCTTCAAAACGTCCTCATCGACAAACAAAATCCTAAAGAAGCCTTTATGAGAACAGGAAAAAATGTGTTCCTGCACACTGGAAAGGATCTTTTGGGTCGCCGAGAGAACCCCATAAATTCGCTTCACACTTCTGGTCCTGGCATTACTTCTTCCTCAACGCCACAGCAAGGATAAAGCAGAAAGAGACGTCAGTAGTTGAGGGGGGGGGGTACTGAGGTACTGGGGGGGGCACTTGGGGTACTCTATGGGATTTTAACATGCGGGGGGCACTCTGGGTACCAACGGGAGTTTAACATTGTGGTACCGTAATGTAGTGACGAAGACAACGTCTACTACCATCAAAACGGGGGGAGGGGTGGGGAGTGTTTTTGATAGTAGTAGACGTTGTCTTCGTCACTACATTACGGGGGGAAGGTGTGGGAATAGAATTAATCTTTCTTGATAAAGGGTGGTCCTAATACGTCATCTACTATCCAAACACCCCACACTACACTATCCAACACGCCGTGTGTAAGTGACCTTCTGCCTAGTGGCTATATCTATATAGCCTAGAGTTATATATAAAGCATTACCTATACCTCAGATCATGTTGGAGGTGTCAGTAAATTTGCATATATTGTACCTATGTTATAAATAACACTAAAATGGACGTGACTAAATGTTGTATTAAACTTCGGGAACCGTCACGGACTTTAGCGTTGACTAGAAAAAATCCGGAACATTAGATTATAATGGCCTAGACTAAAAGTAACACTAAAATTCCGAAATCGTACCGGACGTTAGCGGAGACTGAAAATAATCCGGAAAAAAAAAATGGAAAAAATTGGCTGAGACTAAAAGTAACACTAAACTTCCGAAATTGTACCGGACGTTAGCGGAGACTGAAAATAATCCGGAAAAAAAATGGAAATTTTTTTTTTGATTTTTTAAATTTTGTTTATATCAAAACACAAACACACTATCTACATTTTTTTTGGGAAGGGGAAATTTTTTAAAAAACAAATCAAAACACACAAACACACTATCTACATTTTTTTTTTTTTTTGGGAAGGGGAAATTTTTTAAAAAACAAATCAAAACACACAAACACACTATCTACAATTTTTTTTTTGGGGGGGGAAGGGGAAATTTTTTAAAAAACAAATCAAAACACAACCTTTTTTTTTACTTTTTAAATTTTTTTATATCAAAACACACACCACAAATATACAATCCATTTTTTTAAAAAAAATTTTATTTGATGGACTGCAAAAGTTGTTGTTGTTGTTGTTGTCTTTGCTGCTGCTGCTGTTGGTGCTGTAGTCTATTTCTTTCCTCCCAATTTTAGATCGATAGAAAGAGAGGGAAAGTGGGGGGTTATTTTGGTTTGGTGGGTAAAAAACAAACCACACAACACCATTCAGATATATACATCAATAATAATAATTATATTTTATTCAATGTATATACATTATGTTACTCGTGGTAATAAAACAATTTCATATAAGTCCAATACAGTTCAATACACTTCCATATTTACCATTTCATTCTCTTATTGTTCTGACACTTCAGGAAGATTCTTGTCTACAATTCTCTCATAACTTTCTTCTGGACTCTCATTGATAAACTCCAACTTAATAAAATGTCCATTATCATCTCGAATCCACCGCTCTTTTTTACAAATCTTGTAAACTTTACTATGATCTAATCCAAAACACCTTGCCACATCACGAATGGAATCCATCCGACTATATAATCCTGAATTCAAGTCAGTTAATTTCACAGGTCTCACAAATCCTCCAATGACTTGACTCTTCTTCTCTGGCTCTTCCCATCTAGCTTGAAATCTTTTCTGGAACTTCTTCGAAAAGACCGACTTACAAATTCCAGTACATCAATAGTAGACACTTGATGAAACACAATCAAAATATTCAGCAGCCTTTTCCATACTTTCAAATCTTCTTTCCTCTGTCTCACCAACAAACTGGCACAACACACTTCTATCACTTCCAAAATTAATTCTCCTTCTTTCTTTATCATTCTTCACATGTTTATGCAAACATGTTCGTTCACTAGCAGTCATCACTTGAAGATTTTCTATTCTATCATCATCAAGTACATCATTGAGATGTACCACTTCACTCTGTCTTGGTAGATCCACTCCATTCACCGCTTCAAAGACAAATCTCCCTCGATTTGTATGTTTCTTCCTCTTTCCTTCCTTACCAGTAACCTTAATCTTTATCAATCCAAATGAATTCAAATTTCCTTTGACTTTCCTTCCATACTTCATATGATAGACATTACCAAGTATGTCAGCAGCATAATTATCATACACCTTATGAACATACTTATTCAATTCAATACCAGTATCTTGACTTTTATCTCGAGCGCAGTACTTTTCCATCTTCACAGTTTGAAAGTTCAATCACGACTAGTGATTCTGAGGGTAAGAAGGTCTATATATATAGGTTCCCTGGGTGAAACTTAATCAGTTTCAAAGTAAACTTCAAGATGAAAAGATCACGCCGAAGCCATGAGAAACCAGAAGAAGAAGAAACAAAGAGGCCACGACGACTAAGACATTCCGTACCGCCTGAAACACCGCTAGATGAACTACTAGCTCAAGTCCATGCTAGTGACTTCGAAGAGGAGATGAGTGAACCTGAAACCTTACCACCTTCTAATCCACCCAAAACAAAATCCACTACCAGAACCCCTGATCAAAAAACACTACCTAGTACTTTGGTTCCTCCTGAAAATTACTATTGGATTCGAGAGACTCAAAAAATAACTTCTCGAAAATTTAAAACTACAGCTTACACTCACACTGTTCACTTTAAAGACTTCAAGTCCAAAGTACCTCCCGAGAAAGCGGCGGGGTTCATTAGCGATTTGTGGGATTCTGTCTTAATGAACTTGAAACGACAATGTGGAGCCAAAGAAGACGATCGATTGAGACTGGCCATTCATCATGACAATTTGAAGAGTCCTGTTTGGATCGAGTTCAGCACCCCGGCAGAATTAACGCCAGACAAAGTCATGTCCAAAATAGAACATGTGCAACAATCCAACGACAAGTTTACCATCACCGATGGAAAGGCCACACTTTACTTGACTCACGTTTCCCCTCCTTGAGGAAGTGGACGAAGTAGGAAACCGTTACTGGTGGACGATATTCGAAGTAACAAACGCAGTGTCGTCCAAATCGACAATACTCAAGACCAGATGTGCTTGGCTCGGGCTATTGTGGTGGGCGAACATATGCCAACAAGAACGAGAGCAAAGAATGGAAAAGAGCCTGGAATAACATTCGACAGTCGGACAGAACCAAACAACGAAACGAAGCAGAACTCCTGTTGCAACAAGCAGGCATCCCTAACCAGCCAAGTGGTTAACTTTGAGGTTTTGAAAAATGCTTTGCTGTCTGGACAAGTGGAAGACTTTCGAGTGCACACGTTAGAACCTCACAAGATCGTACGGTTACCTAATCATCAAATTGTCACTCGTCCTTTACAAAAAGTGTATCGTATTGTGTACCAGAAGCGAGTGAGACTTCCAGACCACACCACTTTACATTACGGACACGCCGATCTGCAGTATAAAAAAGGGCACCCCTTCCAAACCTAACCATTCATTGTGACTTTCAACGTTGACCGAGCAAGAAGAAGAAAAAAAAGATTAATTTTGTCATCCTCCCACCAAAGATGAATAAGAATACTCATGCCACCCACCCACCGAGGGAGAAATCTAGTGGTGTGAACTCCAAGTACCATTACGACTTGGAGTGCGATGCAGTGCCATGCGACGAGACGGATTCCGTAAGCGTTGACAGCATCGATTCACACGATCAGACGGATGCCGTACGCTTGGACATCGTCGATGCAGCACGTGTACCTCACCGTCCCTCTAGAGATGCAGGACGACCTTTCTTCTTTATTGGGAAGAATGCTAAACGTACCTGTGAATGTCATAAAGAATTGACGATACCTGTGGTTTTGCCTGGTTATTCCAAGTATGATAATCGACTCGAGACGTTCAAAGACAAGTGGCCTAAATTTCTACTACAATCCACTACTGACAAAGCTTTAGCCAGATCTGGATTTATCTACTTTGGAGAAGGAGATAAAGTTCAATGTTTCAGTTGCGGTGTGAGACTTCACCAATGGGAGCCTACCGACTCAGCTTACATTGAACATGCCAGATGGTCTCCGCACTGTCAGTTCTTACCTTTAGTGGCCTCAGAAGAGTACGGGTACGATGAGCCAGATGCCAAGAAGAAGTAAAAAAACATGTCGGAGGATACTTTACAAGAATACATTTGTGGTTTACCTTTGGAGCTGCGAGAACGCATTTACCAGTATTTTGTCCCTAGTTTTAGAAGATCATATTGGTGGATTACCTTCGAAGTTGCGAGTACGCATTTACAAAGAGTTGGTCCAGATCCAAGTGAAACCCAAACTCAAAGTCATTCCTCGATTTGCACACTACCGTGACTTTCACCGTATCAGAAATCTAATTTTGAAGAAAAACTATCACGAGTATCGTGAAGAACACAAAAGAGAGTTACTTCTTTCCAAGTCGGAAACTTTACCCAAGTACATTTGTGGCATGCCTTTGAATGTGCGCGAAAGGATTACCAAGAGTTTGTCAAAATCCAAGTGAAACGTAAAATCAAAGTCATTTCTCGATTTTTACACTATACCCTCTTTCAAGGGCATAGAAGAATGGTTATGGGAAACCTCTATCGCTACTACTATCCTGAAGGAGACTGTCTCAAAAGGTACCAACCTTGGGAGCCTGGCTATAAAAACATGCCACCCAAGATACCTACCTTAGCCATCGACCTCTATAAAGAGGCGGCACGTCTGTACCTTTCACGTCACTCGTGAAACGGATTCCGTGGAAGGAAGTCAACGATCGTGTTCAGAGCTTAGAGGATTATAATGACTTGATACAAGAACTGTTACCATTAAATTTTGGACGTTATGCAGTGTGTGTCTTAGTGACTGCTTATCTTGGAATTCGTTTTCCAGGACATTCGTTGTGGAGTATTTTTGAGGACAAGTGTTTGCCTTGGATTCTTTTGGAGGACCCGTGGTTGTTTTGGACTCAATTGTTGAGTTCCAAAAAACAATATGACCCTGTGTTCTTTTTCTGACTTAGTAGAAGAAGAAGACTATAAAAATTTGATTTTATCAGTACACGAAAGAAACATTGTACGTAAAGCGTTGAGAGTGGTGATGAAAATTAGTGACGCACTTCCATGTGAAGAAGACATTCGTCACACTTTATCTGTGTATAAAACATTTCAAGAAGTGTGTTTTGCTAGTGAGTTATACCAACACCTTTTCCATTGGAAAGATGTACGACCCTGGAGAAACCTTGGTTTCCAATATTGGTTACAAGAAGTGGCCCAGTTCAGCAAAGATTTGGCCACATGTCCATAAGGGTCTAAAAGTGAAAAAAATGGGAACCTCCATGGGAAACCCTAAAAGAAGAAAAAGAAGAACCTGACACCACCACTGTGGTTCAAATGCCTCTTGAGGAACACCACCCTTCTTTACCACCACCGCCGTCGTCAGAGGATTCAAAAAAAACAAAAGACGAGCAGAAGAATACTACCACCAACCCAAAACACAGTGTCTTTCATGACTAGGACACGAAACTATTGTTGTACATTGACGTGTTTATATGACAGTTTGATTGTTTTAGTGGTAGTCTTCATTGTGTACCTGTTAATTTTACTTTGCTATTTTATCACTCGTGGTGTTAATGACTTGTAAAAAAATATGTTTTTGTTGGTTGGTTGGTTGTTTTTTTTTTTTTTTAAATAAACGTGTATGAAAACGTATAAAATGCCTTGGGTTATTTGTCTTCTTCTCAAAAATCTTCTTACCTCAGACATGGCTACATCATCTTCTTATTCTACCTCGTCTACCTCTTCTGTCGTCAAAGTGATTGACGAAAAGTTAGATCGTCAAAGTTGGAATGCTTTGTATCTGCGCCATCCATTTAACATGTTGATTGCTGGACCGAGTGGTTCAGGGAAAACCGAATTTGTCAAACGATTGATCGAACACAAAACTGATTTGTTTGATCGTCCACCTCAACGTATCGTGTGGTGTTACAAAGAGTGGCAACCGTCTTACACGTTATTGAAAGAAAGTCGAGGAGAAACCATTTCATTTGTGGATGGTATTCCTCACGAAGACGATGGAATTGTGTCTGACGTGAGTCAAACTCATTTAGTTATTTTTGATGACATGTTAGGAGAAGACGAAGAAGAAATTAAACTTTGGTTTACACGAAAATGACACCAACGTAATGCTAGTATTGTCTACATTACACAAAATTTATTTCAACAAAGTAAAGCCCATCGAACCATTAGTTTGAATGCTCATTATGTGGTCTTGTTTAAAAGCCCCAGAGACAAATCTCAAGTACAAGTGTTAGCCAAACAGTTAGGGGCTCCTTGGCTCAATTATGCGTACGACGATGCCACTCAAACCCCTCACGAGTATTTACTCATCGACTTAAAACCGACCACTCCTGACTATTTGAGATTTCGTGCCCAATTGTTTCACCCTTGGGGTGAAGAAGGTGGTCCTGTCATTTACACGTCCCCTTCGACCCATTTTTAAAAAAAAAACTATAAAAACAACCTACTACGTCATTTCTGTCTCACACTCTTTTGAGATGACTTCCTTTCAAGCTCATCCTTCGGCTAAATTGATTCGTGCCTTGTATGTCATCAGTCGTGAAAAAATGCACAAGTCCGTGCTCATTTGTTAGAAGCGAGTCTTAAAGAAGTGTTACGATGGTTTACTTTGACGGCACGTCAATTACTACAAGGCATCATTCACATCCCTCATCAAACTCAACGTTTTTTTCAAAAACATAAAGGAGCATTGTCACAACTGGCTGATCCTAGAATCGATTCACGGACTAAAAAACAAATCATTTTAACTCCTGGTGGAAGTGGTTCTTTAGGAGGGGTTATGATTCGTTCCCTTTTGAAATGGGATCCTAATACCCAAGCCAAAAAACCCAAAGCACCCAAAAAGAAGAAAAGTCCAATGAAAAAGAAAACCACCCACCAGAAAAAGAAAAGTTCTACCAAGAAGAAGAAAACACCTACCACTAGCACCCGCCGCAAGAGAGGTACTGCGGCCAGGACGCAAACGTACACCCGCAAGACACCGCGACAAACAACCGTGACGAGGTCTCCTTCTCCTTCGTCCCCATCATCTTTGTCTTCTTCACCACCCTTCACGATGATGCCTGCCAAACCGGACTTAAGACAAGTGTTTCCTAATTTGATGCAAAAATGGAAACCTATTTTAAAAGTCACCCCTTCGGGACCCTCGACGACATCGGCTGATCTGGCTATGGCAGCGGCCGCCAACAAAGTACCATCCCCTAAAACCAAAGTTCAAGAAAGAACCGGCGTGTTACAAAGTTTAGTGGATTTATCCAAAGAAGAATTGAGACGATTTAATCCCTTGAAAACACCTCAACGTCAAGTGATGCCTGTCGTGAAGTTGGTACGTCGTGCAGACAATCAGTGGAGACGTGTTCCAGTATAAAATAGAAGGGTACCCTGCCAGAGACTTCAGACTTACTCCTCCTCACCTCTAAAGATGGCTCCCAAACGTGCACACCACCACCACCACCAAAAAAAGAAGAAAAGTAAAACCACCAAAAAAGGACGACTTCCCCCTCGTCTGGCCAAACATTGGGATGTCTTGTCTGTCCTGACCAAATCCAATCCTCTTATGCGAAAACAACTCATTCAAACAGCCCCTAAAGAAATCATCGATACCGTGTGTGAATGTTGTTTGAACGTGTTGAAAGGAACGGTACCTTTGTCCAAGATACAGAAACAAAAATTAGGGAAACATCGGAACGTTCTTCGTCAAATGGTAAAAAAGAAAATACCTCTTCAACAAAAGAAGAAAATGTTGGTACAACGAGGAGGATTTCTACCTATGTTGATAGGCCCGTTGTTAAAAATAGCGGGTCCTTTGTTAGGAACGATTGCTGGACCACTTTTAGGAGGGGTCATGCGATAAAAAAAAGAAGATAAAAAGGACCACCCTTCTCTGAAAAGACCACACCTTTTTGGTGCCTTTGGATGAAATGGAAGGACGAAAACTGACTTTAGTACCTTACAAACGATGGATGGAATTTCATCGTTGGAACGAACAACGGATACCTCATTTACCACCCAATCCTAATCTTAACGAAATGTCTCAGTTACAACAAGAAATACAATCCCTGATGCAACGCAACGATGTGTCCGAAACAGAAAAATCGCAACGGTACGGTCAACTTTTACAACGTCTACAACTCTTTCGCCAAAAAGCAGTCGACGAAACAGCTTCACCCACTCTGAGAGATGTTAAGGCCCTGATGAAAAGCGAACCTAAAACAGACACCGGTACAGGGATGACCGTCAAAGAAGAAGAAGAAGAAGAAGAAGAAGAAGAGTTTTTACTACCTCCACCTCTTAAAAAAATAAAAAAGTTAGCCACCCCGGATTGGATAAAAAAGAAGATGCCTACCCCTTTACCCTCAGAAAAGAAAAAGGAAGAAGTGAAGAAAGAAGTCAAAACAGAACCGATGACCCCTGTTCAAACTCCCTTTACCCCAGTAGCACGTCGGACACGTAAACAACAATCAAAAAAGATACCTCACGAAGAAAAGAGTATTGGAACTTGGTTAACTTATTCTTGAGAAAATCATCATCATCATGGAGAAACTGTTAGCCACCATTTATTACAATCCTGGCCATGCTGCTGGTTACGGAGGAGTTCAAAAATTATATCGAGCTGCTAAAAGTCAATTGAAAAGTGTACGTTTGCCCGAAGTACGACGATGGTTACAAGAACACGTTACACAAACCCATTCGACGTAAATTTTCTAGAAGTACCACTCAAGTGGAAGGGATCGATCATCAATGGCAAGCCGATTTAACTGACGTCTCTCATTTAGCCACTTACAATCGTGGTCACAAATATTTGTTTTGTGTCATCGACGTGTTTTCCAAATTTGCTTGGGTCGTACCTTTGACTTCTAAAAGCAGTACCGAATTGGTACGAGCCTTAAAATTGGTCTTGAAACAAAGTGGACCCCAACCTTTACGATGGCAAACTGACAAAGGCACCGAATTTCTAAACCAAGCTTTTCAAAAAGAATTGAAACAAAGACACATTCATTTTTTTACTACCGAAAATCCTGAAACCAAAGCCAGTATCGTGGAACGTTTTCAAAGAACTTTGAAAGAACGCATGTGGAAATATTTTACACATCAACATACTCTCAAGTACATCGACGTGTTACCTCGTTTGGTCAAAGCGTACAATCAATCGTACCATCGTAGCATTGGATGTGCCCCCGAAGAGGTCAGCCCTGAAAACGAAGTGACCGTGTTTGATAAATTATTTGGTTCACCCCAGAAGAAAAAAAAAGTAGAAGAAAAACCTTGATTGGGTTCGCATCGGAAAAACCAAACGTACTTTTGACAAAGGTTATTTACCTAACTGGACCACCGAATTGTTTCGTGTCACTACCCCCGTCCGTGGACGTGATCCTCCCGTCTATAAATTGGAAGACATGCACGGTGAAGTACTCAAAGGAACATTTTACTTGCCTGAGTTACAACGAGTGACTAAAAAAGAAGACACCTTGTACGACATCGAAAGCATTCTCGAACAAAGAACACGGAAAGTAGGTAAACGACGAGTAGAAGAAGTCAAAGTACGTTGGAAAGGATATCCTCCTAGTTTTGATTCTTGGATTGCGGCTTCTCAAGTCGTCGACTATAAAAAGAAAAAGAAGTAAACTCACAACATGCCATTCAACACAGTAGCCACCCAGACGACTTCAATGACTCCTTCACATAGTTCTTCTCTTCAAGAATTACAAAAACAACCACTTTGGGTGTGGTGTGGAGAACGTGTGCCTAAAAATCAAATCGTCTTTTTCTGCCAAATCTTTGTAGTGTATTGTGTCATCGGAGCAGCTATTGCCAATTTGAGTTTACAACAAGGAGACAAACAATTGTGGACCATTTTACTGAGCAGTTGCATCGGTTATCTTTTACCCAGTCCCTCTTTGAAATTTACGACGACAGACAACAGCAGCCATAGCAACAACCACGCTAGTTCGACCAACGCCAGTTCACCTTCTTCTTCGTCCAGTCACCACCACAATACCAATTCTCTTTTGGAACCTTTTGAACATCATTCTTCTGTTCACTTGAGTGACTCCTCGGACACCAGAACCACCTTAGAACTATGAATGACCAATTTTATTTAACTTTACCCAGTGACAGTTCCATGGATGTGTTTCCCAACAACAAATTATGTTGTTTCACGGCCAAATTACCTCAAGCCTTCCAATTGGATCACGACGCTCATCGGGAAGTGGCTTTGGTAGAAATCATTCATCCTACGCAAATCAAGAATGTGTCTGGAAATCAAACCATTTTTGACGTAGCAATCTATAACGAAAAAGTGCAAAAAGAGTTGGACGCTCATGATCCTGAAATTGGGAAAAAAATGAGTTCAAAAACTGACAATACTCCCTACTCGACCTATCGCATGAGAATTCCTGAAGGGTATTATTTTAGTGCTCAACATTTGGTGGAGACGATTGCGGCCGTCTTCGAAGCCCAATTTGGCAAAGCCTTGGAAAAAAACCAAAAATGGGTAGAGATCAAATACCATCCTGTGGCACGCCGTTTCCTCTTGCAATTTTTGAAAGGGCATGAGGGAAAGCCATTCGACGAGAAAGAAGACAAACACTTACCCGCGCACGAAAGAAAATTCATGACCATCGGTTTTTCTGCTGGGTTGTTTGATATTTTGGGTGGAAATAAAAAGTATCATGGTGAACGAACAATCCACACCAACACAGATTTCGGAGAGGCTTTTCGCACCCCTATCGAATTGAACGTTGGACTGAATTTAATGTTTGTGTACTCCGATGTGGTGGAGTACAACGTGGTGGGTCACACAGCTGCTCCCTTACTGAGAGTCATTCCTTTCAAAGTGGATACTGCTGCTGGTGCGTACGAAGAAGGTGGAAACACGTTTCACGTTCACCGTGAATTTGTACATCCTCATTATCTTCCAGTCAGTAAATCGTATTTTGACAGTGTCCACATTAGTATAAAAGGAGATTTGGGACAAGATGTGCCATTCATTGACAAAGGAAAAGTCACGGTGAAACTACATTTTCGAAAAAAAACAAGTTCTCTAACGAATTGTAACTGACCCAAACAAAAAAAATGTATCCAGTGTACCAAGGAGTGGCTCGACAACGAGGACATGGTTTAGGAGATATGTTAAAATCGGCTTTTCGGACGGTAGCTCCTATTTTGAAACCGATGGTGACTCGAGGATTTCATGCCTTAAAAGATGCCGCTTTGACACAAGGAAAAGAATTTTTGCAAAATGTCCTCATCGACAAACAAAATCCAAAAGAAGCCTTTATGAGAGCAGGCAAAAATGTGTTGATGACTACTGGTAAAGATCTTTTAGGCCTCCAAGAAAATCCAATAAATACGCTTCACGCTTCAGACCCTGGCATTACTTCACAGCAGCAAGGACAAGGTAGAAAGAGACGACAACAACGTCTAAATCCTTTCAAAGTTCATAAAAAAACACACGGCAGTTCCAAAAAGAATAAGAAAAGAAGAAGAACCGTCAGAGAATTAGACGTGTTTGATTATTAACTGTGAAAAAAAAATGATGCACCGAGATTCTTGCGAATGTACCAAGTCAGAACTGGATATGTTTTCTATGCCTCCCACCATGATGACGATGCAAGAATCCCAATGGGTGGAATTTCATCCCGTATCGTCTTTGACGGAATCAGCTCCTATCGAATTTGAAATCAAAGGACAAACCGAAGATTACATCGATCTGAAAAACAGTTACTTGTACCTGAAACTTCAAGTACAAAAAAATGACAACGCCCTTCCTGGGGAAGCTGCCCGAGTGGCACCCGTCAATAATTTCATGCATTCCTTGTTCAGCGGAGTAGATTTGTACTTGAATAACAAACTGGTCAGCAGCAGTTTGGATACTTACCCTTACCGTGCTTATTTGGAAAATCTCTTGACGTACGGAAAAGAAGCCAAGAACACTCATCTGGATGCTTCGGTGGTCTGGAAACCTGACACCTCGGAAAAGTTCAACGACACAGAGCTGTCAGTACCGGCGAAGACTTCTGCTAATGATGGTGATCCTATAATTCCAGCAGTCCCTCACAATGTGGGATTCAACGACCGTCGAAAGAAAATCAGACGAAGTTTAGAACTGATGGATCGTTTGCATTTGGACATGTGGTTGCAAGACAAGTATTTGTTGAACGGAGTAGATGTACGCCTGAGACTGAATCGCAGTAGTGCCGCCTTCCATTTGATGGCTCATGCTAACGAGTGGAAAACCAAAATCCAAGAAGCCAAACTTTACGTGCGACGTGTAGAAGTCTTACCAAAAGTAGCCAATGACATCAGTCAATCCTTGAGCAGAACCACTGCTAAGTATCCTGTGCGACGAGTGGAAGTGAAAACCTTTACCATAGCCGCTGGACTCCGATCCAAAGTCGAAGATCACATCTTCCAAGGACAGCTCCCCAAACGTTTGCTGATTGGCATCGTCAGTAATGCAGCCCTCAACGGAGTCCACGATCAGAATCCGTTCGAGTTTAAACACTACAACGTCTCCAAGATAGAAGTCAGTCGAGATGGCAAGACCTTGTGTACCAGACCTTTTGAACCTAACTTTAGCGACGGCCATAAAAATTACTTGCGATCTTACTTGAGCCTGTTTGAAGCCACGGGACAGTTAGGGCGCGACACCAGCCACGGCATTTCGTACGACGATTATGCAGGAGGGTATGCTTTGTGGGGTTTTGATTTCACTCCGGACCAAGGCAGCGATGAAGGACATTTCCACCCTATAAAATCAGGCCCACTTCGTGTGGAACTTCAGTTTGCAGATCCTCTACCCGACACAGTGAACGTCGTCTTGTATGCAGAATTTGATAATACTCTAGAGATCAACAGTTTGAGAGAAGTGATTCTAGACTATTAGAAGAAGAAAAAAAGATGCAGCACGAAGAACAACCTATGGAGATAGATGAGGGATTCTGTGAAGTGAATCATTCTGAACCTAGAATAGAAGAAAAAAAAGAAGAAAAAGAAATCCATTCAGTTCCTGTGTTTACTGGATTTATGGTTTGTCGATGGCCAGAACACGAAAAACAGTTAGTGACCTGTTATGCTCAGGAATTGAGTCCAATCATTAACAGTCTGATTAAAGAACAATGTTATGGATGTCAAAACGATCATCCTAGTCAGATACAACACGACCAATGTATGATGATGACAGGCGAAGAAAAATTGGATGAATATTTCGAAACGGCCTGGACACAACTCTCGGATGAACACGTGTTAAAACAGTTGTATAAAGTCTTGGTGAATTCTTCTTCTCCTCCACTTACTACTCTGGAGATCAAACGGATCGAAGGACTCATTGTACAGAGTACAGACCCTATCCGACGTGAATATTCCTGGAATTACAAGACAGATTCATTTCAACATAAAGTCAGGTGTGAATTACTGACTCATTATTTCCATTGAAGAAAAAAAAAAGAAGAAGAAAAAAATGGATACTAGAGAACTTTATTACCTATTGACTCGTAGTTCCTACACTTCTTCTTGGAATCCTGTGGTATGTGCTAAAGATGAACTACCTCATCGTAAACCAAAAAACGTTCATGCCTATATCATCAATACCGACGACAGTCATCTACCAGGAACCCATTGGATTGCCGTGTACTTTCCCAACGATCACAATGGTGGTGGTGTGGAATATTTTGATTCTTATGGATTATCTCCTTTGGAAAAGGACATCATCGAGTTTATCAGAAGAAATGCCGTCTCGACTCGATTCAATAATGTGAGACTACAAGGATCAGATTCTATGGTGTGTGGACAATATTGTGTTCATTATCTTCATCAACGCAGCCTTGGATATTCCTTAGAACATTTACTGACTTATTTTGATAGTGACTATGTTCGAAATGATGCTAAAGTACAACGATGGTTTTGTGAACATTTTGGTTATCTCTTGTCTTTAGCTCACAAGCGTAATGTCAATCAGAATGATGTCGATGTAGAAAGGTGGAGGTTTAGTTTACCACCCCAACGTTGTCAACCTTGTAAATATGTTCCTGTTTAAAAAATTGTATTGTTGAATTGTTAGTATTTTTATGTTAGAATGGTTATTGTTAATTAAAAAAATGGTTATTGTTGAAAAAAAAAATGGTGTTGTGTGGTTTCTTATTGAATTTGAAATAATAATGATTATGTTCTATCTCTCTCTTTCTATCGATCTGAAGTCACACACCCCCCCCCCCCTCTATCTATGATCTCACTGTCGATCTGAACCCTATTTTTAGGTCAGCGCAATGGATGGTGTGGTGTATGTATTGGATAAAAAAAAATTTAAAATAAGAAATGGGTGTGTGGAGTATGTTTGTATAGAGTGTGTTTGTGTTTTGTTTTTTTTTTAAAATATAAAAAATAAAAAAAAGGATTTGTAAAAAAAGGAAGTGGATTAGAGATGATAATGGACATTTTATTAAGTTGGAGTTTATCAATGAGAGTCCAGAAGAAAGTTATGAGAGAATTGTAGACAAGAATCTTCCTGAAGTGTCAGAACAATAAGAGAATGAAATGGTAAATATGGAAGTGTATTGAACTGTATTGGACTTATATGAAATTGTTTTTATTACCATGAGTAACATAATGTATATACATTGAATAAAATATAATTATTATTATTGATGTATATATCTGAATGGTGTTGTGTGGTTTGTTTTTTACCCACCAAACCAAAAAAAAACCCCACTTTCCCTCTCTTTCTATCGATCTAAAATTGGGAGGAAAGAAATAGACTACAGCACCAACAGCAGCAGCAGCAAAGACAACAACAACAACAACAACAACAACTTTTGCAGTCCATCAAATACAATTTTTTTTTAAAAAATGGATTGTATATTTGTGGTGTGTGTTTTGATATAAAAAAATTTAAAAAGTAAAAAAAATGGTTGTGTTTTGATTTGTTTTTTAAAACATTTCCCCTTCCCAAAAAAAAAAAAATTGTAGATAGTGTGTTTGTGTGTTTTGATTTGTTTTTTTAAAAATTTCCCCTTCCCCCCCAAAAAAAAATGTAGATAGTGTGTTTGTGTGTTTTGATTTGTTTTTTTAAAAATTTCCCCTTCCCAAAAAAAAAAAAAAATGTAGATAGTGTGTTTGTGTGTTTTGATTTGTTTTTTAAAAAATTTCCCCTTCCCAAAAAAAAAAAAAAAATGTAGATAGTGTTTGTGTGTTTGATTTGTTTTTTAAAAAATTTCCCCTTCCCAAAAAAAATGTAGATAGTGTGTTTGTGTGTTTTGATTTGTTTTTTAAAAAATTTCCCCTTCCCAAAAAAAAAAAAAAAATGTAGATAGTGTGTTTGTGTGTTTTGATTTGTTTTTTTTTTTAATTTCCCCTTCCCAAAAAAAATGTAGATAGTGTGTTTGTGTTTTGATATAAACAAAATTTAAAAAATCAAAAAAAAAATTTCCATTTTTTTTCCGGATTATTTTCAGTCTCCGCTAACGTCCGGTACAATTTCGGAAGTTTAGTGTTACTTTTAGTCAGCCAATTTTTTCCATTTTTTTTTCCGGATTATTTTCAGTCTCCGCTAACGTCCGGTACGATTTCGGAATTTTAGTGTTACTTTTAGTCTAGGCCATTATAATCTAATGTTCCGGATTTTTTCTAGTCAACGCTAAAGTCCGTGACGGTTCCCGAAGTTTAATACAACATTTAGTCACGTCCATTTTAGTGTTATTTATAACATAGGTACAATATATGCAAATTTACTGACACCTCCAACATGATCTGAGGTATAGGTAATGCTTTATATATAACTCTAGGCTATATAGATATAGCCACTAGGCAGAAGGTCACTTACACACGGCGTGTTGGATAGTGTAGTGTGGGGTGTTTGGATAGTAGAAGACGTATTAGGACCACCCTTTATCAAGAAAGATTAATTCTATTCCCACACCTTCCCCCCGTAATGTAGTGACGAAGACAACGTCTACTACTATCAAAAACACTCCCCACCCCTCCCCCCGTTTTGATGGTAGTAGACGTTGTCTTCGTCACTACATTACGGTACCACAATGTTAAACTCCCGTTGGTACCCAGAGTGCCCCCCGCATGTTAAAATCCCGTTGGTACCCAGAGTGCCGCCCGCATGTTAAAATCCCATAGAGTACCCCAAGTGCCCCCCCCCCCAGTACCCCAGTACCCCCCCCCCTCAACTACTGACGTCGACACCCTTCAGAGCTAATAAACACGGTGTTCCGAAAAAAATAAGAAACGAAGAACTGTCAGAGAATTAGACGTGTTGGATTACTAACTATTGAAAATGATGCACCGAGATTCTTGCGAATGTACCAAGTCAGAACTGGATCTGTTTGCCATGCCATCTACCATGATCACGATGCAAGAATCCCAATAGGTAGAATTTCATCCTGTATCGTCTTTGACGACTTCAGCCCCTATCGAATTTGAAATAAAAGGACAAACCGAAGATTACATCGATCTGAATAGCAGTCACTTGTATATGAAACTCAGAGTACTCAAAACGGACAACACCAATCCTGATGCCAATGCCAGAGTAGCTCCCGTCAATAATTTCATGTATTCCTTGTTCAGCGAAGTGGATTTGTACTTGAATAACAAACTGATCAGCAGCAGCATGGATACTTACCCTTACCGTGCTTACTTAGAAAATCTCTTGACGTACGGAAAAGAAGCCAAGAATAGCCATCTGGATGCTTCCGTGGTATGGAAACCTGACACCTTGGAAAAGTTCAACGACACAGCCGTGACTGCAGATGACGATCCTCACAATGTGGGATTCAACGACCACCGAAATAAAATCAGACAAGGGCGCACTTTAGAACTGATGGATCGTTTGCATTTGGACATGTGGTTGCAAGACAAGTATCTGTTGAACGAAGTGGTTGTACGCCTGAGACTGAATCGCAGTAGTACCGTCTTCCATTTGATGGATATTGCCAGCGAATACAAAACCATCATTGAAGAATCCAGACTTTACGTGCGTCGTGTCGAAGTGTTACCGAAAGTAGCCAACGACATCAGTCAAACTTTGAGCAGAACCACTGCCAAGTATCATGTGCGACGAGTGGAAGTGAAAACGTTTACCATTGCCTCTAGACTCCGATCCAAAGTCGAAGATCATATCTTCCAAGAACAGCTGCCCAAACGTTTACTCATCGTCATCGTCAGTAATGCAGCCCTCAACGGAGTCATCGATCAAAATCCTTTCGACTTTCAAAACTCCAAGATAGAAGTCACTCGAGATGGCCAGACGTTGTGTACCAGACCTTTTGAACCTAAGTGTGCCCAGAAAAATTACTTGCGATCTTACTTGACTCTGTTTGAAGCCACAGGACAGATAGGCACCAATAGCAGCCACTGTATTTCGTACGAGGATTATACTGGAGGATATGCTTTGTGGGGATTTGATTTCACTCCTGACCAAGGCAGCGACGAAGGACATTTCCACCCTATAAAATCAGGCCAACTTCGTGTGGAACTTCAATTTGCTACAGCTCTAGTCAACACAGTGAACGTCATCTTGTATGTAGAATTTGACAATACTCTGGAAATCAACAGTTTGGGAGAAGTGATTCTAGACTATTAGAAAAGATGCAACACGAAGAACCTATGGAGATAGAAGATGAGGGATTTTGTGATATGAAACAGTCACAATCCACCAGTGATGACGATGTTTTTGATCCAGAACCAAAAGAAGAAGAGAAAGTAGTGTTACCAAGTTTACTGGATTTATGCCATGTAGATGGCCAGAACAAAAACAACATTTAGTCTCCTGTTTTGCTACGGATTTGGCTGAAAGAATTACAGCCATGACCAGAGAACATTTTCATGGATGTCAAATCGATCATCCGAGTCAGAAACAACACGACAAATGTATGATGATGAATGCAGAAGAAAAATTGAACGAATATTTGGATGAGGCATGGTCTCTGATCTCAGAAGAAAAGATGTTAAGAAAGTGGTATAAAGACTTGCAGGATCGTTCCTCGCCTCCACTCACTTCTCTGGAGATCCAACGCATCGAAGCTCTCTTGCAACAGAGTACGGAGACTACCCGTGATTCATCGACTTACTTGACAGACAGATTCAAGCATAATGTCAAGTGTGAATTGATAACTTATTATTACCTGTGAACAAATGGATACCTGGGAACTTCATTACCTGTTGACTCGCAGTTCGTACACCTCTTCTTGGAATCCTGTGGTGTGTGCTAAAGATGAACTTCCACATCGCAAACCTAAAGACATTCAAGCCTATGTCATCAATACCGACGACAGTCATCGACCAGGAACCCATTGGGTGGCAGTGTACTTTCCAAACGATCACAGTCTGGAATATTTTGATTTTTATGGATTACCTCCTTTGGAAGACGACATCATTGACTTTATGAGAATAAATGCTGTCTCCACTCAATACAATAATGTGAGATTACAAGGATCAGATTATATGGTGTGTGGACAATATTGTGTGTATTTTCTTCATCAACGCAGTCTTGGATTTCCATTTCCATGTTATGATAGGGAGTACGCTAGAAACAATGCAAAAGTAGAAAGATGGTTTTGTGAACATTATGGTTATCTCTTGTCTTTAGCTCAGAAACGTAGTGTGCATGGAGGGCAAAATGATTTAGAACAGTGGAAGTCGAGTTTGACTTCACAACGTTGTCAACCCTGTAAATACGTTCATGTTTAGTCATGTTTGTTGTTTGTATTTTGTGTTAGAGAAGCTTCTTCTTGTTGATTAAAAAATGTTGGGGTTTTTTTAAGAAAATGGTGTTGTGTTGTTTATTTATTTGAAAAAAAATGGAATGTATATGCTCTATATCTCTCTCTATCGATCTGAGGTACCTACTCTTTCACATTTCTCTCTATCGATCTGAGTCATGTTTTCCATCATGTCCTCGCTTCCAGCATATAAAGCGGGGCGTTTGCCAGTCGGGTCAATCTCGTTGACTCGTCAACAACTCAAGATGACTGCAAAGATTAGTAAGCTGAATGAAGCGATGGTCAACATGCAGCGGGTTAGACATAACCTAAATCAGAAGAACCCAGAGAAGAAGACGATGATCTTCCTGCAAATGGCTCAAGATCTGGTAGAAGAAGTTTGGCGAGAAGAGATCATCAGGGACAGAGCAGAATGGGAGGAGAAACAAAGACTGCTGCAGCAAAGGCAGCAACAACAACAGCAGCTAGAACAACAACAACAACAACTCTTGCAGCAGCTGCAACAGCAAGAAGAAGAAGTGTCCTGTAAGATGGACTGTGAGGAGTTTGCCATCTCCTTCACCAGAAAGCGTCCTTGTCTTGCGGCAGTGAGATCTGTGGTGAAACGTGGACGTCCTGCCAGACGTTAAAATATTCTCACAAATACCCTCCAACCGCTCTTTTCAGTTCAACCCAGATCTCTAGAAAAGATTACTCCATGATTGCCTAAAACATTTGGTGTGTTTGTATGTGGAGTGTATGTGTGTGTCTGTCTTTGTCTTCCCCTCCACCAAACCAAAAAATCCTTTTCCTTGTGTGCTTGGTGTGTGTTTGTATAGAGTGTGTTTATAAACACTCCCTTCCCCTTCCTATCTTAAAAAGTGTTTTCTTTCAGGTCCGCGCACTGGATGTTTGTGTTTTTTCTGTATTTGTGGGTTGTATTTTCTGGTGTGAGGGATGTTTTCCTTCACGTCCGTGCTTTAAGTATATAAAGCGGTGCGTTCACCAGTCGCGCCACCCGCGTGACTTGTCAGCAACAACAAGACATGAGTAGCTGTCGAACAGAAAAACTTCGTGAAATTCAAGTTCACCTGGAGCATGTTCGTCGTTTGACGGACGAACTGATCCTCATCACGCTGGAGGAAGAGGTATAGGAGGACTAGAAAAAGAAACAAGAAGAAGAGGAAAAGAAGAAGATAGTGCAGCCTCATCTGATGATGATGATGCTCAACTGTGCTGCTGTGAAGCTGATGGTGAGGACACCGCCGCCGCAACCACAGCCACAGCAGAGAACACAGCCACAATCACACAACCTCCACAACAGCATCCCCAAGCACACAGGGTGTTTAGGAGAAGAAGAAGGCAGACCTTTACTGTCCCTGCCACTGAGGATTGGGACAGTGAAGCCACCCAACCTCCTTCTGCCTTTCCCATCTCGATTAATCCATGGCGTGGAGATGTATGGAGTGGAAGATGTGCGGCTTGTGGGGCTAGACCTGGGAGGTGCGGGCATCTCTAGGTGAACTTGAAAAAACCAACGGCCCTTTTCAGAGCCAACCCAATGGTCAAGAAAAGAAATCTTTTTTACCTTATGTGCTTGTATGTTGAGTGTATGTGTGTATCTGTCTTTGTCTTTCCCCACTCACAAAAACCCTTTCCCTTCTAAACAATGTGTGTTGGGTGTATGTTTGTACAGAGTGTGTTTGGTGTATGTTGTTACGGAATCATACCTTTTTACCTTTTTATAATGATTTAATTTACTAATTTATGATCTCTGTTTTTAGTCTGAATAGAGTTTAGCATATCAGTATACATACGACTAATGCTCGATCAATAAGTGGTCACATGATCAATTGCGCGGGAAATGAAGTCGACCTGGCTTTGTACTTTTTGGAAATCAACATTGAAAGGTCACATTTCATACTACAATAACATTATGTTTACTCTTTAAGATTTTTAGTGCGCTAGACCTTTGGGTAAATGACGCGTAACCTAGTTCCTGATTGGTTCTTAGAGGGTTGTGTTATTTTGAAATACCATATTATTAAAGACGGAGAAAGGATATTCCTTTTTAATTCTGCGCACTTAGTAAAGATATATAGGGAATAATCTTGGGAATTATCATTCTTTACAATTGCTTGATCGAAGAGAGGTTATTGAAATTATTCAGTTCAGTGTGGAATTTATTTAATTAGTAATTCATCTGAATTACTATACAGCTCCGTGGAATTATCGGACATTATTCTAAAACTTGTGAGATTCCAGACTTGCAAGGATTATTTTGGATTTTATAAGAACTAATCAACTTCAGCACAGTACAGGCTTTTTCATTCGGAATACCACATCCGGATTATTTGGATTAACATCAGGAAGTGAACTTTAAAACAATTTAGGACTTTTTAGGATATTCTATACTGTAAGTTATTTTAATTCTTTCACTTTGATTGTTTGTTGAATTATTTTAGTTCTTTTAATATTTTAGGAAATTAAAGATTTGCATTTTAATCTTGAAAGCTTGTTTGTGTCTTTTATTCTGTTACATTACCCCTAGAGTCGTAACAGGATAAATTGGGGGCTCGTATTACGGGATATGAAATTAGAATAATTTCGGGATCCGAATTTAAATATTTTGAAATTTAGATTTAATTAAATATTTTCGAAGTTTTAATATTTCAGAGATTTTGATACTTCGGAAAATTGTCTTTTTGGGATTTGAATTTCATTGTTTGAAATTTTAGTGTTTTTTTGATTTCCAGATTAAGAAATAAAGAGAAACTAACAGGCTTTCATAATGACATCCAGAGTAGAGAGTTTCTTAGCTGATCCTACCCAGGAGAAATTTGAGTCCTTAAAGAAGGACGAATTACTTGAAATTGCTCAACATTATAGTCTTACTGAAGCAAAGGCTTCCATGTTGAAGCAGGATATTAGAAGTATCTTGATTCAATATTTGGTACAATCAAGTATTTTTGAAGAGGGGGTTTCAAGTGTTAAGAAAAAATCTCCGTCTAGTTTGGGAAAGAAATTACAGATAGCTAAGGACATAGAGATTGAAAAGATTAAACTTCAATGGGAACAGATGCAGATGCAGGAAAGAAGGGAAGATAAGGAAAGGGAAATACAAAGGGAGGAAAAGGAAAAGATTATGGAAAGGGAGGAAAAGGAAAAGATTAGGGAAAGGGACGAAAGAAGGGAAGATAAATTAAGAGAGGGAGAAATTCAGAAGGAATTAAGAGAAAGAGAAGATAAATTAAGAGATAGGGAGGATAAAGTAAGAGATAATGAGATACAAATACAAGAGAGGGATAAACAAAGGGGAACAGAAAAGGAATTAAGAGATAATTAGGAAAGAGAGAGAGACAAAGTTAGAGAATTTCAGAATCAAAATTCTGATAGAGAATTCAGATTAAGGGAATTAGAATTGACCTGCAAAGGGCACTCTCGTGGCAATCAGGGTTCATACTTTGATTTGGCCAAACATTTGAGACAGGTTCCCCCTTTTAGAGAAAAGGAGATAGACAAATATTTTCTCAGTTTTGAGAAAATTGCCGAGAATCTGGAATGGCCAAAAGAGAAGTGGACCTCATTATTGCAGAGTGTGTTAACTGGCAAAGCTAGTGATGTTTATACTGCACTCTCATCTGAACAATCTGCTGATTATGAAGTGGTCAAAGAATACATTTTAAGAGCTTATGAGTTGGTACCTGAAACTCATCGTCAAAACTTTAGAGAATGTAAAAAGGAAACACATCAAACTCATGTAGAATTTGCTTGGGAAAAGAAACGTTTGTTTACAAGATGGTGTACATCTAAGAAGGTTGAAGGCAATTATGATAATCTTGAACAACTGGTATTGATTGAAGATTTCAAGAATTGTGTCAGTGATGATATTAAGATGTATCTAAATGAGAAAGGAGTTGAGACTTTAGAAAAGGCAGCCATCACAGCTGATGAATATTCTTCAATACACAAGGTTCCATTGATAACTAAAACTTTTCCTCAACAATCTTATGTTAAGAAATTATTTCAAACTCGTTCAGGAAATTTCAGACCTCAGGGTGATGTGATTGTAAAGAATCAAAATTCTGATAGGGAATATCAGAAAACCTTATCTCTGCCCACGTGTTCATATTGTAAGATGAAGGGACACGTTATTTCTGATTGCTTAAAGTTGCAATTTAGGCCTCAGAATTATAATAGAGCAGTTCCAAATGCTCTAGTTATCCAGAAGTCAAGGTCAGGGTCATTTATCAATGAGGATATTTGTTTGGAGGCTAGCTTACCTCAGTCTGATTTTATAATGAAGAATTACGAACCATTCATGTCGAAGGGTTCTGTGTCACTTGTTGGTGACTTGGATAAGGCTACTCCTATTAAGATATTAAGAGATACAGGAGCTTCTCAGAGTCTATTGTTAGATAGTACTTTGCCGTTTTCTGAGAAGTCTTCTACTAGTGAAAGTGTATTAATACAGGGGGTAGATTATGGATATGTTAATGTCCCTCTTCATTGTGTTAATTTGTCATCAGACTTAGTTTCGGGACCTGTGACCATAGGAGCAGTGGCTTCTTTGCCTATTAAGGGCATCCATTTATTACTAGGTAATGACCTAGCTAAAGATAAGGTCGTGGTAAATCCACTTGTAACTAACAAGCTTAGTATGGATCAAAGAGTTGATCATATTGAAGTAGAAATCCCTGGTTTAAATCCAGCTTGTGAAGTTACTAGAGCTATGGCAAAGTATGCTCTTGAGAATATTGTTGTTGAACAGGATGTATTTCTTTAAGCGGACACCTTTGTTGGTCAGGCTTTTCATGAGGTCACTTCTGCTCCTCAATCTAGTATTGATAGTGATACTCTTTCAACTACTATGTCTCATAAAAATAGTCAGGGTGTAATAAGACAAGCACTAGATGTCTTACAACAGGGAGATTCGGATATCTCCTGTTTGTTTCAGGGGGCTATGACTGAAACTGAAGCCACGCAAGAAGGTACTTGTTACTTCTTGACGAGTGAAGTCCTTGAACGGAAACAGAGATTGCTTAGGGTAATTGCTGGTGATGAGTGGTCAGTTGGTAAAATAGTAGTTCCTAGATACTATCGTCAGGAATTACTTAGTGTAGTCCATGAAACGTCGTTGTCTGGTCGTTCAGGAATAAATGAGACGATGTTAGGCAACCAATACTTGTCGGCGAAGTGTGCGTCTACAAGTTTTATAAAAGCTATTCCTTTGTGGAATATTAAAACTGAGACCATAGTGAGAGTTTTGGTCGGGTTCTTCACACTGTTTGGTCTTCTGAAGCTGATACTATATCAGGCTTTAGAACGAATTATTGTAACATATTGTTATGAAATAGTATATAATTGGGAATTGTTGTGCAACAGGAAGGGAGTAGGTTGAAGGTTTCCAATTATTGTTGTTTGCTGCGAGGGGTCAGTGTAGGAGTTTTTTTTTTGTCAGATAATAGAGTATTATTTTTGCTACCTATACCCCAAAAATCCTCTTTAGGTTAAGTATTTTGGTCCTTATACTACTGACAAAAGGTTAGGGAATTTAAATTATTATTAATACTTCTGGGAGGAGAAAGCAGAAACAACGTTGTCATGTTAGCATGTTATTACAATATGTAGATAAAAATAGCCACATAAATTGTTGATTACTTTAGTAGTACTTGTCTCACACATTGAAGATTTGAATGAATATGAGAAATCCGATAGGATGATTTGAAGTCACTACTCTTCGCACATACTGCCGCCTGAGATTTACGAACTGAAATAGTTGATAGAAGAAAATGAATATTTATTTACAGACATTCTACACGAATCAAATAAAAGTGACTGGAGTTTACCATGTTTCAGTGCAGAAACAAATTAACACTTTCCGTACATGTATAGAGTATAGAAAGTAAATAGAGTCACCGGGACATATTCATTTCCAGTTTCTAGACAGGATTGGAAATGACTAATACGTCGCAAGATATTGGCCTATTGAAGGGATTCTACCAAATTTCACTTACGGAGAGAAAGAAAAATTTGCATTCACGACTCCAGAACTTTACCAATACAAAGTCGTATCATTTGGGATGAAGGTTCCCCAAGTTTCCAACGTCTGATGAATATAATAACATCCGAATAGAGATTGCGATGCATACATCGATGATGTCATCATCTGCAATGACATGTGGCAAGATTTAATAGAACCATTCTTCAAGAGATTCAGCGAAGCGAACCTGATCATCAATATTAAAGTGACTTTTATCGTGCCAGTGTTACCTTTTCAGGACATGATTGTGAGACATGGACAAATAAAATCATTGGAAACTAAGGTTACGGCTATTTCTTAGTAAAGTTTAATCGGTGATGTATTTTCATGTGTATAATACCACCGTTACATTGTTTTGTATACATGACTGTATCATGTATTAATTTTTTTGATTTACTTACTTGTATGTTGGAAGTACATATTAAAAAATAAGTTTTTATTGCATAAATCCTTATTTTTTCCGTTGATGGTTGAGGGTGTTACGGAATCATACCTTTTTACCTTTTAATAATGATTTAATTTACTAATTTATGATCTCTGTTTTTAGTCTGAATAGAGGTTAGCATATCAGCATACATACGACTAATGCTCGATCAATAAGTGGTCACATGATCAATTGCGCGGGAAATGAAGTCGACCTGGCTTTGTACTTTTTGGAAATCAACATTGAAAGGTCACATTTCATACTACAATAACATTATGTTTACTCTTTAAGATTTTTAGTACGCTAGACCTTTGGGTAAATGACGCGTAACCTAGTTCCTGATTGGTTCTTAGAGGGTTGTGTTATTTTGAAATACCATATTATTAAAGACGGAGAAAGGATATTCCTTTTTAATTCTGCGCACTTAGTAAAGATATATAGGGAATAATCTTGGGAATTATCATTCTTTACAATTGCTTGATCGAAGAGAGGTTATTGAAATTATTCAGTTCAGTGTGGAATTTATTTAATTAGTAATTCATCTGAATTACTATACAGCTCCGTGGAATTATCGGACATTATTCTAAAACTTGTGAGATTCCAGACTTGCAAGGATTATTTTGGATTTTATAAGAACTAATCAACTTCAGCACAGTACAGGCTTTTTCATTCGAAATACCACATTCGGATTATTTGGATTAACATCAGGAAGTGAACTTTAAAACAATTTAGGACTTTTTAGGATATTCTATACTGTAAGTTATTTTAATTCTTTCACTTTGATTGTTTGTTGAATTATTTTAGTTCTTTTAATATTTTAGGAAATTAAAGTTTTGCATTTTAATCTTGAAAGCTTGTTTGTGTCTTTTATTCTGTTACATTACCCCTAGAGTCGTAACAATGTCTTTGTTTATGTTGTACACTAAAACTTAAAACCCCTTCTCTTGTGATAGTATGTTTGTGTGAGGGTATAGTAGTGTGCCAATAAGCACTCCCTTACCCTTCCTATCTTAAAAATACGTTCTTTTAGGTCCGCGTACTGCGTGTGTTTTGTGTGTCAGAGTTTTTTTTTTATTTTTGGGAGGGATGTTTTCCTTCACGTCCTTGCTTCCAGCATATAAAGCGACGCATTCCCCATTTGCGCCTTTTATCGTCAACTTGACCAAGAATGACCACAGTAGAAAATTTGCAGGGAGCCTGGGATGTGATGGTGGGGGTAGAGGCTCTATTAGAAAAGATCAAGAGGTATTGGCGTTACCCAACAACTCTATCCTATGTGACAAGGCAAGTGTCAGCCCTGAAAAAAGCCAGGAGCCTTGTTCATGAAGTCATGGAGGAAGAAGCCATGAAATGGAAGGCAACCTGGATAGTTACACCCTGTCAAGTGGGTTTGTTAAAGAAAGCGCTTGATTGCATGAAAGGGGTGGAGTACCTCCTAGAAAAGGTACAAGACGACTTTTGGTTATATTCACCCCTCAGTAGTGTGAGGCGAGAAGAGACTTATCTACAAAGAGCCAAGGGTCTTGTGAGACAAGTGCTGGAAGAAGAAATGGTGAAGATCAAGAAGACTTTGGCTGAGGAGAGAATGGTAAAGGAGAAGGAGAAGAAACAACAAGAATTCAAACGCCTGAACGAGAATTGTATGAAGATCCAGGACAAGTTCAGGAGATTGGGTCATCCCGACTGGCTCCCTGATTCACCCAAGAAAAAGAAAACGTTTTACCTCTTAGGCTTCCTGAAGACATGTTGGAGGAAAAAGTAAAACTCCAACGGCCCTTTTCAGGGCCACCCACATCTCTTAGAAAAGAAACAATCTCATTGCCAATACAGTTTCAATGTTTCTATGTTTGTTTGTCTATGTGTATGTGTTTATTCTGTCTGTATAAAATACTTCTACCCCATAAACACTTCTTCTATCCCCATAAACACTTCTGCCCCCAAGTGCACCATACTGCCCCCAAGTGCCCACCATGTTCATTTCCCCTATATGCCCCCAACATGTTCATTTCCCGTTACTGCCCCAGAGTGCCCCACAATGTTAACCTACGGGCTAATGCTAATTCCCATTACTGCCCCCGATACCCCCCACATTACTACTGACGGTATAGGAGTTTGTTTGCTCAATTTCTGATATTAAAGCCGAAGGGGAAACAATTTCCTGTGATTCCAGTCAATCATAGTTTCATTTTTCCTGCGTTGGACTTAGTGGTGAAAAATCACCTGTGATCTACAACAATGCTTCTTATAACACCTGCATTCAAGTCTGGGTCCATTTATTTGGTCCCGTGTGTATAGAATGTAAACAAGCTATCAAACAATGAAACAGTACATGATAAGGTGCTCGAGATAAAATCTATGTGTTTTGCATATTTTCTGTTGTTGAGATTGTAGGTCATTATGACGTAATTTTAGACACACCCAATTATTTTGCGCCCTAAAGGCAAACCTCCTTCAAGAAAAATTGGTCATCTTGACCTACTTCTTGTTTCAGTCAATTGTGTTATTCCTCTATAACAGGGTCCATTTCTAAGTCAACGCTGTAGGCACGGCGGTAAATGATGATGAGCTGATGCATTCATACAATATAGTAAAAAGGGTTACTGTGACCTATGTTTACGCGTTTGAACGGCATTATTGCTGTTGATATTTGACTTTGACATTTAAGCCCATTTTTGTATGCCCACTCTGTGATCAGATTGCAAAAACATTCTGCAAAGAAGATGCTCTCTACAAAGCGCATTAACATTTTATCACTATTTTTATGTCTGTTAAGAGTTATCCACTACTGTTTTAGGTTGATTTCCGTAACGTAGGTCTCTTTGACGTAGTTTGAAGCTCATTGATCACTTTTAGAGTTGTGACTCCTTAATTGTTGTCAGCTTTACTTTTCTGTACGTTGCTGTATGTCTGTATACTAACTGGGAAGTATGGTAAACTATAATATACCTTAATTTGTTTCATTTATCTGGCAACACGAACTTCCCTGAATCGGACAAGGAGATAAGACAACCTGAATCAATCTCTAGGCAAGCAGAAATTATCAGGCATATTGTTGAACTATGTTTGAATTACAGTTACAGTTTATTATACTTCAGTCCACGAGAGCCTGAACAAACACTTGGAATATTCCTTAAAGTGACAATAAATGCAAAGGTTTTAAATAATACAGCTTTAGCTTAACTAAGTCAAACATATACATGAGCAGCCATAAAAGCTATTCATTTTGATATGTTAATGATATCCCATTTACTTCGGATAAATTATTTTATGTCAGGAAAATGTTTATGCAAGATACCATTCAGAAACATCAGATATAGCTGGGGTGTGGTGCGGGTACTGGTTTGCTTTTTTTGTCAAGATCATTCTATACAGTCCAAAATCTGTTTCGAATGGTCAAGAATATTGCTTGTTCTGGATGAATCAGCAGCAAAAAAATATTAAAATAACGGCACATTAATTCAATAAATAAAGTCTGTTTGATGCACCTTCATTGCTCTAAAATTGAACACAATTGAAAAGTACAGGACACATCTAATGATTTTCAAGCTAAGTCGAGTTGAAGTATAAGGACATACTCGGGAATGTACATTTTAAAATTTTACAATTTCAAGTCTAAAACTTTCGTTCTTCGTTATGACGATTGTGATTACCCAGTCTAATAATAGTAATTATGTGCTTTTTGAAGGCGAATTTGTGCCATAGAGGCCACCATTCCAGTCCCATGCACGTCATAACAGGTTAACCTCGAGTGGCAATCTATCAAAACTTGCACTTGTGCTGTTAAATCTACTGAATAACACCTGGGTGGAAACGCCCTTGCAGGGTTGTGGATGTAGAACAGGCCTGATGCGCCCCCTTTCCCTGCATTTCGCAACAGGCGACTATTGGAAACAGGAGCCGCAGTGGGTCAGTGGTTAGTGGTTAGTGTGCCGGAATCGCAATCAAAAATGTCCGGGTTCGAATCCTAGTATCGCATCAGCCCGGGTTGACTACCGTGGTGTATCCTTGGGCAAGGTACTTTACTCCAATTGTCTTGGCACTAAATTGTGTTGCTGTGCTATAAAACACCAACCCAAAAAACGCAATCCAAAGTGATTGTTCGCGAACTATTGAAGTAGAGGATGCAAATTATAACACCTTAAACAATTATTTCAAAATCATACAGAAGTTTTGTCAAAGAATAACTTAAGAAACGGGTGGATCTATAATTCTGTCAACATTCAAATTTGGAGAAAACTGAATTTTATACCAGTAAAGGGAGAGCAAACGGACTTTAATTAATTACAACTATTAATTAATTAATTACAATTACAATAGAGGCTTCTACCAATTCGCGCAGGGATCCGACACCAATGCAAAAAGTATTGGTGCACCTGCGCACTAAACAATTCATATTTAACACTGTTCATTAATTAGAATTATGAAAGAGATTTTGACCAACTTGTGTAAGGATACGACAACAATAAAATAAAAATATGAAAATTACTAGCGCACTTTCACAGTGTTTTTATTTTATATCAAACAACTCACCTAGGGATACAGCAATAACTAAATCATATTTAAATCAATTTAATATCACAGTAATATTCGGTCACAAAAATTAATATTTACTGACAAAATAGCACTATGTCACAAAATTAGTATTTACTGGCGTTGACCTGCTATTTAACTGAAATATGTAACGTTCTGTGCTTTAAACACAACACAGAGATTTCCACTAATCTTCTTTTATCTAGAGAATAACCCATTAAGTATTGTTCCGGCAGAATACATAACAAACAAGACACCTACACGCAAAATAATTTAGTCCAATTTGAGTAATGCTGATAAGCTAATGTCGTCTGCTAGTACACACGTAAAGCTTATATAGTTCATGTTACAGTATGCTTTTAACTCAGCCGGCTTGGTCTAGGCGTATAGGGTAGAATTATAAATCGAAACGTCCATTAAAATGCGAAGCCTATGGTGTTCATGGAGGAATGCGAAAAACATTTTAATTCAACAAATGTATGTGATATATGCGTGAAAAAATATATATGAAAACAAAGTAAGAGACTGCGAAGTGCACGAACAAAATGTTTGTGACCATGATCACTTAACAGGCAAGTATAGGGGTCCATTATATAACGAATGCAATTTGAATTTCAAATACCCAAAATAGTACCATTATCCAACAAGGGATCAAACACAGGTGAAGCAAATTACGAAAACTACCCGGACAAAGCACAATGGCGAGTACGAAAGGTTATGGTCACAAGGTGTGGACAAATTCTGGTTAAGGTAATTTATTATTTACCTGAATCATAACAACAACTATGTCCAGGCCTAAAACCAATTCCAGCCATTGAAAAAAATAGACGACCAATTGAGGAACAAATTAGATTGGTAGAAGAAAATCTTTCGAAACACAAGATGACTATGATACTTTATGTATATTAAATGTGGATTTAAAATTCCATTACACTTGCACCACCATTTCAAGGACTATCCGTTAGGTCCAGAGTATTAAATTTCATACAAAAATTATTTATCACACTTATAGGATCTGATAGATGATTACAAGGATACGCAACCAACTGTTTCAAAACTGTTATGTACATTGAACAACAAGACCAATATTTCATTAACTACATAAACTTACAGCTATACATACAGTCAGGTTTAAAAAATGTACAGAAGTTTTTTGTTTGTTTTAGTTTTGTTTTTTTTTAAACAATAATCCTGGTGTGAATCCTACATTAAACTGAAAACATTGAGACATAAAGAAACCCAAATTAATTCGAAAAAGATTTGTTTTCTTCATATTGATGAAGAATAGTGTGTTTCAGCAGCAAATGGAAAATTTGAGAAAAAGAACAACATTGAACAATATGTACAGATGATACTATACCAGAAGGGTATTTGCCAGAAAAGAAATATTTCATGGTGACATAGTACTTGTTTGTTTGAGAAATATTTCATGGTGACATAGTACTTGTTTGTTTGAGAAATATTTCATGGTGACATAGTACTTGTTTGTTTGAGAAACATTTCATGGTGACATAGTACTTGTTTGTTTGAGAAACATTTCATGGTGACATAGTACTTGTTTGCTTGAGAAACATTTCATGGTGACATAGTACTTGTTTGTTTGAGAAATATTTCATGGTGACATAGTACTTGTTTGTTTGAGAAACATTTCATGGTGACATAGTACTTGTTTGTTTGAGAAACATTTCATGGTGACATAGTACTTGTTTGTTTGAAAAATATTTCATGGTGACATAGTACTTGTTTGAGAAATATTTCATGGTGACATAGTACTTGTTTGTTTGAGAAATATTTCATGGTGACATAGTACTTGTTTGTTTGAGAAATATTTCATGGTGACATAGTACTTGTTTGTTTGAGAAACATTTCATGGTGACATAGTACTTGTTTGTTTGAGAAATATTTCATGGTGACATAGTACTTGTTTGTTTGAGAAACATTTCATGGTAACATAGTACTTGTTTGTTTGAGAAATATTTCATGGTGACATAGTACTTGTTTGTTTGAGAAATATTTCACATGGTGACATAGTACTTGTTTGTTTGAGAAACAAGAAAATCATATTAGCAAAAACCAATTTTTACGGTGGATATTTACTGTTAGAGTTATCCAAATGGTTGATGTATGAATTTTAGTATAATATGTTGAAAAAGAAATACGGTTATAGAAGGAGACTGTTAATGATTGATACCGATTCATTGTGTATGTACGTTGAGATTTAATGATTTATACCGATTCATTGTGTGTATACGTTGAGACAGAAAGATTTATAGTAACATGAAGGTAGATAACAAGTTCTATGACACAAGTGTCAATCCAAAAGATAATATATTTTGTATTTTACAAACGAATAAGAAAGAGTTTGGACTTTTTAATTGAACGTTGTTTTAATTAGAGAGCGTTGTGGGTTAAGGTAAAAAATAAAGGTTATTCATTCAGGACCCATAATGACAAAAGAACGTTTGTATTGGAATTTTAAAAATGTGTAATCAAAAAGAATTTAAAATTCGCAATGTACAAACATTGCTTATTCAATCACAAGGAAAACTATCAAAAGATAAATGTACTCGCATCATACAATCACGAAATTTATAACATCAAAATGAAAATGGTACCATTGTCTCTGAGTAAATTTATCTCATGATAGTTTTCCTTGTGGTTGAATAGTTGGAAATAATTATCGCAGCCTCTGTACACAACACACAAGTTTTTCTTTCAAGCCAAGGCATGTGAACATGATGAAAGTCGTCATATTAAATACATAAGATATATAATGAGAGCTCATGTTGGTCAACTCATTTAGTTTACTACGGAGAGTAACTCGTGCATCCGCACGAGGGTTCTTGTTCAAAACCATTTCGGCTAGCTACATATAAATAAGTTTTTGAACGCCTCAAAAATTAAAGCCTTTAGTATAGATATTCAACATCATGACAAAGATATCAAAAGACTTGAAGGAAAATTTAAAGAAGTAACCAATGATCGTGAAAAATATATATTACAAAATAAACTAATAAAAGTTAAAATTATAATGTTATAACAAGTTGTAAATATGGAAAATATTGAAAATATTTACAAGTTCAACATAGGAGAAATAAAAGAAAGGAAACGATAAAACGTAAACGCGGCGAAAACTAAAAGTAGTATCAAAAGAGAAAGGTGTAACAACTGTCACCATTATTACAGACATAGATTGTTACTAATTAACTGTTGCATTGTCTATGGAAAATTTGGTTAAAGGTTTCCCAGGAGGTAGTGAAGGAATAAGTGTTGGTGGTAGTGGGCGTGATAAAGGTAACACGAAGTCATTGGTGGACAGAGTCAAACAAGTCATTACAAATATTGTCAACTATGTACTCTAGCTATCCAAATAGACAGTAGCAGCATTGCCTCGTATCATTGACAGTGTAATAACCTGATTGCTCAGGACTGCTGGATACGCTGTGGGATTTTTAACTGATCATGTCGGTTTGATTATTGTAGCAATAATGGGACTGTTGTTTTCAGTTTTGATCAGAGGCGTAGACATTGCAACATAAAGGAAAACAATTCACTGCCTATTTCGAAAAGCAAATTAAGCCAGTTCCTTCAACCATTATTATCAATATAAAGGACTGTTTGTTTGTTTCATGATCTTTGTCTTTTAGATCATTAGCTGTTGGGATTGCAAGAGTGTGAACGTTTTTGTCCTTCCTGTCTACGGAATTATTATCCCAAGTTAACTTCTTTTTTTTCTTTTTTTCCATTTTTTTATCTGCTGCTGGAATTATATGTTTCGCCACGTCGGTAATTATATCAGTGTTAAGTCCTAGTTTAAAGCAATTGAATGGCTTTTTCAATGCTGTTTTTGTTGCCAACAGTGCTACCCGTTTTCATCACGATATTACTCGGCAATAAGAACTATAGTCTCGCTACCAACAGCAAGGCCTAGTCTAACTTTGGAACCCAAAATAAATTGGTAAAACCTGATCGTGATGTCTTCATCTGAGTCAAATCCTTTCTAGACTAAAACAAATTTCTCTGATTTATTATAGTGTCTTGAATAGTTGAAACGTACTTTGTAATAGATTTTCCGTTTTAAACTTGATCACCTAAAATACATTTCACATAAGACCTGGTACTCTGATTTTATCTTGCTAAATCCTTCTTCTGTCAAACCATTCCTGTCCTTAAAAAGTATATTAGCTTATTTCCTCATCCGCCGAAATCACCTTGAAAAATTCATTTTCATCAAAAATTCCCAAGTAACTTTACCTAATCTCCTTCCTTCAGTTTGGTATCTCTCATCACCAGCTAATTTCGCCCTTATTGGAACCCAGTAACTCCTGTTATACTATAAGACTGATCTGTTTTTTCCCATTATATATCTCCAGTCATGACTTGGAGGTAGGTTAAAATTATTACAGGTTATGGTAAATTGTTTTCAATTCACGCTGTTGTCATTTGAATTAAACTTCTGGTTACTAGGCAACGGTAAAGAGTATTCCGACAACACTTTCCGTATCTGAAAGTGAACGTGTAACCTGTATACCGACTTCACTATATTTGGTACACTTTGATCTGGTAAATGTCAATAAAATAGTTAGCATCCAGCTGTTGCCATTCGTACTGCCCAGTTTAATTGATTTGTCAAAATCTCATATCATTCTGTGTTCTGTATCTGCTGGCAGAGTCAGCACTATCAAATTTTAAAGTGTAATCACCAAAAGAGTTTAGTGGCTAGTAGGTTAACTATTCGTTTTCAGTGTAATACATTTTCGATTCTTGAAGTATTTCTGCAATGTTTGGAATAATTGGAGCGTTACAATGTGTTGCTATGTTTGTTATGTATTAAATCTTAAGTCCATTTTTCAATTCTCAAAAATGTTCATTCATCTACTAAATCATACATTATAACACATTTTTTTCCTCTCGCTTTTATTGTATCTGCTTGTGTGATTTGTCCTTTGTCTCTTTATCTCTGCGTTGCAGCTATCACATATTTCCATTTATTTGCCTTGGTTGGGGTCCCGCATGGCCAAGTTCTCTAAGGTGCTCGCCTTTACAGATCACTCACACATCTCTCCTCTGTCCACGTAAGTTCTAGTCTCGGCTCGACCAAGTGGGTATGTGAGAAAGCTTCCCGTGGGTCGGTGGTCCTTCCAGGGGTCTTCTTGGGTTCTTCCTCCACCAAATATACTGGCCGCCATGTATAGCCTATCATGTACTGAAAAATGGCGTTAAACCCACAACATTATACCTTACCATTGCGTTGGTTAATTTTTTTTTCAATAGTTTGAAACAGTAGCCCGGGGGGTCGGCAGCCTCAGTGTCTTCTTTGGAAAGGCACTTAGCTCCCATTTCATCGCCATGATATAGCCAATAATGTGTTAAAAGTGCCGTTAAAACCAACAAGAACAAGTCTCGTTATCTTTGTCAATCATACTTTCCCTTAAAACTAATTACGTCTGCGCAAGAACATTTTTAAAGAAGTGATTAGGCTGAGTTTGGTGGTCATGTGATGTCGACAGCCAATGATTTTGTACTATTCCTGGGCAGGCATTTGAATGATCAGAACTTGGCATCACTTTATGCGCATTCTTGTTTGGAGTTTAGATGTTTAGAGTTTAGATGTTCTAACTGAATTCCCTTCTTTTCCATCGTCTATCCCGCTCGGCACCCAGTCTAAATGGTCTAACCTCCGCATGTACGTTTCTCAATGAAATTCTGTGACACGGCATCTAGTATTAGGTTCCGAGTTTCATGTATACAAATCCAGTTAACTTTTGTGGGCCATATCCAGCCCCACAAGATTAAAGTTATTACAATTTTTTCACATTTAAAATCAAGTCTGTGCTTCTACATAGTTGGTTTCAGTCTATAATTAATTCGCTTGTTTGACATTTACCTGTACCTGGTCTTCTTGATATCGATACAATTTAGTAGAATAATTAGTATAATATAAGTTAGTCCTGTGACCGGTATGTTCTGCCTTTCTTATATCTCACTGCTACTGTATAGGATCCACATTGCATACGCGTCTTTCTATCTTCCGTTCGCACCGTTTCTTAAGTATCGCTATCTTCATTTAGTTTAAACATTTTATTGCCATTTTAGTGAAGCGTCCGGAGTTGGGCAATAAGTTCTCCAACTTAGGTACATCCCTTCCGCTACATAAAAGCACTTAGCATAGTGTGTGCGTGTGTGTGTGTGTGTGTGTGTGTGTGTGTGAGAGAGAGAGAGAGAGAGAGAGAGAGAGAGAGAGAGAGAGAGAGAGAGAGGACCATGAATAAAAATACATGAATATGCGTAATTTACATAGGTATTGTAAGTAAGCTTTTACAAACATATGATATAAATCAAAATAATCAGGAAAATCGTCTGGTTTTCTTAAGAAAAAAAGGTCTGGAACATTTTTAAACACTTTACAACTGAGATCATAAGGTAGATGAGATGAACGTAGCATGTGAAATCGTTGTAGGAAAAAGTAGGTGATTACGATTTAAAAATAAGATACTGCTTTAATCTACATTATAAGATGCAGTTTCAGGTGTCTCTCCACAATTACATTCTGATGATTGTACTACACGGTTAGTAATTAATTAATTATTTAGACCACTACAATTATTTATAATTCTTGCACAGAGGAGAGAATATTTCCTCTCGCCTTATGCATAGTACAGGGGTGGTTCACATGCTTCACAAGTTATAATATTTTTCATTCACACTTCCCCATAAAGTACTAGCTGTCAAAATTCTGTCCTTTTGCAACAGTTTCATAAGAATAACTAGGCCGATAAATCTGCCCCTATACAGATTTTTCTTTTACTAAACGTTGTTATCGATCATCATCTTTTTAAAAATCATTATTGAGACCGATTTATCGGTCTAAGAAAAGATAAATCGATATTCTGACTTAACTTGCAACATGTCGATAATTATGTGTCTAACCCAAATGTCTCGTTCCGAGTGATGATTCCCAACATGATTTATCTTTGCAGAATATGGCGTAATGGTAAAAGAATTAAAGTTTCTACTGCTACCGAGTCAATTAATCTTGTGCAATCGTTAGTACCGTGATTAAAAAAAACTAGATTTCTGCCTTGTTCCACTAATCCAGGGTTGTGCTTGTCTCTTTCCAAATTCCGATGTAGGAAAGCCTTAGTTATTATTGGTAGTCTCTTTACCAGTTTTGTAGACAAATTTTTAGCTAGCAGTAGTTTTGGATGTACTTCATAGTTCATTAGCTGTAGCTGTAATTCGCGTTTCTTCTTTTCTTTTTGATTACGCTCCCCCATTTTCTTCACGTTCTTGTTTTTTAGTACAGTCCTGACAGAATTTAGGAGATCCTCTGCACTAAGCATTCTTTATTTCTCTTATTTTCTCGTTTGCTTGGTGATAAGGTTTGCAAGACAACATCCTGTTCCTTGAATATATATGAATATATATTGGTATGTTTTGGTTTATATGAATATATATTGGTATATTTTGGTTTATATGAATATATATTGGTATGTTTTGGTTTATATGAATATATATTGGTATGTTTTGGTTTATATGAATATATATTGGTATGTTTTGGTTTATATGAATATATATTGGTATATTTTGGTTTATATGAATATATATTGGTATGTTTTGGTTTATATGAATATATATTGGTATGTTTTGGTTTATATGAATATATATTGGTATATTTTGGTTTATATACACTACTCAGCTGACTATATGTGTATCTCTTAGACTATCTCTCTCTCTCTCTCTCTCTCTCTCTCTCTCTGTAAAGCTCGGTTATAACTTTCTCATATCTTGCTCATGACGGTAGGAAACTGATATTTCAGTTTTGAATGTTTGGTCGCAAGACCAAACCAAACATACATACGGATGGCTCCAGGAGTCATAACCGTAACATGTAGGGTTTTATAACATACGGATGGTTCCAAGAGTTATAACCATTACATGTAGCGTTTTATAACATATGGATGACTCCAAGAGTCATAACCATTACATGTAGGGTTTTATAATATATGGATGACTCCAAGAGTCATAACCATTACATGTAGTGTTTTATAACATATGGATGACTCCAAGAGTCATAACCATTACATGTAGGGTTTTATAACATATGGATGACTCCAAGAGTCATAACCATTACATGTAGGGTTTTATAACATGATTATGTGATTAAAACATAAAGCTAGGCTGTCGAACTAGGCAATCCAAAGCTCACTTACGAAAAGTGAAAGAACAAACACGATATAAGCTAATTTATGTTGAAAAGGAATGTTACCCCAGCAGACGTGTTTTCAAATATTGTTCAATATTTCAAAATACATGGAATATGCATAGGAAAAAAGTCCTCTAAAGCTTAGAGTAAATGTGGCCGCTATATCCAACCATCAACATGTAGAAATATAGTACACACATAAGTAAATATTCCTTCTATCATTTGAAGTTGAGGTTGGTCACCATACCCAACCATTATAAGTAAAACTACAGCTTGAACGGGAATACAAATTCTTTCTATCACTTGAAGTAAAGATTGGCCTTCATACTCTACCTCCAACATGTAGAAATATAGTAAACGTAGAAGTAAATATTCCTTCTAACACTTGAAGTAAAAGTTGGTCACCATACTCAACCACCGCAAGTAGAAACCACCAACGTGTAGAAATATAGTACACATAGAAATAAATATTCCTTCCATCACTTGAAGTTAAAGTTGGTTAACATATTTAAATTCCCCATGTAGTAATACAGCTCTAAGAGGAATACAATTTCTTTCTATCACTAGAAGCAAAGGTTGGCCACTTTACCCAACGTACATTCCAATGCAATCACACTATGACACTATATGATAGTGGGAAAGTGGGGAGGCAAGGGATGTGGAAAATTATTATTTCTGCAACTTAATAAGTTTGACGCTAAGCTTTGATTTGTGGCAACTGTCCACATCCAATTCTATTGGTAGATAGGGTCAGCTGACTCATCCCACACGGCTGAAATTATACACGAAGGACTCCAGACTAGGAAAAGTGGCCAGTCCCAGGCATTGCACAAGCAATCAGTCCCGTGTATGTGCCATAGTAAATACGTAGATCGTGGTATCAATCCATTTTTGACCTCGTGTCAAAAATTTCATTTGTATGCCATCACCCTAGAATAAATACTAGACATCAGAAGAATGGCTGATTCCCCACTGACCGACCGTAGCTATTCCAAACATAAACCTAAGATAACTTTACCTCAAATGACCTTGACATGTATTGATTTGACCTGATATCGTATGTATACACCTAGTAAAAAATCTTAACTCCAGTCATCTTTAAGTTTGAATTTTTGATCCTGGATAAAATGAAAAGCTATCCATGCTATAGAACTGGAGGGAATGTGTCAATGCCAGGAACCTTGACTTTTGACCAATCGGTCCCAGAACTGATTAGAAGCTGCTACTGTCCATGTGTAGTATACCTATTAAGTTCGATGATATAGAGTATACCTATTAAGTTCGAGGATATATAGTATACCTATTAAGTTCGATGATATAGTATACCTATTAAATTCGATGATATAGTATACCTATTAAATTCGATGATATAGTTTACCTATTAAGTACGATGATATATAGTATACCTATTAAGTTCGATGATATAGTATACCTATTAAATTCGATGATATATAGTATACCTATTAAATTCGATGATATATAGTATACCTATTAAGTTCGATGATATATAGTATACCTATTAAATTCGATGATATATAGTATATTTATTAAGTTCGATGATATATAGTATACCTATTAAGTTCGATGATATATAGTATACCTATTAAGTTAAATGATATATAGTATACCTATTAAATTCGATGATATATAGTATACCTATTAAGTTCGATGATATATAGTATACCTATTAAATTCGATGATATATAGTATACCTATTAAGTTCGATGATATATAGTATACCTATTAAGTTCGATGATATATAGTATACCTATTAAGTTCGATAATATATAGTATACCTATTAAGTTCGATGATATATAGTATACCTATTAAGTTAGATGATATATAGTATACCTATTAAGTTAGATGATATATAGTATACCTATTAAGTTCGATGATATATAGTATACCTATTAAGTTAAATGATATATAGTATACCTATTAAATTCGATGATATATAGTATACCTATTAAGTTCGATGATATATAGCATACCTATTAAATTCGATGATATATAGTATATCTATTAAGTTCGATGATATATAGTATACATATAAAGTTCTATGATATATAGTATACCTATTAGGTTCGATGATATATAGTATACCTATTAAGTTCTATGATATATAGTATACCTATTAAGTTCGATGATATATAGTATATCTATTAAGTTCGATGATATATAGTATACCTATTAAGTTTGATGATATATAGTATACATATAAAGTTCTATGATATATAGTATACCTATTAAGTTCGATGATATATAGTATACATATAAAGTTCTATGATATATAGTATACCTATTAAGTTCGATGATATATAGTATACATATAAAGTTCTATGATATATAGTATACCTATTAAGTTCGATGATATATAGTATATCTATTAAGTTCGATGATATATAGTATACCTATTAAGTTCGATAATATATAGTTTACCTATTAAGTTCGATGATATATAGTATACCTAATAAGTTCGATGATATATAGTATACCTAATAAGTTCGATGATATATGGTATACCTATTAAGTTCGATGATATATAGTATACCTATTAAGTTCGATGATATATAGTATACCTATTAAGTTCGATGATATATAGTATACCTAATAAGTTCGATGATATATGGTATACCTATTAAGTTCGATGATATATAGTATACCTATTAAGTTCGATGATATATAGTATACCTATTAAGTTCGATGATATATAGTATACCTATTAAGTTCGATGATATATAGTATACCTATTAAGTTCGATGATATATAGTATACCTAATAAGTTCGATGATATATGGTATACCTAATAAGTTCGATGATATATAGTATACCTATTAAGTTCGATGATATATAGTATAACTAATAAGTTCGATGATATATAGTATACCTAATAAGTTCGATGATATATGGTATACCTAATAAGTTCGATGATATATGGTATACCTAATAAGTTCGATGATATATAGTATACCTATTAAGTTCGATGATATATGGTATACCTAATAAGTTCGATGATATATAGTATACCTATTAAGTTCGATGATATATAGTATACCTATTAAGTTCGATGATATATAGTATACCTATTAAGTTCGATGATATATAGTATACCTAATATGTTCGATGATATATGGTATACCTATTAAGTTCGATGATATATAGTATACCTATTAAGTTCGATGATATATAGTATACCTATTAAGTTTGATGAAAACTGGATGAAGTTGATACAAAAGTTGGTGCGTGAAACTTTAGGAAAGTCTACGTGCTGTTAAGTCTACAGAGTAACATCTGTGTGGTAATTCCTCCAAAGAGCTTGTTTGTGATCTATGGAAGCATAATTACAATTAAAAAAATTATGGAAATAGTATGTCAAAGAATAAATGAAACTTCGGGTCGACCCGTAGTTGTCTGGACATTCAAAATTAGAATAAAACTGAAGTTTCTAGCCAGTCAGTTGACAGCAAACGGAGTTATATAATACCGCTTTTCTTAGACCACTATACTATCTTATTCTATCCACATTTTTGTATCATTTGTGTCTGCAAATAAATGCTCTGGCCATCTGATAGTATAGCTGGAGATTTATATTGACTTTTCCTATTAATCCCACTGCTTGAATGAAATTTAAATTTTCTCTGACGACATTTGAACTCGTCAAGATTAGTCATATAAGAATTGATTTGATATGGCAACAGCAAATACCCCTTTTTGGGACAATGCTATGGCAACAGTAAATACCCCTTTTGGTACAATGCTATGGCAACAGCAAATACCCCTTTTGGGGATAATGCTATGGTAACAGCAAATGCCCCTTTTGGGGATAATGCTATGGTAACAGCAAATACCCCTTTTGGGGATAATGCTATGGTAACAGCAAATACCCCTTTTTGGGACAATGCTATGGCAACAGCAAATACCCCTTTTGGTACAATGCTATGGCAACAGCAAATACCCCTTTTGGTACAATGCTATGGCAACAGCAAATACCCCTTTTGGGGATAATGATATGGTAACAGCAAGGACCCTTTTTTGGGACAATGGTATGGCAAAAGCAAAGACCCGTTTCTGGGACAATGCTATGGCAGCAGCAAAGACCCCTTTTGGGGGGACAAAAATATATAGAAAACGAAAATAGTTCCTCACTTCTGATCACCGTAATGTGTAAATGTTGCTATGCAAATACTCTCCGATGTAAAGTTCAAGTGTCATTACTTACATGAAGCAGAATTATACATCAGAATAAGTATACTAGCAATAGTATTTCACTGTAATATATTTCAGGATTACTGCTTTTTATGCACACAAAAAAGTTATGTATTACAAACAGGGCCGGATTAAGACCTTTAGAGGCCCTATACACTGAAAAGATTATAGTGCCCCCCCCCCCATGTAATTAAAAAAAAACCCCCGTAATTTCTCTTTTCTTTTTTTTTTTTTTTTTTGGTGCGCCTGCTTTGCTGCTGTCCTAAGCACGTGCTTAGTCTGCCTATTGGGAAATCCAGCACTGATTGCAAAAAGTATATGGCAGTTTAGTCGGTGGGAACTCGCACTTTCTAAGTGTGCGATAGCATGCAATATCTATTATTTGATATATTTTCAGGGAGGAAAGGATATAATTTCAACAACGCATAGACATTTCTAGTCGTAACAATCAAATTGAAAGAAATCAAAACATTTATATCAAAAGTTCCCTCTGTTTTGTCCTAATACTACCTTTACATGTTCACCCCCACCCCTCTATCTCTCTCTCAACAGTTGTAATCCATCTTTAGTTATACAGTATATATTCCTAGTAAAATCAATGGTTACGAGGGTAAAATTAATATACAGTATATATTCATAGTAAAACACATGGTTACGAGGGTAAAATTAATATACAGTATATATTTATAGTAAAATCCATGCTTACGAGGATAAAATTAATTTAAGCAATCATTTCAAATTATATACATCTAACCAACAAATAAGTATGTTATTCCACAAATGTTTCAATTTTCCCTTTTTATCTTCACACGTGCAGAAATAACGCAACCGCTAAAAGCCCCGTGTGTACACCACTAAATAGTAACGTTCAGCTTCCTATACAGGGGATATGTTATCTTTGCGAACTGTATTAGTGCAAAACAGATAGTTGGCAACCATCTTAACTCGATACCTGCATGATTTATTATACCAATGGACGGGTACAGGGCTGTGTTCTTAACTTAAAACACTGGATCAATATTATTTAAACTGTTTTCAACTCATATTCATTACTGAGGCACTTAAAACCAATAGTCACGTTCCATTATATCTTGGATTTGGCAGTTCGCGATAGAATGTGCTCAAAAACCACTTGCTCTAAATGTAACAAACTCACGCGGACAGGTGATCTCTCTCTCTCTCTCTCTCTCTCTCTCTCTCTCTCTCTCTCTCTCTCTCTCTCTCTCTCTCTCATTTAAACCAGATCAACATATCAAAGTCGTCAGTTACGTTCATCCAGCATAATTCTGTACACTTCTGAAAACTATATTCAAAAGCAGGAATGCAGGAACTACATGTAATAACATCCCCGCCGCCCCCACCTCCCCCTCCAAACCTAAAGTGTGTGTGGGTGAATCAACTTAGGTATGCATTTTTAGTTTTTTTTTTTAAATGACGATGAAATAAAATAAATAAGGTTTCAATTAATACTTACTCGGCTAGATTATGAGGAGGATGACAACGATGACGACATTCATAATGATGGCCACACAATGATTAAGTCAACTTAAACGAAAAATCAGAAATGAGATACAAAACACAATAATATATTATGTTGCATGACAATTGTTTGTTATAAATAGTAATAAGGTCATATGATTATTTCAGTTACTTATTTTTAGATGCACAGTATAATTACAACAGGAAAAAATATTTACATTTGGATTTGACTATTCAATTAAAAGGCTAGTATGTATCATTAGTTTTTCGTGTAGAGAGAATCGAGAGGGGTTGAGGACACTAATACCCCCCCCACACACACACACACATAACTTCTACGTCAAAGGGGAGTCGTGGTAGCTCCGTAGAGCGTCGTACTAGTAATTACGAAGGTCGTGGGTGCGATACCCGCTCAGGTTAGTCCACGTCAATTGCCACAGTGTGTCCTTGGTAAAGGCACTAGCTCCCATTTCCTTGGCATGATATTGCCTATAATGTGTTGAAAGTGCCGTTAAGATCCAACCTTCTACGTGAAAGAAAAACATTGCCGATATGAGAACATGGTTCTGGAAAAACATGATGTGTTCAAAGTAAAATAGGGTATTTTCGATCACTGATATCGATTGCTAACAGGGAATGTAATGTAGGTTTCTCACATGGCTCGTCGATTTTGCTTTGTGGTTTGTGATATTTGCACATATTGAGAGCTCCGCCCATTTATGTGACTGGCTGACTGTATGTTGGCTCATTGGCATGCGCATAGAACCAGGGGAGTCGTAAGGGGCGGGCGATATGGGCGATCGCCCGGGCCGCCAAGCCTGAGGGTGCTATTTCGCGGAGTTTGAGGTATTTTTTCCGAAGTGGGGGGGGGGGGCATCGAAGGCGACGCTCGCCCGGGGCGCTGTTTCTTCCAGCGCAAACTTGCGACGGCCCTGCATAGAACGATGCATACGAAGATTGATTTACTAATTGATACACAGAAAACTAATGAAACGCCGGAGAAAAACTGAGACTTTAAACCATCCAAGCATGTTTCAGTCTTTTAAAAGTAACGCTAATTTGACAATTTGGAATATTTAAGATGTGTTTTCGCTGTCCGTTATCAGCATTTTACTTTGACGTCTTTGAATAAATTCATTTCACCCTATACGGTTGAGGTCTATTCCCAGCATTAAGAACCGTTTGTGTACCTGAAATGACGAATTTCATGATTTCTTCAGTGTCCATGAATTTCTGAAGAAATTAATGAAAATATATATTGTAATTGTACTTGTCGCACATTAGTAACAAAGTGCTGAACTGGTCATGACATAATGAAACAATTTACAGAACATTAATACATGCAAGTGCATCATACCTCCTTCAGAACCTATGGTCAATAAATAAGTAAAGGAATGAATTAAGAACTAGTAAACAAAGAATTTTACATAAAAAGATTGAAAATACACAGCTGGTGATCGCTAGTTGCTGCTGTTAGTACGAGAGAGAGAGAGAGAGAGAGTGTGTCTATGAGTGACCTTCGATACAATGTTAAATGTCAAACTGACCTTTGATGCTATGTTACAATTTATTATATATTTCATAATAATATATTGAAATATATCAGTGGGAGAAAAATTATATCGCCACAGCGGCGATACTACTTTTGGAACTACCTTCTTTTCCCATTTAGGAAATATGTCTGCCCTTAAGTATGATATTAAAATATGTATTTCCATATTTAGGCCTATTCAATTTTACTTCTTCTTTCTCTCTCTCTCTCTCTCTCTCTCTCTCTCTCTCTCTCTCTCTCTCTCTCTCTCTCTCTCTCTCTCTCTCTCTCTCAGAATGAACAGATCTTAAAATGTGTCAAGACTGTAGACCCTGTACTATACATTTATTTAATCAATAAGGAGGCGCCATGAAACAAAAATGCCTAAAAATGAACTCCAAAGAACAAAAAGTGGGTTTCAAGTATTAACTTTTTTAAATTAGTATTTCACATGAATCCTGCAAATGATTAGTGAATGAACTTACATGAACTGTTGCTATTAGATATTATGTTACCCATACAATGTGCCTTGTACACTCTACTACAAACGGACACATTTTTAGGAAAAACTCTTGGTTAAATATAGTAATAAAATTGTTTAAGTAGCGATTCTAACTCTCAGCACAATCATCATAATGCTTGAAAACGATGGAGAAATCGGGCATTGATGAGTGTTGATTGCAAACCGAAATTAAGTGACAATCTAAATTTCGGTGCATCGTCTGTTGAACGAACCAGACTGCAAGGTGCCAAGGCGAAAGATTCACATTTGAATTCAGAAATGAACAAAACAAAGAACCAAAATTCATACAGGTAAACTCACAATCATTAATATCTTTTGTTTAAAGATGTTACACTATGAAATCAGTAGGATGTGACCGCTCTGTGATATTTCTACAATATCCCTACCCCAAAAATGTTTATTTTATTAATCCGCGCTAGAAATGTGTTAACGAAAATACAAATCTCTTCATTTTTGTTTCAAAACAGTCATTAATTTGGCAAAATACACAATTCGAACAATAATTTGTGCAAGATAAATTTGTAAAAGGTCGCTGTCCTAAAATTATTGTGAATTTTTTAACTTCTTTTTATCGATGTAGTAATACAGCCGTTATTCGCATTGGCACAGAATGGAGAAAAAAATCCATGAAAATCGACGTTTTTTGCCCTAAGAAAAATTTTATAAAAGAAAATCTACGTTTCTTTTGAGTGGATATAAGGAAGTATTTCACTCTTGAGGTGGAAAAACCACTCGTGATAATACAATGTTTCCCACTTCACTCGTAAAATATTTCCTTATATCTATTCAAAAAACGCAGATATCCTCCTTTTATCGGAAAACAACTTCCCTTTCACGGTACTTTTATCCAATCGGAATGGCATTGTTCTATCCTTCACTCGGAATTTAATGCAAAACAGGCGACTCCAAAATTAATCTAATGTCGAGAGGAGAGCTATTGCACCACACCCAACCCTAACCCTTGGCGTCGATATCGGCACATATAAAAGCGCACTTGAAATATTTCGTTGATTTTCTACAAATTCATTAGTCTAATCCTCGGATATACGTCGATGGAATGATACGGCGTAAAAAGAGGATACTACTACTACTACTTCTTCAATTTTCTTAGGATAATACATTTGGTTCAGGATCAACCAATGTTTAAAAGTCGTCGAATAATAGAATATTAAAACTATAAATGCAACGTGTATGTACAAAGTAGAAATTTTATGAAACATCTTAGGGTTCCTTGGTTGTTTCGGTTTCTTTATTTTAAATAGGGAAACAATGGAAGAAAGACGAGAAAAGAGTAGATAGACTTTCCTTAATCGGGACCTTAACACGCTTGTTTTGAGCTGCACATAACCTTGTTCTCACTTCAGGCTGTGGTAAGCACATAGAGCAGGCACTGAAGGACGTTCCTCTTGACAAAAGATGCAAGTGTCCACGCGATGCTCCGAAAGATGCCCCCAAAAAGTAGTCCCATGGTGGTTGGATCTCAAAGTACAACAAATTTTGTTCCCCTTGATTTGTTGCAACTTCATAGACCAGTGTAAATCATAAAAATTGGCATTTGTAGCAACTTCATAGACGAGTGTAAATCATAAAAATTGGCATTTTCTCAATGCAGGATTTTAAAAACTCTTACCTTAGAGACTTAGATTTTGAGAGGTAAATTAGTATAAACTATTTAAATTACGGTAAATCTAAATCTTGTAAAACACTTGAAACTCAATACATTTTTTTGTAAATGCAGCGATTTTCTTTGTGTAATGTTTGAACTATGTTCCCTACAGAAATAAGGATTTTTTCAAACGTATTTCTGGTCATGAACAGATTGGAAGGAATAGTTTTTATTGACTTCGTGAAGTTGCAAACGTTAAATAGATAAATGGGAGATTTTTTAATGTTTAATTTTGTGACATAATTGGCTTTATTTTTTTTCTTCATTTACTACAGGAAATATCACACTGTCAAGGCGATCCGAACTGCAACCAGTTTTATACAATACATGGATCTGTATCAACAGTTGCCACATTAACAGTCTATTTAGTTTAAGTAAATGAGGAACTTGGCTGATTCTGTATATGGCTGTACAAACATGTCAACAAACATCTCAACATATGTAAATTGATTTGTTATTAAAATAATCTGGTACATCCATACTATGCATTTTTACAGTGTTTTGACTGGTACGTTCAATTTCTGTGCCATCATATACAACAATAATGTTCGTTCTTCCATTATCTGAGTTGTATGTCTTGCCACGAAAGGGACATGGAGTATTACCCATGTCCATACATACATCTGTCTGCCATACTTTGGGTACGTTTTGTGTTTAGGTTAGTTTCTCCGGCATTGTAAGTCCTAAAGTCATCCAACTTTGTATACACAAAAGTAGCTGACTGTAACCTAATATATTTTCAATCATCAAAGACTTTAAATTTTGAGTTTAGGTAAGTTTCTCAGCCATTATTTGTCCTCTGAGACATGCAGCTTGGCATGCAGATGGTCTTGGTGAGTGCATTATCTTACCAAGATTAGGTCACTGTGACCTATATTCAGCTATGTAAGTTGCCATGCTGATATGTTCTAGTCAGTACATCATCTTCTTACCAAAAGTATGTCATTTTGAGTTAGATTTCATGCTTCTGTCACTTTGCATTCTTGCATGTGGATGCGTCTTGGTGTATGCAGTAAAACCCTACTAAAATTTGGCCACTGTGACTTCCATTTTACACTTGAGTGATTTCAATTAAATTTTGCAATAAGGTCAGTTTCTCTGGCATTTTTTTTGACAGAGTCATGCAACTTGGTATGTCGAATACAACATTATCACCAAAAGTTGAGCCATATTTCACACTTCTGAGATTTAGATCAAGTTTTGCATTTAAGTCAATTTCCCATGTATGATTGGTCAGAGGCATGCAACTTTGTGTGTGATTTGTCTTGGCGAGTACAACGTCACCCTAAAATAAGAGTCCCTCTGCTCTACTATACGAAAATAATTTTCAGGAATTCAAGATATGACCATTTCTTCTTTTTAACTGCTGAGTGTTGAAACCATCATTTGGTATTCTTGAGCGGTAAGATTTTCAAATTAGCCACTGCGGTAGTCATATTGGATGCAAGATCGGCACCGTTTTCATGTAGGACAATCTAGACCCATGTTGTTATGACCATTCATTCAGGAGAATAAGTGAAAAGATTTTCAATATGCTCATTGTGGCAATCAATTTTGAGGTCATATCTGCACCATTTTCATTCAGGACTAACCATATATCATAAGGAGTCTTATGTTGAAAACCTCGTGTCGGTATGACTTTCCATTTAGGAGTAGCAATAACAAGATTTTCAAGATTGCTGCCATGATGGCCTTGCTGGATGTCCGATCATACTCATTTACATTTTGAACAAACTAGGAGGAGTAGCAACAAGATTTTCAAGATGGCCGCTGTGGTGGCCATATTGGATATCTGATCGGAATTTTTTGTATTCAAAACCAACTAGACACCATAAGAAGTCTTCCAGTGAAAACCCCATGCTGATATGACTTTCTGTTTAAAAGGAGTAGCAATAACAAGATTTTTGAAGATGGGTGCCGTGTTGGCCATAAGATTGGCACCATTATCATTTAGGACAAAGTAGACACCATTCGAAGACTTTTGGTGAAAACCCCATGTTAATATGACAAGATCTCAATATGTTCATTATGACAGCCATATTTTGAGGCTATAGCGACACCATTTTCATTCAGGACCAACTAGATGTGATATTTATTTTCTGGTGAAACCCCATGTCGATGATATTTTCCATTTAGAAGTAGCAATAACACGATTTTCAAGATCTCTGCCATGATGGTCATACTGCATGTCAAACTGGCATCATTTTTATTTAGTACCAACCGTGACATCATAAGAAGCCTTCTGGTGAAAACCCAATGTTGATATGACTTTCCATGTACGAATAGCGATAAGATGTTTAAGATGGTAACTGTGGCAGCACAATTTTTATTCAAGGTCATCTAGACCCCATAAGAAGTTTTCCGGTTAAAACCACATGCTGATAAGACTTTCTGTTAAAGAGTAGTAGCAATAACAAGTTTTCAAGATGGCTGCTGTGGTGGCCATATTGGATGTCAAATCGGCACCATTTTCATTTAGAACCAACTAGACATGATAAGAAGTCTTTAGTGAAAACCCCATGTTAATATAACCATCCATTCAGGTGGAGTAGCGACAACAAGATTTGCAAGATGGCCACTGTAGTGGCCATATTGGATGCCCGGGCAGCAGTGTGTCCATTTAGGACCAACTAGACATAACAAGTCTTCTGGTGAAAAGCCCATGCCAATATGACTTTCCGTTCATGAGGAATAGAGAAAAGAGTCCCTCGAAGGGACTGACGATCTACTGGGCGAAAAGAATTTCCATGAATTGAAGATAAGACCATTTCATCCATTTAACTGACCTGATATTCTTCAGTGATAACAAGATTTTCAAATTAGCTGCTGTGGTACACGTATTGGATCTCAGCTTGGCACCATTTTCATATAGGACAAAGCAGATATAATTAGAAGTCTTTTGATGAAAACCCCATGTCATAATGATCATCCATTCAGGGGGAGTAGTGACAACAAGATTTTTAAGACAATCGTCGTGGCAGCCATACTGGATGTACGACTGGCACAATTTTCTTTTAGGACTTGGTGAAAAGTCTCTGTCACAATGATCATCCATTCTCATTTAAGATCATGGTTTGGTTTGGTTTGGTGCTTTACGGCACATCAACAAAAGTAGGTTATTTAGTGCCAAGGCAGTTGGAGTAAAGAGCCTTGCCCAAGGACACACCACGGTAGCTGACACAGGCTGGTCCGATTGTAGGATTTTAACCCGCACCCTTTCGGTCTCGAGTCCGGCACGCTAACCACTGAGCCACTGCGGCTCCTCTAATTTAAGATAAACTGGACATGATAAGAAGACATCTGGTGAAAACCCCACGTCAATATGACTTTCTGTTCTTTTCAAGACGAGTTGTGATAACAAGATTTTTAAGATGGCTGCCATGGTGGCCATATTAGACGTCAAATCGGCACCATTTTTATTTAGGACCAGCTAGATATCATAAAGTCTTTTAGTGAAAACTCCATGTTGATATGACATCCATTCAGGAGGAGTAGCGATAACAAAATTATCAAGATGGCGGCCATATTGGACGTCAGATCGGCACCATTTTCATTTAGTGAAAACCCCTGTTGCTATGACCATCCATTCAGGAAAAATAGCGATAAGATTTTCAAGATGGCCGATGTGGCGGCCACATTGGACGTCAGATCGGCACCATTTTCATTTAATACCAACTAGACCATGGGATGAATGTGTGTAAAGGTTCAAGGTAATACACCAAATAGTTTATGAGGAGTAGCTATAACAAACTTGTGCCAACGGACGGATGGATGGCGGACACCATACCATCCCATAAGCGGTTCTGGTCTATGACCACTAGAGCTTATAAAAAGATTTTCAATATGACTGTCATGGTGGCCATCAGTTGGTTTGGTGTTTTAAGTAGGTTATTTAGTGCCAAGGAAACTGGAGTAAAGTAACTTGCCCAAAGACGCACCACGGTAGCCGACTCGGGCTGATCTGATCGTAGGATTCAAAGACGCACCCTTTCAGTCGCGGGTCTGGTTCGCTAACCACTGAGCCACGGCGCTTCCCCCATATTCGACATCAGATTAGCTGCATTTTTATTTAGGACCAGCTAGACATCATAAGAAGTCTTCTGGTGAAAACCCCATGTCAATATGACTTGCCATTCAGGAGGTGTAGTGATAACAAGATTTTTAAGATGGCTGCTGTGTCGGCCATACTGGATGTCTGGGCAGCACCATTTTCATTTAGGACCAACAAGACTTTGGGATGAATGTGTGTATAAAGTTTCATCGCAATCCTCCAAGAAGGGTTTAGAAGGAGTTTTGTTTTGGGGAGTTTTAACAGCACATTTAGCACATTATTGGTTATATCGTGCCGAGGAAATTCGATCTAAGTGCCTTTCCTAAGGATACAGCGAGGCAGCCGACTCAGGCTGGCCTGGGCGGGTATCGAATCCTGGACCCTTGGATTACGTGTGCGACGCTCTACCAACTGAGCTACTGCAGCTCCCTGGTTTAGGTTGGTTGGTTGTTATGGGTTTAACGCCATTTTTCAGCACATGATAGGTTATACATGGCAGCCAGTATATTTGATGGAGGAAGACTCCGAGAAAACCCCGGGAAGAACCACCGACCCACGGGAAGCTACTGGCAAGCATTCTCATATACCCAGGTTGGCCGAGCCCGAGACTCGAACCCACACCCACGAGGACAGAGGTGAGATGTCAGTGATCTGTAAAGGCTAGCGCCTTGGACACTCGGCCACCCGGGGCCCCCTCCCTGGTTTAGGAGTAGTGAAAACAATATGTACGTATGTATGTAGTAGCATTTTATGGCACCTGGGCACAATAGTGGCTATATGGTACCAACTAAAGGTAAAGTTTGAAAAATGAAAAATGAATTGCACAACAATTTAGGAGGATTAACCCTTTCAAATAAATATGAATATCAAGTGCAACAAGATTAAATGTAAATCATAAAGATGTTAAAATTCTAGAGAATGTATATAAATTAAATGATAAAGGTAACACACCGAAAAGTCTAAAAACATATGGTCACATTTTTTAAAATATAAACCGCATACTCTTAAAAAGTCCAGTATGTTCTCGGTGGAACATCATCATAAAGTTTCTTCATGTAGTTCACGTCAAAATACTTGTGTCTCAGAGGGTGGATGTCGACATTCGACAAGAATGTGTTCCACTGTCGGTGTATTCACTGTGGTCGAGGTTCACCCTTCAGGAAGTATGCACAAGTCAGGTATGTATGTCCGATACACGATCGGCACAATACCACTTCATCTCTGCGATTTGTTCCATACAAGGGATGCCGCTCTCCAATAGTGGGTTTGATGTTCTTAAGGTTGTTTGTGCAGTTTTCATTCCACATATTTGCCAATTGTGAGGAATATACTGATTTATACAATATCTGAAGTCATTATATGGAATCTTCCATTTGGAAACGGGCAACTGCAGGGAAGCTTTATCTGCCTTTTCATTACTCTTGATACTAATGTGACTAGGCAGCCAACAGTACATAATGCTTTTCCCAGATTATAGGAGCACATCATGTTTCTGTAATATCTGGGATATTTACAGGTAGTCAGATTTAAGATTCTGCAAGGCTTTCAATGTGAAAAGGGAATCTGAAAAGATGACATTTGGTTTTTGAGAGGTTTCAATGTTGTTCAAAGCTTTGGTTATGGATGTAATTCTGCAGTAAAAATTGAGGTTTTATCAGGTAACTGGTTCTAGATGGTGCCATGGGGTGTTGCAATGTCAGCTCCAACTCTGTCTCCGTCTTTCGAACTGTCTGTATACAGAAACGTATGGGTATGATGGGAGGCTCTGATTTAACTGAATTTACTCTCAGAAAGGCGAGGATTTGTTGAAAACTTTTTGAATTCACAAAGTCAAATATTATTTTGGGAGGTTTTGATAACCACGGTGGTGATTTGGCAATACATAATTTTACAAGATTTGCAACACTAATATTTGCTGCTTCAGTAACAAACTTGTACTAATGCAGTGCTCAAAGAATATTTGTTCAGGCACAGTCCCAGGGCAAGTGGCTTTTAAAATATCACAAGTCCCGATTTCAAATCCACTTGCCTGACAAAGCCATATTTTATTTGCTATTATTTTGACACCACCACCCCTCCCCCAAAATTAAATGGTCAATCCATTATACGCGTGATATTGTTCATGACACTGAACCCTCATTCACATTCTGCTGTTGAGGGGCTCACAGCTGATGAGATTTATAACAATTTCACAATTTCTGCATGCTCAGTTGTGGAATTCTGAATAATCTAAGTATACGCCTCTGCTCTTGTGATCTCCGACAGTATGTCTTAAACTCTGTCTTCAGGTTGATGTGCATCGTGTATTTCATCGCGATCTGTATGATGGTAGTCTTCGAGGGCTCCGAGTAGTTTTATTTTCTGAATGCTGCAAAAATCTCCATGTTTCTCGATCAAAGTTGAAAACAGAAACAAACCTGGGAGGCATTGGTCTTTTTTTTATATCAATCAGTAAAAATAGTAGCTTCAAGTTTCGTAATTAGTTTGTGTGATAGAACTATGGATGTGTCACAATTACGGAAAATACTCACTCCGTATAAATAGGATCAACGGCTACCACCTCTTTGAACTAAATGGATTAAAATATGTAATGATCTCAAGTCATTTAGATTGAAATTATTGTATTGGGGGCTTTTAAAACTCTCTTCTTTATAATTCGCTAATCCCCTAGCTTAGCTTAACTGTCAAACAATCGCAAAGGTACCGCTCAAAATATTTACCCAGTGCAGTCTTTCCAGAAATTCTTTATGAAAAAGTAGGGGAAAAATAGGGATATTTTATGAAGAAATTTAGTATGAAATTTATGTAAATTACTGAAAAAATAAAACCTTTACTTGACTTACCTTAGCAAACTTCAACAAAAGCATGCTCTTACTCACATACTAGCTGTCTCTTTAATCCAGGTTACCTCTATTTTCTCAAACATCCAGCTCCACATCACCGAGGCCACATCTGATTTTTTTATTAGTCAATATCAGCCTATTTTTTTTAAACAAAATCACTATCAATAAAAGTAGCAGTGTAAAATAAAAAAATGAAAATAAAATGATATCCTTTCGCATATTCTATTTAGTGCGTTAACATGAAATTGTTAACATAACAGCCTTTCTAAGCAGCATTGTGAGCACATAGGGCCAAACATAGTGTTACACGCAAGGAAGGGGTCTCTGTACCAAGCGAATCAAACACTTGCGTGTGCATGGCTTGAAGTCTATTGTTTTCCCCTATTTCCAAGGACTTCAAGACAACGGTCGTTGTCGAGTGAAATGTTCTTAAACGCGCAAATACTACAGTAATTTTCCTTTAATCACATAATAACCACACATCACGAACTCTAATTTAACACTTGCATAGTTTTTCTTGTTTCACATTTGTATGATTCCTCAGTAAGCCTTTCCGAGCCGAATATTATTTCTTCACGCCATGCAATAGAAAACATGACCCTAACACCCAATACAAAGAGTTATTCCTAATTACTAAACACGTATACCTAAAAATATCCAGTTAATTCCCTACGTTATGATATTATGGAGGGTCCATTTACGAAACTAATCCATGCTGTCATAAAGTCTTATGAATGCTGTACATTATGACGTCTGCTCCTAGAAATTGGCTAATTAATCGGGTTGAGAAGATCTTTCCAACACCGACTCCCGATAATCAAACAAATAATCACTAAAATCTAACAAAGCTATAAACGGAGACGTAAATACAAATAGCACATACCCTAGGTTTTTTATTACATAAACCACGCCTCCGAAAATCACTCATCCCCAGTCTCTCTACCAAACGTCACAAACGTCATATTTGTGGTCATGAATCACAATTGATTACTCCCCAAGAATTAACCACCAATCCGATTCGTGATTCCCAAACATAATTATATATCTTACTCGGAATCAATGGATCTGATCCCCTAGATCCGCCACTAACCATCAAACTAAAGATAAAGCATAATCACTCATCGCCTAAAAATAAAATACATATAAACAAAGAACAAAAACTACATAAAGTTCACCCAAACATGACACTGCTCTGACTGGGCTATCAAGGCAAATTCTCATATATTAATAGCAGCTTACAAGTCCATTAAAACAAATCAGGATCTTCTTGAGCGAAATCGTGAAAAAAAAAAAAAAAAAAAAAAAAAGACGATAACTACGTCAGAATAACTCCGATCTCTTACTAGTTGATCGACGAGTCTGCCTAAGTAAACTAAAGGAATTACGGCTTCTTCCTGCTGCTAATAGCCTATACACTATACATCGAATATCTCTCGTAAAAACAGCAGGCCACCAACAACTGGTCAAACACGCAGACACCTCCTGCTACCACGACGAAGATACAGCAGGTAGATCGATATCGATTCTTATTGGCTGCCCTACAGTTTTCCACATAAACCGTCGCACTATGTCAACTTTCTACTGTTGACAAGCCTCCGACACCACACCCTCACTACCAGCCACAAGTCGCCCCAACACGACGACACAGGCCCGCCGTCAGAAATTCCGGGCTCCTGTGCAGAATAGTCATGGGCCCCAAAACGTGTTTATTTTTTGTATATTACAACCTATGTACAGTTTTGCATATAAAACCTGTAGTAATCTACCATAACTTAGATTCTTGCAAGGAACAAATTTTAATATTTACTGCCAAGATTAATTAATTTTTATAGCTGAAATCGCCAGGCATATGGACAATTGCCACCACCCCCACCCCCACCCCCGTCGGCGGGCCTGCAATGACAAAGAAATTCGGCGCGTTACACTATTGCTCACATTTATAAACTCGTGCTGTTATGACAGCTAAGAAGCTTCCACCAGCATCCACACGATCAACAATCAGGATGTCACTCCTGAAGGTGTTTTCAAAAGAGAACCTCGCACACTTGCGGCTATCCAAGCCGAAACCTATGTGTATTATTACATTACCCACACCTCCAAAAATCACTCGTCGCCGAGTGATCACAAACGTAATTGATTACTCCCCAAGAATTACCCACCAACCTGATTCGTGATTCCCAAACATAATTACATATCTGACTCAGAATCAATGGATCTGATCCCCTAAATCCGCCTAGGTTTATTACAATAGTATAGCTTCTATTATGATATCTGAATGACTTGCATTTTTGGGCATTTCAAGTAATTTTATATAGAAAAAGGAAGAAAAAAAATGCACAACTATTTTGAAACTGTATGATAGACTATCAAAACATTTTTTCTTCAATTGTGTAGCAAACAGGAATAGTAACACAGCATGAAAGTTAGCACTGGTGCATTTCTTAGATTAAGAAGACAAATCCTCTAACTTTAAGCGTATCTCTCTGAATATTGTAGAATGTATTAGTAGTAAGCTGTTACTATGGTAATAAAAAGCACACTGGGAAATCATCATGATTATAATTACTCGTATAAAAAATACAGGATAAATTACAGAAGGTACACAGATTATGCTGCTTTCTACGACTTTTACACATACCATATGCAAATAAGCTAGACTAATAATAATCTAAGAAAGCTAACAGATAATCAAACATCCCTAATTGTAACGAAGCTGCATTATGATACGACAACACAAATGCAGAAGTACTGGCTTGCAAATATAAGTAAGCTTTCACCATAGTCAGCTAGATACTACATTCTAAATTATCTCTACCAGCCACTATGCATGTCACACAACCAACTTTAATTTGAACAACTGCACAATTTATTAAGGTTAATCATAATGTACTTGTTTATGGTGGCCCTCCGACATGAAAATGTTCAACTATGACCATTATGATTTAAGGTCATGCTTGATAAACAAAAGTATTGGTTATACCAAGAACACGGTTTAAAAAAGCTTATTGTCTATTGCTTCTGCAGACACTATGTGTATGCATATACAGTTATAACTACTGTGGTGTAAAGAAGTGATAAAATACCCACAAAACACTTGATGACTAATGACAAAAAAGCCAATACATGTACTATTTACTAGGCCCACATATAGTCATGATAAAAGATACTAACATCCTTAAAACTTCAGGCATATATCTTTCATTTTGAAGAACAAATAGACATTTTAATGGGAGTACTAATCCCAACGGAACATTGAATTCTACTTGCACGGTCATCCATCAATCTTCCTATCTTCTCTTCAATTTCATTTCTTTGCTGTCTGCACTTTTCTAATGCTTCGGGTGATTTCTACAAGTTTATTTTTGCACCTCCAAAAGACCACTGGCTACACTGACTTCCTTAAAGTTCTTGTTCTTTACTGCAGAATTCAGTCTTTCACTGGCCTCTGCAAATAAATGGGAAGCCTTCTGATGCTCTTCTTGAAAGACTCAACTTTTTTCAGTTCTGAATCTTTTTCTGATAGCTTTCTCTTTCTTTTTCATGGATTCTGTCAAGCTGCTCTATTTGATTTTGCTTTGATTTCTTCAGGAGTTCTGACTCGGCTTTTTCCTCTTCAACATGATTTTTGTATCTACTATGCGATTTCTTCACAGCACTAACCAGCATCTCTGGTACGTCTTAGTCCATTTATAGACTCTTTACAAGGAGCTTTTGGTCTTCTGTCAGTATCTTTCAATTTGTTAACAAACTTCTTTTTGAACATCTGCATTTTCATGAACCAAACAGAGAGCTGATTTGACAAATTTCTCAAGATGAGAATATTTTAGCATTCCCGTCAAACTTCTGATCTGTAACACTTTGTTCTAATAATGGTCAAGCCTCTTAAGCTCTCCATTATCATCTTATATCCATTCTTTTGGGACCTTTTCACTCATCCATTACAAGAGGCACATCATATTTGCTGATTTTGGTAAGCTTTCTGTAAGCCTCCTCATGCATCTAGATGCCACTTCTTGATGTTACCTGCTAACCTCTTGATAACTCCATTGTTTAAAATGCACAGTGCTTAAATCATGAGGTAGGCATATACGAAGGTATACTGAAACCTCTTGTAGGAATGTCTTAATTTCTAATACCAATACTTTCTGACATGAAAATTCCAGTTTTAACAATGCTCAGCAACATTCCACATCAACCTCTATATCTTTCTTATCCAAACGATTTTTTGGCTTCATGACATCCACACTCTCAGAAGCTTTTTTCCCACTCAAATTACCAATGGCAGCAACCTTGATGAACTTAAGCATGAATTTCTTCAGCATCTTGCATGCCTCCTCATAGAGCACATGAATCAAAGATTCTTGTTTTTGAAACCAGGCCAAAAATCACTTAAACAGTGGCCCAACACTGAAGTACATCTGAATACAGGTTTCCAAATTTTTGTCAAACTTTCACAGATTCTTTTGTGCCTTTCATTCTTCATCAAAGGTTCTCAGATTTGTCTTCCCTTGCTCTTGCTGCTAAATCTTTCAGAAAGTATTGATACACAGCATCCCACCTCAATCTTTATCAGAACTGGTAAAATAGTGAGCCACATGCAATTACCATGCATTATGAACAGATCATCCTCCAAATCCTATCTCTGACAGAGTATTCATGAAATCATCCCTCTGATTAATGCATAACTGAAATCAGTGAAACAGAATTAAAGCTAACTTCTCTGCCTATTCTCCAACAATACCAAGACCATGTGTGAAGGAATTATGAACAACACGCAGTGCACATGGAAACAACTATACCAGCCCTTGAAAACCTAAACCTTTCAAATGGGTGTTAACAAAGAATCAGTCTTATTAACATTAGGGCATTCACTTCCTAATTAAATAAACTGAGATGGAGGTAGTTGGTACTCCTCCACTGTCAGTATGTCTTCCAGTGCCTATCCTACATCACTTCCTTTCGCATGACCAAACAGAACAGCTTTACAGAACCAAGTCACAACTTCCACATTCTCATTTGTCCACAATCAAATCAGAACATCACACTGCTTTTTTTCCATGAGCATTCACCGTTTTGTCAAACTGAAAGGTAAATGGCATTTTACTGTTATTCACTTTCTGCGAGATTTCCTTCTGGAAATATGGCCCAAGTCCATCAGAAATCATATAAGAAATTTAACTTTTGCTCATTGTAAAATCTTAAAAAACTGAGCCAGAAAACATTGTTTTAAAAAGTTCTAAGGTTCCATCACTGGAACTGTAAGAATACCCAGAAGCAGCTACTTTCATGGCCCACAAAGCATCTGCCATGGTAACTTGTTCCTGATGGGTTTCTGATTGCAGAGCCACTGACTGTAACTCAGGTACTGGTCCAGGATCTCCACCAGATCTGCTACTTTCTCTACCTGATAGGATGAAAAATTTCTGAGATTTGCTGAATCTCAGCATGACTCATTTGCTGCTCAAGTCCCGTGTTTCCACACTGAACTCACACTGAACTGATTTGCTGCAAAAACAACACCCTGCGTATTCTGAAGACGAGTCTTTCTTATAATATAATTTAAGTTTATGTCCATTGCTATCTTGTGGCATTTTCAGTTACTTGAAAGCAAACCAATTTATTAATTTTGTACATCTTAACTTCTTCACAACTTGTTCCCTTGATCTAAAGATATATACAACTTAATCTTCTGGATGTATCATAATTTCTCAACCCCCCAAAATTAAATACAATGAATCTAATTTCCTTTTTAAATGTAGAAAGATCATAAACTTGACACGTTTTATCCACATCCAGCAATATGACTGCTTTATATACCATGTAGAAACAATTGTAAAGCTATGAAAATTAGCAACAATAAATATTGGTAATAAAGAATCAATATTCAGTGTTGCTACACTGCAATTGTTGCTTGTATTATGCAGCTGATTTTAAAGCATTTAATGCTGATGTTGGACTTTCAGCATGCATATTACAGTTGATATTCCCTCAGATTCCTTCTCTGGGAAATACAATGATTCTGAATAGCTTCAGCTCACCTTCCTCCCAAACTGCATGCATCACATCACATGAAACTTGAAGTCAGATGGGATTTGAAGACAGGAATCGCAGTAGAACTGGAGAGCAAATCTTTCCTTTTGCTAAAAACTACTGAGAGGAAACATACAGAGTCAAAACAGAATCCTCTCATTATGTAGTTAGAAAAACAATTTTTATATGTTGACATAAAATAACAAAAAAGTAGGAATAGTATGGCCATTCTGGAAAAAACACGGAAAAATAAGGAGTCTAACAAAAAAGTAGGAAAAAAAACTAGGAGCGCTGGAAAGACTTCCAGTGATACATTACCAGTCAGCGAGAGCAAGGGACAGCTATTATTATTTATGCAATACAAGTGAGAACTAATTATAGGTAACCAATGAAATACAGAGCAGAAATAGTACTGTTCCCCATTCATAGGTCATTTGCTTCACTTTGTACACAAAGTTTATAGCTTTCAATACAATTAAGCAGATGGTCTTCATAAGGTGGAGTTACCTACAAATGGAGCACCAGCAACGGGCTGAGTATTATTAATTTACCCATATCTTTCAAGAACTTCAAAATGAAAATGGGGCTCAAGGTTTCTTTCATGCAAATTAGACAACTTTTTTTTGGACTGGGCCGATGGGCAACTCACTTAGAATACATGATGGGCCTAATCTAAATTTAGAGGGGCCCTGGGCATCAGACTCTGATTTTTTAAACTCTATAATGGATAAAAAGACGTCAGAAAATGGACAGACAACAGAACATCTCATAAGCTCTTCTGATCTATGACCAGTAGAGCTAAAAATCAGGTCACTGTGATCTATATTTCACATCTAAGCGACTCCGCTTAAGTTTTCCATTTGTGTCAGTTTCGAATGAATATTTGACGTCAGAGTTATACAAAAGGGAGGTATCTGGGCACTTGTGTTTTATGAACACATTTCTAGTTTTTGTTACTTCATTGTTTGCTGTCTATTTTTTTACACACTAAAATGAACATTTACAATCCAGACAATGAAAGCTATTAAAGTCAAGATGCTTTGAAATTCATTCACACATGTTCAAATTCATGACTGCAAAGTCAAATACTGATACACAAAAAAAAATAGAAATATAGAAAATTGGCTTTTATTATTTATTTGACACAATTCTTAATTTTTAACACAAATTATACAATCAATATTAAATACAATCATTGTTACATATTATTTATTCCAGGAACAAAAGGTATTTAAAAAAAGAAAGAAAAAAAAAAAAAAAAACGTGACCCCCAACCTTTGCTGAAAAACTCTGATCTTGTCATCCTGTCTATATAATTTCAATAAGGGGAGAAAAAGTACCAATATGTGACTATTGAATATGTGATGGGTGTAAAAAAAAATTCCCATCCAACCCTTGGAAATCCATACTTGAAAACTGAATGTTCATAACTGAATCTCTGTGTCGATAGAGAAAAACACACTTGGACGCCCAAGTTATCACTACATTGAGGTTCTGTCAAGGTGTGGAAACACCTCGTTTCCCTCTCCAACACCATGACACAAGATGGATTCTATTACTCTCTCTCTCTCTCCTTTTTTAACATGCCAAAATTCAACATTATTAGACAAGTCACTACTGATACTCCTGCATCTTGCTATGTGTTTTCCAAAAGGAATATTATATAAACCAGCTTGGTTTCAAAATTTCAACAAATCAAACATTCTTTATTCATGTACATTTAAATACACATAACAATATGTTTACAAAATGCATTTAAGAAATATACACAAGTTTACTTCCTTAGCATGATTAAAAATTCACTTTTCAATAAAACAGTATTAAAAAAATATTTAACAAAGGACTCGAGTACTTAACCTGCAAAATACAAACTTAAATTCTAACCCCAGCCCTCTGCTCAAACATTAAACACTCAAAATGTATTTAGTATAAATTGTTCTAATCCAAAAAATCAATATAATAATAATAATAATAATAGCAATAATAATAATATTAATAATAATAATGGGAATACATCATGCTTTTAATATGAAATTAATAATAATAAAAATTATAATAATTTGAACTTATTCTACTTTAATATGAAATTATTATTATTATTGTTGTTGTTGTCATAACTTATGATAATGATAAAATAAAATGCAAAAAGATATTGATTCCTTTAAAGCATAACCGAGTCCTGATAAGGTGGTATGCAGTGAAATTATGACTGAAAAGTATTTCTTTTTCTACTTTTTCAAGAGGCCCCTGGTGGCCAAGTGGTCTAAGGTGCTCACCTTAACAGATCACCCACACATCTCATCTCTGTCCACACGAGTTAGAGTCTCTGCTCAACCAATGTGGGTATGTGTGAAAGCTTGCCAGTAGCTTCCTGTGGGTCGGTGGTTCTTCATGGGTTCTTCCTCCACCAAATATACTGGCCACCATATATGGCATTTTATGTGCTGAAAAATGGTGTTAAACCCACAAACCCAAACCAATCTACTACTTTTTGACACAGGTTGAGATATATATGTCAAAATTATCCATTCAATAATCGAACTCTTGAGACTTTTGTATATTTTTTTTTAATTAAAGAATGTCAACAGTTGACTTGGTGCTATCAAATTTTTGAACTGCTTTGAAATAATTTTCATAATAAACATTTTTAAGCTTTGAAATTCAACATTTTTAAATCAAATGAAATAAATCTGGGAATGAAGAAAAAATACAAGTCCTTCAGAGGGACTGATGCTCTACTGACCAAAACGAATTTCCATGAATTCAAGATTAGACCATTTCTTCCTTTTAACTGCTGAGTACTGAAACCATCTGATTTTCAAAGTAGCTGCTGTGGATGTCAGATTGGCACCATTTTCATTCAGGTGGAGTAACAATAACAAAGATTTTCAAGATGGCCACCATGGCAGCCATAACTGGATGTGCAAGTGGCATCCATTTCGTTTAGGACCAACTACACATCATCAGAAGTCTTCTGGTGAAAACCCTATGGCAATATTACTATTTGTTCAGGGGGAGTAGCAATAACAAGATTTTCATGATGGCCTCTATGGTGGCCATATTTGACATCAGACTGGCACCATTTTCAATTGGACACCAACTAGACCTCATAAGAAGTCTTTTAGTGAAAACTCTGTGTTGATATGACCATCCATACAAGATGACTAGTGATAACAAAATTTTCAAAATGACCATTCTAATGGCCATATTGGACATCAGATCTCCATCATTTTCATTTAGGACCAACTAGACATCATAAGAAGTCTTCTGGTGAAAATCTCATGTCAACATGACTTTCCATTCAGGAGTAGCAATAACAAGATTTTCAAGCTGGATGCTGTGGTGGCCATATTGGAGATCAGAGTGGAACCAATTTCATTTAGGACCAACTAGACACAATAAGTCTTTTAGTGAAAACCCCATGTTGGGTATGACCATCCATTCAGGAGTAGCAATAATACAATTTTTCAAGATGGTCACTGTTGTGGCCATATTGGATGTCCGAGTGACACCATTTTCATTTAGGACCAACTAGACCATGTGTTGAATGTGTATGTACAATTTTATAGCAATCCTCCAAGTAGTTTAGGAGTATCAGTGATAACAAACTTATGCTAACAAATGGATGGAGTATTAGTGATAACAAACTTGTGCTAACAGATGGCTGGAGAACAGACCATCCCGTAAGCTCTATGACCAGAAAGGCAAAAAAACACTACCTACTTATAAAATTCTCAGATCTTATACTAAAATATATAAAGAGAATCCTATGTAAAAATTGTTACACAGTAGGGTAAAGTTGAAATTTAGCCCTGTTCCATCCCCACCCCACCCCCCAATAAATATCTCAAGTTGTATTATTGATGACAGAAAGAAAAAAAAAGTAAGCCGAATGTTAATTATGAAATTTTAAATTGTCTGGACAAGTATAATAAAAAACTGGTTTTCACAATTTAATAACTAATGATTGGATTAGAGGCATTTTGAATGGTAAGGACAGTCTTTTCCTCATTTGACATCAATGCGATAGCCAACTGAGCTCTGAAGTCCATTTATAGAAGTTTCTCTTTGTGTTCCCTTTTGTGACGCTTGTTCCAATCTTCAACTGAAAAAAGATAAATAGACTATTGACAACTTAGCTCCCCAACATTTTTTTAAGAAGATTAAAACAAGAGGTCTAATCAGACCTATAACTGTTCAGTCTGCATTAAGCTTTTTATCAACACTAGCTACTGTGTTATGAAAATTTCAGACATAATTTTAATACTAGTTTCCATGGAAATGATAGTTGTTGAAAGTTAGTTCTCTTAAAGACAATGTATGGGGCCATAATGAAGGATTAATTGACCTGTGTCATTTTCTCTCTGAGGAAGGGAACAGACTTCTGCATATGCCACCTGATTAGTCAGTTATGTGAATGATTGTTTCAAAAGACAGGCCTAATTGATTGGTTTGAAAACCCTGTATTTTGGGTACATTTTTTTCTACAATATATCATTAGCAGTAACTGGCATTGCTAATCTGAAGACTTTGTTGCAAAACAAATTTAACTTATTATTACAAGAGCCCAATAGTTCTTAAGAGTGGGGTGTCAGAAACAATTTCTTTGGAAAACAAAACTTATACATTGCTAGTATGTACACATTTATTTGATTTTGACATGAATACTTTGATAATTCCTGAAAATTGTATACATGAGCTAGAATTACAAACAAATGTACCATATATACTTGCATGCAAGTTGGATCCAACTGTAAACAGCATAGAACCAGATCTGATGTTGCATAATGCGCAGGCAGATCTGGGTCTATGCTGTTTTTGTTAGGATTAAAAAGCAGAACAAACACAGACCCTGATCTACTGGAACATCAGTAATGAGATCTTGTTGAAATATATATATATATATATATATATATATATATATATATATATATATATATATATATATATATGTGTGGTACTTTTCTACTCTCATTTAATTGATTCTACATCTATGTAGAGAATAAGAACCATACTAGTCCATTAATGAGAAACATCTTACAATAATGATATCCTAGTTTCATTTTCAGTTGCAGCATATGTTTCATTTCCATTAATTTCACTCATTACACTGAAAAACTCCACAAGGTTATAATTCACATGAAATATTTGGTTAAATCAGAATATCTGATCAATGGTATATGCAAATACATATAGTCAGGTCTTGACAGTCATCACTTACTTTGACACTCCCTCTTGCAGTAATAGCGAGCAAACCGAACATTTTCTTCCTTGCATCTGGAAAGAAAGGAAGGAAACATTTTATTGGTTAAGTCTTTGTTACTGTTTGCCTCATCAATATCAAGCTGCCTATATATCTGGACTGAAATCTAATAATAATGAAGGGAGTTATTGTGCAGAAAGAAAGGTGGGTGGGTCTGACAATCAGGGGTTATAACTCCACTAAACAATGATGCAGAATGCTGACAACTAAACATAGTCATGATCTCATCAATATCAAGCAGCATACCAAATTTGGCTGAAATCCAATAATAAAATGTTTTTTCTGTGTGGAAGAGAAAGTGGGTGGGTCTGACAATCAGGGTCTATAACTCTGCAAAATGATGTTGTAGAAAGCTGAAAATCAAAATGAACCAAGGTCCACTCATAAACACTGCATATACAATTTGGTTCAAATCTAATAATAATTAAGGGAGTTACTGTGCAGAAACAAAAGCAGGTGGGTCATACAACCAGGAGCTGTAACTCTGCTAACGACGCAGAATGTTAACAATTGAACTTGGCCGAGGTGTCATCAAATATAAGCTACGTACCAAATTTGGTTAATATGCAATAATAATTAAGAGAGTTATTGTGCAGAAACAAAAGTGAGATGGACAGAAGGAAGGACAAATGGATGGTCAGTCTGGTCCAATATGTCCCCCTTTCAATCAAAAGCAGGTGACAATAAACAAAGCGTTTGTCAAAATCAATAGTTTAGCCTAGATTTTAATATAATTAAATATGTCCACTTGTATATTCTTTATATGGCCATCAAAGAGAATTCAAATCTTCATGTATAGCAAATTGGACTGAAAAGTGCACAATTTCAAGAAAAAGAACTACAAAATTAAACCATGAAGTTACTCCACATATAAGTACTGCCTTTGCTTCTGCATAATGAGCACACAACTGAAAGCAAGACCCAGATCTGCTGCTGCATAATGTGTTGGCTGATAAAGAGGTATACTGTTTGTTGTAATCACAATTTCAAGCTAATGCAAAACCCTGATCTGCCAGTGCATTATGCAATGGTAGATCTGGGTCTAAACTCTTTGCCCTTGAGTGTATATGTATGTTATACACCGGTAAATACAGTATATGTGACCCTAACTGTCATCACACAATATAACTGTAATTCCTCTTACCTATATCATACAGTAAGTAATGTGTACCGTGAAACCTTGCTATAACAAACTTCATTATAACATGAATTTGGTTACAGCACGGTTGTGGCATGGCTCCTGAGATTTTACAATAATTTCACCAACTTCTTCAAGTATTACAAAAGCTTTAGAGCCAAAATAAAAGTCCAATTTAATAATTTGGCAAGATGTGTTGTATTATTGAAGAAAAAAATATCTTATCACTGTTTCTTGCTTATTTTTGACAAACATTAGCTCCTTAAACATCTGATAATTGTTAATCTAATTATTACTGAACAATCAACAAAATCCATTGTCTTCTTTGTGTTTGTCTTCAATGCATCCTGTGAATAATCATTGCTCCATCCAGTGTAAAAAATAGCCAACAGATGTTTGCTCTGCCATATGTCATACGCAACCAAGTGTATGTAGCAATGCATGGTTCTCTGCCACAAAATTAAATATAAAATACGTAATCACCAGTGTTGCACCTAGGATCCCAATGTCAGGGGACACTGTGTCCCTCACCCTCCAGATTTGGGGGACAAACAACATTTTAAAGAGACAAAGGAAAATTATAGTACATAATGCACTAGAAGTGCTAAAAAAATTAGATAATCTTGTTTGTTTCCAACAGTTTTGCCACCTTAACTTCCTCATATTTTCCTTGGACATTTACATTATTGCAATAAACGTTTTATCATGTGATGAAGAGAGTCATGAAAACATTAACATGTTTGAGTATCTGGTTAACCTGAAATGAGCTGCACCATGGAATTGTCTATTCCGGATCTTGTTCTCATTTAACTTAAATGTTCACTCATTATCTAATAGCATTTATTATAATAAACACCTATGTTTTCTGAATTACTTTTCTTTTAAAAGTATTAAATCATTATTCAAATGACAAATTGTGTATTTGCATAAATTAGTACCTTAGAATAAATTAAATCTTCATTCACTGCCATAGATGTGACTTTAACCTCAAAAATACATTATAATAGCGGCAGTCAAAGACTTTAGCAACTACCATAAACCTTGAATGTTTTCATTGCCAGATTCATTGTTTTGAAATGGATATTCATTACCATCTTACAGGATTTATCACTTTTAGTGACTTTGGCCATTTCTAGTGCCAACATAGACGTGGATGCACATTCGCAAAAGAAAAGTGTATGTATGTTTGTTTTATTTTATTTTCTAATAAAAAAGTGCACTAATTCAAGGATGAATGGACAAAACTGATTTCAATATCTTTGCAAAAGCGTATATAATAATGACCCATATAATTCAAGGAATGTATAGAGTTGAGCAACTATTTGATCAAAATAGCACACAAAGTACCTATCAAACTTTAGCAGTCATAAGGTAATCTACTTGAAAATTTTAGTGACAGTTAAAAATTTTAGGTCACCAATCCCTAATAATTTGGTCACCATAGACATTTTGAACAGAAATCAATCAAATTGGGAATGAATGGTAGAAGCCATGTGACAAAAAGTGAAAGTTTCAGATAAGGCATATTTAAGAGAAATTATAAATAAAGCAAAGGGTATAGTTATAACCTGCTCCTGAGGCCAGCCATTGAAATTCACTACATGTGTATTAGCAGTTCTCTAAATCATGTCTCTACATACTGCATAGATTCACATTCCCTAATAAAGGGCCTTTCCCTTCATTTTCTTCTGATGATCAGTGTTCATTCCAGAAATGGAAAAAGTGGAGCTCAAGGCCCCTACCAGGTTGAAAAGTGGGGTCATTTAGAAAACAAGAGGCCCAAGTGTGACTGATATTGCTCACCTGATTTACATAATTAAACAGCTTACCATTTCATTTAGCAGGCTTATGTAGTATTGTTAGAACAAATCACATGCAAACTATCTCCCAAAGTTTACATCATGTTGATTTCACCTATTTTACTATATCCCGATAAAACTTCTTTTAAAAATAAAGACATAATATACAATTTCTTGCTCATAATCAAAGTCATTCAAGATTCTGATGGTACAAGTACATTCACCAAGTTTTACAGAAAGTGGATGAGAAATATAATCTTTAGATCTAGAGAGGTAACAAGCTCAGCCAATCAGATGCAAGGTATCTCACTCATATGCTCTGATTTCACTTATTATTGGACCTGTTGACGACAATGATAATACAAGTTTAAAGTGGAGCAATTGTTTTTATTCCTATCAGAATTCAGTCTCAAGAGAGGTAACATGCTCAATCAATCAGATATAAGATTACCTCATTAATATGCATAGATCTTGCTCATAATCTAACTCATCCAACGTCTTGATAATATAAGACTATTTAAAAAGTTTGATCAAAATCTGATCAGAAATATAGTTGCTAGATTGTTCATAGGTTCAGCCAATTAGATGAAAGGTCACATTAATATGCATAGATTTCACTCGTAATCATACTCAACTATGATCTTGATGACATAGGCCTATTTACCAAGTCTGATCAAAATCTTATCAAAACTACAGTCTCTAAAGTGGTGAAAAAAATCTCCATTTCAGATGCAAGACCACATAAATATGCATTGGTCTTGCTCATAGTAAAAATCATCCAACATCTTGGTGATACCAGCCTATTTACAAAGTATGATTAAAATCTGGTCCGAAATACAGTCTCTCAAGTGGTAAGAAGCTCCACCAATCATATGCAAGATCATCTCATTAATATGATAATTAAATCTTGCTCATAATACAACAATTTATACATCTTGATGATATAAGCCTATTTACCAAGTCTGTTAAAAGATATGATCTTAAATAGAGTTCCTAAGGTGCTGACAAGCTCAACAAATCAGATGCCAAATAACCTCATTAATATCAGGGCTCAAAAAAACTACTCATCCCGACTGGGGAAAAATTGGCTGGGCTGAGTAAAACTTTATTAGATGCTCATCCCTGAGCTAAATAGATGCAGATTCACAGCCTGACAAACGCCAAAGTTCAACACTGCTTAACTGTTGGCATGTGTCAGTTATAAATAACCTATGCCTAATTTCCAACTTGTTGTCAATCTAGAACATGTTGCAAAGAAAACAACTTTGTTTTTGTTTACACAGGTACCTGATGTAAGCTTGATATTAAAATGGGTACATATTATGAACATATTATGTTGCAGTTTCACACTTAGCCCTTGATTTCTTAATGGTGTTTGCATTTAGTGACACTTTTCAGCAATTTAGGCATCATTCTGATGTGGAGAACATTTAACTTTTAACAAGCTATCACACATCTTTATGAGACAGACCTCTGAGAAGTTAAGAGACAGAGAATGTCAAAATAGTTGTGATTTTTTATCTGGCTTGGCAATGTTACAGTTGCCCCAGGTCACTGGTATTTTCAAGACTGAAGCTTTATTGATACAATGTCATGCCAAAGGGAAGATCACTGCAGATATATCTATAAGCATGCAATTACTTTTCACAAGAAAAATGTTGACAACTTACATTCGAAATGAGTATTTTGTGTGTCTCAGCCAATTCCCACCAACTTTAACACAATGCATGCAGTTGAAATCTATTTATAAAGCAGATAATGTTGAGAAACCAGCTGACTGGTTGAAATCTAGTTGGAATAATGACCAAGAAATGTTCCAATTCTTTTGGCCAATCAGAAATCTTCCTTTCTATGGCACCTGTGTGTAGCTCTCTGGAATGGAGGTTGGACCAAAATAGATCATTTAGTATGAAAGTTGGTGACATTTGAGAAGGTTATAATTCTTCTTCCAAATGCAAATTACTGACATTTTTCTTGTGAAAAGTAATTGCGGACTTTTAGAAATATCTGCTGGCGTCGTTACTTTGGCCTGACAATGTATTAATAAAGCTGCACAGTCTTGAAAATACAGGTGATCTGGAACAAGCGTAACAATTGTCTGACCAGAAAAAAATCATAAAATTTTGACATTCTGTCTCTTAACTTCCCCCATATCTAACTCATAAAGATGTGTAATAGCTCTTTGAAAGTAAAATTATGACACCAAGATTAAACAAGTCATGTAATAGTAGCATAGATACAACTTTTAAATTTAAGCAAGTAAACCATGAAGAAGTGCATAAAATGATAAGTTTAAATTCGAAAAAAGCTACTGGGGTGGATCAAATTCCTGTTAAACTCTTAAAAGCTGGGGCACCAATCCTTGTTAGCCATATTACAGATCTTATTAACAAAACTTTAGTCAAATATTTTTCCTGATCATCTAAAGGCAGCACAAGTAGTTCCAATTTAAAAAAGAACAATCCTCTTGACAAAAGTAATTACAGACCTGTCAAATTTTAACTCCTTTAGATCATTCATATTATCCTGGAATGGTAAAGACTGTAAATGTAATATCTGCAAATACCCCCCCCCCCCCCCCCCAATGATGACAACAACTAATACTTGTATTACCATTTTGTTTTATGTGTCCTTGTCTTATGTACTATCAGGTGCCAACTGTGAACTCCTTTCTTTTAAGTAATGCATAATCTGCATTGTAGCCTGCTTTTAGTCCAAAATTGGTGCTTTTGCCTCTTGCATAATATAAATTTTGATTGTTAACCTGTAATTCTGTAGTACCCTTTTTTTTTTTTTTTTACCTAAATACTGAATTCAAAACTTTTAATTACTACGATGTAAAAATACTCCCCTTGTATATATTCTAAGTTATGCACTATGTGTTTTTGTCCAGTTGTATCTATGTATTATGTTTGTATGTCTTGCAAATCTTTGTTTTAATGACATTATTATTTTATTATGTCATGTCGGTAAAAAGCTCATTTAGAGCTTATGTTGAACTGTTGTTTTAAATCATGCCGACTTTAAATAAATCTTATCTTATCTTAGGTATCGGAACATAATATTTTCATGGTTTTGACCCATTTTAGTATCAAGCTTGCATCAGGTACCTGTGGATGCCATAACTGCACTGAAAGTACTTGGACAGTAATTTTACTGCCAACTGATCTTTCCATGTTTGTTTCCATGTTCATATTTTTCAGAATGCATACAGTACCATCAGCTGAGGTAATTGCATAGGTCATGTATTAAGACTTGTCACTTAAAGGCCATTAGGCAGACTAGTCACATTTAAAGATGGCAACTTAATATAGGAACCAGCAGTTTCACAATTATAACCAGAATGTAATTCATTATTACATAGCTTGCCTCTATCATGCTTTAAGTAGTCTCCAGCAGCAATTGTGAACATTAGAAAATAAATTCAGAATAAAGTGATCTTGACCTACGAAATGTTGACCAATGTGACAGGGCATAAAAGATATAAAACGATAAACTAGTGGATTGGTGAAGTAAGCATTTGCTCATGTACATATACCCTCACCTCTGCTACATCCACCCCTACCCTCATGATAGAGGCAAGTCTATAGTAAAAAAGGTGCATATATTACGAGTACAATGATTGGTCAACATGCTGATCATGCTTATGATATGTACCAAGTTTCACAGCAATCAAATGCAAACTGTCAGATGAGCTGCAATCATAAAATTCTGTCATATACTGCATCCAACTGCAAGTCTAAAATGGCAATACTGGTACTCTAATAATCAAAGTATTAAGAATACTCATGGCTTGGAGCATTAGATAATAAAGAACATTAAACAGGATCAAAGAGATGAACATAAATTGTGAGATATTGATAATCATGTTTCTTTCCATCATAACACAGAAATACCAATATCCCTCTAAAAACATGTTATGCGAATTTTAGCATTTTTTATCTTTATCTCTTAACAGATTATTGACTTCTGACTAAAGAATCCATAAAACATTTTGAGAGAAAATATTTAAGCAATTACCTTTTATGAGCATTTTCTACTGAAGTATGTAAGTATGTATGTATGTATGTATGTATGTATGTATGTATGTATGTATGTATGTATGTATGTATGTATGTATGTATGTATGTGTGTATTAGAGTTTAATGACACCTTGGTACAATAATGTCTATATGATGCCAATTACTAGTAAAGTTCTAAATATGTAACAATGAAGACTTGCATAAGAAACAGTAGAAAGATAAACCAATCCCTAAAAATGTAAACATGAATTACTACAAGATAAAAGATAAAGAGTAAAAATGTTAAAATTCTGTAAAATGTAAAGGTAATAAATTTAAAATCCTTAAAAATATAGAATCAAAATTTATTAGATAAAACATATTTCCTCAAACAAAAAGTCCACGATTTTCTCAGATGGTACATCATCATAAAGTTCCTTAATTGAGTTCACACCATAAACCTTCGTCTCACAGGGTGGAAGTCGATATACTTGACAAGAATGTGTTCTACTGTCAGTGGACACTAGCAGGATGTGTATGCTGGTTGAGGTTTACCTTTCAGCTGGTAATCATGAGTCAGGTATGCGTGTCTCCTATACATGACTGACACAATGAGGGTGTAGTGTTCATCAACATGCATCCCCTCACAAAGTTTCATGATTCAGGACAAGTTAGTATGTATATAGCATGAAAAAACCTATATGGTCATGAAAAAAATGCAAAAATGTAACGTAAGCCAGTAAAATGTTAAATGTAGGTCACAGTGATCTTCTTTGGTTGTATGGGTGTGGTACTAACAGAGATGCATACAATCATCTAATGATTCTAGCATGAACAATGCTTAAGAAATAAACTTCAAACAAATAATTTAACAAAAGTCAGTGAAGAGTGAAATATGGGTTAAACTCACCTACAATGGTGACAAGGGTGTAGTACTCATCAAGCTGCATGCCCTCACCAAGTTTCAAGATTATAGGTATAACAGTAAGTATAGTGTGCCTATAAGTATAGATAGAGTCTACCAACTTTTACTTCTGCTGGTGTAGTTGTCACCTAATTATACCCCAATTCCTAGTGTAACACTCCGGTGTTACTGGTGAAGTCAGGCCTGTGCTACACTTCGGTGTGGGTATTAATCTGTGATAGATTTACATCAGGTTGGGTTATCACCTGCTCTGAGGCCACTTAAGATGGAGTCAAAAGCACAAGATAATCCACTAATTGGCCACACTTACCCTAATTTGTGTCTATAATGTCAAGTGTTATTAGCCCATTTTTAGAGATATACAAGAACTTCCTGAATTACATAAGTATATGTCACTAAACTACACTCAACATCATTCTTCACCAGCACAGGTGTACAGATGCAGCATGGTCAATCCACTTTGTGTACTGTATGTAGTCATGAGCTAAACATAAAAATTTAACCTCAGCCAGTAAAATGTGAAATTGCAAATCCCAGTGACCTTCTTTTGTTGTAAGGGTGTGCTACTAATAAAGATGCATATAATCATCTGGTTAGGTGATTCTTGCATAAACAGTGCATGATATAAACTAGCATGAAATATGGGTCATAGTGACCTACTTTTGTTATTAGGGTGTGAAACTCCTCAAGATGCATCCCCTCACCAAGTTTCATGATAACAGGTATAACAGTATATATACAGGACACAAAAAATATGTGGTCTTGAGCTAAACGTATAAACTTGACAATATACAAATAATGCCCATGTACAAAGTTGGCCCCCTCCATGGCCAGTGCGTGTTATATTAAACCCATTTTGTAGGAAGAAAGAATGGTTGAGATGCAGTGACACTGAACATATGCATATGTTTTTATATGATGGGGTGGGGGAGGGGGGGGGGTAGAGGGGGGGAGGGGTAGAACAGTAGCTCTCCTTTACCTAATAGAAACATGGCACATGCTTTTAAATAGAACACGTAGATGTCATTTCTAGTTGTCGCATTATGGTTCTTAAGGTTGCCAGATGGCAACTGGTTGACAATTTTACTTGTCAACACCTATTTTTAGTTGGAAATAAGACCATTTAACTTGCAACTAGGAGTGATGCAAAGTAAGAGCAGTAGTAATTTTTTAAAATTCCCTCTACTCAATTTCAACATTTTTTTAAAGTACTTACTTCTGACACTTTTTGAACATCTTTCTCTTTGGCTCCTGTTTCTTACAGCTGTAACACATTCGTAGACCGTTCTTTGTCATTTCTGTGAATGGTATTCCCTCATCCTTGGAAGGACTGATTTCTTGCTTTTCAATGCCAGTTACTCCTGGACTAGTTCTCTTTTTTTTGTCCCGATCTGACTCCTCAGTAACATCTGATACATTTCCATTTGGTGTGATTCTTGTAGGAGAAAAAAAAAGTTTATTGTTTCAAAGCTAAATATCTATGTAATCTTTAAGTACGCCATAGATGCATATATATTTTCCGAGTTTCAATGTAATCTTCAAGTACTCTATAGATACATATTTATTTTCCAAGTTCCAATGCAATCTGTAAGTACGCCATAGATACATATTTATTTTTCAAGTTCCAATGTAATCTTTAAACACGCCATAGATACATATTTTTTTTCCAAGTTCCAATGCAATCTGTAAGTACGCCATAAATACATATTTATTTTCCAAGTTCCAATGCAATCTTTAAGTACGCCATAGATACGTATTTATTTTCCGAGTTCCAATGGAATCTTTAAGTACACCATAGATACATATTTATTTTCCAAGTTCCAATGCAATCTTTAAGTATGCCATAGATACATATTTATTCTCCAAGTTCCAATGCAATCTTTAAGTACGCCATAGATACAAATTTATTTTCCAAGTTCCAATGCAATCTTTAAGTACGCCATAGATACATATTTATTTTCCAAGTTCCAATGCAATCTGTAAGTACGCCATAGATACATATTTATTTTCCAAGTTCCAATGAATTAAAATTGGAGAATAAGCTGCAGTTTATTTTAGTCATTTCATGATTTGTAATTCTTGCTCAGCCTAAAAATGGAGCTGGAGTACTTTTGACATTGGCTTATTTTTAAGTAAAACTATGTAAACATTTGATGGAAAATTTAGTAATTTGGTATGTAAATATGTCTTACATATTTATTTTAGAAATTGTGCTTTAGTGCATATTGTAATTGAGGTGAACTTTTACATTTGTGCCATCTATTCAGATTAGTTCCTATTAATATTTCAGGCACAGTAAACGTTTCAACTGTAATTTTATATTATCTGTGAGTAGACTATGATAAAAAGTCCAAATTATTTTACATTGTATGCACTATTATATCTTCCACCTAATATAAAAAAACACTACTACAATTATTTTGCAAAATCGTGCTTTTATACGGCCAGCATATTTTTAAGTCCTAGTCCCATATTCTCAAAACTTGTTGAGCACAAACTGAAATTCAATCCCATCATAAAGCTCCCAAATCATCTACCATACTTGGAATATACCCAATGTAAATACTAGTTTTCAAGTCGAGTCCAACTGCAAAAACATCACATGATGCACTGACATATCAGAATCTAGGTTATTTGTTCTACAGATTACTTGAAACAAACTGCACAGACCCAGATCTGCCGGCGCACTATGTGACAGCAGATCTGGGTCTGTGCAGCTTGCTGTTGTATGTCACAGGTCTTAAGAAAATGCAACTAACTGAGAAACCAAATTGAAGAAATTCTTAAATATTCTATGATTACAGGGCTGTAAAAATCCACTTGCTCCATGCCCAGGACAAGTTTAAATTCAGCCCAGGTAAGCTCAAGTTTGCAAAGCAGGCAAGTAAATAAAAAAAAACAGTAAAAGAGAGAGGTCATGTTCAGTTCATATGCTTATATGCTCTGCAAGTTGTATACTCTGAAAACTTGCCACAGTATCAGCACCTTTATTTAGAGTTTATTTTTACAGCATCCTTCTGTTACATAAATGCCTACAACTTCAATTATATATCAGTATTTCATGATATCCTGTCAAAGCATTTCACTTCCATCTTGTCGTCAATGTCAAGGTCAGTCTCACATTTTCTCATGCAAACATCATAATATGAATGCTTACAATATGAAAAAAGGTTTTGACAAATCGAGAATAAATATGTATATTTTAACTGTGGGCTGACATTCTGTTACAATAAAATGTGCTAGGCTTGCCAACTCTCAAAGTTGGCTTGTCCAAGATTGTTTTTATGCCTGTCACTGATTTCAAGGTGACTAGACAGTAACTGTTAATGACATAACTCATGAGGTTTCTGTTATAGCTGTGTTTTGAAATAAAAAGTACTTGCCTCTAATGATTAGACATGTTGATTTTTCTCAATGAGTGATCAATATACCAAAACATCTACCCCCATAAGCAGTCTTTATCATCTCTTATTTATGTAGCAATTATGGAGAATGAGACGTTTTTACTATCCGACAAAAAATGACATGGATAAACAAAATGTTTTGTTTCTAATATTCAGGTGTGTAAATAAATAAATCATTACAAAACCACTCTAATTTCCAATTCAAATTTTCATTCTTGCTTAAGTAGTTGAAGAGACAAGTCTGTAAACATATCAAGGCAAAAGATAGGAAACTTGAGGTTTCCACAAGAAAATCAAATGAAAATGTTGCAAAGAAAAATAGGTGGTGTGATGCTATGAAACTTGCAAGAAAGTTCCAGTCATCATGGATTAATTAGTATCCCTGAACTGGAAAAAATTAATTTAATGTTTTACAGACTGTAGAAAATCTCTATCCATCTATCTATTTAGCTCTCGGTGCTCTTCTATCTACCATATATACTCGCGTATAATCCGGATACAAATGCAAACAACATAGACCTGATCTGCCGTCACATAATGCGCCGGCAGATCAAGGCCTATGTTGTTTGTTCTACTGATTAGTCCTTACAAAACTGCATCGACGGAGATCTGTCAGCGCATTAAGCGACGGCATATCTGGGTCTATGCAGTTTGCAGTTGGTATTAGCTTATATGCGAGTAGAGACGGTAATTTTTCTATGCATTCTGTTTTCCAGCCATCAATTCAAACCTTTCTTTTTTCTTATCTATGTATTTATCTGCATATACTATTTGATATATCTTTTTTTGGATGGCTTTATTTGTCGACATAAGCTTTAACTGTCAAAAAAAAAAAAATGATTTAAAACATTTAAAAACAGCCAATTATTTGTAAAATAAGTCAAATGTAATTTCAAGAGGACAACCCATATTTTATTTTAGTAAGTTTTTTTACCTTTCTATGTGATATTACATTGTCATATTTTTGGGCAAGTTCAAATGTCCCAAGTGCAAGTTATATTTTCCTTTTGCCTATAGCATGCTGACTTTTATATTAATTTTGTCCAGCACAGTTACATGATGTTACAATTTTAGATTTTGTGCTTAAGCTCGAGTTTTGTGCTAAATAAAGATTTCAAGAATATGTGACCTGACCACTGTGAAAACTGAATGGCTGGTTTCTTCATGAAAGCTTACACCAAGGGCCCAAGGCCAGCACAATAAACATTTGTTGGGTATGTAGTTCCAATTCTTCCACCACACTCTGTAATTTCTTCCGTTAGGAAACACTGTGGATTTATTTTTTTTAAAGTAAAAAAAATTTCCTAGATGTACTATACTCAAATGATATCTTGTCCTGCAAGAGTATGAATGGTACATACTTGCTATGCTGATGAAGAAAAAGAAGCATTTTTTGGCACAAATTTAATTACAATAAACAATGCATTGTGAGTCACACCTGCTCTCCTGTCTAAGACAAATGTGAGATATTTATGGGGACTGCTTATTGATTCTAAACGTTACAGTTATCCCACCCCCAGTTTAGCACTTGCGACTATACAGAAAAACTTTAACCAACACCTTAACCATCGAAGAAAACAATGACCACATTGAGCGAAACCTACTTCTCACATATGTCAAAGCAGGTGAGTCAACAAGCATGGGTTTGATATAATTCTTGTAGATAAGCAGAATTAACAGCACTTGGTCTTTTGTGCAACACTAAAAATCAATAGTTTTTAAGTATGACAACTACACTACAACTGTACAAACTTCTTTTTGAAATGCAACATTTCCTTGCAAGACCTCCAAATAATGTTTGAATTTAAAATGAAAGCCTAACATCTTTACAGACTACCCTATTCTAGTGATTATGAACTAGAAAACAGAGTTACCAAACACTGAGTTATGTCATGTGTAACAACCTACCAAACTGTGTAACCTAACTACTGTGCCCAGCACAGAGTAACAGATGCAAGCATCCTTGGGCCTAGATTTATTCCTTAGTTCAAACATATGCAACAGTAAGAGGCTGCCAATCCTAAGTTTGAAGTTTCCTCCCAATCTGAACACACTCTGGCATTTCCATAAATAAAAAGAAACAATTTAGAAGAGAGTGCATAACTACAACTGGGAATCATGTCTGTATACAGCAACATATTTAGGTTTTTACTGCCCCTAGGCCCATTCAAAAGTGCTGCCCCTGCACACTAGCAAAGAGGTGAGGCAAAGAGGTGAAGGCAAATCAAAGAGGTGAGGCAAATAGGTGAGGGGTGGCAGGAAGAGAAGGATTCTGAATAGTGAATCTTATTTTCAACAACTGCTTATTTGTCTTGTGTTCACTACATATTTTTATTCACTTAAGTAGTTTTTTTTTAAAAAAATGCCGCCAGAATTTTGCTGTACCACAAAATTTGCCACCCTATGCCTGGGCCTAATCTGCCTGTGTGGAAATATGTCACTGTCAGTATGTATGCATGTATGTATAGGGTTCAACAGTACAGCAGCACAATAATAGCTATGTATGGTGCCGATTAAAGGTGAAGTTAACAATGTAAAGTTAAAGAATATCTTGATCACCAAATGATGTCAAGTAACATAAAGGGATCAGTAAAACATTCATGACAAAACCTCAATGACAAGTGAAATCTTTCCAATCTGGAAAATTATAGGCATATCTATGATTTATCTCATGGGGAAAAAAGCCTAAAATATTACTTATCCAATGATAATTATTTCACAGCCTAATATTACTTATCCAATGATAATTATTTCACAGCCTAATATTACTTATCCAATGATAATTATTTCACAGAGTTTGGGAACAATAATTTTATCTTGCCTGTAATGTAGTTTGATTGCTTTCTCTAACTCAGACACCCAAAAGGTGTTTTGACCCAGTCTTGTTTAGGTTCTCCCATAGAAAATGATTTAAAATAAAAAAATAAAAAATAATATTTTTGGTACTGCCTTATTTTGGTACAAAAAAGCTACCATTATTCCATCAAAAGTACTGTAATACCTATCTGTCTTCTTGGCTGATGGGAGTGAAGCTAGTTCAACTCCAGTTCCACTTTCTCTTTCCCCTCCTTCCTTTTCCAGCAAACTGATCTCTGTCTTTTGCCCCAACTCTTTCCCACTTGCTTCTTCTTTTTCTTTGTGCTTAACCACATTATTTTTTTGTTCTGATACAGATGTATCTTTTCCCATTTTGCTTGGTGGACCAGACTCCATCTTTTTGTTTGCTGTTTGCTGGCTCTGCACAGCAGACACAGTCTTATCTGATTCATTTTTACTTTCCTCGTCTGATTCAAATGTAGACTGGTACACCATCTGAGTGATCACAGTCCCATTTGGAAGAACCTGTCTAGTGGTTGTACTTTTCTCTGCAAAATAAGGTTCCAACATTTCCTCCAGTTTGGATTTGTAGCTTGGGTCACCCACTACATTGAGGTGGACCCTAAATCCTTTTGGAAGTGCCAGCTTTGGATCACTTTTTTTCTTACTATCAGTGGATGGAGTAGGTTTTTTAGGCAATTCTGATGACTTGGGAGAATTTGTGGCTGAACTTTTGCCCACACTTGTTCCCTCAGATGGTACTGGCACCTTATCAACTCTGGAGCCATCTGATGGTATTTCAACTGCACTGCTGTTGTTCTTGTTCTGTGTTTTGTCATCTTTCAGCCATGAAGTAATGTCCTTTTCTGAGGAGATGGATATCGGTGATATCTTTCCAATCTGAATGTCAATGGATGGTTGAGCAAGAGTAATGTTTGCAGTATTAACAACCAAATTAAGTCCTTGTGCCATGGAGACATCCTTCCCTTGGCCAGTCTTTTTGTCATTTATGCTCTTGTCCAGATGGACTGCATCATCAGTACTGATAGTTCCTGAAGGGAAATCCTTTTTGCCATCTTGCTCTTGAACTTTATGATTCTGATTAAGTCCTACAGGAGCCTCTTCTTCCTTGTCAGTGGATTGACTAGTAAAACTGTGGTCTGCTTTGGGGACAGTTTCTTCTGCACTCAGAGTCTTCTCATTTGAGGTTGTACTTTGATCCACAGAATCTGCATTTAAATCTGAAGTCTCCATTCCAGTCTTTGATAGTGGTTCATATGGTAAAGGAATAGCTGCTGATGACTGAACTTTCTGAAATAGATATTCTGCCATTATACTAGTTTTAGAAAGTGGCATTTCAAATGATGCCCCGGTTTCTCTTTCAACAGTAATGCCTGATGAAGCTTTATCAATAGTCTGCTCTCCTTTCATAAACAAGGATTCCTCCACTGCAGTTCGTCCTTCCTCATGTTCAACCTTTTGTTGTTCCATTATCACATTTTCTCCCTTCTCTTCTGCCTTGTACTTAAGGTCCTGCAGGGCTGATTCTGATTCCTTCCCTTTTTCTGTGGATGGTTGTGATCCAGTGGATGAATCTTGCACTGATTCTACATTTACCATGGACCCAGCTGTTTTCAAGTTAGCTTCTTCTGAAACATTCAAGCTGTTTGGTGTTTTCAATGGAGTGACTTCTACAGCTTTTTCTTCTTCAACAGCAGCTATGGAGTCTGCCGTTTTTAAGTTAGCTTCTTCTGAAACATTCAAGGTGTTTGGTATTATCAATGGAATGACTTCTACTGCTTTTTCTTCTTCAACAGTAGCTTTGGAGTCTGCTGTTTTCAAGTTAGTTTCTTCTGAAACATTCAAGCTGTCTGGTGTTTTCAATGGAATGACTTCTGCTGCTTTTTCTTCTTCAATAGTAGATTTGGAGACTGGTGTTTTCAATGGAGTGACTTCTGCTTTTTCTTCTTCAACAGTAGCTTTGGAGTCTGCTGTTTTAAAGTTCACTTCTTCTGAAACATACAAGCTGTTTGGTGTTTTCAATGGAGTGACTTCAACTGCTTTTTGTTCTTCAACAGTAGCTTTGGAGTCTGCTGTTTTCAAGTTAGTTTCTGCTGAAACATTCAAGCTGTCTGGTGTTTCCAATGCATTGACTGCTGCTTTTTCTTCTTCAATAGTAGCTTTAGAGTTTGGCATTTTCAATGGAGTGACTTCTGCTTTTTCTTCTTCAACAGTAGCTTTGGAGTCGGCTGTTTTCAAGTTAGCTTCTTCTGAAACATTCAAGCTGTTTGGTGTTTTCAATGAAGTGACTTCTACAACTTTTTCTTCTTCAACAGTAGCTTTGGAGTCTGCTGTTTTCAAGTTAGCTTCTTCTGAAACATTCAAGCTGTTTGGTGTTTTGAATGAAGTGACTTCTACAGCTTTTTCTTCTTCAACAGTAGCTTTGGAGTCTGCTGTTTTTAAGTTAGTTTCTTCTGAAACATTCAAACCATTTGATGTTTTCAATGGAGTGACTTCTACAGCTTTTTCTTCTTCAACAGTAGCTTTGGAGTCTGTGGTTTTGGTATCATTCCCTGCTTTTGAAGTTTCTGCCAAAGTGACCTCCTTCTCTGTCTCTTTCTTGACTGGTCCAACTGGTTTCTGTTCGGTTTTTTCAAGCTTTTCAGTCTTTTGATCAGCCTCTTTCTGTACATCCTTAACAGTGTCCAGTCTCGACTTATCCCCAAAGCATTTACATTTCTCAAGTTGTTTATTACAATATGCACACGTTCTCTCCCCTGTTTTACAAACACTCTGCCAGATAGTTTCCGCATCCACTATCTTTAAACCATGTTTCTTAAATTCTGGAACTGGAATTGTGACAACATAGATCAAATGGTAAGGATAAACAAAAGTGGGGTTACATGAGCAACTTATGATAAAAGTATCAAAGTTCAATGACTCTTTTAATGTGTAACTCAGTGTAACATCAATACAATAGAAAACACAATAATGTTTCTGTTGCTAGAAAAAAGAGTAGTTATTCACTTAGAGTAAAATAAATATTCATATTTGGACCTAATGCATGGTAAAACATAACTTGAAAGATCACTGTTTTGAGAGACTACATGTCCTTTAAGGCCAGCCCTGGAGTTCATAGAAGTCCAAGATTGAGTTTTGGCTCTCAGCCAATCAAAAGTGGTGTTACATATAAAATTGTCTTCTGTGATTGGCTGACAAAGAATTTTAAGCTCAAACTCAAGCTCAAAAGTTCTCTGATTTCTAGGCAAGATTCTTAATGCACAGATCCACTGTGTTATATTAGGTGATGACCATTGTTCTCAGTGACCATTTTTTGTTTGGCAGAAGGGGTGGTCTCTTAAGACAGTTTTTTAGTAGGAGTATATTAGCTGACCAAGTATGACTGTCTATGTTTGTCAAAACATACTAAACTAAGCCATATATGCAAGAAGGCACTCAAGTTGTGTAATCTGTCCTAGCAACAAAATAGGTTATTTAGTGCCCAGGCAACTGCAGTAACTTTTCTTACCCAAAGAAACACCACAGTAACTGACCTGGGCTGACCCAATGATAGGATTTTTGTTAACTCGCACCCTTTCAATCACGAGTCTGGCATTCTAACTACTGAGCCACCATGGCTCTTTAATCCATAATATATCATGATAAGCTGTGGCACAATTGTTTTTTCTACATCCAGTGAAACCTGTCTATAAAGGACATGCATGGAGCCAAACATTGTTGTCCTTTATGTGCATGTGTCATTATACAGAGGTTCGATAATATAAAGAAAATGCACAAAAAAGGGGTTCTTGAACACTGTCCTTTAAGAGCAGATGCAGTTTATCTGAAAATATCTGCAAAGGCAGTTTTCATTGATTAAATATTTCTGAACTTGACCATTATGAATGCAATATATGAGACATCTTTAAACATGTACTGATTTAACGAGTTTAAAATAATACATGCACAGTGTTTAAGATAAAAATGGACTACTCATCACTTAATATTTCATGCTTTGGAATAAAATCCTTGTTATTTTTTTATATATTTTTCTTATAATTTCACTTACAAATACAGTTAGGTTTCATTATTTTAATGACATAAAACTATAAAATTTGTTATAAGATATATGTCTCAGGAAAATGCTTGAAATTACATGTATTACTCTCAATGTATATATCACTTGATATATGTCTTACCTTTGTCTTCATCAACCATAAGGAATAATTCAAACTTCTCTGGATTTGACAATAACTGATCCCACATGGATGATGCCTGTATACAAATAAAAACATCAACCATAAGGAATAACTCAAACTTCTCTGGATTTGACAATAATTGATCCAACATGGATGATGGCTGTATACAAATAAAAACATTGTCAAATGCAAAAATTATGCCAATCTAATTTTTTACTTATTGTATATCAATTGCACAAGTTATAGCAACTTCTAATAAGTGCTCTCAACAGGCCAGATGGTATGTAAGGTCCTAAATTGTAAGGTCCTAATATGTAAGGTCCTAATTTGCAAGATCCTAATTTGCAAGAGACAAATATTGTGGTTTTTTATTAATGGCACAGGCCAGATGGTATGTAAGGTCCTAATTTGTAAGGTCATAATCTGTAAGGTCCTAATTTGCAAGAGACAAATATTGTGGTTTTTTATTAATCACACAGGCTAGATGGTATGTAAGGTCCTAATTTGCAAGAGACAAATATTGTGGTTTTTCATTAATCACACAGATCCGATGGTATGTAAGGTCCTAATTTGCAAGAGACAAATATTGAGGTTTTTTTATTAATGGCACAGGCCAGATGGTAAGGTCCTAATTTGCAAGAGACAAATAGTGTGGTTTTTTATTAATGGCACAGGCCAGATGGTATGTAAGGTCCTAATTTGCAAGAGACAAATAGTGTGGTTTTTTATTAATCGCACAGGCCAAATGGTATGTAAGGTCCTAATTTGCAAGAGACAAATATTGTGGTTTTTTATTAATGGCACAGGCCAGATGGTATGAAAGGTCCTAATTTGCAAGAGACAAATACTGAGGTTTTTTATTAATCGCACAGGCCAGATGGTATGTAAGGTCCTAATTTGCAAGAGACAAATATTGTGGTTTTTTATTAATCACACAGAGTTAAGACAGAATCTGGATAATAGCGAAAACATTTGTCAAATGAACAATTATGCCAATTAAATCTTTACTTATTGTACATAAATGGAACAAGATCTAACAACTTATAAGTGTTCTCAACAGGCCAGATCGTATGTAAGGTCTCAAGACAAATGTTTTTTAATGCTGCAGAGTTATGGTACAATCTGGATAACATGCTTATATTCTGAAATTAGTGTAGGTCAGGTACACATAGTTTTGATATAAGCTTATATACTAATCTAGAAACAAGTTTAATTAGCGATGTTTCTTCTAATTTGTTTACCTAGAATAATTTTCAAAGAAATGATTTTTGTAAGTAAAAGATACACGAGCATGATGGATCTGTGGGTTCAAAATTCATGGATAGAAGAGTACATTAGCACTTACATGCATGTCAGCTGGCTGACTCCCTCTGAAATTTGGAAGAAGAAAACAAAGAATAAATACATTTCTTTCAATAAGGAAAACAAAAAATATACAGAACTTACCTTATATACACAATGAATTATAGCTAAGTTAATATTCATAAAAACACTCCTTATGCAAACAATCAGAATAGCACAGTAAAACCGGGTTCCCACACTATTTTAAAACGAAATTGATATTTTCAAGCATCATATATGACTGAACGGAATAAACAATATTTTTGGCATAGAAAGCATGCGTTTTTAAAATCAAATCTGCTTCCATTTTGTGACTCCCATAATATCCAAGTTCCAACCTGAATCAGACACATAATCATGCATCAAAACACATAATGTTTTACTGGAAACATATAGAACTCTATTGAAATTCAAATAAATGCATATGTATCATTTAAATTGTACAGGATAAATATGCTACCATTACTAATCTGCCTGTATCCATCTGGGATGTTGAAAAGAATGAACTGATTGAATACCGTATTTTCCGCCCTATAAGTCGCTCCTGCGTATAAGTCGCGGGAGGAGGAAATCCAGATAATTTTGGAAAATTCAACAGATAAGTCGCTCCTGCGTATAAGTCGCTCCTGCGCACTTACTTAAAATAACAAAATAACCCCAGTTCTGCATGCTGTATTTATTTGAGTACATCAAAAGAACATGACGCAATAGCTGGGCGGCAAGTTCAAAGGACTTTGACTAGCAGCTTGGGTGGGAAAATGTGCTGAAATTTACAACGACTGAATTTAGAGACAGAAAGATTCTAAGATGTACATGCCGAATAATAAAGGAAATACAATGGCAATCGTTATTTCAATATTTTTTTTATTTATTAATAACAACAAATTTTAACACATATATAACTAAATATTATTTGATTATTTAATTTGATAATCTTATAGTCTAATACTTACGTGTACCGTATGTAAGTTTCCAGCAATTGGCTTGCCGGTATACCGGTAGATGCATTTCGCTAAAGCACAGCATCACTGCGCATCAGTCACAGTCGTTAAAAAAAATTATTTATCGTATAAGTCGCTCCTGCATATAAGTCGCACACGTCATTTTTAAGAAAAAAAACGAAAAAAAGTAGCGACTTATACCCCGGAAAATACGGTATTGTTTTCTTCTCAACTTTTTAATTCCAAAGAAATTATAATGATCCGTCATAAATCAAAGCAGCAATATGAGAAACAAAAGCTGTCATGTTTATAACAACAACAAAAATTTAAAATTTTTACAAACATGGTTAGAAGTGAAATTAACCTTTAATATTTGAGGGGTTTTTTTTATAGGTTTTTTCAAGGTTTTAAATTTTTTTTTGAGGTTCAAGACACAAGCAGTTACAAAATTATCTCCATCGTGAGCATAACATTTATAAAAAATTTTAATATCCCCATAAAGAGAAAAGGGACTCTGTTACAGAGCAGTGAAGAGACCATTCCGTGAGGACTGTTCTGCCCGACCTGGACAGACCGTCTGCTAATACATTCTTCTTCCCCAGAATGTGGCGCTTTATGAGGAATGTGGCTGGCTCAGATGGTTATCCCTTCTGAGGCATCCAGCAAAGGAGGTTCCACCTCCACACAAAGAGAAGGGCATGTGAGCCTCCTTGACATCTGAGATACGCTACAATGGACATGTTGTCGGAGGAGACCATGACACAATGGCCCTTACTCTGTCGATGCACCCTAAAACACTTCTGATAAAAGAATCTTATTCCGAACAAAGACTGAAGCAAACGGATTTTAAACTGTGCAAAGACTGAAATGAATGCAGTGCTAACACTGTTGATGATCCGACAACGATAAGCCATTATGGGTCTATTCAGTGAATGATTGAATAAAATGACAGATGTCTTTAATTTGTATAATTCGCGCGCTGTCTCAACCACTAGTCTAGCCTAACAAAAAAATGTGTGTAAAAAAGCATTTTTTTTTGGTCGGGGTAGAGCCATTAATAATTTATATATTTTTTTTATTTAGGTTTCCTTCATGGGGAAGGGGGGGGGGGTGGGGGTCTTTTTTTTAAGGTTTCTAAGGTCAAAATGAAATTTTAGGATTTTTGCGGTTTTTCAGGTCTGCTGAGGACCCTGTACAAAACTGATAGTACATGAGAAATGCAGGTATACTAGCTAATCAAAATCTAACAAAAACAGGATGTTGAAAGCACTAAAAGTTGTGATCACTTAAATGTGCAAATGTTCTTCCTCAACTCATTTAAAGAAGAATATGACTATTTGGAAATTTGGAACTAGAAGTTTAGTGAGAGAGAATATGACATAACTACATACAACTTGAGCCAAAAGTTGCACAATCGCCAGGAACAGACTAGCTGACAACTTCAGTTCGGCTTGAAGTAAGCAATAGTGTTCTGGATTTCTTTGTTGTTATCAACAATTTTAACCAGTGTTGGCTGCCAAATCAATATGTGATACTTCTGGATATACCATAAAACTTGCCTTTTTATACTAAGGTCAATGCTTTTTCACTTGATAAATACAATCCTGAATGTCTTTTGTAACATATATACAGGAGAATGATGCACTCAGTCTGCTCCAAAAATAGTTTGGTTTTGGTTCAGTTGGTTTTAACACAGTATTGGCTATATCATGCAGAGGAAATGAGAACAAAGTGCCTTTCCCAGGGACACACTGAGGCAGCCGACCTGGGTTGATCTGGGCGGGTACAGAACCCGAACTCTTGGATTACGAGCCCGTCACTCTACCAACTTTGCTACCTTGACTCCCTCCAAAAATAGTAACAGTATGCCAAAGTACAACACAGTGCTTCAAATTGAGGGTCATCTCAAGAGTTAATAATAATAAATGACACACATACAAAGTTGAAAAGGAAAGACAATTTTATGTAACAATAAAGATATGCTTCACTTGACTTTCATAGATAGAAAAATCTTAAGATATAGTTATGTGACTTTGCATGCTTGGAAATAGCAACTTTCTATAAAACCTTACCCGAACTGCTTACTACTTTATAAAATGGTTTGAAACTTTCACCATGTATACTGTTCCAAGTACTAATACCAGAGTTTTCCTTACTAACACTTTATGCAATACCCTTTCACCACTTCATTTTGAAATTTTTTATATTACATGTGTTTTTGCTGTGACTGGGTTGCCCAGTAGTGCTAAGAGAGAATCATCTGGACATGTGCCTTAGAGAAAATCTGTGCAGTTTCTACAATCATTTGTGATTTAGTTGACTGGATAAAATCACCTATGTAGCAACTGCCCATCAACTGACTGAAAAGTTCTGCAAATTCTGAAAATTGTGGTAATTAAAGTCAATAAATTTAACTTTCAATCAGCTAAATTATGATTTTTTTTAAGTATTTTTTTTTCTGCAACTCATCTATCTAAAGTAGCAGCTGAATTCCCAGTTTTTCACCTCACTTTGACCAAATTTTGCAATACACAGGGCTTTTCTCAGTTGAGAACAGATGTTCTTATTCCTGACTTTGACCACATTTTGCAATACACTGAGCTTTTCTCAGTTGGGAATAGATGTTCTTATTCCTGACCTTTACCAAATTTTGAAATACACATGGCTTTTCTCAGTTGGGAACAGATGCTCTTTTTCCTGACTTTTCCCCCATTTCCCCAGGAGCGTGTAAACCCTGAGTAAAGTTAATACATGTCATGCCAAAATTTGCACATTCAATAAAAAAAATTTTTTAATTGATCAATTGTAATGATAACTGATGTAGTGCCAGTGAATGTTTTCTCTGCAGATGAACCTATAGATAAATAGAATACTTTGTTAAGAATTATTTTTTTTTTTTTTATAAACAGGAATTTGTCACTACATTAAATCCCTCCTTAACAAATTCCTTGATATAATGTATGTCTTTTGTGGACCCCAAGAAGACTCAAGAAGAAGCCAAATTTTGTCATAACAGATATATTGTAATACTAATTCCTATGGACCTAAACTTGTTCATTGCATTAATCACATGAACTGTAATCCAATCTGTTTGACAATACACAGTACTTACGACACATCCAGAATCGGAGTTCCCCCTTTGCCAGGGATGTAAAGGGTAGTCCCGTGGTGCAGAGGCAGCACTTGTTCCCCTTCATCATCATGATACTAAAAATATCATACATCCAACTTGTCAAGAGTTTGCATTTCCAAATTTTTCCAGACAAAAATCTACTGATAACAAACAAATTATCATCTTAAAGTAAAAATGTACGACAATCATAACCTACCCTTGTATAATGTTATTAGAATAATTTTATGGGAATAAATTAATCCAACTTAGGTTGTAAATGACAGCAGCAGATAAAACAAGCTCCATAATTTAATACTTTTGTACTTGTATTTCCACCACCAAGAAGGCCTGGGACTGCCAGTCAAAGCATTGCTGTAAAACATGTTACCTTGAACTGAAAGTCCAAAGGCTGAGCAAGCATGCTGCAGAATGAATCGTCATAGCTTCATAATGATTCATCCTAAGTATGAATAAAATCAATCAAGCAAATTAAAAAACTTTACCAAAACCAGTAAAGCAGATTTTCTATGGCTGTGACCCCCCTTGTCTCTCAAGATCAATGTAGCAAGTAAGTCAGCTACAGAATAAACTGTCTTGGCTTCTTAATTATTCATCCAAAAATGAAGAAAATCGATTAAGGCATTAGGGAAATACAAGCAAAAAAATAAATGTTTATCAAAACCTTAACATATATTTGCCATGACTATCTTAACTTCATAATGATTCATGCCATGCATGATGAGAATCTATGAAGAGGTTTAGTTAATATATGGAAATGAAAATATTTATTCAAAACCGTAACATACTCTTATGTCACCAATGTAAAAGTTACTGCTTTGTCTTGCTTTCCCACTAACATGGGCTTGACAATAATAATAACCTTCTTTTGATTCTATTCTCATGTTATTCTACCAACAAAAACTTACATGCACACACATACAGCCAATTTGAGTAGCGCACCTCCACCTTGCTGGATGAATGAAGTGACAAACAACGTCGATGACATTTTTCTAAAGTTCAGTGGCAACTAAATCTGCTTTTATATATTCAATATACATGCAACTAAATTTACATGATTCACTTTCCCTTTCTCAAATTTTGTGTGTGGGTCTCTTTAGAAAGACAGTCACTCAGTAAATTTAAATTGCCAGGAAACTGTCTAGAATGACTTATGAAAGCTACTGACTTTCTCTCTGACATTTGGCTTTGGACAGTAGGAATTTATTTAACATTCTTGTTAGTGTGGATACTTACACCACTCTCTTCCATAACTCTGTCAATCAGGTCTCTCAGATTTTCATGTCCACCATCCATCTGAAAGGCAGAAAGAGATGAGAGACTTACAAGAAAGTGAGAAGGAAATCGGCTGAAAAGATTTCCATGCATGCATGTCACATGGGCCAAAAACACTGCAATACATGCATGTAACATGGGCCAAAAATATTGTTAATGGTGTTAAACTTCTTAAATTATATGATCATTTAAAAGTTTCACAACAGAAAATGCAGCCCTGTGAGGATGACTGATCTAATCATACAAGTTTAATAGCTGCTAATGTTAATGACAACATGAGATAGAGTTGACAACAACATATGACAAAGATCACAAGGTAATATATAACTGTCTAGTAATCTTGTAATGATAAATGATAAGTCCCACTACTATATACTCAAACATTTACAAGCCAAATTTGTACATGCAAACCATGTACATTCCAACTTCCATAACCTACATCCTCTCATCCCAATCAAAAAAGATCTTGTTAAAAAAAAATGTATGACCCTCCTCCAACTGACCATGCATTCTATTGGATAAGCTAAAATGCCTGCCTTTTAAGAGACGGGTTAATATCAGAGGTACAACAAATTTTAATTCCATCTTACATGTATTATTGCACTGGTAACTTTCATCATAATGATGAAAATGTAGGGATGATGAAACATAACTTTGTAGTAGTTATTATCCTACGATTGGAAAGAGTGACCCAGTTAAGGTAAATGGTAAGCAATCAAACACTGCATACAACTAATGGTTACAATTTCTGATCGAATGAACTTTAACACAGAAACAAAACAAAAGTCCCTTGAAGGGACTGAAGTTCTACTGATGAAAAGAATTTCCAGGAATCCAAGATAAGACCATTTCTTCTTTATAACATCCGAGTGTTAAAACCATCTCTTATATTTCTAAATATAAGACTTTCAAATTAGCCAGTGTGGTGGCCACATTGGATGTATGATTGGCACCATTTTCATTTAGGACCAACTAGACATCATTAGAAGTCTGGTGGTGCAAACCCCCTGTCAATATGACCATCCATTCAGGAGTACCAATACCAAGATTTTCAAGAGCCGTATTAGATGAGAGATTGGCACCATTTCCATTCAGGACCAACTAGACACCATAAAAAGTTTTCTGTTTAGGAGAGGTAGTGATAACAGGATATGCAAGATAACGGTCATGGTGGCCATATTGGATGTCAAAAATCAGAACCATTTTCATTTAGAACCAACTAGACATCACAATTAGTCTTTTGGCAAACATCTGGTGTTAATCCTTCCAGTAGTTTTGGAGAGGCAATAACAAACTTGTGCTAATGGATACTGGTGAAAACCTCCTGTCAATATGACTTTCCATTTAGGAGTAGCAACAACAAGATTTTCAACATGGCTGCCATGGTAGCCATACTGGATGACAGATCAGTACTATTTTCATTTAGACCCAAGTAGACATTATATAAAGTCTTTTAGTGAAAACCCCATACTGATATGACCATCAATTCAGGAGAAGCAGCGATACCAGGAATTTAAAAATGGCCACTGTGGTGGCCACTGTATGTCCAAGTGACATGATTTTCACTAAGTACCAATTAGACCATAGGATGAATGTGTTTCATGGCAAACCTCAAACTGAGGAGGAGTAGCTATACATATCTTATGCTAATTGATGGATGGATGGACAAAGGACTTTGAATTACAGACAATGTGTCAGAAGGCCATCCCATAATCTATTCTGGTCTATATGGAGTAGAGCTAATGAATCAATACATTACCCCTCCCCCCCAAAAAAAGAAGTGGAAATGAAACTTGGTCTGTTTGCTGTCCCTTGACTGTCATACAATTTTCTCCAAATGCTGAGAAATGGTGAGTTTCTATGCAATTATGACCCAACTTGATTTTTCATTTATCCTTTGAAATATATATATATATATATATATATATATATATATATATATATATATATATATATATATATATATATATATATATATATATATATATATATATAAAAGGTGTTGTTCACATTTTTGTCCTACAATTCAATACTTCACAAACAAGAGCTTTGGAGGACACTTACAACACAGATGTAACCCAGTAGATTTAACAGCACAGGGACAAGATATGATTGGCTGCCAGCGGAAGTTAACATCTCATGACATGTATGGGATTGTAGTGCTGGACCCTGTCATTACACCAATTCAATCACAGAAAACACGTTATTGTTATCAGAATGGGTAATCCCTGTTATAGGCTGTTCTTTCCATAGGGAAAACCAGTTGTGTTAGATGCATACAAAAGGCTCAAGTGGGTCTGAGATCACTCACCTGTCTGGTATCTGCCTAACTGCCAAAATGCTGAAGCAGTTGGGCAAATAATCTGGGTCAGTAGAATGCTTTTTGTAGAAACTGCTTCCAGTACTGTTGATTGCATCTTATGAAATATGTCTCTAGTTTGTGTATCAACATCCATATCTGATGACACATCAGCATCATTTATCCAATATTGGAATTCCTGTATGCCAGGACACTTTTGTCAAAAGTTTGACAAAATTCTGACAAGAAGTTCTTTTGAGATAGACTTGTGTAAATGTTTTCTATTTTTAGTAATGGTGGCCATATTTAATATCAGATTGGCATCATTAATATAAACTTGAAAGGCCTTCAAGCAAGAATGATTGTCAAATTCTGCAGAGTGGTTTCTGTATGTATGTATGTATGTATGCATGCATGTATATATGTATAAGGCTTCGTGGCAGATAGGCACAAATCTGGCTATACAATGCTGAGTAAGTCAGGTATCCACAGAAAGACACACGAAATAGAGATAAAGCCAAGACAAAAAGTACAATCCTTAAAATACAAAGACCAATTTTTTTACAAATCTAAACTGCATTCTTAAGAAGTCCAAGACCCTCTCAGATGCAACATCAACACAGGGCAAGAAGGCTGCCTCCAATGTGTTGCCTCTTACGACACGGAGGAGTTTATATTAGACCTATTCAACATCCCCATACCCAATGGGGGCTTTTTCAAAGTTTCTGTTCAGGGCTTTTTTCAGAAGAAATTATTAAAGATTTTTAAATTTTTAGTAACAGCTGTCAAATTTGGTGTCAGATTGGCAACATTTGTATAAAATTAAAACCCCTTGAGGCCAGAATACATTCTGTCTATAATCTGGTCAAATGCTTTTGAGTGTCTTTTGATAATAAGCCATTTAAAGGATTTTTTGTTTTCATTAACAGTGTTCATATCTGACCACAGATTGGCATCATTGGGATAAATTTGAAAGCCCTTAGTGCCAAAATGCTTTCTGTCAAATTTAGTCAAATTCTGTTGAGCAGTAATGGCAGCCATATTTGTTCACAGATTGGCATGTGTAAAAAACATAATGAACTTTATACCAGGATGCTTTCTGTTCAATATTGTTCTAATTCTGATTGAGAAATTTTTTATTAAAAGACAATTAAAAGTTTTTTGATTTTTAGTAATAGTTGCCATATTTGATTGCAGATCAGCATAATTTGTACAAATGTTAAAGCCCTCTATGCCAGAATGCTTTCTGTCAATTTGATTGAGTAGTTTTGGATAAGTAGTGATTTAAATGTTTCCTATTTTAGCAATGGTTTCCATATTGATGGGAGATTGGCATCATTTGTACAAAACTGAAAGCCATCTATGCCGAGATGCTTTCTGTCAAATCTGGCCAAATTCTGCCAAGCAGTTTTTGAAAAAATGTCATATAAAGGTTTTTCTATTTTTAGTAACGGTGGCCATATTTTATGGTGGATCAGCATGATTTTTACATTTTGTAAAGCACTTCATGCCAGGATGCCTTCTGTACTTTTTTTATATCAAATTCTGTTGAGCAGTCTCTGAGAAGAAGTCGTGTAAAGGTTTTTCTATTTATAGTAATTGTGGCCATATTTGATGGTGGATCATCATTATTTGTACAAACTTAAAAGTCCTCCATGTCCGGATCCTTTTTGCCGAATTTGGCTGAAATTTGTCTCTTGGTTTATGAAAAGTTTAAAATAGCTATTGTTGATGACACTGGATGCACAATGGATGACACAAGACAGACACAGGGCCATACCATTATCTCACTTGGTCTTGTGGCCAGGTGAGCTAAAAATGATAACAAAGAATATAAACTCGAGGTTTAAACGTTGTAAATGCACATGCCTGATTTCATACATATATTTGAACTTAAGTAAGCTTAAAATATTTTAGATTTGTCCTTTTCTTTTCACATATTTTCAATTTTATGGACTGTCAAGTTGCATAAAACAGATTGTACTATAGAAACTGAAATACTTACTTGGAGCATTTTTGAGGCAGATCCTGGCTCCAATGTCATTAATACCTTTCTTCCCACATAAGGCTGCAAGAATAAGTTAGGTCATATTAGCACAGTTCATTCTGAGATCTGAACAAGAACTAGACACATATTCATTGAACATGAATGCCATATCAGTGTCTGAAAACTTATTAAAATGCCATATATCAGTGTCTGAAAACGTATTAAAATGCCATATATCAGTGTCTGAAAACTTATTAAAACATGAAACTTAACCAGTAGACAGATGTTATGATGGACAAGGGTGACACTAAATGCCCCTTGTGGTTGGGAATATAAATTACTTGAAAAAAAAAATGATGATAAATATGTGTACAGTTGTGCCTGTTCTGGCAGTCCAATAACTTTATGGAAAGTTTCTTTTTAAATGGCATGAATATACACTGCACAATACTGATGAAACGTGTATTGTGTTCAATTCAAATTGATCTGCAAATTTTCATTTAGGAAATTGGTGGAAAGTATTGACATGAAAGAAGAAACAGAAATAAAATACAAATGAGAGATTGGAAATCAAAGAGCAACAAACCAAGATAATAAAAAAAGATTTATAGCAACAACCAAATTTATACCAAAACAAGATTACCATGAATGGCACATCATATGCCTGCCCCATGTTTAATAGTCCTCTATGCAGATAACTGAAATTGTTTTGCAAAAACCACTTTTCTTCATTTCATCACAACGGCCTTGATTTTTGACACTTAGATCTCAATCATAGGCTTCATCCTTACCCCATGTGTAAGCCACCCACAAAGTTTGGTCAAAGTCTGTGATGCAAAACTAATGTTATTGTTCAAAAACCATTTTTCTTCTTTCAGGGTTCAGATTGTGGAATGAAAGCACCAACATAGACAACAGGGTTCAGCCTGTGGAATGCTAGCGCCAAGATAGATACAGGATTCAGCCTTGGAATACTAGCAGCAACATTGATACAGGGTTCAGCCTGTGGAATACTAGCACCAATACTGATACAGGGTTCAGCCTGTGGAATGCCAGCACCAACATAGATACAGGGTTCAGCCTATGGAATGCTAGTGTCAACACAGATACAGAATTCAGCCTGTGGAATGCTAGTGTCACTGCAGATACATGGTTCAGCCTGTGGAACACCATGTCCCAAGTGATAACAATCCTTTGGTTGAAAAACTCAACACATATTGTAACATTGTTCATGCTGCTGCAGCTGCCAGTATAAAAAAAAATACCTATGTCATGTTGTCTGTTAATACAAGCGAGACATCTTTTTTACAAAAAACTATTCTATATGGTGCATAGGTCTTAAGTGACATGCAACAGTAATCAAAATGCAATTCTGATACTCAAGATAACCTTTTTAAGTGATTCTAACAATGTGTTCTAAAATTATTATGAGCACAAATTTCCTTCAGCCTTAGAGAAAAGCTAGTGCTTACTCTTTGGGTCATAGTTTTCTTTTCTTCCTCTGTGAGTCTCTCCTCAAATCGGAAGCCCCTTTGTATTGTAACAGCAAGCCCAGCAAGGTCAGGAGAATCATCTGGAAGAACACAGGCTACAATATCATCATCGTCCATGCACCAGCTAGGGCTGTACCGCTTTTTCCTCTTGGCCACGTAGTACAACACTGGAAATGTACAACAATACAAGTTATACTATTGCTCTATTCAGCCTTCACCTCATACTTAAGACATTTTTGCTCAAGGGACTTCCTACTCTTGCAATGTACTGTGAATTCACCTATTTTTTGTGAGGTACAAATTTTCATAACATTTTTACCAACCACAAATTGAAAAACCCAATGAATATTGATTTTTCAACGAAATAACAGAACCAGTCTGAATCGATAAAATTAATTCCTCTTAAAAACAATTTTTTTTGCCAAACCAACAGATGTAATACCCATGAAAATAAATGAATTCACAGTATTAGAAATCACTATAAATTATTATTATTCTTGCTTCACCATGTTTTTGGACTCAAGCGCATTCAACATATTGTTGACAAATTTTCAGGAATTAATTTTGACAATTAGTGTTTTTTTTTAAAGAACCATCTTTCTTGAATATATTGCATTTCCTACAAATACTGTAAATTTTATTAAAGACACAATATTTCAAATACAAAAATGCAACAGCAAATTGCCATTAACATTTTTTCATTGTTTTACATCAGTTTTTCTTTAATAAGATCAAATTGTCCTGAAGGACATTTGTTAACATTGTAGCTCACACACACACACATATATATATATGAAATGTATATGACAAAGAATGAAAGCATGGTGCAGCAAGTCAGAGAAACTGTCAAAGCGCTATCGAGAGCTATGGATCCCTTTTTCAAGGCTAACAACACAAACAAATAACAATTCCAAACACAAAAATGTAAACAAAATATGTATTTACATACTGTTGTGTTACTGAAACCAATATCAAAGAATATTTTACTACTAATATATCATAAAAAAGCAGAAAACTGCTCACTCTGAACTATTTACATTTTGGCAAATCAGGTATTTTAATTTGGCAAAAGCACTCTTTTGCATTTCATCTGCCCACATGTGACCTATTTAACAGACTGAAACAAAGGAAACATTACATATGGCAATAATGCCGAAGCATGACCACCTAAAATTTTGTCCTGGATAATAATTACTGTACACTTATAATCCAAAAAGAGAATGTGCTTCCCTTATTAAGAATGAGATGATATGTATGCATTCATGTTTAATGGCACCTAAGCACAATAATCGCTATATGGTGCAGATTTAAAGTAAAGTTCCAAGCACTGTGAGTATGAATTGTCTATTATGGTAACACTGATGAATATTGTGAAACAAAATAACAAGATAATGTATGAAATTGGTAAATAATTTACTTTTTTGTGCAAAAATAAACTTGGTTCTTTTTATTTTGTATCTTAAATGAAAGTAATTTATATTTCTTTATCAGGATACAGAGATCAATGCTTCAAGGTAATCAGCACCGGCTAAAGATTTGATGTGCTAAACGTAATTGCAATGCTTTATCTAGGTAAATTTGCAATCTATTTACTTCTGTTTGTAAAACAAAATTGGTTCTCTGTTTTATTTCTCATCTTAATCACAATATTTAACACTTCTTCGTGACTATACAGTGATCAATGTTTGACTCAGCGTGGTGTTTTCAAAGGTAATTAACGCAGGCTAAAATTCTGATGTGGCAAACATAATTATGATGCACTGTCTGGGTAAATTCTAGTTTGGCCACAAAGATATATTTCATGAGAATTCAAATAAGGGCTGTTTCATTTAAACATACATGGTACCCAGGGAAGGCACTTTTTAAATAATATATGCCAGGGTACTCTGTTTTATGAAAGAGTTCATATGAAAATGATACAGAATTCTAAATTGCATCTCTGGGTAACTACTCCACATTAAAAGTGCCATCCCTGGGTCCCAAGTATATTTTGCTGGAACAGCCCTAAGTATAAAAACTGAACCTGACCTTTCACATATTATCTTGTGTTTGATCTTGATTGTGAGAACGAAGACAAAGACAAGAGCTATTATGTAGCAACACCCGAAACAATGACCAACAAGGACATACACCAACTTTTTAATAGTGATTATGATGAACAGGAATTTCATAAACAAGGTAATCAGGTGCCACATACAATTATTAAATGTTCAAAGAAAAGAACAGAGAAACAGTCAAGCACTGTTTTAGTGTAAATCAATCAATGCCAATCAGTGTACTATCCAAAATGGCAGACTTCTGTCCCATTAGAAAAATGGAGTGAAAATCAAAATTTTTAAATGTATTACATTACTTGTGCATTATATGGCTGAAACAAATTTTTCACTTCATTCTGGGTTGAAAATCATGTTGCACATTATACATTAGTGCGTGTTATACACACCAAAATATGGTAATAAAATTTTCATTGACAACAGCTACTACTCAGCCAGTCAGTTTGGGCAGGCCTTTTTCCTTATATATATATATATATATATATATATATATATATATATATATATATATATATATATATATATATATATATATATATATATATATGTGTATATGGTGAAACTCCTCAAAACCGTAACCTCATTATACCAGAATCCTCTCAAGACTTAAATATTTTTTTGAGTCCCGAATTTTTCCTTCTTCAATATCATCATTTTAAACCCATAAAAAAGAAACTTACTTCAAACTTGGAAATGTATTTTAGCTGCTAAATTCCTGACACACACTGGAAGATTAATTATGGTTAGCAAGTATTGCAGTAGGCTTATCTGTGAGACATAGACCAGTAAAGTTTCACAAGGGCACGCGGGGTTAAAACAATACTTGACACGCACACGAACACTGGTTAGGGCTGACAATAGGCTAACCTGAAGTCATTGCACCTTAAAATAGCCAGCTTTTAAGGTGAATTATTCACAACCAAATGCTTGTAGGTTAAGCCATTTAAAAAAGATTATGTTTATCTGCTTATTATCCAACTGTGACTGATGCTATTCATTTGTATACATGATCAATATAACATTTTTTTTTCTCGCTTTTTTTAATTAAATATCAGGGCTTTATCAACCAGGCATGTGGCCAAATGTTTAATGCTTTGCCAATGGAGGCAGACATAACAGTATTCTAAATGCCAGATTACCTCAAATGATTTTCAATGGTGAAAAATCATTACATACATGTATTTAAGTTGCCATGACTGTCATTTGTCTTCACTCACATGTCAAATGTCGGAATGACCAGCTAAGCATCGTAGGATTGAACTATCCTTACAGGACAAAATTAGTCAGATCAATGAGTATGAATCTGTGCAAAAACCTACATTGAAGAAGCTAGTGGAAAAATTTGGCAAAGGAACATCTAATGTTTCAGATATTCTAAAGAAAATTGAATTCTATAAGAATGAATTTAAAAAGAAGAAAGATGCAAACAAGAGTCGTTTCAATAATGCCTGCAAATCTGACAAACTGAATGATCTTGTGTGGTAATGATTTAGCAAAGCTAGGACCAAAATATTCTAATCTCAGGCCCTATAATATATAATCTCTCTCTCTGTCTCACACACAAATCACAAAAGACTTAAAAAAAGACATTTTTTTGACATCTGCAAAAACCTCAGTAAACCAAAAACCTAACAAAACCAAAATTTGTTTTGGGACCCAAGGGTTTTTGGTTTTGAAGGGATTCACTGTATATATATATATTACTTTTTTTATGACATTTTACATACAGATTATCCACAAGCCTTCACAAAGAAATTGCAGAAGCACAGTTAATCACAAACATCATAAAATAAATAACAAGATGAAAAATATGTTTATGGTCAAATATTAAATTCACTTATGTAGATCATCCCAGAAATAAGACCACTATTTGTACATCACATGAATAGTCTTATAAGCAAGATTTTATTGCAATATTTTTCTTCGACAACAGCAGGTTGCTGCACCCTGATGCCCATTTAAGCCTTACCACAACCCACACATATTAATCAAGGTCTTCCCAGCCATAATAATCTCCCTTTAATTAGTTGCTTAACAAATAAAAACTGTTAGTGTTTGAAGCTAAAGGTGAAACATCTGTATGAAATGAACATATCATCACCTTTGCACTGTGCCTTTCACTAATCCATCCTGTCCTTTCTATTGTCTTACCCACTGGTGGTTTGAGAAAAACTTCCATGTACTGTTTTTGAAATGAGGTGTATTTTTATCTATGCGAGTAAAAGATGCCCCAAATGCAACTCACACTTCAACATGGTGCGCTTCATGGCATCTTCGCTAGGACTTGTCACCTTGATGGTGAAGTTCGAAGGGGGTTTGAACAAGCCTTTTTCTTCATGCTCATAGTTAACAACGGCAATGCACCATCCAACACCCTCCCACCACTCCAGCTTCTCTGGCAAGCCCTCGATCTTGTTCCGGATCATCCTGGCATTCAGTGGATACTCTGACTCTTTGGGCTTCCTGTCAGCATCTTCCTGGGACTGTTGTAGATTGCAAAAGTATAAGTTACTGTAATTCTCCAATTATAAGCACATGCTCGAGAATAAACCCCTCCCCCCATTACCATGTATACAAAATTGAAGCAAGGTTGTTTTTTAAGGAAAGTATTTTTCCAGTAACAAGTCCATCATACTTTATTATTATAAGCTGCACTTTATTTTCACATTTTTTAGGGTATTTCAACCTGCAAATCAGCTGGTCACTAAACGGCGATTTTTTGGGGGATGACTGGGAATGGGGCTTGGGCTCATTATCTCTGGAAGAAGTTTCATCCATTGGTAAAAAAGATTCAGGAGTACAGTCCTGAAATAGGTATGGGGTCATCAGGAACCATCCTACGGTACAACTAAGCAAAAAAGATCGCTTTTTGGCATAAAACTTAAATCTGACTAGGCAGGAAAGTGATATTCATGTTGCCCTGTATTGTTGGCTATAGGTCCAAAGTATCGGAGAATGTCCATGTCCTCAACAGTCATAGAGTTACAACTACAATATATGCCAGTAACTGAAACAAAGGTTCAGTCCAATTGTGCTCATCACTCCTGTCATTAGTAATTATCTAATTATGGTCCAAAACTGCTACAAAAAGTTTGCTATTCCTAATAAATCCTAGACTCAGGGTCATGGTGAAGTGTTACAATTATGATGTGTTAAATTAATGAGAAAATTCTCTTGAAAATGATAAAATACACAGGAGTTAAGCATTAAACATTAAAAGGCTGCTTTAAATTATTTAACTTTTTAAAAATTGATATTTTTACATAGCTAAGAGTCCAAGCAAACCAGAATCTCTTAAAATTGTTTAGGTTAATGTACATTTTCTTGCACTACTCCTAGTTGAATATCTATCCCCAAGTAAGGGTCATTACATGAAAGAGTAGGGGGAAAATACCCCATCACTATAATAAATAAAATAAAACAATAGTTGAATGCACTAAGAAAAGTATATATTGGTGAGTGAACTGTTTCACTATGACACAATTATTAAGATTTCGTAGGTTTTAAGCCTGCACAGCCAATGTACAGTTGCTAAAGATTTCCCAAGGTCTTGTATAAGCATGTTATAATTTTCTTTCACTTTATTGTTATTGAGATTAAAACTGTAAAAAAAAATCTCTTTTTTTATTATTTAACAACAGACGAAAGTCACAACCATGTCATTTTAAATCCAATCTCAGAGTTCACAGCTCTATGATACACCCAGGTGAAATGTGATGTCATATCAATCATGTCATAATGTAATGATCACATCATTTTGAGCTGTGCAGTAAGCATTGATTTTACAAAAGCTGACTGCCTCAAACGAGAAATATTCAGAATTACAAACACCAACACAGTTTCTTTTTTGTCAATCAATATCAAAGAGATTGACTTTTACTCCTGTGATGATGGATTACTTACATTTCAGACGGGTAAAATGAAGGTTGCACAAAATGTCACTTTCTGCTACAGTACATGCATCATGATCCATCCATGCTATTGTCCATCACCAACCTACAGTAGCATAGTGGTCATCATGGCCTATAGTCGATGGATTAAGTTTCACTGTCCCCATCAGAAAGTTGCAGCAATATAATTATGTAATAGTGGTAGTCCACTACATAGTGTGGAATTTACCTGCTGTCTGAATTACAGTAGACAAGGTGGAATGCTCTTTTTAAGCTGTACACAACGCTTTTTAATACAATTTCCCCACTAAAATGTCTATGATACAGATTTTGCTAGAGATGAAGATACATTTTTTGAGCAAAGAATCCTGTGAGAATGTTTAGGTGTTTCACAAAATATAACAAAAGTCCCTCAAAGGGGCCGACACTCAACTGGCCTAAAAAAAGTCACTGGTAGTTGACTTTCTGCCAAAAATGCATTCAAATTTCCTGGGTCAACGATTTTATCTGACAGACAGTCTGAAATATCCTTTATTTTCACCAACTGCAGCAATAGGCAGAAGGAGGGATGTTCCTCCTTGTCTTCCAGTCTACTGATGCCTTGACCTTATATGCCTGGCTCGCAGTTGGTGGTAGTGGGCATACAGAAGCTGGCAATACCCGGTATATTCCTTTGGCAGCCACTTTGGTCCTTTCCATAGTTGGATCTGAGTGTGTTAAGGCACTGAGGTTTTGCCAACACTCACTGTGTGGGTAATCCTCATCAGGGCCTACATCCATATCTGTGTAAAACATCCCTGGCAGCATAGGCAAGGCATTGCCATCGTCCCTATATGTGTCACGGTATCACTCCAAAGAATAAGCTGTAAATAAATGACTCACCAATTGAGATCGCTGAGTGCATGTAGGTATGGATGGCCATAGAGTATGATGGATGGTCGGCTCAATTCATGGCTGGATTGCATGCATGGCTGTCGGCTGGATGGCCAGTTTTGGAACCGCCCGTGCACAAGGTGCAGCAAAACAGACAGATCCAGCACTATTGGCCATTATGTGGCATGGCTCGCTTAAGTGAAATATCTCCTGTCTCTAGAAAATAGGTAAAGCCAGCTGGATGGCTATACTGGCTGGTCTGCAGCCAGAATGGAACCATACGGCATTAAAGAATGTTGAAATGGATCCAGGGATCGCGCTGGGCTTCGCCAAGGTTGCAAATTGCGATTTTTTTTTGTGATTGGCGACGAAATATACCATCTGGCGATTTTTTTGGTGACAACTTTTTGGGCTGTTCAAACTTGTATATACAATCTTGGGTTTGGAGTGGAGGAATTCAAAGGTACCATGAAAGGAAGCCGCAAACTTGGATATAAAATGCACTGGAATCTATCTATTGTTACAAAAACAAATCCTTTGTTCATATTGACAAACCATCTTACTAGTGCATTGTTATATCATAATCTGCTTATGCTGACATCTGGCCCGAGTACTGCTGTGATATGCTCAAATAGTCATGCTACCGGACTAGCTACAATCGACCAAACGACGGCTAATCCTTTTTTTACTTTTGCTGAAACTTCGAAGAAAACTGATTACATTTGAAGCACCATTCATTCCGTACAAATATTAAGCAAATGAAAAAAAAAATTCAGTTTCAATCAGAACTATATACTGTCATGGGTAAACATAAGTTAGACTTTTCATGTTCATCATCTCATCCTAAGAGTAGCGTATATACTCAAGTATAAGCCAAATAATTTAGGAAAAAATAAAAGCCTGGAAGAAGGGGGGATGGCTTTTTTTATTCACAGGACAAGGTTTAAACTTTAAAAGAAAATTAAGTTTTCTTGTTGACTACCGGTATATATTGGAGGAGACTGGATGGATAGATAGATCGATAGCTAGGAATAATAAAGACAAAACCAGTGTAAAATACAATTAGGTATATTATTGAGTGGAATATGTCACAAATAAATTGACAACTTACATTTTGTTCCTCATCGCGTCGTAAAATTCCATAGAAATCTACAATGATTGACATTTTAAATCCGTTGATATCATAAATCCATGAATTATATCATATGTCACATACCAGCATAAAATAGCCCAGAATGATCCGATTCACAATATCCCGTAAAATGTTAATTCCACACGTCTCACAAACAAACACTGAAAATCAAGTCCACACTTTTTGTGATTCACAGTATCCTATAAAAGTCACTGTCTAATGACATCTGGTACAAAGCCCAAGAATTCATCCGCATTGTCAGAGTGACCAATTATAATGCTGAAATCCTCCATTGTCGTCTAGTCATTGTAAATATCGTCCGACTCCAATTCCTTGTCTTTACTGTTATATGCGGGTGCTTACCTGGAGACTGAGCTTGGGCTCCGAGTGACAATGCAATCATACAGTCTATGAAATCTATTAAATGATGCAACTGAACAGGTGTCAGTTGTGCGGCAAGATCACAGGGAGTTCATATAACCACCCTCTGTTACTTGGCACTTAACAAGTATCAAATATGCGGCTCGATCATAGGGTTGTAATGTGGAGAAAACAAAGAGGGTGCTAAGGGATTAAGGTAAAACACGTATTTGTAAGACGTGTAGGACTCTACTTGGCACTGAACAAGTATCAAATTAATAAGGTATAAATCATAAACCAGAAAACTGGAGAGAGTAGCTAAGATTGCTGCTGTTAGTAAAAGTAAAAATGACATTACCAGCGACAGTGAACGTGGGTTCAGTAAGATGAATCTCATCAATACTGACATCAGGAATAAACTCGGCATCTCAACTCTGGAGAATCTAATGAGAAGTGGCATGTACAAATGTGAAGGAGGCTTCGACTTTGAAACTGCATTCAGTAAGTGGGCAGCCGTAAAATCACGATGCATACTCATGTGACATTCAATTTTATTATTTTTATGAAACAACATTTTAATAATGCAAAACATTATAAATAAGCAATCAAAACAATCATGTAATGATTTATTCTGTAATATTATGGTATTGTATTGTTTGTTGTCAATAAAGTAATAAATACCCCATCTTTTTAAATTTTCATTGCCTACTACATTAATAGACATGGACAAATATTGAGGTTGGCGATTTTTTTGGCGACAACTTTTTAAAGCCAGCACCATCCCTGGGATCATAAAGATCTGATAAAAACCCCATGCACCCATACTTACAGACTCACAGGCTATGCTCAGACATGTGTGGAGCCTTATGCGCAATGCGTTGCCCAGATATGGGGGGGGGGTCACTACCCCATAAGCTCCAAATTATCCATCAGTCTTTCAGCCAAGTTTGAGAAAAATGGGGCAAATTGGCCCCCTTTCATTTGAAAAAGTGGGCCAATGGTGAGATCATAATGGGCCAACCTCATAACAAAGTGAAATCATTTACATCATCTATTCTGCCTGTGATCTGCACAAAAACCAAATAAATTACCTTCTTTAAGATTCTCCTCTTTGATACCTATGACCATACACTAACAGCACAGGAAAAGTAACAATTTTCTATTTTCTGCTCCTCCGACATTATGGTCATCAATCTTTGCAATGTGTCAGCTTTCTGGCAATTTCTTGAGGGTATGTGAATGTTGTTTTGGCAGCAAAAGCCTCATTCACAATCAGCTAACTGCAAAAGCATCAGAAGGGCAAGCTTGGCTAACATTATCAAGTTTGGGAGAGTGTCATTATGGTGCTTCATTATCATTTTCCATAGGTCTGAAAAACTATCCCTAGGGTACATTTGGTCTAAGGCCATCTTCACAAGTAACCATTATCTTCTACATGCTTCAGTATCTACAAGGGATTTTGTATAGTCCCATCTGCTGCCTTCTTATCCTCCCACAGAATTTCACAAGTCACAATTTCCAAATGATTCTTTTTCTTCCTCAGGGAGAAGTGCCAATGGATACATTCCAAAAGATTTGAAAGTACAGTGATAACGCGATAATTGGGGTCCATAAAATTCTATCGCGGAAAAAGCAGGGTCGCATTATTTTCATGTGCGAATGAATATAGGAAATTTTGGGAGCCACTCCACAATCGCGTTATATCCAAATACGCGTTATCGCGGGGTGCGTTATTGCGGGGTTTCACTTTAAAGGCTACTTCAGTGGAATCCTTAGGGAATCTCTTGTTCACATTTGCTGCAAGTTTTTCAGTAAATTCTGTTCTTATTTTGGTATTTTCCTCCGAAGTAGCTTTAACATCATTGTTTGACCGCTTTGTATCCTTGTACATGAAGTCGCCACCTGTTTACACCTGTTTCTCCTGTAGTTCTGTCTGGTAGTGTGATTTACCACTTTTGGTTTTGTTTGTAGCCTCAAAAACACTTTCCAAAGCAGCAGGTACAACAGATATATGCAGGTTCTGCTTTTGAAACACAAGGTTCAACTGAGTAAATGCTGGTACAACATCCATTAACATTTGCATGGTGGAAATAGATCTAAGATCTGTTAGTGTTTTTATAATTCTCTTTTCCTTCTCATTTGGTATTTTTTGCTGCTGGAAATATGTAACAAGTGGTTTCTATGACAAGTAAACGGCATGTAATGCCTCAAAAAATACAAACCAACGAATCTCTTGAACTTCCTTTAGTTTAACCTCTTCATGTTCTAAACGTTTCTGAACTGCCCTTAACTGTGCTGTTCTATCTATGGATCTTTTGAAATTGTAGAACATATCAGGTTATGCATCTTCAAAAGTCTTTCCTATGTATGATACATCATCAGCTGCTCTATATGTGCACAATGCCAAACAATGGGCAAAACAGTAAACATATTTGACAAAAGGGTTCACTTCTTTGATTTTAGCACATACTCCATTTTCCCAACCAACCATAACAGAAGCTCCATCACTTCCAAATGAATAAACATTTTCAACATTTAGACCCCTAGATTCCATGTAGGCTGTCAATTTATCCACAACTGGCAGATTTCCCAAGAAAAATGTTTTCTGATCAAAAGTTTCTTCATCTATCATGTGTGCATACACAACTACCTTCCTTTTAAGATTAATATCAGTGCTTTCATCCATCAAAATGGCAAAAAAATGATCCCCTCTGAAGCTGCTGATTGATATCTGATGTTATTACATTTGCAATGGCCTCCTGAATTTCCTCAGCACTTTACCAAGACATGTATGTTGCATTTTTACCCTGTTCCATATTCACTAAAACCTCACAGACCTGTAAACAACAGAAATCAATCAAAGATCCATACTTCATGGTTGCTATTCCTTCCTTAGCTAACAAGTATACACAATGCATGGCACCTATCAATGCTTTAGTCTTATGAATGACTGCATTGTTTGCTGCAATGGCAAAATTACTGTGCAAAGCATCGTCTCCATGGGCTTGCTGATGGTCACTGCACTCAGTATGGCAAAATAAAGTCAAAGTCCTAAAGTTCAGACATCCAGTCATCATTTCTTGGAACGTCTACATAAGTTGTAATACATTTTATTTTCATCTGAATCGTATTCTAGCCTGCTATACTCACATTTCCAGCCTTCTTGGAACACGTGCATGTATTTTGTCTTCTTTGGTTCCACCACTTTGTAATGCAAATTTTCATTGTAAGTTTTGTTTTCAGTTAGTCTTTCACCTCATCTTTCATGGGTTTCTAAATCTTGTTCAGTGCAGTAATCATCTCTATGGTCATTCTGATTGCTGTCATGATCTAGGCATGATACTGGGGAAAAGAAATCTGTTATTTACCATTTCATATCTGCCTCTTAGTAAAATTTTGCCATCCATGCAAATGCAAATGGAACTATGTCAAGGTTGCATCATGTGACTTAAAAAAATTGCAGAGACTACAGATTTTCTTTCATAGCAAATGTTAATAAAACAGGTGGAACTTACCTCAATATGTTATTTGAAAAGAATTTTGTAATATTTTCATTGAGGTTATTATAATTCTAAGTCTTTGCTGGTTCCCTGTCTAATGGACATTATATTGGCATACCTAATGTTGGGTCAGGATACTGGTTTAATTCTAAGCCTAGAAATATTATGGCATATATTGACTACATGATTATTTCTGGATGATCTATAGCTATATATAGGATCAGGAGAATGGGAAAAATAGACAGGCCAAGCATACGTGCAACTGGAAAAGATGGCTAGATGGAATTTATTCATTTTCATTATAACAATCATTGAAAAATTAGGATATTTAATAACTGATTGCGCCACCGTACCAAATTAAAGATAAAAAACACACCACCCATTTTATTTGCACCCCTTTTAGTGCATTTATTTTTTGCGGGACATTGTGTCTATTTTGCGCGAATCCCACAAGGGTGCATCCTTGCTGAAACAATGATCCAAGGAGGTTTCTGACGGATGTATGGGCAAGAATGTCCTAAATTTAGCACTGCATTGTAGCTTCTGTTCCAGTCAATGCATCTGCAGCTCTAACAGTGTCTGGTAAGAATTTAAGGAGAGCAATTCCACAACCCGTTATTCCACCAAGTTTGCTCATATAATCATCGCAGTCAGTATCATAATTCTTATTTTGGATGTATGGCGGAGCATCTTGAAGTCCTCCCCTCCACTATGTTCGCAACTGATTCTGTCTTCAGGTGAAAGCTCAAGACATCGCACTGCTCCACGTTTCTCCTAGCTTTTTGATACTTTTATTGCTATACCATGGACCAGATATTTTCTGACCACAATGTGCACACATTGCATGTTGAGGATGAAGAAAACTTCATACAAGCAAACAAAAACACATCTCATGTGTGTCCTCATTCCTCTTTAGCTTTGAATTTCTTGCACTTAATGCATCTCATCATCATTGTTTAACTGCAATGACAAGAACGACAATTGGAAATTAACAACCCAAAAGAGTTCAAAAATGGGGGCCCCGGGTGGTCGAGTTGTCTAAGGCACTCGCCTTTACAGATCACTCACACATCTCACCTCTGTCTGCATGAGTTGGAGTCTCAACTCAACCATCAAGGGCATGTGAGAAAGCTTGCCTTTAGCTTCCCATGGATAGGTGATTCCTCCCGAGGTCCTTCCGGGTTCTTCCTCTACCAAATATACTGACTGCCAAGTATAGCCCTATCATGTGCTGAAAAATGGCATTAAACCCCACAAAACCACAAAGCACAGTAACACCTATTATTTAAATGAGTGGAAATATAAATGCAATGAGCGTGAATAACAACCAACAAACATGCACCAACAATAGCACAAGGTCAGAATAAACGACATCCACAACTGTGATCAAAAGGCAAAAATAATGTTTATCACAATGTAGTACAAACCTTACTACACTCTAAAATGGCAATATTCTGGATGGATGAGTTGAAATTGTGAAGATATTCAAAGGAGGACTACGTCCATAGTAACAAGCAAAAACTTAAAACTGGCGCCACCTAGCAGTGGTCAAGGGGAGGTAATGGGGAATTATTTCTTCCATCTCTCTCTCTCTCTATATATATATATATATATATACAGACAGAAAAGACTAAAAGTTTCGTCTTTTCAGAATGGCTAGATGTGGGAGGTTGCGTTAGTGTGATTGGGAAATGTATTCAAAGGAGAAATAGTAGCAGTTACTACTTGCGCCGCTTGCTTATGATAACAGGTATATCAATATGCACAGAGTGCATCTAAAGGCTTAGTGATCAAGACTAATTCTGAGTCTGTTTGATTACATGACTCAATTTGAGTGAGTGTTCTCACAAAGATCAAGCACTGTCATTTCAAACAGATAGCATAGTTTATATTCATCGAATGCACAATTATAAAACATGGGCTTTAGCAGGCACAATAGCATACACTGAAAACTTTGGATTAAATACTCAAAATTAAATTGTTTTGTGTAATTTGAATGCATCACAAAATTTCTTAATGTTTTTTAGTCAATTTGTTTGCATTAAATATACAAATATGCTGTTTATATAGAGTTCTGACATACAGACTTTCCATAGTATATAACAAAAAATCTTTCGTCAACTGAAAGTTTGTTGTGAAATCTGAATAGAGTTATGAGTTGGAGCTGCTGACCTACAATCAATAGGACTGATTTTGATCTCTACTCTTTAGCAAACTGTGTAACTTGTTACAAAACAGTTAAATAGTTAGAATAAACAATTTTTAAATACAAAATTGACAATAATTGAAAAATTCAAGATATATTATACTGTGTAATGTAGTATACTTTCCTTTGCTAAGTCTAAGAATGTTCACACATCAAATTGTGACATCTCCAAAGTGTCATGCACCATGTGATGTCATGAGAAGTCGGTCAGCAGCACTCCGCTTTAGCCTTGCCTATTTCATATTAATTATTAATAATATTATTAAGAAGGTCTATATCTGCATGTTGAACCTATGATCAAAACACTCCTGTAAAACAAAATCAAAAGGAAGAGCGAGCATGTTGCAGAATTTTTTGTCTTTAATTTAGCTTCGTAATAATTCATCCAAAGTATGAAGAAAATTCATCAAGAGGTTTAGGAAATAATAAGTAAATTAAAAAAAATTCAACCAAAAACACAACACAAATTTTCTATGACTGTGACCTTGACCTTAAGGTCAATGGGGCAAGCCAGCATATCTCAGAATGACTTATTGAAGCTTCATAATGAATCATCCCAAGTATGAACCAAATCCATCAAGTAGTTTAAGAAATATAAGCAAATGGAAAAACTGTATCTAAAACCTTAATGCAAAGTTGATGTAGATGATGTCAGAAAAGTTAATGCTATGTCACACTTTCCCACTAATGTGGGCATGACTACAACATTTGATTATTTTAATCTAAATCTATCAAGTCTTGATAAATGGACTTCCAGTTCACCTTGTTCTGTCCAGAGCCAGAAGTGACTTCACCTTGTTGTGGGAACCTAGGCTGGTCTCTGAGAGTTATGCATGATTTTGAAATCTTATATATAGAGATTGGGGCCCATTTTCAGCCCCTGATGACCCATAAAAAGTTCCTACAAAATATTTAATGTTTTCAAAATTAAGAATCTGCATTCACATAATGTACGAGCTGTCAGGGACCATGCTGTTTCTTTTTAAACTTTCAAGCAAACAGCACAGACCCTGACCAGCTGGCACATTATATTTAGGTCTATGCTGTTCACAACTGAGTACAAATTATACAAAGATAAATACGGTAGGTGTTAAACATAATACTTACAACACGAGTAACCACTTTTACTGTAGTCTCCTTTGCACCAGTTGACTCTTCCTCCATCTTGATAACCTTAAATCCTGAAATAACATTGTTCTTTGATCCCTCCTCATATCTAGACATGACACACTTGAAATCATCTGATACTTTGGCTTTACTGGTGAAAACACCTCGCTCTATTTGAGCCTCATCTATCTTCTCTGTCTTTCCCAGGGAAACTGTCGCCGTTTTCTTGGGGGAATCTATAATGTTGATCTTGTTCCGCAGTTCCTTTGCCTCCCTGTAAGCACCTTCTAGTGAGGTGTTTCTCTTCACAATTTCCATCAGCCTCTCACTCAACTGCTCTTCTGTCAAATCCTCCAATTTCTCTGCCTCTTTCTCTTTCTGCTGTTTATTTTTCTTCTTTTTCTTTTTCTTTTTATGTGTCAAGTCCTGGCATACACGATACATTTTATCGTTGTGTCTTAAATCTGAACATTCCTTGCATTGGTCCTTCTCCTTTCCATATCTTAATTTTGCATACTGAAAAAAATCTCTAAACAGTTCCACAGTAAGATCATCTCGCCAGTCAGACAAATGATTAGCTTTTAGCTCATAAAGAGGGTTTTCCTTGTCATTAAACCTCGGATCTCCCAGTTGCCAAAAGTCTAAAAATTTGGGTCCCTCTGGACCACCACAAATTTTTTCTTTAAAATATTTAGTCCCGCAATCATCCATGCAATTTGTGCACATGTGTTTTCCCCCGTGACAGGATGTATACTGACTGGGTTTCTCTGTGTTGGGAGCTGGAGGTACCCAGTAGGAGTCATCTCCTGGGGACATTGGCTGAGAATCAATCCAACGAATCAAACACCTACAAACTGAACCTCCAAAACGCAAGTACACTGGGCAAAGAATGTATACCTGCAAACAAACAAAACACACAATCTGAGTAAAGATATGTATATATGTTGCAGGAATCAGTGGGGGGATATTGGTTTTCAGAGCTCAAATGATAGAGTGCTCACCTTGAATAAGTCCCATGGTATTTGCTTTTACATAACACCTGCTCAAGTACACTAGCAGACCAGTTGCATAATGCACTGACTGTTCTATGTCTATACTGTTCTTAAGCTGGGCCTGAATTCTAATTTCACCACTGTCTAATTTTTCATTAGATCTAAATGACAAATATCTTGAATACAGAAAAGAAGCTGATGATAATCTTTTCTACATTCATAAACAAAAATCAATAGATCTGCAAATCAACATTTACAATAAAATATTAAATACACTCACGAGTCTGTAAGCTAATAAACAGAATTATTAATCTTATAAAATGATGTAAATTTTACATAAATATTTAATTATATTTAATTTTCCCAACATATTAACTTGTAAAATTATTTTCCAGCTAGGGCCAAACAAAAAAAATATGTTACTCCACTGGTTTTAAAATTAGGGTAGGCAGGTAGACTGGGGTTTTTTTGTGTTTTTTTAAAACATTACATATAAATCAAAAAATATTTCAAGCACTTCAAAGTACTGGGCAAAAGCAGCTCAATTAGATGCACAAATCAATTTTGGCAATGTCACTTCTTTTTTTTTTTTTTTACCATGGGGGAAAAAGTGCAAGGTCGGCAATGAGAAACATGGACAGTTGGCCGACTGGAAACATATTTTTCTTGTTGTCTAGTCTAGAAATCATGAATAAACAAGGGAATAATGAAATTCAGAAACATATACCGTATTTTCTGTCTTCAGACAACCAAATTTTTTGACCAAAATAATTTTTTCATGCCATGCAATTTTCAGACATTTTAAAAGAATATTAATTATACCCTGATGTTTTGGGACACAAATGTAGTTCTGAAATGATAAGAGAGACAAAATTGTAATGGATTCAGAAAGTGGAGGAATGGCTTGCTTATCATTTGGAAATAACCTTAACAAGTTACATGTATGATTCAAGTTGTTGAAAATTTCACATTTCGAATTTCATTAGATTACTAACACTGACATAGCAAATAACATTTGTTTAAAACTACATCTAAATTGTAAAAACATCAGAAGAATGTGTCACCCTTTTTTAAAAGAGAAAACAGTTAGATTCAAAGTCTTTGATTCAAAACTTTTAAAAATTCCATTTTGGATAATACTAAATCCTGCACCAGCTCACATACTAGTCACATATATAGAGGAACAGTTTCATTGGATAATAACATATTTACAAATAACCTAGCACAAAACTGATCCCTATTTCATGTGTTTTATATATTGTAATCAACTTTTAAGTATTGGAATGTAATTTTGTTTGCTTTTAGTCATTGTATAAGTCTCTGTACTGGACCACACAAAGTGGGACTGGTTCACTGGTTCTGTTAGTAATATTTAGAACTGACCCTCTTCTCTCCTACCCACTACCAAAATACAATATTGCTTTGACTACTAGTATATGGATAATTACAATCAAGATCCCAGGGATCGCCCTGTGCAACGCCAATGTCGCAAATTGCGATTTTTTTTCCTGATTGGCGACAAAATATACCATCTGGCGATTTTTTTGGCGACAACATTTTTGGCTGTTAAAACTTGTATATACAATCTTGGGTTTGGGGTGGAGGAATTCAAAGGCACCATGAAAGGAAGCCGCAAACTTGGGTATACAATGCACCGGAATCTATCTATTGTTACATAAACAAATCCATTGTTCATATTGACCGCTTATACTGACATCTGGCCTGAGTACTGTATGCAGTGATACATTCCAATAGTCATGCTACCGGACTAGCTACAATCGACCAAACAACCGCTAATCTTTTTTTTTGTTTTTTTGTTTGGAAAAATGTACCAGAAAAAATAAAAATAAAAAAAAATTGCTGAAACTTCAAAGAAAACTGATTACCTTTGAAGCCCCAATCGTTCTGTATAAATACGAAGTAAATTAAAAATAAAATTCAGTCTCAATCAGAACTATATACTGTAATGGGTAAACGTAAGTTGGACTTTTCGTGTCCATCATCTCAACCTAAGATTAAGTTGACTGACTTTTTAAAATGGCTTTTTATGAGGGGCCAATTCCAAAGTTCTAACCAGCCATATATGCTGGGACGGACAAAGGATTGATCACAAATAAAAAGATTAAGTTAACAAAATTAACAGCATTTGGATTAAGATGCAAGTGCATCCGACAACCAAGTAACTGAAACAGATGTTATACCTGACAGTCCAACATCATCTACTTGTAGTGCAGCTGGTAGTAATGCTTTAAGTACAACACCACATCATGATGAACGGACGCCGAAATCCCGAAAATTTCTTTACAGTTGGAAATTTGGGCGTCCGTGGCTGAGATATGATAGAAAATTAAAACTGATGTTCTGTGATATGTGTTTCATACTTTTCGGACAATCTTCAAGAATTTTACATTCAAACGATTAGGTCCATCCCGATTGAATATTTCCAAGGTTACTGTTTATTCTCATACATAAATTGATTTTACGCAAATGTATTCATGTATAAGGCTTTCTTGCCCTATAAGAGGTCAACTATTTTCCATAAATCCTATACACATAGGAGGCATACTCTCGATTTTCCGTATGCTGATTATCTGTGTGTCAGTGCGGGCAAAAAAAAAGAAGAAAATATTATAAAGAAAACTAGTCTTGAACGGTAGTCTTCAGAAACTTTAGAAAACTATATTGAAACATGTACATAATAAAGCTTTGAGGCACACGACAGGATATATCAATCACACCCCTGTGACCCTATGACACTGAAATATACACGGTTCTCGTCTAGCTAAGACAGGCAGCTTAACATTCTACTGTTCAGCCGACACAAGAAATTTACAAATACTGAGTCTGTAATAAAATGGATTACATAGGAAGTCGGTCAGTTTATACAACTGTTTAAAGACAATTAAAAGGTAAGGCGGTCAGAGATAAACAGACACCTTTCAGAGATTTATTGAATTGGCTCACAATAGCTAGGGTGATGTGTCAAGTCAAATCCTTTGAGCACTGCTGAGGGGCTAATTTGCATAGGTAAAGTACATTAAGTGGAACAACCCAATTTGTCTGAAGTACATCAAAGAGAGAGAATCTAATGAGAATCAGCACGTACGAAGTGAAGGAGACTTCGACTTTGAAACTGCATTCAGCAAGTGGGCAGCCGTAAAAATCACGACGCATACTCATGTGACATTCGATTTTATTATTTTTATGAAACAACATTTTAATAGTGCAAAACATTATAAATAAGCATACAAAAGTCATGCATTGAATTATTCTGTTATATTGTGGTATTGTATTGTTTGCTGTCAATAAAGTAATAAATACTCCATCTTTTTCAATTTTCGATGCCTACGAAATCAATAGACATGGAAAAATACCTACTCCTTGCTTGGCGACACTTTTTGAAAATTGGCGACAAAATATTGAGATTTGCGATTTTATTGGCGACAACTTTTTTAAAGCCAGCACCTTCCCTGAGATCCATATCTTTTTCCATTTCATTTTATTTAATAACACACTTTTGTGATCAACTAGAGTTGTATTTATGCAGATTTTCATGGGTGGTACATGATGATAAAAGATTAAAACATGGAAGATTCTCTGCTTCTGGTGTGAAGCTGTCTTTATCAATATGCTTGATTATATGTTTGTTCATTTATTTGTTTGTAGATTCCTTTTTTAAATTCATATTGCTTTTAAGGGAGAATGATGAAATTGCAGACTGAATTAAATTAGATCATTATTGACAATCCAAGTTAAAATAATTTAGAACAAGAGTCCCTCCAAGGGACTGACACTCAACTATTTGAAAAGAATTTCCAGGAATTCAAGATAAGACCATTTCTTCCTTTTCATTGCCGAGTTTTGAAACCATCTCTGATATTCTTCAGTGATAACAAGATTTTCAAATTAGCTGCTGTGGTTGACATATTGGATGTCAGATTGGCACCATTTTCATTTAGAACCAAGGAGACATCATTAGAAGTCTTTTGGTGAAAACCCCCATGTCAATACGACCATCCATGCAGGGGAAGTAGCAACAGCAAGATCATCATGATAGCTGCAATGACAGCCATATTTGATGTAAGACTGGCACCATTTTCATTTACAGCCAACTAGGTATCAAAAGAAGTCTATTGGTGAAAACCCCATGCTAATATAGCCATACATTTGGGAGAAGTAGAGATAATATTCTCAAGATGGCCAGCATGGTAACCATAATGAGGGTCAATTTGGATCATTTTCATTTAGGACCAATTAGCTATCTAGGATAAGTAGCAATAATAAGATTTTCCAGATGGCCATTGTGGTGGCCATATTGGAGGTCAGATCAGCACCATTTTCATTTAAGATCAACCAGACATCATAGGAAATCTTTTAGAGAAAACCCTATGTTGATAAGACCATCTGTTCAGGAGCAGCAGCATTAACAAAATTTTCAATATGGCTGATGTGGCAGCCATATTAGATGTCCAAGTGACACCATTTTCAATTAGGACCAACTAGACCATGGGACGAATGTGTGTTTAAGGTTTCATGGCAATCCTCCAAATAGTTTAGGAGGAGTAGTGATAACAAACTTATGTGCATGAACGGACGGACAACGGACAAAAGACCATCCCATAAGCTCTTCTGGTCTATGACCAGTAGAGCTATAAAAAACCAACTGTCAGTAAAACTATAACACATACATTGATAACTATGTTTATACCATCTTTGAGGAAGATTTGCTTAAGAATTTTTCATAAAGATATACCAGGGAATTACAGAATCTCAAACTGTTTTTTTTTAAAAGTAATTTGGCATACATGCCCCCCCCCCCTTCTCTCTCCACAATAAACAACATTGTTCCTGACCAGTCATATCTTATCTGTCACTGAGAAAATGACATAGGTTCTGATGCTTGTCTCAACATCTTTCTCTAAATGATAATCACTTTTCACAATCAAAGATAATTTCTCACAAAGAATTCAGAAGGCCACAAAAATTCCTAATAAATTCATTAATTTTATATTCTTTAAAGGGATCAATATAATATTTATTGTCCTCTATGAAGTAATATTATGGTGCCATTTATGGTCACTTTACTTTCAACTATATAAGCGAAAGCATAAAAGATCATTAAAAAAAATAACATAAGCAATATTTTTAGATTTGTAATCCTAAGAACATGTATCCAGACTTTAATTTCTGAAAATCATCTTCAAATTATATAAGATCTGCGTTTGCTCAGTGGTTAGCATGCTGGACTCGTGACCGAAAGGGTCTAGGTTAGATTCCTACAATCAGACCAGCCTGGGTCAGCTACCATGGTGTGTCCTTGGGCAAGGCACTTTACTCTAATTGTCTTGACACTAAATAACCTATCTGTGTTGCTGTGCCGTAAAGCATCAAACGAAACCAAATCAAACTGCAAAAACTACTGGTACCTTCGTTAAAAATGTCTGAAAATTTCTGTCTTACCTTCAAGTAGGAAGATTTCTGGTCGGGAGGTCCAAAAAATCGTCGAAAAAGGTCTCTACAAGAGAGATCATTTTTAATTAAATTTCAGAATGACTCGTACAAACAATGACATAAACATGTTTATAAGGTGTTTAGATTAGGAGTTACCTACAGAAAGGAAACTGCACAGTTTTACCATATGTCAACTGTATAAACAAGATTTTTGTTTGTAGCCCAAAAACAATTCTAAGGGCTCAAATTTAAAAAAGAACAAAAAAATATGGAAAAAATGCCTTAGTGACATGAAAATATAATCAGGTCATCTCACATGTGTACACACATGCCTATCAAATGCAATTTGTTCATGTCAAGTACTTTTTGAGTCTAAATTGTTCAAAAATTTATAAAGAAGACCACTTTGACCTGAGATCACTAAACTGGCTTAATGCCTGAGCAGTTGCCCAAGTAATCTGGGTTAGTAGAATACTTACTGTCATAATTTCTTACAATTCTGTTGATAAGTTATGAAAACAGTTCTTTGAAACTTTTTCCGTTTTTTGCATCTTCATCCATATTTCACAACAGATCAACATCAGTTCTGTAAAACTGTCCTTAAGCCAGGATGACTTTGTCAAATTTGGTTAAATTGTGTTAAGCAATTTTTAGAAAAACAGTAATTAAAAAGTTTTTTTTTAGTTTTAGTAACAGTGGCCAAAATTGGATGATAGATCAGCATCATTTATAACAAAATTCTGTTGAGTGATTTTCAGAATTCAGTCAGGTTTTCTATTTTTTGTAATGATGGCAATATTTTATGATGCAAAAGCATCATTGGTACAAATCTGAAAGACCTTGAAACCAAGATGCCTGCTATCAAATTTCGTTAAATTCTGCCGAGTGTGTTTTTAAAAGTATATTAAAGGTTTTTCAATTCTGATTTCAAAAGTTTCTCAATTTTTACAAATATCAGGCTTCTTTCATGATGGATCAGCATCATTTGTACCAATATTAAAAGGTCTTCATACCAGAATGCTTCCTGATGATTTTGGTATAATACGAAGTGGGTTTTGCAATAAAGTCATTTAAAGGTTCTTATATTTTTAGTAATAGTGGCCGAAGTGGATGGTGGACCTTCAAAATTGGTATACATTTTAAAGGCCCTCAACTAGAGTTGCTTTCTGTCAAATTTGAAGAAATTATGTTGAACACTTTTTCTGAAGAAGTAATTTTAAAAGTTTTTAAATTTTTAGTAATGGCAGACATGTCTGATGTCAGATCAGCATTATTTGTACAAAACTTAAAGTCCTCTACGACAGAATTTTTTCTGTCAAATTTGCTGAAATTCTGCTGATCAGTTGTCGAGAAGTGATTTTATTGTTGTTTTTTTTCTGCTATTTTTTATATTTGATGTTGGATTGGGATCATCTGTACAATGTACAATTGAAAGGTCTTCATGCCAGGATGCTTTTGGTTAAATTTTATCAAAGTCTTTTGTGCAGCTTTTTAGAAGTCATTGAAAAGTTGTTCTACTTTTAGTAATGGCAGCCATATTTGATAGTAAATGGGTCAAATTTTGTTCAAATCTAAAAAGCCTTAAAGGCAAAGGTGCATTTTGTCAAATTTGGTCAATCTGTGTTGAGCAAGTTTTGAGAAGTTATTTTTATGTTTTTCTATTTTAAGTAATAATGGCCACATACGATGACAAATCAGCATTATTTGTATAAATCTGAACTGCCCTCATGCCAGAATGTTCCCTGCAAAATTTGGTTGAAATTGGTCTAGTGATTTCTGAGAAGGCTTTGAAAATATGCAATATCAATAAATGCACATTGAGACTACCATATATACTCACATATAACCCGGGTCCAAAAGCAAACAACATAGACCCTGATCTGTAGTCACATACTGCACTGGCAGATCAGGGCCTATGTTGTTTGTTTTACTGATTAATCCTTAGAAACTGCATAGACCCAGATCTGCCGGCACATTATGCGATGGCTGATCTGGGTCTATGCAGTTTACAGTTGGTATTAGTTTATATGCGAGTATATATGGTAATGACAATGGATGCAGAGCCATATCATAAGCTTACTTGTGAGCTACAAAATAAAACTAGATCCGTGTTTGTAGCAAATGTCCCCACTACATACCAAAAATTTGGGTCCAAAAACTTCCACACAAAAAAAGTGAAAAATTGACATACTGGTATAAAAATCTAATCAAGTCATTCAGACATGCATACAAAACAAGCCAAGTGGTTGTGCTTAACTGTGCTTACAAGGTTTTCTTAAAAGAAAGTCTAAACACATAAGTTCAAAAATGTGTCTTAAAATACCTGACAAATTTCTATGATGGACTGAAAATACAACCATGCCATCTATGATCTACATATGAACACATCTATGCTTAGAAAATATCATTTGCCTATTTCAAGTGGGTTTTGTTTAACTGTGCTTTTATCCCAAAAGTAAGAAAACTGAAAAACAGTTGAATTGGCCTGCAAATCAATTAAAAACTCTAATCAAGTCATCTACATAGGCAAACAAATATGCTGGACAAATTTCATCCGTCTACACTGAGTAGTTTTTGTGCAATCCTGTCAACAAGCTTCTCTGGACAGTTGGAAAAACAGGACCAAATAAAGACTGCACTGCTGCAATAAGTGTGGGCATAAAAGCTGCTATAATGGTACAAAAAACTAATTGGGTCATGTACATTTGCATACAAACATGTGTACTAAATTACACCTGTCTGTGCCATGTGGTTTGCACTAGTGCTAACAAGGTTTTCACCAATTAAGTCTAAATATAAAAAGATCAAAATTTTTTAAAAGACTTGAATACCTCTGACACAGCATGAAAATGTTTTCAAGTCATCTACATAATTATGCATACAAACATGATTGCCTAAATTCATTTGTCTACATCAAGTATTTTTGTGCAACTACACTAACAAGCTTATTGGGACAAATGGATGTATTGAATTATAGATGTATAGTTGGACCAAATCAAAATGCCACAGCTGCAAGTGGTATGGAGCATACAAATTTTTCACATTTTAAAATAATAAATAGTCAAACCTGTGTATGAGAACTCCAGCGACCAGCCTAAAGCATCCTAATAAACGTAAATATGTTTTGATTTTTGCACGAGACCTTTTTACCTTAATAAACAAGTCGTTGTTAAATGTAGGTGGTTATTGTAGCAGATTTGCCTCTACTAATTAGTAACTTTGTTTAATAATGTGTTTCTTTTTTGTAGAATAATAAATGATTAACTAAATAATGACCACATTTCTTTTCTTAATCTTCACACTATACTTGCAGTTGTGTTCTAAAACATACTAATAATAAGATACAACAAACAAAATGCCAATTACAACATAAACTAGAATTCTGTGTTTGTACAACACATTTCGTTGTTTCCATCTTTTGACCAACGCCCCTAAGTGTAAGTAGAAGTTCAAGTACATTACAGGCATATTACATACTTAAGTACCATATATACTCTCATACAATTCAGATCCAACTGCAAACCGCATGGACCCAGATCTGCCATTGCATAATGTGCCGGCAGATCTGCAATTTATGCAGTTTGTTAAGACTAATCAGTAGAACAAACAACACAGACCCTGATCTGCCAGGACATTATACAACAGCAGATCAAGATTTATGTTGTTTGCAGTTTGACTCGACTTATACGGAATGGTACATACATACAGAATGTATAATATCCCTGAGCTTCTTTGAAAACATGGTGATAATTTAAGTTCTGATAATGATTTTGGATAGTACAAGTGGTTACCTCTGTAACAACAGTTAAATAAGAGTCCTGAAAATATGACCCAATAAAAAGGAAAGAAAAGGTTTTCATCCCTTACCTGGTTTCCCTCAAATAGAATGGGTCACGAGCTAAAGAAAAACAAGAAATATGGCAATCTTACAATATTATTCAGAAATACAATTCAATACCACTAGGCAATTATTAGTGCATTGAAATTACATGCTGGAAATACATAAGAACTTTTAATTAGAGAGGACCTGTCAAATACTTTGAACGACATGCTCATATACAATTATATATAAGACTTAGAAAACAGCAAAAAATTATTCAACAATAAATGGTACATTACAATTTACAGCTGCAAGTGTAACTAAGTTGTGTGACTTGGAGGGTACTAAGTTAAAACAAAAATATGTGAATAATTCTACAGAGGATATTGATACAACTTATAAGTACAAATCATAAGTTTTCAAAAATGTCTTACATTTTCTTTTGACCTTTTCTGATCAGTAAAATCTATAAATTTGATACGGAATCCAAACTTTGAAAAGAGTTTTCCCTTTTCCTTATTCGGTTGAAAATAGAATTTAGTTAAACATTTTAAACTAAAATCCTTGTCAAATGGACATACAAATAAAAAATTATATTCATTCTCAATTGCTTTCATATACATTCATTACATAAGCATTCTCCTCTGGGTAATCCCTCACATTGGTTAGTTTGTATTCTTAAATTATGAAACACAGTTTATATATATATATATATATATATATATATATATATATATATATATATATATATATATATATATACACACACACACACATATATAACTGAAATTTGAACTAATAAACCAGTTTTTTTTATATCAGTCACAGTAACAATGACTTTTGACCTTTGTACCACAAAATCAATAGCCATCTTCCTTACATCAAGTAAAAACCATCCACAAAGTCTGTTTGATGTGATGTAGAACTAATGTTACTGTGCAGAAACCATTCTACTTCTTTCAGTCAGTGACCTTGACCTTTGGATGCCAAAATCAACAGGAAAATCCCTACCCCAAGTGTAAGCCATCCATAAGAGTTCTTCCCTACCCCAAGTGCAAGGCAACTGTAGATGAGGGACAATGTATGACATTTTACTGAAACCATTTTTCTTCTTTCAGTCAGAGTGACCTTGACATTTAACCGTTCAAGTCCAAAATTGACAGGGATCTTCTTTACCCCATAGTTAAGTCATCCACAAAGTCTGGTAATTGCAGGTGGTGGAGAACTCAAGCTATTGTGTGGAAACCTTTTTTCTTCTTTCTGTCACAGTGACCTTGACCTTTGGACCCTAAAATCAATATAGCTCTTCCTTACTGCAAGTGCAACATATCCACAAAGTTTGGTAACTGTAAGTGGTGGAAAATTCCCCGTTACTGTGCAGAAACAATTTTTCTTCTTTGAGTCACAGTGACCCTGACTTTTGAGCTCAAAATCAATTGGGTTCTTCATTTAGCCCAAATACAAGCCATCCATAAAGTTTGGTAACTGTAGATGGTGGACAACTTGAGTTATTATACAGAAACAAAACTTGTAACAAATTCTAAATCCCTTAACATACTTTTGAAGAGCATTTTTTGTTTTTGCAAAGATTACATCAGCAGCAGCATATAGTAAGATACAAATCATTAACTCATCTATTAAAAATAATGTGCATCACCTGAATTAAAGTGCATACTGCAGAGGGTCCCAAGGACAGGGGACACAGTGTCACCCACCCTCCAAATTTGGGGGACACACAACATTTTAAAGGGACAAAGGAAAATTGTAGCGCTAAAAAAATGAGATAATCTTATTTGCTTCGACAGTTTTGCACCTCATCTTCGGTGTTGTACTATCATATTTTCCTTGGACTCTTACATTATTGCATTGAACATTTTGTCACGTGCTCAAGTAACTCATAAAAACATTAACATGTTTGAATATCTGGTTAACTTAAAATGAGCTGCACCACAGAATTTTCTGTTCTGGATCTTGCTCTCATTGAACTTTTAGTGTTCACTCATTATCTATCAGCATTTATTATAATAAGCACCCATGTTTTCTTAATGACTTTTCTTTTCAAGTTAATAAATCATTAATTAAATTAGAAATTTTGTGTATTTGCATAAATTTAGTCTCTTTTGTCAATAACTGAACCTCAAAATAAATTAAATCTTCCTTACCATATGTGGGACTTTAACCTTGAAAATATGTTACACTAGCGGCAGACAAAGACTTTACATTGCAACTCGGATGACTACCACAAACCCAGTGTTCTCCCCAAACCCTTTTACTGTAGCGGGCCCACTACGTTATCGTTTCAAACCCCGATAACCCCCGATGGTTTAGAACCTGCCGCTACGCTATGCCCTTGTGCTGCTATGTTTCAATGTTTCCCGCTACCCTTATAAATTAATCTGTTAAACAAACATCCTGTCACCTAATTCAAAGCCCTATTACTCAAATGGCACCTGTTCTTACCTCTTCTTGGATATTTTATGAAGATAATCCAGTATAATTACTCACTCATTTAACCATTATCTTTTGTACCTGGCTTGCGCGACTGCCGGTGAGCGACCTTTGGTGCAGGTTTCGTCTGCACAGAGATAGTCATGTGGCTGGCCAGCGACAATTGAGTCTACTGGTAGTGTGTTACATATATTTCAGTCATTTTCACTACCAGCCAAAGCAGTTACACAGATTACATTAAAAATTCTTGTGAAAAACGAACACACCACCTTCCGAGAAATGTAAAATTACCCAGCGTCCGGCTAGCCCCAAGTTGGCCTGGTTACGAAAATCAGAAATTGGCGTCACCAATAGTGGCATTGGTTCCGATTCCGATTGCGTCAGCATAATTTCCACAAAGAAAGAGATAAAGTAACGGACGGGATTTAACAATGAATAGAAGACGTTATACCCTTGGGTGGAAATTGCTGGATCGGATAGTAAGTTTTCCATATTGCTAAATTATGGTTCAGATCTACTGTGGGGCAGGGGGGGGGGGGGGAATGTAATATATTTTTTTATATAGTAGTAACCAGTAGTTGTAGTTGCAATTGTTGTCGTTCTTATTAAGTTGTGACAAGGAATGAAACTTACATTTTATTCACGAGTTGTTATTATGTTTACATAGTTTACTCTGAGCAAGAGAAATATAGTTTGGTCAGTAAACCTTAACTTAAGTGGGTGATGCCCTATTAATTTCTCATTTATCTTTTCTGTCTATCCAAGTAATAAACGGAACAATCTTTATCTTCCAGTTTTACCTCTTTTAAAAAGATATAAATGAAAAGTATTCCTTCATTAATATAACTTAAATAGTTTCAACCATACGCTTACTAATTATTCAGTAAAGTCATTTTTAATTTAATTTAAACTTCTGAACAATATTTAAGCTCTCTGACATTGATTCAGTGAAGAAATTAAACAATAACAAACACTTTGATATACTGTTCTTAATGGAAAGGAATATGTATTATCTTATTCTGTGATGATTATTTGAAAACACATCACTGTCTTGACTCTTGAAGAATTTGTCCTAGGTAATTCACTTAATTAGGATTCAGGTTGTTTGTCTCTTTTTTTTTTTTACATCATTAATAAATTTTATGTTTCGTTTTTTTCAGATTGTGAAATGTCCTCAATGAATAGAATTAAGAGTGTTTTAAGGAACAGGTAGACACAGAGGGTAATGAACATACATGATGACAATCAGTACTGAACACAATCCTTAAAACACTTTAATTTTGATGTGGCAGTCAGTATATATGGCAAAAGGAAAAAAAGACGTATATCATTATTTAAATTAAGAAACAAATGAGATAGACATTAAGCCTTGTTATTACCTAGGTAAATAAAGAATACTATGTAAATACTTATACTTCCTTTTTATTTCACTGATATTAATTTGTTTCACTTTTATGACGTTAACGCGCGCTTTTAAAAACATTTTATTACCCCAACGCGCTTACCCCGATGCTATCGAAAATTTCTGGGGAGATCACTGAAACCTTGAATGTTTTCATTGCCAGATACATCATTTTAAAATGGATATTCATTGCCATCTTATAGTGTCTATCACCTTTAGTGACACTGGCTGATTGTATATAAGTTTGGCAGACATAATAAATTTCTCTAAGTCTTATCAAATGCCTTTTCACAGTCAATAAAAGCACAAAACAATGTATTACCACTATGCGAAACTTTATAGAGAAGTTCATGCAAAAATTCTATAAATCAACAGTCAAGTTTTTCGCCTGAAAGCCAAATTAATTTTCAAACTTCATTCCTCATTTTTAGCTGCAAACATCTAACAACTAGTCGAGACAAAAGGTAAGAAAGTCACAGGTATATCTATAACAATATATTTTTATCAGCCAACTTTGATCAACCAACAATCACAATAATTTTACACATTTTGGTGGAAATAATTTCACTGACATGAATTTAGGTCAAATCAGTTAATCCAAATGTTGGACTAAAGTTAAGTTGTTAGTTTGATTAGAGGAACTAAACTGTATTATCAGACTGAAAACAAGATGCAGCTAAACCGTGCAAGTTTCAATGAATATTTAAAGCATGTAACTTTTTCTACACAGCACAGAAAGTTTCACATAAAATCTTACCAAATGACTTGGAATCCAAAGCTGGAAACTTGTCCTGGTTCTGAGCTAGCTTTGCCACATCTTCTAAAAATGTCTTGGCCATGTTCACTTTACCTAAAAATTGATTCATCCAGTGCTTAGATACGTGTATCTTTTAAAACATAATGATTAGCATGAAGCTCAAGGTCAAATGCAAATATTTTTACCTTATTATTTTTAACTGAAAATCAGATATGAAGATGAAAAAAGAGAACTACCATATGTGCTGCTGCTAATCCATTGCATATGTGTGTGTATGTGCATGTGTGTATCTGATGTCTTACAACTCCATGGAAATGGGGGTGGGGGTGAGGTTGCTCTGCACTTATGCATGATTATATTAGAATTTTTGGAGGCTGGTCAAGAGAAGTGTTGATGGCATGAAGATGAATACATCAAGTATAGTGATATGCTTGCTGTTCCGTGCAGATATTTGAACACCACACTTTGTAAAGAAAAGGCAGCAATTAAGTGATCCTGCCAGTCCATGCATGCATGTACAATGCCACACAACTCCTTCTATACTATTTAATACAGAGACTTCAAATCAAAGGATATTAATAGGGACTGGTCTGTAGATATGCTCAACAGCTTTAGAATTGTGATCCACTACCAGAAGGAGGGACTTCACGAAATGGTGTTGTACTCAACAAGACACATCTTATGTACCAAACTGCATGAGCCTGGGCATAACAATGCCCAAGAAACTGACAGGATTTCAAATTTAAACCAAGGTGAGAGGACTGATAGATGTTGGGATGACTGGACAAGGGTAACACTATATGCACCTTCCACATTCATGGTAGGGCTTAAAGCAAAAAAAACAAAAAAACATCCTCAACACTATGGCACTATATGTGCTTCAATACGATATGGACAAGTCATAAGAATCTTCACAGCTTTTATAAAATCTCAAATTTCTTAATTTGTTGATGCTCCGCCCTTAGATCAGTAAATTATATCTCTTTTGATGATTTCAGTGATACAGTGACAGAGATGGACTACATTCTATAGTAAATTATATCTCTTTTGATGATTTCAGTGATACAGTGACAGAGATGGACTACATTCTATAGTAAATTATATCTTTTGAAGATTTCAGTGATACAGTGACAGAGATGGACTACATTCTATAATAAATTATCTCTTTTGATGATTTCAGTGATACAGTGACAGAGATGGACTACATTCTATAATAAATTATATCTCTTTGGAAGATTTCAGTGCTACAGTGCCACTGATGGATTATATTCTATAGTACAAGTGTCTGCAACCTATGGCACGCATGCCAACAGTGGCATACCAGACTCTTTGAAAAGTGCCAAGTCTTTGGAATATGACTTGCCTCATTGCACGCAACACTCTACAATTGAGCAAACCTGGCACAGCAGTTCTAAAAGGCTGCTGATGCCTGCTATAGTAAATTATATTTCTTTGGATGACTTCAGTCCTACAGTGACAGAGATGGACTACATTCTATAGTAAACAGACAGAGTTTGGGGATATTACTATCACACATAGTGTAAAACAATCACTGATGCAGGGGTTATTTTTTAATGACCACTTTAAGGGGTTTTGATTGACTGAAAATAAACATGTTCATGGCATGAAAGTGGAAAAAATAAAACAAAATCCAAGGCTTTTATTTACAGCAAAAAGACTGACCCTGTCTGTGATTTCCACACAGCAAAATATATAGTTAGGCAATATCAAAACTTACCATCTACAAACTGCTCATGAATGAATATAAAGGCCTGGTCAATGAGATTCTCAAACTTGGGAGAATCTACAGACATCTGCTTCATGACCCCTATCTTCACAGTGTAGCTCCGAAATGTAATGACAAATCGAGTCCAGAAGGGTTTGGCCTGAAACGAACAGGTGTTCAAACATTTACATAGCATGTATTATTGTACTGAAGATTAATCTTGGGGAAAGAAATCAGAGAGAGAGAGACATGGAGGTTAGATTATCTATGACCTAACCTTAAGCACAGTTTAAAATAAATAATTTGGGTAATATGAACAACAAAATAAAAACATAAATGACATTGTATTTTACCCCCCCCCCCACCCCCCGGCTCAGCAGGAATTAGTATTAATGTCACATTCAAACTATGGTTACCACAGGCCCCAAATTAGTGTCAGATATTTTCATCCATGTTAACATTCCTGTATTTGGTTGGAAAAGTTAAAAGCAAAATTCACTTTTAACAATGCTACCCAAAACAAAGATTTATGAATCCACTCGCCAGACTCCCGTGACAGGCTCAAATTCAACTCAGGCAAGCTCAAGTTACCAAGGTACTTACCCGTGGGCAAGTCAAAAAAAATTTAGAGAGTGAGAGGAAGAAATAGGTCATGTTCTGTTCATAATGCTTTATGTTCTGCAAGTTTTATACCCTGAGATCTCAACACATTACATATATCAGCACCTATATTTAGTGTTCATATGTACCGCATTCTATTACGTAACTGGCCACAGTTTCTTTCATCTATCATATGTCATTTCCATCTTGTTGTCAATGTGAAGGTCAGTCTTGCATTTTCTCATGCAGATGTGATAATGTGAATATTTACTATGTAAAGCAAGTTTTTACGAATAAGAAATAAATATTTATATTTTAATTTATCAGTTACATTTTAATTGTAATATTTGTACATATATCCAGGATTCGCCGACTTTCAGGTCCTAACCTAGCCTTGGTCAGTTTGGGGCTTGCTGCAATCGGATTGTCAAAGATTGTTTTGATGCAAGTCGCCAATTTTAAAGCGAGCAGGTGTTAATTGTTAATAATATAGATTGTGAGATTTCTTTGACACAACTCAATCACAACTGTTGTTACTAGTACATGGGCTTGTGGGGAAATGGCTACAGTTTAAACAAATATCCCATGTGGAAAGTTTACATAACCTGAAAGTTGAGACACTGAACTAATAGTACTGGATAACAATAATGTGGACTGTAATGGTGCAATGATGATAATCATAAAACATGGACAAGTTCTGGTCACTGGTGGCTGAACTACTACGAACCTGAGGGACAAGAAGCCACCATCAACAAAAGGAAACTGTTTGACATCTTTTTTGCTTATCTCAAATAGATTAAATAAGTGTATAGATATGTGTGATGCTGTCAACCAGCTGGGTTAATGATGAGTTAATCTATTGTGGACAATTTGGGCTAGCTTGTATTTTTCACTATACTAACAATCTCCAAAGGATTACCATGTAGAGTTGTACTACATTTCTGATTAGCAGGATTGATGTAATACCAGTACATATCAATTTGAACCTGTGTTATTCCTGTGGATTTTTTTTTTTTTTTTTTACAAGTTCAGGTCTCAAACCATGTGAAGACTCCTGTTGGACTTACAATTATTTGGACCGGAGACCAGTTTATAAATGTATGACTTTTTTTTTATTCTATTGAAATTTAAATAACAAATCACAATGCAGTGAAGCAATAAATCTTAACCATTTCTGTGAAGACTTCAAGTTAAAATTTTCTCTCCTGACAAAGACTTGTGCGATCACACATGCACATATATACACAGATCCATGCATGCAATACAAAATACAACAAAAGACAAAATCATTGTTTCTTTGTAATAAAAACACTGATGCAGTCTTAAATGATAGAAAGGTATTGTCTTAAATCGTACATCTTAATATTGTTACGGAATTATATATCATTTTCCTTTTTATAATGGTATAGTTTATTAGTTTATGATCTCTGTTCTTAGTCTAAACAGCTGTCGTCTTGTGAGTATACATAACGGTAGGCTCGATCAATATTTCGAAACCTTAGTCATATCACGATGTTTTAAAGCGCAGGAAGAGGGTGAACTTCTGACCTAGATTCTATGAATCAATACAATATTTACTGTGTAAAACAGTGGTACTCTAGCACTTTCGAAATGTCACACATAACCTAATTTCTGATTGGTTCGGAGAGGGTTGCAATGTTTCGAAATGTCCTGTTGTTTATTAAAGACGCAATGGATTTTATTTTGTTTATGCGCAGTGAGACACTATATTATAGGAAATAATCCTGTGTTTAAGCATTCTTCACAGTTACATTTGAATAGAGATCTCATAACGAATTTGGTTCAGTTTGAGTGTGGGATGATATTCTTTGGAGATCGATTTATATTAATACAGTGCATTTTGGATTAGCACTGTATCTTCAACTTAATTATTATACAGCTCCATGGAATTATCGGAAACATTTCTAGAACTTGTGAGATTCCATATTAGCAAGGATTATTTGGATATAACTTAATCTTATCAACATATTAGCACAGTGAAGGCTACTTCATTTGGAATATTTGGATTAACTTCTGGAATATTGAACTTTAAAACAATTTAGGACTTTTAAGGATATTCTATACTATAAGTTATTTTTAATTCTTTCACTTTAATTGTTTGTTGAAATATTTTAATATTTTAGGAAATTAAAGATTTGTATTTTAAATCTTGAAAGCTTGTTTGAGTCTTTTCTTTTGTTACATTACCCCTAGTCATAACAATATAAAAACAAGCTGTTTAATAATTTTGATTAGAGCAATAACAGTATTTGGGGCAACCGCAGTAATCCTCTGTGCAAACTGATAAAGCTACTGGGCAACCAAATATTCAAAGCTGGTTGCGCTGTGACAACCATGGATTTTCAAAATTGTTCCACCCCTGCTTATTTATTTCATTTTTTCTGGAGGGTGGGGGGGGGGAGGAGTTATAATAAACTTTTAACTATTTTATAGTGTCCAGGTACCTGTTCTTTCCACATGGTTCTAAAAGCATCTTTGTGCTTCTGGTAAAACATATATTCTGAAGGAGATATCTCCAGGTCAAAAAACTCCACATCAGTATCAGAGAGTCGTATCTTCCTCATCTTGCTAGTCTCTAGTGCAACAGGAAATACAACATTTTGACTTAATACTTCCTCAATCTTGGGTTGGACATTCATCTAGCACTACTGGCTCATCTGTAGAAAATAATATTCATTTCATTACACATTGTGAAATTTAATATTGATTTAGAATAGAGCAAACTTGATTGTTCCATTGTAAAATCCTCATGCTCTACTCTCAACAGCCACATATTGTGAGCCTGTGATCATAACTCAAAATTCATCACATACTGTACACTATGTGTCTTCATACTATGACTACACATGGTTAAAAAATATTTGAGAATGGTACTGAAATTAGAGATTTCATGCTTGACATGGTATAACTTAACAGTGTCTACATGATGGATGACATGGAGACTTGGCACTTATGAAAGATAGTAGTGAATTCAACTTACAAGTATGAAAACTCGATGAAATGTCACGTATATAGTTATTATCATGATGCGAGACTCCAAGAATTATTTCAGTGATAACTGGAAAACTTCATAAAGGTTGATCAATCAAAGCAAATATCTCTCTTGTACACACTGACTATCTTATTCTGCTATCTAGGTAAGAATAAAAAATAACCAGTCATGGGACCATGTTATGTTGTGCAAGACTGTGCTCCAGATAAGAATTTAAGTACAAAGGAGGGCTATACGGACATCTTTTAAGACTGGGTCACCTTTTGGAACAAAGGGACATATTTACGATCAAAGAAACAATTGTCAATCATGAAATTTAAAAGTTCATCTTTTTAAAAGTAAAACAGACAAAATCATATTCATTCCTATTAAACTGAATTTGCATGAAAATTAAATAAATAGAACAGTTTAAAGATATTTTGGTGATGTGGAGAGGCAGATGTGATGGCCATAAAAGGGCAGAGGGAAGGGGCTAGATGGAAATGAATGGCCGAAAGAAGGACATTAGGGGCAAAGGGGAAAGCCCCTCTATTTCTAGCTGGAGCACTGCATGAAAGCACAAAAGAAATTTTGGTACATCTGAAATTTGACCTTTTCCCACTGATCCCTTGACAGGAGATCTAAAAATGATATCCATCTTGCATTATCCCCAGGATCTTTTTATGGCATGTCAGGCTTTGTCACTTCAGAAAATGTGATACTATCATTAGAAATATGCATTTTTAAGTGGGAGAACTTCAAATTGACAAAATAATTAAAGGCTAATTGTTTGATCAATTAATTATCATCTTTGTTGCACCAATGTATTCATGCCTCCTATTTTATAAGAGTAATTTCATGAAAAGCATAAAAACAAAGTCACACAAAATGCCCAAAAGATAGTTTACAGCAGTTTGTGTAAAATTGATACATGAGGCATGAATACATTGGTAACTTTGGAATCAAAGTATATAGGGGAATTGAAAGAATCTCCCTTACCAACAGTAATCGTTTTAAGCATGTTACGTCTTAACAAGGCCTGATGAGAACACTCGAGTCTAGAGATAATGGGCATTAACAAGAGGTAATAGAAAAACCTTTCTTTACAAATCTTAAGAATCAATGCATAAAGTGGTAAGTTGTAGTCAATAGCCCCTCCCCACCATCCCAACTACATGTAGTGACCAAATGGAACCAATGGCCAAACATTTCTATGAAACCAGTAATACTGCTGTTACTGACGCAACATGACCAAGATAGCTTATGTTTTTTGGATCGTCTGGAGTGAACACAGTCACTGTACAGCAAAAGAAACTCTAGGGTACACTAATGAGATCTAACAGCCAACATAAGTTTGTCAAGGTTTATCACGGACGATTCGAGGAAAATATTCAGACAATATTCCAAAGAATGCCATTTTCACAATGCTGGGAAATAAACTGGAAAACAACTGCCGCAATTTTGAATAATGTTCTGTCCATAAAGTATTCTAAAACTGTCCCTTTTTCTAGCTGATTACTGAAATATATTGCACATGATGTAAATGAAAATTTTGCCTCACATAATCTACATGCATCAAATATATGGGGTTTTATATTTTCCACCACATAACATACAATAAAGTATAAAGAATATTGTAATTAATGTAATTAATACAGATGCTGTCATAAACAAAGAAGCATATGATCAGAATCACAGGTCAACTATGCTTAACACTAGGGGTGAACTGATTCATCTATATATCGATGCATCGATACTTTTGCCATATCGATACACGTATCAATACAAACCGATATCCACCCTATATAAGTTACTTTAATCTTCAGCAGTCATGAATAATTATTAGTCGTTTGCCTTCTTATTCTTTAAACTGAGAATCGATAATGTATCGTATCGTAGGCTGTGTATCGTTAATCGTATCGTTACGCGGCACAGGTATATCGTTTCACCCCTACTTAACACCATTAGTACACATTAACAAATACTGGATAGGCTTAATTTACCCTAACACCTCTTGACCATGATAAAATTAAGCTTTGTCTTATACATGGCATGCAGTGTCTATTCAAAATTTGTTTTCATGCATATTTGTTTTTCTTTAACACTATTATGGATATGAAAATGTCAATTAAATATTTGTCCTAGTTAAGACAATAATTTTCAATGATTTTTATCATAGAGGAAAGAAAGAATATTTACCGTTTGGTAACTGGTTCTGCTGTAGTAGTAATGTAGTCTCACACTGCCTTGCAATAACAAAATATTATAAGCAGATTAATTAATTTATATGAACAAAAATATACTCAACAATTATATGGGACTATTCACTTACTTCAGGGCTCCCAACAGAGTTTCAGGATGAGAAGTCCTGGACTCTTCACTCATAGAACTCAGGAGTCCCTGACATAAACTCGCAAGTCCCTAACTTTCAATTAAGATACAAGGGAAAATGAAAAAGTATATATTCATTATTTTATTACATATCTGGATCACATTCTCAGCCTCATAAGATCACATTAGAGAGACAAATATTTTTCAGTAACTATCTCAAAAACTTAATGTCATACCACATTCTACCATCTGCAAACTGGAAAATCGTTTAGTTTCTTTACTTTTTAATGTTCTTTGACTTAACAAATGTATGTATGGCATTTTGGTTATTTAAGTCAATTACATGACTCTCAGGGACCAGAGCTTCTGGGTCAAACACATGTGAAATTTTCAAAAGACACCCTTTCTCCCTGTAATGCATCCCCATGACATGCCTCATTTTCCTTATTTTCCCCCCTTGTACATTTTGTTCAGCTGTGGCCAATCTGCCGAATAGCTAAAGGCTAGACTTAAGTAAATAGGCATGAAGCCATTGTGACTACTTAACAGTTAATCCTTATCAATGTAATTATCTTGTGAAAAGGACTGAAGACTACTCTGATGTACTTCAAAGAAACCGATGTTCTATTGAGTGTATGTAAGCACCTGCGATTGATCGGCAAATAAACAATGCCCTATTTTGTTGTAATGGTTTTAAATTGGTGTTGACACGAATATAAAAAATGAAAGTAATCAAAGCTTTCTCAGAGTCTGATTTGGACAATATAGTCAAATCATCGATGTGCCATAATAATAATAACTGGTATTTAAGTATGTGTGATTTGTACTATGGCACTACAGTATCAATAGACTTTTAAAGAGTACAGAATGGTATGTGGGCTCGTAAAAATGAGCAGGGGTCCAGCTAGACTTGAATTTTAGTGAGAATATACTTCTCCTTTTGGACAGAACAGGGAGAAGTGAGAGCAGAACAAGGAGAAGTGGCAGTATAGCAAGAAATGCAGTATATATATATATATATATATATATATATATATATATATATATATATATATATATATATATATACCGGTATATGTGTGTGTGTGTTTGCTTTGGTTCTCTTATATGAACTGTGTCCTGTATTTCTCATTATGCATATTTGCATTTAACATTGGTTTTAAGCAATATTTAACTTAAGCAGAAAATTCTCTATGTTCTATGTATATTATAAACACATTTTTTAAGTGTATGAATGTATCATACTCATATGCAGTGTATTCATACTTGAAAGTGTGTATGTGTAGATACAGAGAAATATGCCATGTATTTTGGCCATATGACTTCAAAAAAGCATAGCAGAAACTATACATTGTAATTAATTTTAACTGACATGAGTACCTAGATTTACAGTATTGTAATTACAAACAGGTAATAATACTTCAGCAATTGCCACTTAAAGAACCAATTTTTTTTATAGTTTCTTCACTTGAAAATGGCAGTCGAAAATATTTCTAAACTAGTTTGAAACAACCCCTATATTAGGCTATAACACGCACATAGTGTTCATCCATTCAAACCACAGTGGTCAGTGATGAGTAATCTTGACTGTACAACTGCATTTTGAGAGAGCTGATTCTAAATTTAATGTTAATCTTTTGTTAAGTTTTTAAAAGTAGATGCATCAATTATTATAAACAGGGATTTTCTTCATATGACCACCCTCCCACTTTCTAGCTTCGTTACAACAATCCCTAGATAGGATTGAAAATGTATGGTTTTAATATTTGTCTACATATTTGTAATAATGTCGTGTATTGGTTGGACATTTTTTCTTTGCTACTTTTTATCATATTTTCACAAAAAATGGGTGATGTAAGAAAACAATCCTGACCTTAAGTTACAGCACTTATCGATTCCACAAACATTGTCCCATACATTTCTGACCAACAAATTGTTATTTTTAGGCAAAATCTTTAATCACATAATAGTTACACTTTGCTTTATATGAATTTTATAATTTCCTTAAATTTATATGCCCAGTGAATTACGAAAACTGACAGTCTAATGAAGGTGTACTTCCATGACAGAGCGATATCTACCATTATTACCCTTTAGCAGGTTCACTGAAATTTAAGGAGTCATTTGTTTTTGAGTCATGAGCTCACAGCTGGGATTGTTCGTTATTCATGGAGCAAACTGATTTCTTGTCTCATGCTGAATAAACAGAAACACTTGCACAGTATATTTTAAGAAACAGACAAGCAGACAGTGAAACTGACATGATCACTACTGATTTTTTGTACAACTGTTTCTCTTTCTAATTATGTATAACTGTGTATATTTGGTGTATTAAACAGAAAAAGGATTAGTTTATACTTTATTATATTTTAACTTCTCAACATGTTCTATTTGTAATTCCTCAAATCATTTTAAATGCAAAAATATACCCATATAGCTACGAAAGTTATATATTAATCAAATATTAATGATGAACATCACGACCGGTGACTTTGTATACTCTGAAGTCATCTGTCAACAGAACATGTCAGTTAATTATTTCCTCCTTTTTTTTTACTCTTTACAAACTTTGCAACAACTCTTTCTGCATCAAAGTCTTCGCATATCCTGATGAGTTTTTCCAACTTCACATGATCAAGTCTAGACCTTGCTTTTGTCTTCAAACGAATCTGGCTAGAAAAGCCAAACTCACAAGCCACACCAGAGTTTTTCAACGTTCTGCAGGATATAGCAAATTAATCACCAATAAAACAATTAAAGTTGGTCCGCTTACCTTTGACAAGTCACCATGTGTTCCAGTTTTTCCTAATTGATTATAATTTGATGGGCAATCATACAAATGCTTATGCTGGATGAAAAGTTAATCCATTCAAGTCATAATTGTTTCCCTCTTCCTCTATCACAAACATCAAAGATAATCTGAAAACAATCTAACCTTGATTCAATTATGCACACCTAAGTGTTATATCATTGACCCGTTAGCTCTGCCCAGTTCATATTGATTTTACATAGGTGTAATATTATTAGCCGATAAGGTGCAAACAGTAGTCTAGCCAATGTTGATCGCTATCACATACCGTGAATTTGTTATGGACAGCACACGTTCAGTAGGATATTAAGCCAGAGGTGAATCAAGGGTAATTACGACTTACGCTCCAGTCAAAATATATGTGCGTCATAAAAACAAACATGTTTGAATTTCCAAACATCAGAACCAGAGGGTATGCATCTACTGAGAACCCTGCATACTTATTCATAAATAATGATATACAGAACTCTGTCAATGATAGAGGTGAAACGATACACCTCCACCATGTATAGATATGATTCACACATCAACTTGATACCCTTTCCATCTTTAGAATGTCTGTCAGTGGTAGTGTGGTACCGTTTAATATGTGTTGACATATTGGAAATATTTCCAGCATACGAATTACAGACAGACACAGACTTATCATCTGTTCATATGCTATTCCCATCCTTAACAAGATAAAAAAAAAAAAATATTTCCAAACATACTTGTTAGTTATCAGTGCCTTTAATTCAACTTTTTAGGCGATTTCAAGCTGCTCCATTTGTTTTGCACTGCATGAATACTTTAGTAACATCTTATTACCAATTTCATGTCTCCACTTAAAGTTGGAAGGCATTACAGTGTTATATTTAAAACATAAGAAATAGTGCAATTTCCTCATACAAGGAATTTTTTTTATCTAAAACAAGTCAGAATCCTTCACATTGTACTTCCAGCAGATGCAAAACAACTGCCATGGCTACAGTCGCTCGTTTCTGTCAGTAAAAAAGAAAATTACTGACAACACCCACAACCCTTCTACAAATTAACAAGGTGGCTATAACTCGTAACTCACATGTTTTGGAAGCTGCCCCCTTGCCAATTCTGTGCTAATTTGTTATTTTTAATCCAGTCGACACATTCAGTCGCTGATTACATATATCAGCGTAAAAGGAGACATTCCAAACTTGTTCCCCATGTACAATTAAGTATTTTACAGATCATCTAAAAGCCACTTTTGCATGAAGTTTTTATGTTGCTTTTGTATCTGTTTGGATGCCAATACATCTGGTGTGTCACGCAGTGAACAAGCTACAGTTAGTTCTGATTGGTGTTTATTGTTTTACCCTGGACTTTAACAAACAATTACCACCAATCAGAATTTAATGTAACATATTTCACTGCGTGACACGCCGGAAGTGTAGTCTTCAAATTCAATCCAAGCAGACAAGATATGAAGCAACAGATAAACTGCGCATAAAAGTGTCTATTAAATAATCAAAAAAGGACTTGGATCATAGATGATGAACAAATCTGGAATGTCTTTTTTACGTTGATATATATGTTATCAGTGGCTGAACATGCTGACAGGATAAAATAATTAGCATGGAAATGGCGAGATCGGGGGGCAGATTTTTAACCACGTGAGTTAGTCACCTTGTGTTAATTTGTAGAAGGCAAGTGGGTGTTGTCAATAGTTTTTATTTTTTACCGACAGAAATGAGTGCATATACCTGCTACGGCTGTCTCAGATGATTTCTCAATTTAAAGAATAAAAAGGCAAATGACTAATAATTATTCACAGCTGCTGAAGATTAAAGAAACTTATATAGGGTAAGTATCATTTTGTATGAATTCTTCACCTCATGTATCGATATGGGTATTGATATTGAAAAATTATCGATACATTAATGCACTGATTAATCGTTTCACCCCTAAATAATGATGTAACAAACTGAACATAAATTTTTGTTTGGTAGCCTAGTAACTGGTATTACAAGGCTACTAATAAGCTACTAATAATAAAAAAGACAAAGGGCAATGGATGTTTAAAACAAAAAAACTAAGAAAATTAATGAGGGTGAGTGAGAAGGTTCAGAACTAAAGGATTCTGATTCTAAAGCGGCTGTGGATAAGTTTGTTTAAGAAAAAAGTGAAGGGAATAGGGTCATTTGTTTCTTCTTCCAGAGTCTTGGCAAATTTTACTGATCTGAAATGGAATTAAGCTAATTAAATAAATTAATACATAAAAAAATGTAATCTCTTTGTTAGTTCCTCCTAAATGTATGTCAATGTGGTCATCAAGGTGCATTTACTCATCTTACAGTAAATATTAATTGTTGTTCTAAAATTTTATACTAATATTGTTTAACCAAAGTCTATTCAATCCTGATTATTTAATGCTCTGCACCCTAACTGTCATCAAGAAACTTCCAGACCGAAATTATTGATCGCTATGGACTCTTACAATGGTGGCCAGGTACTAAACTGGGACAAGAAAAGAGTATGTCTGGTCTAATCATCGCAATATAGGGTAGTACACATTTTTGTTCAATATGCGTAGCTTTCATTGTGACATCACAGCACACGACATTCAATCTGGTTTGTACTGGATCACACCTTTAGTTTGATCTCATCCAAAAATGTTCACGCACTTTAACACTGAGTTTTGCTATATGTGTTTCTCGGGGTGTGTAAATAATGACCTTCCAAAAGAATATGGATGTATGATGATCCAAATAAAGCATATAATCGCCATTTGAAGGTATGTGTAATCAAATTCTAAAAAATGACACCTGTTACTGAACATGACCTGTATGACTTTTAATATAGCTGTTGAATCACAAACGCTGTTCTCATTTGTCTTAAATAGTTTTTCATTCATTTACTAAAATACTTAATATTTCATAATGAATGAGCATTAGCAATCTGATGCCATATATCTTGGTGACCCAACAATACATGCATAATATTCTGAATTATTGCAAGGGGGGGGGGGGGGGAAGTATCATTATTGGGTCTCCTATTTTAGGGCTGGGGCTCTAACTTTATTCAACGAAAGAGTAGTGGACTGCAATTTTCAAAAATCCTGAGCATTAGAGCAAAGAGTCAATCCGCTATTTCGGAATATACCTCATCTTGCTAAGGTTTCTTGATACATGTAGCGGTCGTTGTTCTGTCAAAATTCGAGCGAAAGCTTAAGTAAACGGTGTTCCTTAATGAAAACAACTCACATATGACACAAAGCGACAGTTCTGGCATGCAAGTGGATTCCAATGGTCGTGTAAACGTTCGATTTTTTTTTTAAAGCTTTACTGGCGTCGGACCAGTGACGGCAAATGTAATTTTTCACGTGAACACGCGTGTTACATCACTTCAGATCGGTAATTTTTAGCAGAAGAAAAGAAACAGACGCTGAGAGAAAAAATAAACAGCTCAAAATTCTATAGGTAAGGTTAAAAAGAGAAAAAAATGAACCCAATTGCATGTGTATATTGGTTGTCATCGAGGGGGGTCATGACTTTTGACACACTTGGTCTATCTATGATGTTTTGTAGTTGTCACGTCAAATATATATCATTTGTCCACCCACCCAGACAAGAAAAAATTATCTCTTACCTATAGTCATGCCATATCCTAAAATAAATAATGACACTTGTTTTGTTCCTTTTTTAAGTTCCAAATTCCAATATCACGTCTCGTCATGTTGTATGCTGCTGTAACAGTATCCGCATGTACTAATTACATCATTTCCTGTACTATAGTCTTTTTCAGTATTGATATAGAGTATTACCCCTTGTCTAAAACTAATTTACACCTGTTTGAGTTTTGTCCCTTGTATTTGCTATACCCTAATTACAATGGTAATCAGTTCATTTAACAGATTTTACTTAAATACTTATTGGGAATGTGGAACAAATTGTATTTACTTTCTAATGATTTATATAACATTAACCATGTGGATATACTAAAACAGAAGACAGTTATTTTCGTTTATTTATGCAACTTAAAATGTAGCAATTTAGACACAAATATGCAATAGAAATGTGTGGTTAAAAAAATATTATATTCAATCAATTAATGCCATTGTTGTCGTTCTTTGGAACCAATGAGTCACTTGGGCTCAGAAGTGATTTATTATTATTCCATATCATACATTATAAAATTAAATTATACACACCTATATTTTATAACAATTGAAATTAAGTGAAATCTCACACACACATTCATTTTTTCTCATTCCATCCCAAAACAGAATGCCAAAAAGGCAGAGCTATGACTTGGATGAGCTTGAGGCTGCTATTTCCGAAGTCAAGAGAGGCAGATTGACAGTCACTCAAGCATCCAGAGATTTTGGGATCCCACGGAAGACTATTGATAATCATGTCCGGGGTGTTTATAGTAACCACCAATTTGGACCTCAGAGGATGGTAACTGAGGAAGAGGAGGCTGCAATGGTCAACTACATGAAATACATGACGCAGCAAGGCTTCCCAATGTCTCGGATGATAGTCAGGCAGTATGTAACAACATTGGTCTGGAAAAGTGGACGCGAAACCCTGTTCAATCTAAATACAGGTCCATCTGATCGGTGGTTCCGACATTTTTGTAAACGACACACAGAACTCACTGAAAAAGAGCCAGAAAGACAAGATCGTTCCAGATCAAGAATGGCAAATCAGAATGTGATGGATCAGTATTTTCAACTTCTACAGAATACCATGGACAGGCTGGGACTCAAAGATAAAGCACAGTGCATATTCAATGCAGATGAGACAGGGTGGAGTGGTAAGGAAACGGCACATCAGAGTGTTATAGGCATAAAAGGCCAACATGCATACCAACAATTTGTATTATCAACAGCCCATATAACTGCTCATTTATCTATTTGTGCTGATGGTAGGGTTATGCCAACCTTTCTGATTTTTGAAAAATCATTTCCTCATACCACCTACAGAGATGTTGTACCCAACAATTGGCACTTTGCCTATGATGAATCTGGCTACATGGATTCAGAACTGTTTCTGGCCTGGTTCAAAGATCTCTTTATTCCAAACTGTGGTAAAGAAAGCCCAGTACTACTTGTCTATGACAATCATAACAGTCACATCAACTTGCAATTGGTGAAACTTGCACGTGAAAATAACATTGAACTGCTTGGCCTACCACCACATACAACACACATTCTACAACCCCTTGATGTTGGCATTAACGGTCCCCTGAAACATAAATTTAGTACATTAGCAACTAACCTTGGTTTTATTTACAAAAATAAAGTCATGAATAAGGCCAAATTTCCAGCGGTTTTAACTCATGCAATTGATCAGTTCTGTTCACCATCTAGAATTAAAGAAGCATTCAGAAAAATAGGACTGTACCCATTCAATCCAGATGCTATTGACAAAACACAACTTATACATTCACACTTTACCAATTCTAAAGTTGAAAATGTACCGGGCACTTCAGCCACACAAGAAACTCAGCCCAAAGTTGTTGATACTTTAACAGCATGTGCTACATGTGGTTCTTTTATCGGCGGTAACCCTCTAGTGAAAGAAGGCCTGATTCCACCATCACTCTCTGACATATTTCCTCCAGTACCAGCCAAACCCCAGGCTGCCAAAAGAAAGCTTGTTACAGAAGCCAGGGTAATAATTACAGATGAGTTTTGTAAGAAGTTAGAGGAGAAGGACGAAGAGGACAGGAAAAGAAAACAGGAAGTTTTGAGAAGAAAAAATAAAAGAGAAAAAAGAAAAAAGGAAAGAGAAACAGAGAAGACAAAAAATCAAAACTGAAAGAAACGAAGAGAAAGGCACAGGAGTTAAGAAAAAGCATGAAAAAAAATGTATGCATAAGCTGTAATCAAGAGGAGCCACTAGTAGACATGAAAGACGAAGGCATTTGCTGGATACAATGTGACAATTGTAGTAATGTGGTATCATCAGGTCTGTGTGGGCATTGATGATGCTGATGATGCTGCGGAATCATACTTCATCTGTGAATACTGTGCTGTGTAAAAATGTGTAGTGTATTTATTCATAAAAGATTTGAAATTTAATATAGTTGAATTGAAATATGGATGGGTTCATGTATTTGCTTTTTAAAAACATTTTAAAAGCAGTTAAAGCTTCATCCTGAAGAAATGTATTCATTTTCATCATATAACAGAATAGTATTGTAATATGCTATTATAAAAATCCAAAGAATGTTTCATGTTTCGAAAACAAATGTTACTAATTGAATAATGTTTGCATAGCCAAGTTTAATTCTGACTTGCTGTTTTTATTACTAATTTTCAACTGTCTATTTCTTTCAATATAGTGCTTACCCAAGTTTTATTATGACTTGTTGTTTTTCTTACTAATTTTCAACTGTCTATTTCTTTCAATATAGTGCTTACCCAAGTTTTATTATGACTTGTCGGTTTTGGTACAACTTGTTTGCAATTGGGGAAATGATGGAAATATTACACAATGAAAGTAATTTTGAAGTGAGGGATATTATTTAATAAATCATTTTCAAATACAAATTTATTTCAATTTTCAATTATCAAATATTAGTATCATATAATACTTCTTAACTTAAATGATCAAATATAAATATATGCAAACATGTAACATGTCTACTTAACAATACATAATCCTATTTGTGCAAATAGGAATAATTTTTATTTTCATTTCTCTCCTCTCCTCTTTCTTTCACTTTCTCTCTCATATATATATATATATAATTTTATTCTTTAACATGAAATATTTAGTATTCTCCTGATCTAAATGCAAATTGAAAACCATCTACCAAATGATTGGTTCATGAAAGGTCATATTAGAGATTATATTACTTAAGTTTGAAATAATAATAATAATAATAATAATAAATTCATTAAAGTGTTAATTGAAGGATGGGTATGATCACTTATGGGATTTTGTATCATTGCTTGAATACAAAATGGTGATCTAAACTATAGATACATTTTTTCATAAAAACTTTAATTTCGTGTACAAAAATGTATTTATCCCCTATTGACCCTCTTGTACAAAATGTGTCATGTTCCTAAGCGCATGCGCAATGACCGCATAGCGCTATTATCAGATAGCTGTACAATCTGCATAGAAAACACATTTAAGTGCACTTTTACAATTAATTTTTATAAAATATCAAGTGAGAAGGTCTGTAACACTTTTATTTACCAAAATTTGCTGTAAGTCCGTGAAATGTATAGATAAATTCAACAGATATTGTGTTGGCCGTTACTGGTCCCGAGTCCGACGATGAAAGCTGATTTCGATAGTAACATTCAATGCCTGTTACCAAGTTAATGTTATAGTGTTTCAAATTTTTATTACGCATTAGGTTCGTAACATGGCCAGGTTTGTTGTCGTAAGAAATAGATTTCATATCGGTATTTTAAAGAATGAAAGGATCAAAAACATAACAAAAATTGGCCGTCACTGGTCCGACGCCAGTAGTTACTACACTATTTTGAGCTTCCGAATGGAAAACCCTTCGGGGAAAACCCACCATGTTTCTTATTTTAGCTTTCCTTTTGAACTTTATATTGCTCTTCTGTAATACTGAAGTAAAATAAATCATTTATGCTTTCCGTGAAAAAGTCAGGTACCACAATTACAGATTTTTTTTTCCTTGGCAGCAAATGTCGGCTACAATCAGGGTCATATTGTTTCCCTCTCCAAGGCTTGGTAGCACAAAATGCACCTCAGTTTATCTGATCAAAAACATTAGTCTTTATCATAGGAACGATTATTTCTTGTCTTTATGAAATATGCATGTATTCTTCTATCGTATGAAGCAATCCGATATGATAATTTTTGCCGAAAAGATAATATAAATTGAATTTTACCTTTGTCAATCTGGTTATGTTTCGTGGCTGGGTCAAACACGTCTGATCAAGAGACAAATATAGACTGGACACATTCATTTCTTGCAATATGGCGGATTGTTTCAAAACTTCGCGGCACCATTCTACAGTTGGATTTTTTTTTTTTTTTTTTTTTTTTTTTTAGCCGGGTTTACAGACAGTTTTATATCTGCCTAGCAAAAGAGTTTTAGGGGAGCAGTTTAGATTTCTTTTGAGGACACAGGGGACCAGTCTCCATTTCTTTATTAAATTTTTTTGGCGGATGTGTTTTTGGCTGTATTTATTCTTTACGTGGTAAATTAACGCCTTTATTGGACTGCTTTTCTCATATGGACACAAAAGGATAATATATAATAAAAAAGTAGCCTCGAGCAACCACTTTTCGTTCACTTAACATGAATTTTAACGCGTTCGTTATAATATTATGATAATCTATTCAAATAAACCATAAAAAGTATTCAACTATATCTACTTCAGTTAATCAGCGTGAAAAAAAAGTTTGGCATTAATGTACATTAGTTCATAATTACCGTTTTTCCGAGCGTGTGTATGTTTACTTATTTCCGGAAGTGACATCCATGGTTCGCGACACTGACTAAAAAGTCACGTGGCATATGACCGGACCGTGCCAGTAAGACCAAGGTATGGATATTATTAGTTTATAGTGTCCCCATGTTTTGGAAATTTAAAAAAAATAAAATTAAAAATGAATAATTTTTTTCCGTTAATTCTATATGCAGTTTGTGCACTTACATTACTGCTTGCTTGTTCTTTACCAAATAAATACATGACTCAATAGACTGGGAGAGAGACAGACAGACATAGAGAGAGACAGAGGGAGAGAGAAATTTAAAAATAGGCACTGGTGAATGCATACACATTTTATTATAATATATTCAATGTCTTTTGATGTAGAATATAATATGTTTATTATGAAATAATACTGAAACGAAAAAGTCCGTAGTGAATATACATTTCGAGTGTAAATATTTCTTTTAAGAACCCCACATGATTAAAACCAAATATTTACATTGGTTATCTAGTTGTATTAATTCCCAAGGTTGATTTTCCGGTTCAAAATATGTAAACAAAGTTATCATGTGATCGGCGGCGCTATCTTTAGCATATAATAGAAAATTCAAGGCCAAAATGTATGACACAAAAAGGCATGATTGAAAACATAGATTTTCATTATGATTAGTTTTAAATTACATGAAATTACCTTTTTGAATCTCATTTTGTTTGATTTTACTATATAATTAAATTCTGTCGCTCTTAAAGAACGCTGGTGACAGAGCTGATGACGTCATTATCTCGAAACAAGCGCGTTAGATCGCGAGAAACATGGCGCACGATTGAAGGATCCGATCGACAACGGGCTGTTGGACGATACTGTACCGTCAAACATCACGTAAATTGAATAGAGTAGCTTACATAAATAAAAACAACAACAACAACAACAACAAAAATACACCCAGGGTGTGAAACAACCAAATTTCCATTCGCTGAATGCTAACTGTTGAGCATGCGCAACACTGTATCTAGTAAGCTGAGGTGTTTCGTTCATTGTGAAATTAAAACTATACCCGCCAACGGAAACGGTGTAAGTAGATACAAGTTCTTATTTATTGGTAGCTTGCGTCCTCTATTGGTACTTTTCCAAAGTACCAGCTTTATTCTTGTTTAATTAGGTTGAGAACCTACAGGCTAACAAACTTCCCGATTCCGAAATACATATCGTCAACATACATTTTAACCAGACACATAAATAAAAAAAGGCAAGATGTAATGAAGAATTAATGTGGCATATTATGAAAATTCATTTACAAAGAGACACCATTAAATGGTAAAAAGCATTGCAGATCAACATTACAATCCAACATTTTCATGTTGTTTTCCATTTTTCCTTTCGACTCTTTAAAAATTCATTGCCTATTATTATTATAGGATACTAGAGCGTCCTCTTTATTAGATTTGTTTTCGTTGTTGTTTTGCATCCGGGTGCTTTTGGGTTGTTTTTATTTCTTTAAGTAGAAGAGTACTTCTTGTTGGACTGTCATTCTTAGAAGTAAACAAAATGATATGTTTCAATGACTGACTATTGTTCCCGTCACACACCCTTGAGATTGAATAGTGTAGCGTACAGGGGAAGCAGGTCAGAACGTACACATTCAAAACGCACTGAAGTCAAAACGTACCAAAATTAAAACGTACCCAAGTCAAAACGTGAACAAGTCAAAACGTAACTCAGTCAAAACGTACCAAAGTCAAAACGTACCCAAATTAAAGCAAGTCCCAAGACGTTGAGGTTCGGACATTTACTGTTTTAGTTCTGTATGTTGAAAGTTCAGTATATCTGTAGATACTACTTCTCCGTAAGTTGTGAATAGGCATAGCTGGTTTTAGATCGATTTTCTTTGATCTGTGTAGACAAGACACCTTAATTAATGTAAAAACATCTTAGGTGGCGCTCTACAGATATTACTTACTTCTGAAAGAGTGACAGGTGTAAGATGAAGTTGTTTGCATTTGCAACATGCATAATGGAGAGAATGTTGGCATACCTCTATGCTACTTTCATGTACTGTGTCTGAAATTTCTTTGCATACTGTACTTGTGGAAATTGTACATGATCTAAGCACACAGCTGACCAAAATGCCTCTCCCACGTGCTCGAAAAATCAGCCTGAATTAGTCCAAAGTACATTAACTTTAAGAGTTATTAAAATAGGGAAAACAAATTTTGCCAGAGTAGGTAATATAAGTTTCTGAAAGTGCAATGAATGAATTACAAAATATATAAAAAGCAAAAAAAAGGTATCGGTTTTTGTTTTTTTTTCTTTTTTTTAATTTTTTTTTACAATTTATCTTTCAAATCCAGGAAGTAAAAATGACCAATCGAAGCTGATAGTTTTTTCATAGGTGCACATCTGAAGTAAGACCAAGATGTATACTCTATAACCCAAATTTCACCAATCAATCATACACAAAAATATAGGAAATTAAAAGTTCTTTTAACGATTCCTAAGATATACAAGGTCTTTTCTAAATAGCCAGATAACCAGTGAGGAAAGCCTTGGAAATTCTTTTTCTTTTAAAATCTAACCCTTTTGCAAAATACTAAACTGTAGAGTGCCATCTTAGCCGCGGAAATTTCAATTGATATTGAGACCCCTTTAAATAATTTAATTTGCAATAACTCAGAAGGCACAGCCTAAACACATTCACAAGCTAGGAATTAATGTCAGATGCGCACAGGGAGTTGTTGGGCTCTAATTGGCACTGAATATTATAATTGTTCCGCAGACATAACAATATATTGCCTATTGCCTGGTGACGTCCCGTTAGAGGTTTTGTAGTCTAGATACGAGACAAAACTTCCAAAAAAACGACATTGTTTCGTATGCAATAATTGGAGTTTATATATCCTCTGCCAGGCAACCATGCAAACACTTTCAGGAGCTCCTATCGCAAGACAGTTGTCGGCCAGCTCGCATGGTTGTGTTAATTAGCCATCCAGCAAAGATCAAAGCAATACAAGTTTAGAAGTTATGATATTGACAACATCATGTATCCGCGGCTCAGTTAAAGTGACAATTAACTGATCGTGATTAAAAAATGCCTACAAGACTGAGAACAGAGAAAGCGCTACAAATTAAATTGGATTAAGGTGGAATTTTGCAGGTATGTTATCATATCTCTCTATTTTACTTGTCGCTAAGCGCTAAATCTGATTAATGTAAAAATTTCATTTTGCAGGGCTACCGTGCAAACAACTGCAAGAGCACATATCGCAAAACAAATGTCGGCCAGTGCGTTTTTGTATGATAATTAGCCTTCCCGCAAGATCCCATCAATGAACGTAGTTATGATAGTGACAACATCATGTAATCGCTGTTCGTTAACTGTTCATGATCAAAAGTTGCCGAAAATACTGGGAACAGAAAGCGCTATAAATTTTACTTAGTTGGATTGTTTCAGGTGTGTAATCATATTTCTGCAGTTCATTTTGTCATATTTAACGAAAAACTGTAGCCGGCAACGTATAGACGATGTCAGTGGATACAAGTTCTAATATATTGAATCCCCCGGTTAAGAGGACATCCTTTATAGCAGCTGGTTTTAAATTTTTTTCAAGCCATCTTTAAAGTTTCTGTGAATAACAGTGTACACAGCTATAACCAGCGTTTCTGTTTATACCAGGAATTGGCACATCTCACCTCAGTCCGCGTGGGTTCGAGTCTCGGTTCGGCCAACGTGGGCATATGAGAAAGCTTGTCATTAGCTTGGTAGTTCTTCCCAGGGTTTTCCCGGGTTCTCGCTCCACTAAATATACTGGCCGCCATGCGTATTATGTGCTGAAAAATGGCGTTAGATCCACAAAACCAAACTAAACTTGATGCAAGCATTGACCTAAAGGTACACCACTTGATGCAAGCATTGATCAGTTGGTTTTCATGCTTGGTTTACAAACTCCTATTAACCTTCAAAAGTCCATCTGTGCTAATCAATAGGCAGAGCATTGGTCCATCTGTGCTAATCAATAGGCAGAAAATTCTTTGCACAGCCTAACACTGACTAACATACTTGCAAAAAATATTCGGTTTGGAGTTGCACGTGACTTGTCACATTCTTACCATGTGACATGTGCATCTGAAACTAGAAAACAGTTTAAAAGATCTCGTATACTAGAGTGGTTTTTTTTAAATACAGGCAGTATCGCTATTTATCAAATATAATTCTAAAAACTCATTTGTTAATTAAAACCAATAGGGCAGCGGCAGGTCTTGTTCAATTTTTGTGATGCTGGTGGTGCTAATTACATTTGTACTTATGGCCGGAGTATTGCACAAGGGAAGTAATTTGGACATTGTCAGTTGCAAGGATTTCACTCCAGTAATGCAAAGAAATACTTCGTTTTAAGTGTCGGCTTAAATTTATTCTGTAAATAGCAGAATCGTGTACCAGTCACGTACGAAGAAGATAGAATATGTGCCCGACAATATTGGACTGTCTTTACAACATTGAGGTAAGACAATGTTATGCTATAATAACAAAATTGTGTACCCGTCTCTCACGAAGTTAAAAAAAAGCAGTGTATAGGACAAAACTCAATTTGTATCGATGATATCTTATTCCCTTTCCGCCTCCTGTGGACGCATAGTAGTGAGGGCGGGACCGGCTGAACGTAGAAAGCATAGGTTTTAAAGGAAAATGCATGCTCAAAACGAAACTAACAATAATTTGTTGAAAATAGATTCATCTTATTTGCTCCATTGACATCGTTCTTCAGTCAGACATGTATGATTATATAGTGTCTGCGCAAATACATCGGGCACATTATAGGGTCGGCTCAATATAGACAATGCTAGCAGATAAAATTATGGACGACACTTCTAAGGAAACTTTTCTAAATTTTCATAAATTTTACTTTGAATTTGTTTGTTTTTTCTGTCCGATAAAAAATGTCGAAAAGTTGTGAAATTAAGACTGTTTAATGTGAAAAAAGGCCGTAAGTCGCGTTGAAAGTCAAGTTCACACGTACGTAGAGGTTTCCTCTTTTAAAAATAGAGCATGACTACAATTAATATGGTCACATGATGCCTCAATATGTAGTGTGAGACGCGAATAGCAGATAGACCTCGATCTGCTTTTACCTTAATTTGTGGTAATAGAAGACTATTTACAGCTGTTGCCGATAGGATGGCATCGTTTTAATACACAGTAATGTATTCTCCAAGGAGAAAAGCAGTTTTGATCTGCAATATTTACAGCAATAGATAAAGCAAAGCATTTCTTGTGTAATGGGATTGTGGGGGTCATTCAATGTATTACTGGGTGAAAGTTTACGTTGTAACGACCTCTCTCTCTCTCTCTCTCTCATGTTGTAGTTAGATATCTACAGCAATCATAATTCCTTTGGCAAAGTATGCTAGACACTCTGTAACGCTTGTAGCTTAGTTTCATCGACACTGTTGCAAGTATGGTCTTGCAATTTCATGCATGCATTCACATTTATCACTTACATTAACATCAATAAAAAGTCAGTTGAGGGTGTAATTACCTACATTTCTTGCTAAACTGGCAATGCCAAATTTTTGGATTATGTACTATATACAGGCGAAGCAGACAAAACATCAACAGAATTTCCTGTTGGTTCATTTTTGCACAGACCTTCAAATTTGTATCTAATTATAAGCGTGAAAGAAGAGAACAATGTTTCATTTTATTTGAATTTTGGTTCATACAAATATTTCACTCGGTAGCTCAGTTCGTGGAGAGTCAGACTCGTAATGCAAGGGTCGCGGGTTCGATACATGCCCAGGCCAGCCCGGGTCGGTTGCTTCTGTGAGTCACTTGCCTCCCATTTCATCGGCATGATATAGTCAATAATATGTTTAAAATGCCATTACAACGAACAAAAACAAAAGAAAAACATTGCCATTAGCAAAACTCTCCCAGAAAAAGCGAATCTGAGTGCCGTCACCAGCATGTTGTTCAGTTTCTCCAATTAACTGTCTTTGCTTTGTATTATTATTATTATTATTATTATTATTATTATTTGGTTCAGTTTCATAAACAGGTACTCGTTTGTGTCGCTTTCCATCCATGCTGAATACAATCAAGGGGATGTTTTAAGTAATGTTTTGAGAAATTGTAACCAGGCCGCGTGTGTGCTTATATATATATATATATATATATATATATATATATATATATATATATATATATATATATATATATATATATATATATATATATATATATATATATATACACGTGAGGTGTGTGTGTGTGTTTTATGAATCCTGCCTCTTCTAAGTGGTAATATTACTGTATGTAGTTTATTATGTTACCGTCTAATCCCCCACTTTATACCCATCCTCATAAAAGGTAAAACAAGCAATTATGTTCTTCTTGTATATTGTACCAACGCTTTTATATGCAGTCTTACTTGTTTGGTGTTACGAGCAAAACAAACGTCTCGGTTTATTATTATCACCCAATAGAAACCTGTACCGGTGACATGTTCAGGTAAAAATAAAAACATTGCACAACTGAGCGCAATTTGTTCAGGTATAAATAGCGTTCCAGTTATGCTGACCGTGTGCTTCTTCATTCAAGTACTTATTACTACTACATCACAGATAGAACTGAGAGAGAAACAAACATGGTGCTGAAAATTGGCAAACGAGGAGTCCACTCTGGTAATACTCTAAAAGGACCAACATCGAGTTACTTGCGTCGATACAGGTAAGTGTTATTTACCTTTACATGCCTGACTGTGTGTCTTACTCTGTCGTCAAACCACATTTACGTATAGTGGCGTCGCGTGGGGGAGGGGCAATTGCCTCCAGGCGAAGGGACGCCGTCGGAGCTTCTTTTTTTTCGCAGCTTAAATTTTCATAGTATTTCACCTCACCTTAGGCTAACGGGGGAAATTCTTCACAAAACTCATATTTGGTTGGGGAGAGGGGTGGAGGTTGGCAATTATTATGATTCTTAAACACAATAATATTACCGTCGCCAATAATGAAGATCGTAGAAGCAAGGGTTTATTTCATCTTCACTATCTTACAGTACTTCTACCTTTGTCACGGTTAACAAAAACAACAACTACCACGACCACTAATATCCCCGCCATGTAGTAGTAGTAGCAGTGGCGTCTGCATAGAGTTTGCAGAAGTAAATAAAAGCTCTTTGGAGTGAGGGTGGTAAGCGGGGTGGGGATGGGGGGGGGGGGGGAGGGGTAATTGCTGCAATAATAATGCAGATTTCCATAGTTCACAGTTCATATCCTTTATAGCAGTCATTTTAAAAACATTGAATAGCCTAGCCAAGGACGATGAGCCTTGTAAATAAACGAATAAATAAACATATATTTCCTTTAATATGGGATTTAACAAAGCCAGATTTATATATTTGAAATCTATTAAAGCATGTAACAACAATTTTGTTTGTGTGTGTGTGCTATCGATAAATAGAAATCCGTTTGTCTTTGTTAATATGTTACACACACACACACATATGTGTGTGTGTGTGTGTGTGTGGAACCATTAGAGGCTTGCTTGTCCCTATTATTCTTTTGAATTTGCATCTCATTTCGTCAAAATTATTTGCAATCTTTTTTCTCACCAGGCTGATCAATACTGCTTACAAGCCAATGGACCCTTCGCATAACATTGGTCGACAAGATGGCAGCAGTCAATGCACGGCAGACGCATCGCTCTGAAAACTGTGTGCAATCTGAAAGCTATAGCGATATTAACGGGTGTTTAATACATGAATTAAGTCCAGGAAGATTTCCATTGCTAAACGCTGCAAAGAATTTCATGTCAGTGAATACCAGTGATGGATATCAGTCGTCTTCTCCATGTGCTCGTGGATCACCCACATCATCCCCTGCTAGCCACCATTGCCTGCACCTACTCCCGACGTCCAACAGCACGGATGATGCTCCCTTCTCTCAAAATTATACACAAGATGATATTGCGTACTATGATCTTGATTCTCGTCCTGAGGATACTGATAACCCGCAAGTATCACAGATTCCTAATCAGGAATATATAGACATGTTGGACAAATTCTTTAATGGAGAGCCAGCGGGTGTATATGTGGGTAAGCTCGTAAACTTTACAAACAACAAAGAAAACCTTATAAACTGGTACAGGACTATTTTAATAAGTCGGGCGCAATTGTTGCCAAACTGTCCACATGGTGCGCCAATTATTAGACGCAATTCAACAAAATTCAGTGCATCATATAAATATGCAAAGGATTGTTACAATTTACAGCTTTTTATTCATGGAGAACAACCCGATGTTATAGAGGAATTATTCAATGGTCGGATGACACGTAGTCACAACAGATTAGAAAATGTCTCCACACATGAAAACTACTCACTGAATAATAGAGTGGAAACAGCAGAACTTAAAGCAATCGTACACAGCTGTAAGAGTGACTTGAACTCAGTGCAACACGAACTTAATAAAATAATAGGTCATTTGAACAATCGGATTGGCATCCTTGAAAAGCAAAACAAAGAACTCTCTACCGACAACATACATCTTAAGCATGCCTTACTCAGACTAGAGACCTTAGTAACAACTAAGTTTCAGCAATATGACAGCACAATGAAACACTCTCTTAATACAAATGTATCTTCTGTTGTTACCGGTAAAATTTCAGATGGCAATCACAGTGCAAATCAGACAGCACGTGACCATCTACAAAATCAACACACGGGAAGCAACGGGCAACAGCAATCTCAACACCAAATGAATTCAGACCCAGTAGCATCATCTACAAGGTCAACTCCTAACTCACTACCACGTGTTCAAGTACAACCAGTGTGTAATGTTCCACCAGAGGATATTACGATTAACCCCACACGAGGCGATCTCCAGACGTCAACATGCATGAGATACTCTGATGCCCTGAATGCGACTCTGAGGCCATCAGAGACAATCAACTCAGTCACACAAACTCGCCGCACAGTATCTACTTCTGATGATGATGAAAACACTTCTCCCAAACGGAGTGCACCTTCTCTCAGCATAATCTCAAGTACTGATATTGCAAATGAAGCACATGATCAGCGGACTCAGTCTCTTGCCATTGATGGACAATCTCAAACAAGAGCAAGTTTAAAGGATATTAATGTATGTATGAAAACCAATCATGTACAAACAAACAAAATGTCAATCCAAGAAAAACTATCTAACTTAGCGCATGGAAATAATTCTTCGAATAATTCTTCAAGTAATTCAGCATCCCCAAACACAGTAAAATCTCACCCACTATCAACAACAACAGGTCACAATCTATTAGACCAGGAGGAACAAAACTTTGAAAATCCCGGTGAAGTTTTCATAGGGGTATATAGGAAAAGAAATGTCAGCTATTTTATTTGGGGAATTGATAATTCATCCACTAGGGCGGGCATCTATGCTCATTTCCAAAAAAATGGCGCAAAAATAAGCTCTCTGGCCTTGTACCGCAGCAAATCTGGAACCTTATATGCACGTATAAATGTTAATTCACAATATGCACAAATAGTAGAATCGGAAGATTTCTCCTGGCCCGATGGTATCATTTGCACTCACTGGAAATCTCCTGCTAAAAGGGTCAAATCACCTGTTAAAAACTACAATAATTGATAACATATTCTGTTTTATTATATCTCACTAACCTATTCCTTATATGATTTTTGAAACTACAATGTCAATTTTATTTCTTTACATATGTAAACTAAGTGTAACAATGGCTTTAAATTTACTTTTATGGAATGTCAGAGGCATAATGTCATCGACAATATGTCTCGGCAATTTATTGGATCAGTATGACTGTGACATTGCATTCATAAATGAACACAAGCTTCGTCCACAAAATGCATCGTTTATGGATTCCATACATTCCAAATATGCAACTTTCACCTGTTGCCAGGAGACATCAGATCCCTTCGGGCCAATCAAATGTGGCAAATCAGGGGTCTCAATTATGTTCAAAAAACAACTGGAACAAAAAATTGTACCAATGGAAAACATAAACGACAGAATTATAGGTGCAAAGCTTGTTGGTCTCTCTCACAAACCTCTATACTTAATTTGTGTCTACATGCCCTCAGAGAACGATATTAAGCACTACCGTGAAATAATTGAGATTCTTGATGACTTGTACGAGCACCTCTCGGAAGAGGGGCATGTCATTATTGCAGGTGACATGAACGCAAGTTTGATAGACTGCTCTAGAGTTAACGCCCGTAAATGTAAAGAATTAAAGGACTTCGTGGGCCGAAATCAGATAAAGGCGATAAATACTGCACCAAACTGTATCGGTCCAAAATATTCATATGCCCCTTTTCAAACCATGCTCGATTACATATTGACTGACAGCATCGTTAGTTCCAATGTTAAACGTTGTGAAATAATCCAGGAAGGTAAAATTTCTACAACATCAGACCACTTACCTGTATTCTGTTCAGTTCCGATCCAAAACAATATAATCCCAAAGGTATCGAAACTGCACGACCTAACGGCATGGCACAAAGTCGGCAACAACGAGATTTGTCACTATCAAAACGCACTAGCACGTAACTTACAAGACCGCCTAACAAGAGAGATTAACGGTCCGCACGAAATAGACCGACTGTGTACTGATATAACTGAATGCATGCTACAAGCTGCACGAGACGCGCTTCCCATTAAGCGTTTTAACCCACACACAAAGCCATACTGGAATGAAACATTAAAGCGGAGTCATAAAATAGAACGTGAAGCACGCATAGTCTGGGTGAAACAAGGCAGACCAAGAGGCTTGCAGCACGAAACATATGCTCTATATAAAAAAGCAAAGCGTGAATTCAGGAACGCTCAACGAATAGCTAGTGAATCTTTTCTGAATAACTCCCTGAATGAAATTCAAGAAGCGGCCGAATGCGATTTACGCCTTTTTTGGCATCTAATTAAAAAGAGCAAACCGAACAAACACAAATCTTGTGTTGAAATTTTTTATGGTGGTAAGACCTATTCTGACCCATCTTCGGTAGCTGGTGCTTTTGCAGATTTTTTTTCTGAATTGTACACACCGAAAGATTATGATATTTATGACAAAGACTTTTATAACTCAGTAGAGAAAACAATCTGTGATCTCAAACATTATTCTAAGAAGCACGTACATAGACAAGAAACTTTAGATGATGAAATCTCTGATCAAGAACTATGCAGCGCACTTCGTACGTTAAAAAAGTCGAAAGCTCCAAGTCATGATCACCTTCAAAATGAGCACCTTATCTATGGTGGTCCTCAGCTAAATAAAACAATCTTAAAATTGTTCAACTCGATATTAAAGCATGAATATATACCAAGTACATGGAGAAGAGGTCTTACCGTGCCTATCTACAAAGGTAATGGGAAAAGCAGAGCTGATCCCGATAGTTATCGGCCAATATCCTTGTTACCAGTGCTGTACAAATTATTTGAAAAAATTATGCAAGCAAAGATTAATAACTTCTTGGTGACGAAGGAAACCATATTCCCTAATCCACAACAACAAGGCTTTCAAAAGAATCTAAGCTGCCTCACGGCCTCTTTTAATCTTCAAGAGGTCATTAATTATAACTCTGACTGCGGTAGCCCTACCTATGCTGCCTTTCTCGATACTCAAAAAGCCTTTGACACCGTTTGGCACGCTGCTCTACTCTTGAAACTATATAATTTGGGAATTCGGGGGAAAATCTGGAGAATAATAGGGAATACATATCAAAGTGTACAAAGTGCAGTCGTAGTTAGCAAATACCAGTCTAGATGGTTCGATATCAAGCGAGGCGTTAGACAAGGAGGCGTCCTGTCCTCATTTTTGTATCTGGTATTTATAGACGAGTTGCTACAGCAATTAGTAAAAAGCACACTGGGATGTAAAATTGGAAGTTTAGAGTGCTGCTGCCCTACGCTTGCAGATGATCTCACGTGCCTGTCAAATTCTCCAGATAACTTAGCTAAAATGCTAGAAATTGTTCTCAAATATTCTAAAAAATGGAACTACAAACTAAACTCTACAAAGTCATATATTATAATATTTGGCAAGAAAAGAAATTCTAACTATAAGCTGTCTCTAACACTTGACGAAGAAATAATTACTGAAACTGACTCCGTCACTCACCTAGGAATACTACAGGATAAATCACGTCGTTCCATCAACCGCACCCGCAACGCTTGTAGAAGAGCAAGGCAGGTCTTTTTTAGTCTTGCAAACGTTGGGATGGGTACCCCAAACCTAAACCCCAAAACATCCGCGAGTTTATATAAGAAAATCGTGATTCCAACCTTACTATATGGCTGCGAACTTTGGAATGAGCTTCAAAAATGCGATCTACTGGAGCTCAACAAATTGCAACATTTTACAGCAAAAAGAATTCAGGGATTTTCTGAACAAACGCGGTCAGATATGTGTGAGTCAATGCTGGGACTAATAAGAATCACAACCGAAATTGATCGACGTAAACTTCTCTTCCTAGGTAAACTCTGCACCCTGTCCAATAACACCATCTCCAAACAAATATTCCTCATACGTCTTCACATGTATTTTGATAGCACCCAATCTGTACAATCTGGTTTTATTCCAGATATTTGGAATTTACTTCAGAAGTATGAGCTTACAGATTTCCTCCTGAACTTCATTAATCAATCAATTTTCCCTAACAAATCTCAGTGGAAACAATTGGTCAACATGACTTTACTTGAAAAGGAAGAGACTACCTGGCGCGACAGAATCAATAGACATCCTGATTTTTCTAGATTCCAACACTTACAAACACAAATCCGCCATTCCACTCTGTACTATATTGCGAGGAATAATTATGAACGCAAATTAACCAGGTTTATAGCATCCCTGTGGGTATTAAAGCCAGGCCATGACGTTACTCACTGTCAAAAATGTGGTCAACAGTATACCGACCTCCTTCAGCATGTGGTCACATCATGTATATTAACAAGACAAATTGCCGACGACTTTCACTGGTATGTGTTGGACAAGTTTGGACTTGAACTCCACATAGAACTTACCCAAAGTAACGACGAATCACAGTTGCTAAAACTGTTAAGAACTGACATTGAAAGTAGACTTGACAAAACACGATTTCACCATTTTCAGATCTGTTCATTCCAATTTCTCGTCCTTGTATCACGAGTCTACTTCATAGCCTGAAGATCAAACATGTGTCAAAAGCAAAAATTCCCAATTCAGCTCCTGCCAAAACTCTCTACCTATATGACCTTACTTTAAAAACAAAGTCATTATCATTAATGGATCAGTACCGTAATAAAAAGTTTATTTTTTCTTTTTTTTTTTTTTTTTTTTTTTTTTTTTTTTTTTTGGGGGGGGGGGGGGTTCCCTATAGATTTATGTACAAAGATTATGTGCTATTTTGTATGTTTGCATGTATTTCCTAACTATTGATATTGTATTTGTTTCTTCCTCGTCTGTATTAGTGTAATATGTATCACTGACTTTCTGGAATGTTTTCCGTAATCTTCAATGTAAATTGTTAAATGTATCTCTCTCTGTTCTATTTTCTATGTTTGTAAATGAACTCTCCTTATGGAGGAAATAAAGATTGATTGATTGATTGATTGGTGACATGTTCAGGTAAAAATAAAAACATTGCACAACTGAGCGCAATTTGTTCAGGTATAAATAGCGTTCCAGTTATGCTGACCGTGTGCTTCTTCATTCAAGTACTTATTACTACTACATCACAGATAGAACTGAGAGAGAAACAAACATGGTGCTGAAAATTGGCAAACGAGGAGTCCACTCTGGTAATACTCTAAAAGGACCAACATCGAGTTACTTGCGTCGATACAGGTAAGTGTTATTTACCTTTACATGCCTGACTGTGTGTCTTACTCTGTCGTCAAACCACATTTACGTATAGTGGCGTCGCGTGGGGGAGGGGCAATTGCCTCCAGGCGAAGGGACGCCGTCGGAGCTTCTTTTTTTTCGCAGCTTAAATTTTCATAGTATTTCACCTCACCTTAGGCTAACGGGGGAAATTCTTCACAAAACTCATATTTGGTTGGGGAGAGGGGTGGAGGTTGGCAATTATTATGATTCTTAAACACAATAATATTACCGTCGCCAATAATGAAGATCGTAGAAGCAAGGGTTTATTTCATCTTCACTATCTTACAGTACTTCTACCTTTGTCACGGTTAACAAAAACAACAACTACCACGACCACTAATATCCCCGCCATGTAGTAGTAGTAGCAGTGGCGTCTGCATAGAGTTTGCAGAAGTAAATAAAAGCTCTTTGGAGTGAGGGTGGTAAGCGGGGTGGGGATGGGGGGGGGGAGGGGTAATTGCTGCAATAATAATGCAGATTTCCATAGTTCACAGTTCATATCCTTTATAGCAGTCATTTTAAAAACATTGAATAGCCTAGCCAAGGACGATGAGCCTTGTAAATAAACGAATAAATAAACATATATTTCCTTTAATATGGGATTTAACAAAGCCAGATTTATATATTTGAAATCTATTAAAGCATGTAACAACAATTTTGTTTGTGTGTGTGTGCTATCGATAAATAGAAATCCGTTTGTCTTTGTTAATATGTTACACACACACACACATATGTGTGTGTGTGTGTGTGTGTGTGGAACCATTAGAGGCTTGCTTGTCCCTATTATTCTTTTGAATTTGCATCTCATTTCGTCAAAATTATTTGCAATCTTTTTTCTCACCAGGCTGATCAATACTGCTTACAAGCCAATGGACCCTTCGCATAACATTGTAGTAAATACAGAAAAAAAAAGAAAAAGAAAAGAATAGCAAACAATAATGGGCTATGTCCAGATATAATATTCTCTCTCTCTCTCTCTCTCTCTCTCTCTCTCTCTCTCTCTCTCTCTCTCTCTCTCTCTCTCTCTCTCTCATAGTATAAATGTAACAATAGGTACAAAATTTATTGACAGATAACTAAACATATTTGGCACTATGAAGACATACATACTTACATATATACTTAGTTTTTATAATGAAACTCATAATAATATTACAAAATGGAGAAAGTTATAGGAAGAATAAAATTATTACAATAAATAAACTATCACCAAATGAATGAAAATGAACAATAATGAGTAATTTATAACCCTAGTGAGTTTTGGCAAAAATATTAAAAATACTGTTTTATGTCGGTCAGGGGTGGGGGAGATCAAAAGATAAAGGTAATTAAACTATTTCTAAGTTTTAGAGATCATATATATTATTCTCATAACTCTTGCATTGTGGCATAAAATGATATTCATCCATGATTATATCGCAAAAAAACTCATTTTCTATTCACATAAGGTACAGTTTGTCCTAGGTCATCATCCCATTACTACATGAAGTCTACGAGAGGATGTTCTTAATTGCGTGAGATGTATTCTGAATTTCTTGATAATAATAAAACGATGATACTCTTTATATGACAAACTGACTTATAAATGAATATCAAGTCTTGATGTTTTTCAATCTAGAATGCCAATCATGCATTCAATTTTGTTTTCTAAACGTCGCTGAAAAGCATACATATAAAAATATCACACCTTGTTGTAATCATATATATTTACATTCCTTGATAATATAATTTGTCATCACTTGATACTCTATCTCCTTTTCGAAAAATCATGATTTAGTTTTCTATGTATTAATAATTAACTTCCACTTCAAACAATATTTGTGTAGTACATCAATGCACTTTTGAAAATCTTGATTGGATGATGAAAATATCTTACATCAGCAGCGTACAATATTAGAAACATTTTTTCATATCCATATCAATACCCTATCATTACAAATCTGCTCCAAACCATTTTTAGGAACATTGCAACAAGAATGGTGATGAACACCCACCTTGTCTTACACCAGTTTTACAGAAAGGTTGACATGAAATATCGTTGTAAAATTTTACTCGGCTACTCACTGTGTCATACATGGATTGCACAATACTAACAATTTTACCTGGTGTACCATTTTTCACCTAGTTATACCATAACAAATCTCTTACTTCGTAATCAAAATCCTTTTTAAAATCTTGAAACGCGCAAATTAATTCTGATATGAATTAATTAAATCTGTAATTAATCCATGGAGGGTAAATATGTTCTTGACATAGCGGCTCGAAAGCAGCTGGAGCCCCGATGGATATGCATCTACATATTCGTAAAATCGGATATTCAAGATAAGCGCAAAAAAGTGTTCTTATCAAACTCAAATGGAGCAATCCCCAATATATTTCAGCATTATCATTCGAACCTTTTATATGCAATAATATAATGTACCCCTTACACCAAGATAATGGGAAGATACCAGTACTAACAATCTAAAGCATTTATCCAAGACTTTAACTGTTTAATAGCCTTATAGATTTTGTTCTAGGTAGCTGCATAAAAAAATGTTCCCTTTTCTTCCTGGAATAATTGTCATAAATTTCGATTTCTTCATCCGGTAAAATAAATAGGTCTTCCAAAGAAATGCCAGCATTTTTACGATGTCACAAACATTCAACATTTTATAATATTCGATGTTCTAGAAGAGAATTAATTTGTTTATCAATATAATGTTTTTTGTTTTGCTTTCTTTTCTTTCTTTGTTTCTTTTTTTTTTTTTTCCTTTTGGGAGGACGTGGATTTGCAATTTGTAACTTTCTCCTTAAATCGTGACTCTGAATCACATATGCATGATACGTATATTTTCTTCTTTTGGAACACGTCAAATATTCATTTGTCTGTTTATACAGTCTTTCTTGTATTCCTTGAACTCGTGGATGTGCCATCGTTGTGTTTTGAAAGTATTATGCACACATACCTTTTCCTTAACACTTTGGTATTAAAAAGGGGAAAAGCAGCTGCCTCGATAATTTTATTTTTATTTTATTCTTTTTTCAGGAGAGAGGCTGTGTTAACTCGCTCCAGTATCAGACGGCCTGATGACTCCGCTAATTTCGATCGAGTCCTTGGTGACCTTGACCTTGTAGAAGACAATGTCGTCTACTCATTAAACAAGAAAGGGCGATGGTCACTACCTAGCTTATTGAAGGAATCAATCAATCGAGGAGAATATGACGAGTACACTTTTGGTGTTCAGTTGGTTGAGTACCATATAATCAAAAGACGAAGTAATTGCATTGGATTGTGCTCTACAGTCGGTCCGGTGAAGCAGATCAAGGAGAAGCGGGGAAGGCGAAAAAGGTCTGGATACATCCTTGCTGCTAGCATTCTAAACGCACGACCGGCTGGATTTGGACGAAGAAGGAGAAAGAGGAGGCACAATCGTCAGCATCAAGTCGGGGGAGCAGAAGGGGAGAACGAGGGAGAAAACTTCGACCAACAAAAGCCGATCACGCTGTATGAAGTATTCTATCCTTCTCCAATCACGAGCTCTATCTGCCATAACGCAAAATACATCCGGCCTTATTCATTCCCAACAGACGGCCAGTCGAAACGTAAAAGATCCCACAGGGGAAGGAAGCGAGGGATGTCGGATATTGTTAAACATGAACTCGATATGATGTATGGTTCCGAAGAAGACTTTGATATTGATGAAGAGGACATCCGTAATGATCTGGTAGAAGGCAGTGATTCTTTCAATCATGAGTCTACAGACCTCTTGCTTGACGATCTTTTGTCCCGCGCCCTAAGAGCTTCAGAACGCTGTGATCAAAATTGTAAACGTGAGGGTAACTTGAGGGTACAAGAAAGTACTTGTACAGGGAATCTTGAAAAGAGAAACGTCGTTTACATTGAAGGAACGAATAGAAAATACAACAAACCAAACTCTAAGAATGTGGCTGCGAATAAGAAGCATAGGATGGACACAAAAAACATTGATCCCACTATAACGGAGTCTGTTCACATCATTCTTTCAACTGAAGAAATTTCCTATCTAAGTCTGAGGGAGAAATTTGAGGACAAGATTATATTTGGTGAGTGTATTCCTAGAAAGTTCATCCTGGACATAACAGAAAATTTAAGACGAAGTTCAGTGTTGAAAGCCGGGAAGTTTCACATCCTAGCGTGCTTAGTATTCTCTCATGATGTTAACAATGAGATAAACAATCAGCTCGAGCATGTTTACAGAGTTCATCTGAACATGAAAATGACCACATGTTTGAGGTCTCTGAAGATCGAGACTTTGTTTGATTACATGGAGTCAACGGTTGAAGAACTGATACAGCGAACAGTGTTCTTTATGGAAACCCTCCCTGAGGAGGTTTTTATCCCCAGAACCTTCCCGATAGTCGGAAAATCACTGACGAATTTTCAAAACCTAAAAGACTGTTCAAAATGGGAGTGCGGCAACTATCTACCTGATGATTGCCATTTCTATAGTAACATATTCCGAGTAAACAAAGACAACTTCTTGCCTGAAGGCGAAGGATACGAGTTAGTTGGACCCGATGAGGTTATGTGTTACATTTGCTACGAAGAGCTTGGCAGTAACATCCACTCTACGGCCCTGCTAAAGTGTGGACACTGGTTCTGTGACTCCTGCTGGCGAGAGCACTTGCTGACGTCAATCAGAGAAGGTTCAAGGAAAATGTTATGTCCGGAGTATGACTGTGAAAATGAGGTCGATGATGGAACAGTGATGTCGTTGATGAATCTTGATGATCTTTTGAAATTTCAAAAGAGGTGCCACGACCATCATGTCGAGGAAGGCCGAGCTGCAAAGTGGTGCCCCAATGCGAGATGTGGCAGAGTTCTACAGACCACTTTAAAGGGACCTGTAATTGTTCATTGTGAATGCGGTCTAGCCCTTTGCTTTGAGTGTCTGCAAGAGGCTCACTGGCCGGCCCCTTGCGATAGGGCATCCAACTACAGAGACAAGTTGAGGAAGAGTGGAGACGACTCTATTGTTCCAGTTGAGGCAATCAAACAGGTTGAAGTTCGCGGTAAGAATTGTCCTTTCTGTAAAAGATTCTTTGAGAAAAATGGCGGATGTCCGCATATGATGTGCCCATGTGGACAGGCTTTCTGTTGGGGGTGTCTCAAAAGCTGGGAAGGAAACATTCACAATGGGGGAGACTGTTTTAAGTATGGCTACAGTGACACGGCCTACACCACTCTGGTCAGCATCCAACCAGAGGACATCCTGATGCATCGAAAGCGCCACAAATGGTATAAACTGGCGCTGCAGCAAAGGACACAGAGACATCCTTTGAAGACAAAAATAATGAAATTAGCATTGCCTGGTTTGTCTCAAAAGCTAAAGCACTACTTGACCAAGAAATGTCGTGCTGGAGAATGTGAAAAGTTGAGGAACTATGTCGTTAAAGGGGCACGCGTTAGCAGCGATTCCGAAAAAATTCCACATATCTTGAAAAGCTTGATTGACCTGTACTTGGAGGTGCATCATCTAGTTGAGTATACTGCTGTGTTGTTGGAGTCTGGAGAACTTGTCACTTACCGTGCACCCATCAGCAGTATCATACTACGTATGGACGCCCTTACCAACTTTATTTTCTCTTTCTTTGAGAATAATCTGGTCGGGGATCCTAGGCAGTTGCTCACAAAGGCCCTAAATCTCCATGAACAATGCAGGAAGTGCATTGGTGCTCTCGTCAGAGCAATCGTTTCCATAAGACCATAAAAGGGACTATTGGTGTCATTTGGCGTCATTGATATGCTTTTGTAATTGATTGACTTGCCATGCCATTGGCGGTGGCAGAGTACAGAAATAAAGATTATACTACATAATTAAATTAGTGGAAAAGTAAAGAGTTGTCTCTGATTTTGTCTCGTCTAAGTAGTAATCTCAGTAGTCGACTGTCCTTCAAAATTGTATTAATAAGCCTGGTTCAATGGATCTCAATTATTTAAAAAAATAAAATTTAAAAAAATGGGCCAGTAGTCCTCAAATTGTTATGAAGAAAATAATCTGGCCCAGTGGTCGTCACAATTTTATGAAAAAAGAAACCTGGACCAGTGGTCCGCACATTCTTTGTGAAAAAAATAAATATAAACCTTGTAATACTGGTCCTCAAAATTTTTATAAAATAGACCTAGGCCAGTAACTCTTAAAGTTGCATGGGGGAAGAAAAAAAAAGGTCAATGGTTTCAAAATTGTTACGGGTCTGCAAAGTTTTTTTCCAAAAAAAGCGCCTCAGCCAGTGCTGGCTTTAAATATTGTATGGAAAAATCCTGGGTCACTGCCTCTCAAATTTTTAGAAAGACCATAGGGCCAGCCACACCTTTTATGAACCAAAAGATTGAATAAAAACCCAGCGCATATCACCCCATCTTTTTATTTTCAGACCACTATGCAGATAATGCAAATTAACTAAACAGTTTTTTTGTTTGTAAAATGCCCACCTTACTACAAAAAGCCTCTCCCCTGTGGATAGACATAGGAAAGAAACCACTTATGCACCGGGGAGAGGCCGCATTTCTTTGCAGATCTTTTTTCCCCTGCTCTCCGCTATTGAAATGTGCTTTTGTTTTTTCATACACGAGATTCTGTGTCATGCTTCATCATAATTTAGAAGTATGTATTTTATGTTGTTCTTTGTTTGCATACACGAGATTTTGTGTCAAGCTTCATCATACTTTTGCGGTATGGTTTTTATTTTTGTTGTATTTGGAACTTTTTTTATTGCAGCAGTATGTGTACCTGCTTTGTTATGCGGCTAGCTTTCGGTAGGAAGATGGTACTCAATTATATATGCAAAATATTTTAGGTGGAAACCTAGGTTATTTTTCTCAACCTTTGGTTTGGTAGGCTGACGCTAAGAACGATTGTGCCGTTGAACTCGGTTATTCAATTCTAGTCTGTGTAAGTATTGATTTTCAAATGAATTATGCAGTGAATATACTTACTAGCTGTTAGCTAGCTGAGATAAATACATTTTTATAAATAATATCAATATACCTACGTAGCATAATAAAATACTTTGGTCTATAAAAATTATTACACTAATACCCGTTTACTTTATCCCCCAAGAGAAAAAGCCCTGTAGATTTTAGCCTTTGAACAGGATAATCGATTAATTTTAATGTCAAAGTTAATTCCTGTAAATAAGAATTATTTATAAATGATATAAAGTACTATGATTTTATATAATTTATTTTTAAGCCCTATAAATGTGTCCAGACAAAACCGGCTTTTACATGTAGTTACTATGTTTGATGAATAAAACCAAGGTCAAGGTTTCCTAGGGCAGATTCTGTTAAGTATTGTGTTGTAAACAGGTCAAGATATCTGTACAATTGTAAAATTCTCAGCCAGCCAGCTCTGTCGATAAACCTATGAGCATAATACAGTATATAGCTCTATTATAGTAGATTCACTGCATAGTGAAAATTAATAACATTGGGAATACGTGCAGGCATTGGGGATACGTGCAGTCTTTTATTCAAGATTTTTGCTTTAATAACTTTGAGGTGTTCGTACGAAAATTGGCGTATAGTAGGTGTGGAGGTTTTTCATAAAAAAAAATTAAGGCCATACAACTGATTTAATTAAAGGACATACACTAACTAAACACATGTTTTAAGGAATCTATATTACGATCCTAAAAGTCTAGTTGCTTTAGCAAATATTAATCAGTTGCGGAGGCAAATTAAAATTTATACGGATTCAAGGGCAGAGTTCGATAAGAAGAAGATAGCAAATCATTCTTTAAGTCCTATTAAATATTCTGAACTCAAAAATTGGCTGATGAAACAGTCAACTTACACATCACACAAACAGTGTTTATGTTAATCACACAGATTCTCGGTTCCAGGCACACATAGTCTATATGAGAGCTGAAAAATTCAACCATAAAAACAAATATATCTTGACAGTGATACATGTCTTTTAGAAATATGTATGGGTTTGAAAAGTTAAAACAAAAACGGGAGATGATATACGCGGCGCTTTTATACAAATATTTGAAGAGAAAAAAATGAAAAAAATAAAGTTCGATGAAAGAAAGGAATTTATAATGTAAAGGTCAAAGAATTCTTGGACAAGGAAAATATTGATTTTTTTCACTTACTCAGACAAACATGCGTCTGCAGTGGAAAGATTTAATCGAATTCTTAAGACTAGCATGTGGGAGTATTTTACTGAAAATGAAACAAGGAAATGAGTAAATATATTACAAAATCTTATTGATGGATACAATAGATCGCATCACTGATCTACAGACATGTCGCCAACTGAAGCTAGTCAACCCACCAACAGGTCGAACGCATGGATTAACTTGTTTGACTATCTAACAACAGATGCCTATGTAACGCCCAGGTATAAAATAGGTGAGAAAGTCAAAATATTAAAATATAAGTATTTTTCCTAAAGGTTATCTTCCTAATTTTACCGAAGAGATTGTTGTAATCATAAAAGTAATTTTAGGAGATTCAGTGGCACATAAATTAAAAGATCTAAAGGGAGATAATATTGAGGGAATATTTGACGAGAAGGAATTATCTCTATACGACAAGCAAAATTTATGTCTACAATATTTAGAAAATTGTAAAAAGTTAAAAACTAAAACATGAATGGCAAAAATATGTGCTGGTAAAATGGAAAGGAAATGATGAATCCTTAGATAGTCGGGAGCCGAAAGAAAATGTTGTCTCAATGAAACAGTCCAAGTGAAATCGGCTTACCTCTACTTGAATTAATACTATTCTATGTACATGGGTGATATTCTATTTTTAAAGTGCCTAGTACTATATGAATTTACAACCAGTTATGGTAATGTTTTATCCGTATCACTATTACTGAGCAAAACATAAGCTTTGTGTCTGTTTTCGAGACCTTTTCCATTTCACTGACTATATCTCTGTACTTTGTAATTTTGCCTTGTTCCATATATACTACAGGAGATTCTCCTGGTACTACTATGTATATGGAAGTTAAGTAGGTTCCTTTCTTTAAGAATCAATACTATGTTTTATCAGTGTCACTATTGTTGAGCAAAACACAAGCTCTGTGCCTGTTTTCCAGACTTTTTTCCATTTCTCTAGCCAGATCTATGTACTCTGTTACTTTTCCCATTGTTCCGTACGTACTACGTGAAACTCCTCTGGTACTACTATGTAAAAGATGTCAGGTTCCTTTCTTTATCAATCAGTACAATCCATGGCCTTCTGTGCTGCATCTTGTGGTCACTATGAATGTTGAAGTCCCAAAGTGATTTAAAGTTACTGTCGTCAACCATTATCTCTGCTTTATAATCGTACCACTTGTCTGAACTTCATCCTATTTTTCAGTTACAATTGCCAGTGTACTGCAAGGGGTGGCTAATCGTACCGATTTTTGCATTCAACCTGGGATAGCTTTCTGCATTTACTGATTTGGTGACTAACAGTTTGATCTTTGCAATTGCAAATTCTGCACAAGTGAGACATTTCGGTTGTGTACACTTATCTTCACCTTGTTGACCATTAATGCATTGTCTTGCAGGGAAACGCGGTAGTTCAGTTGGTGGAGCATCGTACTCGTAATTCAAATGTCGCGGGTTCGATAAATGCCCATTCCAGCCCTGGTCGGCTGCTTCCGTGCGTCCTTTGAAAAAGAACTTAGTTCATTTTTCCTGGACATGACATAGCCAATAACATGTTAAAAATGCCATTAAAACCAAAGAAAAACAAAAGAAAAGCATTGTCTTGCGCTTCCAACAGCACCCCTCTCTCAGCTCGAGCGATATCTGGGTGCTATCTGTTTTTACTATTAACTGTCGATGCGTTGCATTATTATTATTATTATTTTTATTATTATTATATGTACACACACACACACACACACACACACACACACACACACACACATATATATATATATATATATATATATGTGTGTGTGTGTGTGTGTGTGTATTGTTACGACTCTATGATCTTAATAAAAATGTAACAGAAAGAAAGTGAAACCAACAAATCAAGCAGAAATCAACAAGCAATTTATTTCTAGGCAATCAAAGTGAAAATTCAAAAGACACTTACACTAATGTAAATTAAAATCCAAATAATCCAATAATTCTAAGTGTCCTAATCACAAGTCCTAAATATAGAATGTTCCGAATGAACACTGTATTCTCGAGTGTGTTGATGTGCCAGTAGTCTTTACTGTCCTGATGTACCAGTAGTCTTGAATGTGCTGACGTGCCAAAATGAAGTACTCCAAAATATCTTTGAATAAGTTCACATAAATCCCAAAATCATCAAATCAAAATCCAAAATCCAAAATCCAAAAGTCTATGAGCACTTTTATAATCCAATGAATATTTTAAATAATTCCTCTCTCAGAATTTGGAATGATTTCCCACAACTGTAATGGCTCTTTAACGGACTGATGGTAAGGTCGAAGCTGAAAAACTGTCCCCTAAACATGGTATATATAAAGACAGGTCACATGACAGAATGTTCTAGAATACTATATAGTCTATGTGACTTTTGACACGTAACTCTAGTGGAAATTCTGGTTTTATCTGTAAACAAAATCAACCTTCACCTCAAATTGAATCAACAACTTGTTTACCAAAACCGTCCTTGAACTCAAATACTAAGTAAACAACCTAATTCAAGGACAATAGCTAACATGTCAACATTATACATAACATTAAGGTTGAAGCAAATATTAAAGTCAAGAAACATTTAAAATTTCCTAAAATATTTATAATATTATATAAACATCATACATAACAATATATATATATATATATATATATATATATATATATATATATATATATATATATATATATTGTAACGCGCTACCATCCAATATGTGTCAGGTCAGGATGGGTGGCTTGAAGACGTGAAGGATGAACAGATGGATAGGCAATAGAGCTATTAACTGGGTGGTGAGGGTGATTACAAATGGACTAATATTACATTATTGCAGTAACTAACTATGGGGAAGTCAGGCGAAGACAAAATGGGTCTCAAATTTCTAATGAATTTATTGAATAGAAGATATATCTTATAGCATATTTGGTAGAATATCATTAAATCAGATCACCAGAAGGGACAGTTCCCTTTAATGGTGCAATTTGGTTTTTAAAATGGTGAAGCAGAGCTTATTGCCTGTACTTCACCCTAAATATGCAAGCCAAACTGTATTTTCACAATCAAAGTTTTATAATTCAGATATAAAAGAATTTGTCTATTTCTCTTTTTCAGAATATATATCAATGTGACCCAGAACTTGTGTTGTATACCAGTGTGCGTTTTCGTCATGAGTGAGTGAGCGAGTGAGGGATTGCTCGCGATGCATGATTCCCTGGCTCCACGAGTATTAACATCGATTCCCCGCCAAACTAACCAAATCCTCTGGCATTCCTACTCTGCATTCTTAGACGGACAACATCTCGAGCAGAACTATTCGTGAATAAGAAAAGCACCTGTCTTTCACGCAAGTGAAAGACAAGGGATTGAATATAATTCGAAATAATTATACTCTTCGAGTCTGGTAGGGTATCATTTGTATTTTTTGTGATAAAATTATAAATGTTAGCGTGTGGGTTGTGTATTGTGTATTGTATTTGTGTCGGTTATATTCTGTATTGTATTTGTCTTGTATATTAAGTATATGCTTTGTATTGTTTTAGGTTTATCTCGTACCATTTCATCCGACAATAAATCCAACAACTAACAAGCGAGCGTTATCATTTCAACCCGAAATAAGACCTAGCTTACATCAATATTCAATAAAAACTTCTGCATTTCTAGTTCTTTATCTTTGTAAATCTTAATTTTTCATTCCTTACAAATTCCTTTTCTTGTATCATATATCTTCATCAAGTACACAAAAAAATTCTCGAACACTTTCTTTTCTCCACCACTGTGCGGCGGCGCCACAGTTCTGCCTCTCTAGCATCCTCCAACGCTAGCAGGCGGCGCTCCTTATCGTGTGTGGACAGCGTGGAGGTCGTTCAGTCGGTTGACAACGTATCCAGAGGCCATCGGAGCAGCTCGAGCCCATAGATTGTGCTTTCCTGATGCGTCTCATCCAGGCCACGTGTGGAGAGTCTGCAAGAAGTTCGGATGACAGGTGCTGTGTGCACCTGCGCAGGTGTCCTGCAGGCTGCAAGCACTGTGCCCGCGTCTGGTTCCTTCGTGTATCAGCGAAGTGGGGCCATGTCGACGCCATTCTTGTCCTCCCGCAGAATGTCTGCCCGAAAGATGCAGTCCACTGTACACCCCTTTCCCATCGCAGTTTGCGGCAGTGGTGCATACCCGAATGCCTGCAACTCTTCCCGTCCGCTTGTGGGCGTACCAGGCCATGTATATTGTGTTACTGGGGCGGTCGGCTAGCACCGGCACCTGTCGCGCTCTTTGGCAGTGTTCTCCCAATGCCTGTGCAGATATTCCACAACAAACAGGCCTTCCCCCTCTGGAGAAACATTATCTAGCACATCCTGATAGAGGATTTTGACTTCAACGCCTCTTTGACACTTTCTAGTTAGGAATCTGCTCCAACAGTAGGAAGTGTTTGAAGAAAATTAGTCTCGCTAATTTCATGAATAAGGAGTTAAATATATGGTAGTTATAACAAAACCTATAAGATTACCCTGAAGTCCATTAATTCTATATATGGACCCTACAGTCCATCCCTTACAAAGATTTTGACATGGATCGCTCTTTAATATTTTATACCTAAAAATATGTTTTAACCCCCAAAAGAAGTATTGACGCAATATTAAACCGTTGATGTGTGGAATAAATTTTGCAACGCGTGAAGCCCTACTTAGATAATTTTGATTTCAACCCCTGTTTGAAAGTTGCTAATTAGGTATATGTTTGAAAGTTGCTAATTAGGTATATGTTCCAACAGTAACACAAGTCTAGGGAAAATTCGGAAGGGAACTAAATCTTATGTATACATATGGGCCCTACCATCCCCTCCTTAAAGAAGTTCGACATGGACCCTTCTTTCAGATTTTATCTCTACAGATAGTTTCGACCCAAAAGAGAAGTCTTGGCGAATTTCGTCAAGAGGAATAAGCGAAGTAAGGGGCAACTTATAGGTACCGGGTATGAAAAGCAGGTATAATGCGGATTGATTCTAAAATGTGAATCGATTCTATCAGCAATTTGCACCAACTGAGCCCCTACTTATTTCAACGCCTCTTCGACACCTTCCAGGTTGGAATCTGCTCCAGCTGTTGGAAAGTTTGAAGAAAATTCCTACAGCTAATTTCGTAAAATAAGGAACTAAATATATGGTAGTTATAATAAAACCTAAAAGAATATTACTTCTTAAGTCCATATATAAATCCTATGGTCCATCCTAAAAAAGATTTTGACATGAATCGTTCTTTGATATTTTGTACCTAGGGATATGTTTGACCCCCACCCCACCCCACCCCACCCCACCCCCCAAAAAAAGTATTGACAAAGTTCGTCGAAAGGAATCAGAGAAATATGAGGGTCCTTATTGATACCAGCAATATTAAACCGGTACTGTTGTGTGGACCAAATTTTGCAATGTGCGAATCACTACTTCGTGAATATTTAATTCAACCCCGGTTTGAAAGTTGCTAGTTAGGGATGTGCTCCAAAAGAAGCAAAAGTCTAGGGAAAATTCATCGAGTCGATCTTGAGAAATAGGAGGTAAATGGGGAGTACAACACAGACCGTAGTGGGATTAAACAAAAAGTATACATATTAACTCTAAAATCCGCCCCTTAAGAGATTTTGACATGGACTCTTCTTTCAGATTTTATCTCTACGGATATTTGCGACATATAAGTCTTGATGAATTTCGTCAACAGGAATCAGCAATATAATGGCAACTTATGGGTAAAATGGGGATCAATTCTACCAACTGAACCCCTACTTTGAGGATTTTGATTTCAACGCCTCTTAGACACCTTCTAGATAGGAATCTGTTCCAACGGCAGGAAACGTTTGAAGAAAATTCGTCGAGCCAACATCGCGAAATAGGGAGCTAAATATATGGTCGGTATACCAAAACCTATTAGAAAACTACCTCTTAAGTTCATATATGGACCGTACAGTCCATCCATACACATATTTTGACACGGATCGTTATTTGATATTTTGTACGTAGGGATGCGATTGACGAACTTCATCGAGAGGAATCGGAGAAATACGAGGATCCTCATTAGTAATGGCAAATTATCTCTAGCAGGTACATTGTGGATCAATTGGAAGAACAATTTGCACCAACTGAACCCCTACTTAGTGGAGTTTGATTTCAATCTCTCTTTGAAATCTTCTAGTTAAGGATCTGCTCCAACAATAGGTAACATGTAAAGAAAATTCATCGAGTCGATTTCGAGAAATAGGTAGCTAAATATCTGGGGGTATAAATTAAGGTCATTAGTTGTTTAAATCTTACGTCCACATATGGGCTATAACATCCCTCCTTAGAGGATTTTGACATGGACCCTTCTTTAAAATTCTATATCTAGGGATATTTTCGACCCCCAAAAGATATATTGGCAAAGTTCGTCGAGGGTAATCAGAGAAACATGATGGTCCTTATGGGTACTGGTTAAGTCAAGGAGTACATAGTAGACCGATTATATCAACAGTTTGCACCAATTGAACCCCTACATAGAGAATTTTAATGTCGACCCCTCTTTGTCAGTTTCTAATTAGGTATCTGCTCCAAAAGTGGGTAACGTTTGCAGAAAATTCATCTAGCGATTTAGGAGGTTGAATATGTGGGGTCCATACCACATCCCGTATGTGGATTAAATCTTACCTCCACATATGGACTCTAACCTCCGCTCCTCAAATGATTTAATATAGACCTTTCTTTGAGATTTTGCACCTAAGGATATGCTCGACCTCCAGAAGAAGCATTGAGAAAATTCGTCTAGCGGAATCAGAGAAATAGGAGGGAGCTTTTCCGTACCAGCTATGTAAAGCTGGTAGATTGTGGATCGGATCAATGAACATTTTTCACTACGTAAAACCCTACTTAGGGAATTTTGATTTGAGCCTCTGTGTGATAGTTTTTAGATAGGGATCAATTCCAACAGTTGCAAAGGTTTCTAGAGAATTCGTCGAGCCGATTTCAAGAAATAGGGGGCTAAATATATGGATGTATAGCAATGGCCGTAAGGGTATTTAATTTTACGTCCATATATGGGCCCTAACATTCCCACCTCAAATGATTTTGAGAATGATCCTTATTTGAGATTTTGTATTTATGGGTTTGTTCAACCCCAGATGTATTGACAAAATGTTTCGAGCGGAATCCGAGAAATATGAGAGTCCTTGTAGTTAAAAACTCCTCTTTGACAGTTCTTAGTTACAGATCTTCTCCAACAGTATGAAAGGTTTTGAAGAAATTAGTCAAGCCGATTTTTTTGAATCGGAGGCTAAATATATGCCAGCAATAAAAAATTCCGTACGGAGATTACATCTTAAATCACCTATGGACTCTAACATCTCCTACTCAAAGGAATCTGACATGGATCCTTCTTTGTAATTTGTATTTTGGGATTTGTTCTGGGAGTTGAGATTCTATCAAAACTTTGCACAACAAGAACATGTCCCCAAATATATTTTGATTTGACCCCTTCTTGGAATGTTTTTACGTGCGGACCCTAATATCCCGTTTTCAAAGCATTATTATTTGGACCCCTGTTTGAGATTTTTGTTAGTAGGTATACGTTTGGACACCTTAAAGAAAGATTGACGAAATTCGTTGCGCTGAATCGGAAAAATAGGAGGGTTATTATGGCTTGTTTATGTGTGGGCTATAGAGAGATGATCGATGATATAAACAATTTGACTATCAGGTCCCTTACTCAGAGCGTTTTTATTTTAAACCTTTTTGGCGATGTTGTAGTCTTGAATTTTGTCAACCATTCGGATAAGTTTGGTTGAAATTAGTCGAGCGGGTTGCAGGAAAGACACACGCTAAACAGAGAATCATTATATAAAGCATATCGGTAGATACAGGGTATTTCTACGAATGAACGATCAGATTCTTTGTTTATAATATTTTGTGCTTAATCCATTATTTGGCCTCCGGCAGCTTTGGGTCTGCTTGCTTTGACGAAATTCGTCTAGCGGAATCACCATAATACAGGGATCAAAAATGGGAGGTTGATTCACATAGGCTGTATATCGACAATCTATTATGTGAACAATTAGGCTTATCAGAATCCCTGTTGTACATATTTTCATATGGTTCATTTCTGGTCATTCGTAACTAGGATTCCACTTAGACCTCTAGAATAAGTCGAGACGAAATTAGTCAAACTGAATCGGAGAAATATAAGTGCTCTTATGTGTACCGGATATATAAAGCGCAGGGAGAGAAGATTGACACTTTGGACAACGCGGACCCATGCTTAAAGTATTTTGATTTGAACTCTTCTTTGAAAGTTTGCAGCTCAGAATCTGCTCCAACAGCAGAAAAAGTTAAGACAAAATTAGAGCAATCGGAGGCTGAATAGATGGTAGTTATAAAAATCCCGTAGTGAGATTACCTATTATGTCCACGTGTGGATCCCGTAGTGAGATTACCTATTATGTTCACGTGTGGATCCCGTAGTGAGATTACCTATTATGTTCACGTGTGGATCCTGTAGTGAGATTACCTATTATGTTCACGTGTGTATCCTAACATTATTGTCATTAGAGTATTTAGCTTGGATCCCTGTTTGTGGTTTTGTATATATGGATTCTTTTAGACCCATGGAAGAAGTATTGATGAAATTTGTCGAGCTGAATCGGAGAAACTACTTTTTTGGGGTGGTGGGGGGGGTGGGAGGGGGGTAAAATATGTTCCTACTTACCCGATCATAATACATTAGGAGTACGGCCACTTCGGTGAAAATCGATCCCTCCCAAGACGTTTTTTTTTTTTTTTTATTATCCCCGTAATAGGTTGACCACTGGGTCGGGGAACCATCCCAATGTCACCGTACAATCAAACATTTCTGGTTATCAGATAATCTAGGGATAATAAATATAATGTACAGAAAAAGAAAAGAAAACGCACACACACACACATACGCATGCATACATGCATATGGCACACAATCTCTTTAGATACACAATTTAAATAGACGAACACAAGTATACAGCGTCTAGGTGACATAGACTTTGTGATATTACAGTATTTTGTTCCTGATTACCATCGAATCAGACCCAATAAATATAACGAGATGCAAGAAGAGAAAGGATTGTTATACAAGTTACATATTCATTATTGAGGTCCATTTTGGAAGAAATTGGTCCTCTTTTTTATTTAACTTAGCAGTGTATTTTTCAATGTTCTTATGCATTTCAACTATTTGCTTAAAAACATAAATGGAAGGATTTTGCATATTGAATCAGCAGGTGTAAATATAATATTTCGCCAAAATAAGCAAGAAATTACAGAAACTGTTAAGTTGTTCACTTTCTAAAAATATTTCTTTTTTGGACAAATGTACAATATTTGGGCAAGATTGTGCAAAATGTTCAATAAAACCGTACCAAAACTGTGAAGTAATATTGCAATCATAGAAGAGATGTTCAATACTTTCGTTAATACTCTTACAGAAAGCATATTTTTGTTGTCGTCTAATATGTTAATTCTTTCCAAAAACTTGTTAGTAACAATTATTCTATAGATTAATTTAAAATTAAAAAAGATCAGCTTGGTATCCTTAGTACAACATTTCGTCAGGCTATAAATCTCAGACGATTCCTCACTCCATATATTTTTATTTAATAGTTGCATCCAAGTTTCTTGTTTAGCAGTGTGTTGCCTTTTTTAAAAGATCTTTGTAAACAAACTTGAGTGAATTTTGTTTTTGCAAGTTCATTATTTTATCCTCCTGCTTATCAAAATTATTATCTACTAAATGGTTAGCATCTTTCCATGATTTTGGAATTTTGGATATTAAGGAGAAGTGCTTCAAGAAATCATTGCATCTAGTTTTTTGTTTTATCATTTCAAAAGGTATTAAATTACTGTGATCATCTACTAGATCATTCAGAATTTCAATACCGGCTTCTGTCCAGGATTTGTATTGATAGAACATTCTAGGGGGGGACAAAATTAAAAATACTCAGAGATAAATACTAGTTTGGTCTTTGCGGTTCCTCTTTCCAATTAGATACTGCCAAAATTACATCTCTCCAAAAACTGTTTTTATTGAGCTTACTAAATTCTTCTAATTTCCTTCTCCCTAAGTTCCAAATATCCTTTTTATTTCTGAGTATAGTTGTAGTCTAAGTTCTGCCACGCTCCATTTTCATTTTCCAGCAATCTTTTAACCCATCCTATCTTAATATACCTAATGAATGAATAAATGTGTATCCCCCTTCCTCGTTCTCCGGGGATACTAATATGTCACGTTTAATTCTCTCTACTTTACCACCCCATATAAATTTAAATAATGTACGATTTAGTTCTGCTTCAACTTTTGCTGATGGATTTGGAAGTGCTGAAAAAAGATGTATGAATATGGGCAGAACAAGAGTTTTTACAACAATTACTTAACCAACTACTGACAGATGTCATTGACTCCAGCTTGCCAGTATTCGTTTTGCCTTCGTTAGTTTCTTCATATAATTCATTTCCACCATTTGTTGTAAATCCGGAGAAAAATCTATGCCAAGGAGTATAAAGTCAGAAGAAGACCAATTTAGGCCCATATCGGGACATATTCTTTCATTAGAAATTTTTTTGTTTCCAATCCAAATAGCCTTTGTTTTTGTTATGTTACATTTAAATCCAGATAATAGAGAAAAACCTTGCATGATATTCATAGTTGCTTTAGGGGGCGCTCTACAGATAATACATTCTTCTGAGAGAGTGACAGGTGTAAGATGAAGTATTTTGCATTTGCAACATGCACAATGGAGAGAATGTTGGCATACCTCTATGTTACTTTAATGTACTGTGGCTGAAATTTCTTTACATGTTGTACTTGTGGAAACTGGACATGATCTAAGCACACAGCCGACAAAATGGCCACTCCAAAGTACTCGAAAAATCAGTCTGAATTAGTCAAAAGTGCACTATTTTCAGCAGTTATTAAAATAGGGAAACAAATTTTGCCAGAGCAGACAATACCAGCCTCTGAAAGTACTATGAATGAATTACGAAATATCTAAAAGGTAAAAACAGTTATCGGCTCTTTTTTTTAAAAATTTACCTTTGAAGTCCAGGAAGTGAAAATGACCAAGCGGAGCTAGCAGTTTTTTGAGAGGTGCACATCTTAAGTTAGACCAAGCTGTATACTCTATAAACCAAATTTCACCCATCAATCATACACCAAAATAAAGGGAATTCAAAGTTCTTTTAACAATACCTATGATATACAAGGTCTTTTTTAAATAGCCAGGACAGCCAGTGAGGAAAACCTGGGTAATTCTTTTTCTTTAAAAATCTAACCCTATGCAAAGTACGAAACTGGAGAGCGCCACCTTAAGAGAATGTTGAGATCCATCAAGAAGACTAAAAGCGTCATCAGCATACTGACCCAATTTATATTCACTGAGATCAAAGATCAGTCCCTGTACATCCACATTTTGCTTTAAAGTTATAGCTAAAATCTCACCAGCGACGGTAAACAAATAAGGCGCAAGGGGATCTCCTTGACGACATCCTCTTTCAAGTCTAAAAAACGATGGCATATGCCCATTATTTATAACACAACTTTTAGAGTTATTACAAAACAGTTTAAACAACTTACAAACAGAATCACCGAAGTTAAAAGATTGTAAAGCTTTTCCCACAAAGCTCCAGTTAATTGAGTCAAAGGCCTTTTCAAAGTCGATTAACAATAATTAACAATATCTATTTTCGTTCTCTAGTTGATCCATGATATCGTATAATAGCCTGGTATTTTCTCCAATGAATCTACCCTTCATACATCCTTTTTGAGTATCAATGATTATTGATGGAAGAACCTTTTTAATCCTAGCTGCAATGGCTCCCGAAGCAATCTTCTAGTCAATAATACAAAAGTGGCATAGGTCTCCAATTTTTAAAGTATCTTCTGTCTTTTTCTTCCTTTGGTAGACATGTGATGACTCCTTGAGTTTGAAAATCGGAAAGTTTTCCTACATTATATCCGTAATTTATTGATCTGCATAGAAATCCCCCAAGAGTCTTCCAAAATTTTTTATAGAACTCTACAGTGAATCCATCTGAGCCAGGACTATTTCCATTTTCCATCCGTTTTAGAGACATACCGTATTCATTAATTGTAAGTAGACCCTCGCATGGTTCTCTTTCCTCTTGACTAAGTTTAATATTGTGATAAAAAAATCTATTTTGAGTTTCTTGAGTATCCTCATCATCGAGCTGAGCAATTCTACTTTTGTACAATTCCATATAAAACTGTTTTGGGGCTTCTAAAATATCTATTTGGTCTGCTTTATTTGTCCCATCATCTAAAATAATTCTCTTTATTGTCTTATTGACATAATTTCTCTTTTCAAGATTTAAAAAGTACTTCTTGCTTTTTTCTCCAAATTCGTACCATCTAGCTTTAGATCTTAATATAACACCTTCTATGTATTTGTTTCTAGATTCCTCTAATTCTGCTTTCTCTTTTTCTAAATTTTCCATAGTTTCCCCATCTATGTTATTCGACAGTCCCCCATGAATTTCTAATATTTCCTGTTCAATTTTCTTAATTTTTCACGTTTCTCTTTTGTTTTCCTAATAGAATAACATATAGTTTCAGACCTAATTTTCATTTTCAAAACTTCAAAGAACATTTGATCATTACAGGAAAGAGAAACATGGAGAGAGTCATCTTTATTTCCCCCTACATAATATTCATTTAAAGTGTCAGTTATACACTTTTTGACCAAATCAGTATATTCAATGTTCCTCAACAGTTGGGCATTACATTTCCAATATCCTTTTCCCCTTGGACACGTTGAAAACGCCACACTCAAAACAATAGCTGAGTGATCAGTCTTATACCCTGGTAAGATACATGCATCAGCTGTATTCATATTAATATAATCAGATACAAGAAAATAATCTAATCTACTTTGTTTCAAGGGAGATTTTTGACTCCAGGTATACATCTTTTTCAGTCTTGATTGAAATTTCGCCAGGGGTCAATTAATTCCAATTCGTTTTTCAGGTCTTGAATCGCTGCTCTAGACTGTTGGTGTTTGTCATGTAAAATATTATAAGTATCCAAATCTAAGTCTTGAACCGTATTCCAATCTCCACACATTATAATTGATGAGTTCTCAAAAACTTGTACAAGAATGTATGAAGTAATTATCACCTCGAATTTATCATATGCATGGCTTTCACACTCACACTCACACAGAATACGAACATCCATAATAAAATCATCCATGGTGTTACAGCACATGCTGTAGATTTGGCTGCAGTTAACATTGATAAAGTGGACTATAAACAAGAAGTGAAACAAATCCATTTACGATAACTCTTATGCATCTCTGACAGACCTTTCCGGAGCTAAATCAGTTTAGTCAACCAATAGTCACAGAAAAATAAGAGTATAAATTACAAATGAATGAATGAAAGAAGGAGTAAAGAGGAAGAAAAAGTAAGTATGAATGAGAGTATACATGGATGTGGTGAGTGATTGAATGAATGAGCGAGAATGGGAGACGGAAAAATTTATTGTGGATGAGTAGTGTTGAAAAAGATGAGTAAACGACTGAGTAAATAAATGTTTATACGAGTGGAAAGATGATTTATGATTTAGTGAGTGAATTGATTAAGGAAAGATATGACACAATGGATGAGTGAATAATGAATCTATGGATTTTAATGACAAAACTGGTGAGGGAAGAAGTAACTTAGACATTTTTTTTTTAAAAACAAATTAGAGTAGAAAGGGGAGCAGCAAAATGTAAGTTAACATACCTATTTGGTCAATTCATTAGTTCAAGGAGTTGCATATTGCACTTATATTCTAATTTTCTCATCAATTTCATCATAGATGTCAAATTTTATCCTTTTTCCTGATTTGGTTTTACCATACACAAAGCCATTAAAGTACCATGCACTGTCAATTTCCTGATGCCTGGATAATTTATTGACAAATTAAATATTCATCCTGGTCACATCCTCTACCAGTCTAATTCCTGTGTTTTGTTTGAAATCCTTCAGCTTCTTGATAATTGGAAGTTTACAATGGAGACTCCAGAATTTGACAATCACTGGCCTTGGCTGTCCCTGTCGGCCTGAGATCCTATGCACTGCCAATATGTCCCTGTTATCCAAGTTAATCCTTGTGACTTCCCTCACCAATTTCTGAATTCTCTCTGTCAGATTTTCAATTTCCTCCTCCTCCATCCGTAAAACTTTAACATTCAGCTTCCTTGAATATTGTTCGATTTGGTTTGAAGCTACACTTGCTGCTTCAATCTCCTGTCAGAATCTTTCAGGTCACTCCTCATCGTTTTTAGTAATTAAAGTGTTAAAATTCATCTGCCCATCTAGGTTGGAGCTAGACAAGAGTGATAGATAGAGAGACTGGTGGTAAATTGCCTCCATACATCAGTAACTACTGGAATGCATATGCTCGCTCTGCCAGGTTTTATGTAACTATCGAATGTTGGAAGGGTGTGCCTGTGTTATGATCGAGTATGTATTATGGAAGAAACAAATTTTACTCCAAAAATGTATTTCTTCTTCAAATACATAACCCGATCACAAAGCATTATAGAAATAGGTATGACGCGGAGTGAGTTACATCCCTTACCCTGGAAAAATCCCAATTTCCAATCCCCAACTATTTGCGAACCAGCTTCAAATCTTGTGAGAGATATGGGCTAAAGTTAGCAACTCATTATGTCCATACGCGGTTGTAGGGAAATTGTTTTCCCCCGCAAATCCAGCGGAAGTCCAAATGCCGCGTCCTTGTGAAACTGCTGAACGACCTAGCCAGATAGAATGTTTTGCTGCTGTTATAGGTACTGCCAGGTCGAGCTGAGCCTTTTGGTATTAGAGATCTCTGACGTAAAAGCTAGCGTTGACCTCTATCCCAGGACTTGGATACTGTCATGTAGGGAACAGTTACGCTCGGGTGCTGTGCTTGTGGCTACGGCCCTCATAAGGCGATATGTGCAAGAAGCAAATTTGATCTTGGGTTAGTTCTTTCTATGCAGAGCTAATAACCCATCTTTTCCAAGAAGATAGAGCTTGAGCTGATGTATCGTCCCTTCCTTCTTTCAATAGTAGAAGTGAATGAGATCTTCCTCTTCTTGTCGGATCGGTTAGCTTTAATTTTCCATTTGGGGTTCTGTGGATGCCCTTGAGGTGATGGGTCCACAGACGAAAGCTTCACAACAAAACACTGATTGCTCACTTACTGAAGCCTGTTTCATGTAATGAAAAGAGAAGCCGTCATAAGTGTAACTGAACCATCACACCGAAACTGCAGATAAATCGGGTTGACCGACAAGGCGTGTATCTCACTGGTATGCCTGCTGTGGCCAGAAGGACCATGGACCAGGTTTGTATGAGAAGTAAGTTATCGAAGCTCTAGACATTGGCTCAAAAGGTGCTTGGCAGTGATTAATGTGTAATGGACGGTCCTGAATGGGCCACATCCCATTGACTTCCCGAAACGAGGGGGGGGGGGACGCCAGCCTGTTGAGCTGTCGATATGTGCAGATCGTGATTTACGGGCGTTGAGTCCTCAAGGGATTACCCACTGTAAGCCAGTTGATGTTCTCCATTTGCTGAGATAGTACGTTATATATCTCGAAACTGGAATCGCTTGATCCAGTGGGCCAAGCTTCGATTGCCACTGGGACAAGAGAGGCGAAGAAATTACCGGCTGCGATACGATTCTATGAAAGAAGAGAAGACACAGTCGAGACAATTTTCAAGGCACGTTCCTGATGTAGACATACCCTGTTCACAAACGTTTTGAGTTCCGAACTCAAGTGGGTAAATTTTTGAGGTGGGATTATATCGGATTTTGTCCTTGTTGACAATGAATATAACTCACCTGGTGCTTTTGCAGACTATCGTCCAGGTAGTTGGAAGTCACAGACATAGAGGTGGCTCTGAAGTGCGACAAGACTGTGTCCATAATTCTAGTGAAGACTGAAGGATTGATGTTCAGACCGAAAGGGAGTGCCCTGAATTGGTATACGTGTCCCTGAAAGCAAACATCAGGAATTTGGATGACTTTTGAATTGGAATATGGAAGTATGCATCTTGGAAGTCTAAACTGACTGAGAAGTATCTGTCCTGAACGGCATCGAGGACCAATCTCTGTGTATCCGTTTTGAACCATAGTACACACAACAAATGGTTGCGAGAGCTTTGATCTATGACCTGATGAAGAGTGTCATTTGCTTCTGGCACCAAGGAGAGTCTTGCGTAAAATCAGAGTGAATTTATGTTTCGAACAATCTCTAGCACCCTTCTTGTGTGTAGGTTGTTCATGTCTTGCTGCAGAACTCTGAATGCCCCATCTGTAGCGAAAGGAGCCGTTGACAATGTGGAAGAGTCAGCGAACTTGATCAATGGCTCTCTCAGGCGATCTGCAAATTGCTTCCCATTCCATGCTGAAGTGTTTTAGTTCCCCCTCGTCCTCCCTGTCGGGATCTGTGAAAAGGGAGGCGTGAGCATGACGTCATTTTCCGCAATATGGACGCTGACTGGGAGAGAAGCTGGAACGGAAGCGCTTATAATGTCCCCTTAATTTGTCTCCATAGACCCTTGGAATGCGTGCTGGGGGGGGGGCGTCTTTCTTGTGTCTAAGGGCTCTGCTCTGAAACAAAGGCTGAGATCTTATACTTTGGGTCTGTGCAATGTTTCTTTAGCATGACCATATATAAACAGATTAAACAACAACGGTTGTGCTCTAAGTGCTGTCCTATGATGTCCCTTCATGAAGGCGGTACTAAGTTCACTGCCGTTGTTACAGAGTTTGCCAGTGTGTGTTTTGCTGCTCTATTGAGAACGCGCCAACCACGAGACTGACTCCCAAACATGTGCAGCGGTGTTATCGACGGGTGAAACTAGGCTGTGTTCAGATTGCTGTTATATAGCCATAGATGCCAAACCGAGCATGAATCCTATTGCTACGATATTTCGGACAAACTGTTGTATGTCGAGGAATTACTTCCGGTTTATGCAAATCGATTAGGGCTTTGACATTTCCAGACCTGCAACGTCTTTGTTGACGGCTGGGACCTCTGTTGAAAGACACGCGTGTGCGCCCTATAGATGGGAGACTTCATTTCGAGATAAAAAGGTTTGTTAACGCTTGGGTCTTGAAATTTCCTCTCTAAACAGTGCAGACTGTGGAATCTGTCTGAATATTGGCCGGTCTTTCTTCGGGATCAAGTCGACGGATGCGGGAACCTTCTGCATTGCTAACAATGTCGTAGAAGGAGTCAGGCAAAACTCAGGATGCAAGAGTGAGACAACTTCTTCAATCGATGCAAGTGACGTAACAGGCGAAGTTGGTTTAGATGGGCGGCGAATTAAACTGGGGTGTGGCCAGTTTGAGACACTATAATCTCCAGCCATTAACTGAGTGAATCGTCAATGATCCGTTAAAGGTGCCGGAAAGCCGGGACTGTATTGTCGCCGTAGACGGAACCAAGAATTGACGAAGCCGAAGCTGGTACTGTAACTGTCCAGTATTCCGTGCGTAATTTGCAGATGGTTCGGAAATGGTGACGAACATCCGGGACTGTATCCTCGCCTTAGTTGGTGCCAGAATGTATCGGAGCCTGAATCGGCACTGGAGGTATTCGGTATTCCCAGCGTGAGTCGCCGGTAGTTCATGAATGGTGACTGCATCATCGAAGAAGCCCGTGCCGAGATGTGACAGACTGGTGCCGGTAATGTAGCTGTCCCATGTTCCCTGCATGACTGGTCTGTGGTCCGGGCATATCGTCGCCGAAGCCAGTGACAGGTCGTGACATAGCCTGAACCGGTGATGGAGTTGTCAGGTATGGGTTTTAAATGGCAGCGGGAGGCCCGTACCTGATAGAGATTGTTTCATCATCGATGCCAGTGTCGGTTGTCTGATGCCTGGACGGTATAAGACGGCTTATTTAATCACCGTACCCGGTCCCTTCAGGCATGAGTCGAGGCCGTCCCGGAAGCGGTATTGACCTTAGCCGATCCACCTCTGATGACAAAGTCCTGTCCTGACACGTAAAGGTTTGCATTTCCATGCCATTGTCAGCTTCCATGATGCCTGGACTGGATAACATGGGTTAGTGATCGCCGTACCCGGTTCTTCAGGCATCTGCTGAAGCCGAGAAAGAACCGGTATGAACCGTGGCCGATCAAGCTCTGATGTCGTCTCTGGTCCAGACAGGCCAGGGTACCAAACTGGAACTGGTTCTATAGGTATCGACAAGAAAATCTGTTCCGATCGTAGGAGCTGGAGCTCTGTGCGACGTATGTGATGCCATGGACTGCTTAATCCTTTTCTGGACCCGTGAACCCTCTACCTACAAAGATTCTGCCTGTAAAATGTTCTTCACTGAGGCGGCGTCGCCGGCAATACTGATGACGTCCGCATCCTTGATCGTGCATGTTATTGCTTTCTAAACTGCACCCTGTTTGGCCTAGATGGTCGCCCATACATTTTCCATCCATCGTGTGCAAATTTCGCATGTATGGCCCGAATTGCACTCCATTCAAGTCAGACATGTAGTTCGACGAATCTCAAAGAAGGGCGCACGTCAAATTTACTTGGACGTTAGATTAAATCCCCTTACGTGCTTTGTTACGGTTTCCATATATTTAACCCCCTATAACTCGAAATCGACTCAACGAATGTTTTCAAATATTTTCCTAGTGTTGGAGCAGATCACTAACTAGGAACTATGAAATAGGGGGTAAAATAAAAGTAGGGGCCCACGTATTGCAAAATTGTGATATAATCGTTCCTCACTCTACCGCTTTTATGTTGTCGGTACCCATAAGGACCCTTGCATTTCTCTGATTCCTCTCGACGAATTTCGTCAATACTTCTTTTGGAGGCCGAACAAATCCCTTGGTTCAAAATATAAAACAATGACCCATGTTAAAATCTTTTTAAAAGGGGATTGCAGGTTCCATACATATACATAAGAGGTAATCTCTTCATGGGCTTTGTTATAGCTACCATATATTTAGCTCCCTGTTCTCGAACTCGCCTTGAGGAACTTATTTAAACTTTCCAAAACTGTTAAAACGGGATTGAAATAAAAATCCTCTAGGTAATCATTTAGTTGGTGCAAATTGTTGATAGAATCGGTCCACTATGCACCTCATTTACATTCCTGGATCCTATAAGGACCCTCCTATTTTTGATTCCTCTCTACGAACTTCGTTAATACTTCTTTTGGGGTCAAACCTACCCCTAGGTACAAAATATCAAAGAATGATTGATGTCAAAATCTTTTTAGGAGCGGATTGTAGGGTCCATCTATCGATTTAAGACGTAATCTCCTTATGGGCTTTGTTATACCTACCAAATATTCAGCTTGCCGAATTTTCTTTAAACTTTTCCAACTATTGGAGTAGATCCCGAACTATAAACTTTAACAGAGGGGTTGAAATCAAAGTCCCCTATGTAGGGGTTCAGTTGCAGGAAATGGTTATAGAATCGATCCACAATGTACTTGCTTTAGATAGCAGGTACCCATTGTCAATACTTCTTCTGTGGACCTCAATGAAGGATCCATGTCAACATTATTTGAGGAGGGGATGTTTGGGGTCAATCGTCGCCGTAATATTGTATCCCCTTATTGGCTTTGCTATGGCTGCCATATGTTTAACCCACTTTTTCTCGAAATCAACTGGACAAATTTTCTCTTAACTGTTCCTACTGTTGGAGTGGATCCCTAACTAGAAACTGTCAAAGAAGGCTTGAAATAAAAATCCTCTAAATAATGTTTCAGTTGGTGCAAATATGTTGATAGAATCGGTCCACTATGCACCACCTTTCTATAGCCGGTACCTATAAGGACCCTCCTATTTCTCCAATTCCTATCGACGAATTTCGTCAAGACTTCTTTTGCGGGCTGAAAATATTCCCAGACATAAAATCTCAAACAAGGGTCCATGTAAACATTTTTTAAGGAGGGGATATTAGGGCCCATATGTGGATGTAAGATTCAATCCCCTTACGGCCTGTGTTATACACCCAATATATTTAGCCCCCTATTTCTCCAAATCGGCTCGACGTCTTTTCCCAAAACTTTTCCTTCTGTTGGAATAGATTCCTAACTAGCAACTTTCAAACAGGGGTTGAAATCAAAATTCTCTAAGTAGGGGTTCACGTATTCCAAAATTTGGATATAATCGGTCCACACTGTAGCGGTTTAATGTTGCCGCTATTGATAAGGACTATCCGGTTTATTGGATTCCTCTCAGCAACTTCGCCAATACCTCTTTCCTCTTTTCAAGTCATATATATATATATATATATATATATATATATATATATATATATATATATATATATATATTATATATATATATATATATATATATATATATATATATATATATATACACACACACACACACAATATCAAAGAATGGTTTATGTCCAAATCTTTTTCAGGGATGGAATGTAGGTCCATATATGGACTTAAGAGGTAGTGTACTTTGTTATACCGACCATAAAGTTAGCTCCCCAGCAGATACCCAACTAGAAATTGTCATAGAGGCGTTGAAATTAAAATCCTTTACTTAGGGCTCCAGTTGCTGCAAGTTGTTGATATAATTGATCACAACTGTAACTGCTTTTCATATCCGGTTCCCAAAAGTTGCCCCTTATTTCGCTGATTCCTCTCGACGAAATTCGGCAAGACTTCTTTTGTGGGTCGAAACTATCTGTAGAGATCAAATCTGAAAGAACGGTCCATGTCGAAATTCTTTAAAGAGCGGATGTTAGGGGCCCATATGTATACGTAAGATTTAGTCTCCTCACGGCCTATGTAATAACCCCCAAACATTTATCCCCATATTTCTCAAAATCGGCTCGACGAATTTTCTGTAAACTTTTCCTACTGTTTCTCCAATTGGGTTTCGCCTAATTGTTTCGTCTCAAGATATGGTCTACGTGGACCATCAGCTATTAATGCCCTGAAGAGTGTTCAAATGTGATGCAGTATTATTTTAATCGGGAATAAGTAAGTGGTAACTTATTCCTTAGTGAATCGGGAATAATGAATAAGCAACCAACTTGATTTCTCTCTTCAAAGCTCGGAGACACACACACACACATGACGATAGAACACCTCAATACTGCTAACACCTCTGACTTTAGTCCCTTACAAACTATGGATAGAACTCCACCGTTGGTACGAACAACGGATACCTCACATACATCCTAATCCTAATATCAGTGAGATGTCAAACTTACAACAAGAGTTACAATTGTTGATGGATCGAATAGACTTGTCAGGAACGGAAAACTCGCAATGGTATGGACAAGTATTGTCACATTTCAACTGTTTCACATGAAAGCTTTAGACGAGACAGCTAAACCTACTCTGAGAAATTTCAAGAATGTCATAAAAACCGAAGAAAAACAAAAGCAGCAGCTCCAATGACGACGACAGACACGGCAGCTTTTCCCCCAGTGTGGCAGCAATTTGTCACATTGCCCTACTCTGAGGCGAGAAGAAATGAAAACCTAGGTCAAAAAGATGTTGTCGACACCCTCTTCAATGGAAGAAAGAAAGAAAGAAAGGACGACAGAAATGAAAAAAGAAATCAAGAAAAAAGTGAAAAAGAACTGATGACTTCTATGGAAACTTCCTTGCCTGCTCATATTGCTCATTATAGACATAAAGCATCGCAATCCAAAATACTACACGAACCTAACAGCATTGAACAGTGCGTAATTTACTGAGCAGCAACGACATGGATACCCTTTTGGCCAGCATTTACTACAATCCTGTTTTTGCAGCTGACTTCTGAGGAATTCAAAATTTATCGTGCAGCCAAAGCAAACTCAAAAGTCTACGTCTGCAAATGACAGTGGTTACAAGAACAATGGTTATACATGTCACACAAACCGATTTGACGAATATTTCAAAGAAGTCAAGCCAAAGTAGTAGGAATCGATCATCAATGGCAAAGCCGATTTACCAGATGTCTCCCATTTAGCTTCGTACAATCGAGGTTACAAATAATGTTTTCGTGTCATTGATGTTTTTTCAAAATCGGTTTGGGTGGTTCCTTTGGCCTCAAAAGCAAGGTAAGAGTAAGAGTTAGTGCAAGCTTTAAAAATCGTCTTAAAAGAACGTGGTTGACAGCCACTGCGATGGGAAACGGACAAAGGCAATGAATTTCTAAACTAAACTTTTCAACAACAAAAATATAAAAATAAAATATTAAGAAAACGACACATTCATTTTTTTACGACTGAAAATCCTGAAACCAAAGCCAGTGTCGTAGAGCATTTTCAAAAACCTTGAAAGAACGTATGTGGAAATATTTTACACATCAAGATACACACTAGCACATTGACGTGTTACGACGTCTGGCGACAGCTTACAATCAATCGTACTATTGCAGTATCGGATGTATTCCAGTGGAAGTCACCGTATTTGATCGTGTGTCTGGAACGTCAGAGACAAAAACAAAAAAACAAAAAAACAAAAAGAAAAAAAAAAAAAAAGTAATGTGTTAAACACTAGAGATTAGATCCGCATTGGAACAACAAAACGCACTTTTGGCAATGGCTACTTATTGAAACTGGACAACAGAATTGTTTTGTGTCGTCGTACAAGTGCTTGGACGTGACCCACCTGTCTATAAATTGAAAGATATGAACGGAGAAGTGTTAAAAAGGAACTTTTCACTTGCCCGAGTTACGAGTGATCGAGAAAGACGACAACTTGTGGGATATCTAAAGGATTTGCGATCAAAGAACACATAAAGTGGGAAAACGTCGTACCCAAAAAGTCAAAGTCTGTTGAAAGGATATTCCCCAGTTTCGATTCTTGGATTGCAGTTTCACAAGTCATCGACTATGAAATAAAGCAGAAGTCACAAACATGCAGTGAAATACTGCATCCCCTTCTCAGAGTTCATCCCTCCAAGAATTCCAAAAACAACAACCACAGTGGGTGTTTTGGGGAGAACGTGTTCCAGAAACTTAAATCGTCTTTTTCTGCCAAGCCTTCGTGGCGTATTGTGACACTGGAACAGAGATTGGAAACTTGAGTTTGCAACAAGGAGATAAACAACTGTTGACTATTTTACTCAGCAGTTGTATTAGCTATCTCCCAATCCCTCTTTGAAATATACCGGCAGTAGTAACAACGATAGCCACGCCAATGTCAGTCTTTAAGTGTTCCAGTCACAACAATCCTCTGGAATCCATGGAAAATCATTCTCCTTTGACATCGAGTCACTCTTGGAGACAATAACCGTTGAACTATTAATAATCAATTTTACTTAACATTACATAGTGACAGTTCTATGGATGTGTTTCACAACAACAAATTACGTTGTTTCACGGCCAGATTACCTCAATCCATACAATTGGACTACAAAGCTCATTGGAAAGTGGCTTTGACAGATATCATTCGTCCCACTCAAGTCTGGAATATTGTTAAAGATCAAACCACTTTCGTTGTAGAAATACTCAATGAAAAAGTCCTTACACTTGGACAGAAATGATCCTGGCTTTCAGGAAACAAAACAACCAGCGCCAGCCAATCTCTAATTCAATATATATACTCTGAGAATTCCTTCGTGATCTTTTTTTAAAGCACGACATCTCGTCAACACGATTTCAGCTCTTTTCAACGATTAGTTTGGCAAAGCACTGGATAAAGCTCACCGAAGTGTGCTGATCGACTACCATCCACCTTCTCATTGTCTCACATTTTCTTCCAGGTTGTTTGCTATTATGGGTGGAAATACAGCTCTTGACTCCAACAAAAAACATTAACAACTACTGATTCTTCTTGTAGTTTCGATACCCTATCAAACTGAACGATGGACTGAATTTGATGTTTGTGTACTCTGATATCGTCGAGTACAATGTAATAGGAAACACAGCTCCACTGTTCCCGAGAGTTATACCTTTCAAAGTCGATTTTGCCATAGCTTCTTACGATGAAGGAGGAAACAGGTATCACGTTCACTGAAAATGTGTGCATCCATTATCTTCCTGTCAGTAAATCGTATTTTGACAGTGTGAATATCGGTATAAAAGGAGATCTCGGACAAAACACTATATTCTCTAAAGGAAAAGTCATAGTGAAATTACATTTTCGAAAACGATTCTTGGCTGAATTGCAACTCATGTATCCTGTGTGCCGAGGGGTAGCTCGACAATGAGGACGTGTTGATCCAGACAAGAAATTAAGTCTTTGGTCACCGAGACACCACAATAAATTCACTTCACCCCTGTCGAAGGCATCAATTCATCCTTTACGCCACAGCAAGGAGAAGGCATCAAGAGATGTCAAAAACCCTTCAGACCTCATAGACACGACCAGAAAAAGAATAGGAAAAGAAGAACTGTCAGATATTTGGACATTTTATTAATAAACAAATGATACACTGACGTTCTTGCAAATATTCGAAGACAGAATTCTATCTGTTTGCCATGCCTCTGACCATGATGACGATCCAAGAATCCCAGTGCGTAGAATTTCATCCCGTGTCCTCTTGACCACCTCAGCTCCTATGGAGTTCGAAATAAAAGGACAAAGAGGACAAACCAAAGATTACATTGATCTGAATAACAGTTACTTGTACCAGAAAGTCAAAGTTCTCAAAATCGACAACACCGAGCCGATGCCTGAGTGGCGCCCATCAACAATATCATGCATTCAGTGTTCAGCGAAGTGGATTTACTTAAACAACAGACTAGTGAGCAGCAGCATAGACACTTATCCTTACCGAGCTTACCTCGAGGAGAATCTCCTGACTTATGGAAAAGAAGCCAAGAACATACACCTTGATGCAATTGTGGTTTGGAAACCTAACACTTAATTGTATTCAACTACACAGAGTTCACAGAAGCTGACGACCCTCATAAGTAGGATTTAACGCTCGCCAACAGAAAATCAAACAAGGAGGTAGTTTAGAAATGATGGATCGTTTACAATTGGACATGTGGTTGGAAGACAAGTATTTGTTGAATGGTGTGTATGTACGTCTGAGACTCAACCGAAGTAGTACCTTGTTCTATTTGATGGTTGATGTTAACAAGTGTAAAAACTAACATTGAAGAAGACAGACTCCACGTGCGGTGTGTGGACGTCTTACATAAAGTGGGAAAAAACATCAGTCAAGCTCTGACCAGAACTGCAGACAAATATCCCCCACGACGAGTGAAAGTCAAACCCTTCACCAATGCCTCTGGACTCTGATCCAAGATCATGTCTTCCAAGGTCAACTGCCTAAACGTTTGTTCATTGGCATCGTCAGTAATTGTCCTCAACGCACCTATTGAATGAAAACCCTTTTAAGTTCCAACACTTCAACGTGTCCAAGATACAAGTGACCCGAGACGGACATTGTGTACCAGACTTTTTGAACTTACCTTTGCCCAGAAGAATTACTTGAGATCTTACCTGAATCTTTTTGAAGCCACGGGAAAATTAAGAACCAACAATACCCACGCCATTTCGTACTACAATTAATTAGAGATTTTGATTTCACTCCAGACCAATGCAGCGACGATGGGCATGTCTACCCTATAAAATCTGGCCAACTCCGTGTGGACCTTCATTTTACAGTGGCCCTCCTGAACACTTTGAACATGATCTTGTATGCAACATTTGATAATACCCTTCAAATCAACAGTCTGAGGGAAGTGATCTTAGACTATTTAAAAATAGCATAGAACATCAACCCACTGACATTAGCGAGGATGATGTTTTCCATCCAGGACAGGAACTACAGCCGCACACCCCACTTCCAAGTGGTAAAGAAGAGAAAACAATAATGATGTCAAGAAAACGCACTTACGCTCTTGTTTTGCTGGCCACTTAGCTGAAAGAATCACAATCCTGACCAGAGAACATTGTTGTGGTTGTCAAATCGATCATCCTAGTCAAGTGCAACACGACCAATGTTTGATGACGAGTCAAGAAGAAACGTTGGAAGACTATCTGGAATAATCATGGACACTCATCCCAGAAGAGACGATCTTGAAAGAGTGGTATAAAAATTTGAATGACCATTCTATACCCCCATCAACTTCCTTGGAGATGAAACGCATCATAACTGTCTTGCAACAGAGTACTGAGACTTCCCATTGATCGACTCGACTTACTTGACAGATCTTTTTAAAGAACATTGCTTATCGTTACCCGTGAACAGAAAAAAAACCAATGAATAATTGGGAACTTCATTGCCTCCTGGTCAACAGTTCGTACACAGCTTCCTGGAATCTAGTCATGTGTGCTAAAGATGAACTTCCTCATCGGAAACCTAGAAACATTCGAGCTTATGTCGCCAACATGGATGACAATCATCACCCAGGAACACATTTGGGTAGCCATCTAATTCCCCATCAACCACAACGTGGAATATTTTGATTCCGATAGAGTATCCCCTCTCGAAGACGACATAGACTTTATGAGAAGAAATGCTGTATCCACTCAATTCAATAATATGAGATTACAAGGATCAGATTCCATGGTGTGTGAACAACTTTGTCTGCATTTTCTTCATCAATACAGTCTTAGATTCCCATTAGAACATTTACTAGCTTGTTTTGAACGTGATTTCTCGATAAATGATACAAAAATAGAAAGTTAGCGTAGTCATGATCTCTTTTCTTTAGCTCAAAAACGTAGTGTCTATTGATGGCAAAATGACACTGTTCTAGATCATTGGAAATCCAGTCTTACTTCTCAATATTGTCAACCTTGTAAATACATTTCTTTTTAAAATTATTTTGGTATTTTTCAGTCCCCAGTCATTCCTCTTCATTTCTTCTTTATTTGTTTATTTAGCGGGGCTTATTAAACAAAAACAATGTCAAAAAAATGGTGTGGATTGGTTTTTTACAAAACATTATTTTGACATGCTCTTTTCTTTCACTCCTTGTCGATCTTGAATTTTTCTAAGAGAATGCTATCTTTCAAGTATTCGTCTCAACTCTGAGAGATATTTTCTTTCACGTCCACACTTAAAGCATAAAAAGTGGTGAGTTTACCAGTCTTGCCATTCATCATCGATTTGACAAAAAAGCAAAAATGAGCCAGCTAGTGCAAGTAGGTAAATCGAGGGAAGCCTCGTCGTATTTGGAAATAATGGAACACTTCCTGGGCAGAGCAAAAGAGTATTACCCCATGTAAGACATATCAAGCAGGGGATGATCTCCTTCCAGAAGGGGACAAATTTTATTAAGGAAGTACTGGAAGAAGAAGTGGAGAAGATACAGATGACTTGGGCGAAGAAGAAGAGTTGAAAGAGAGTGAAAGAAGCGGGAGAGGGAATTCCCATGCTTCAACCAAAACTGGACGATGGTCTAGCAGAGGCAAGGGAACAAGAAGAAGTGAGAGAAGAATACCTCTGGAAACAACAGCAGCAGCAAGAACAACATCAGCAGCAATATCAGGAGCCAGAACAATCTCTCATCACACAAATGAAACATTGTGTGTTGGAGGCAGATGGAGATAGCGTTAGACTTTCCGTCAGCAGCTTTGGCACAAAATGCAATGAGATGCGCCCTTGTTGCAGAGCCAGGCCCAGGAGGTGCAGTTGTCCAGATATCGATAACATGAACGATCCAGAACAACAACCACTGGCTATTTTCAAGGCCACGTAGTTCTCTCAGAAACAGAGAAACAACTCAATTATTGCCAAAAATCTGTTTGTATGCATGTTTTGTCGTTTCTCTGTCACAACTCGAACTTAAACCCCCATTGATGTTTGTGTGCATGCAGAGCTGGATTAAGACCTTTAGAGGCCCTAAGCACTGAGAAGATTATGGTGCCCCATCATATGTAATTAAAAAACAACAACATAATTTCTCTTTTTTTTCTTCTCTTTTTTTTTTTTTTGTGTGTTCTGGTTTGCTGGTGCCCTAAGCACGTGCTTAGTCTGCCTATTGAGTAATCCAGCACTGTGTGTATGTGTGAGCACTGTTACTCTCTCATGTAATAATATCCTAGTTCACCGCTCCCTCAGTAACTCGCGCCCGGATAACTTGAACCCGCTTATAACGTGGAGTCAGGCGTGGATCCCATTTTTTTTTACTAGAAAATACCCGAAAAATTGACCCCTATTCGTTGAACGTGAAGAAAATCGTGATCAAAATTGGTAAATGAAACCTCGATATATCGCTCGTTTTATAGTCGAAAACGATGGTTAGTACCCGGAAATTTTAATCAACATCATTAAATTATCAACTTTTAAGAAGAAGTCATATATTCCGTTAAATTTTCTTTCCAAACAACATTCTCAGTACACTGTAAATAACAATTTTCGACGAAATTTCGATCAATGAAAATGTCACTAATGCCTACTGGTGGCAACACTATAATAAATACCAATTTAAAAAGTTTTATCAAGTGAAATTCGTGGTTTAGTTCTATCTTTTAATTCGGTTTCAGTGTAATCATAATAAATGCAATATGCCCTCTTGTATCCAAACGTAAAAGTTGGCATTCCGAAATCACAGCTGATAACCTAATTAAGTGTTGACCGTGTTTTGATCTCAGACTTGCAGAAGTATTTGTTGTATTGTTACACTCAATTAAAAGCAGACCAGCTTTATATCACGTTAATTACGTATTTTGTATCAAATCAAATAATAAAGGGTGGAATAAAAGAAAAGGCATGTAAATCCTACCTGCGTAAGAGCTAGAGGTCACTGTCTAGTGTCAGGTCAACTCATTTCAATTGATCAATCGAACAATGTTGTAAATATTATTATGTCACCTTACATTAGCCTACTCATTCACAAATTTGATCAAAGATAGCAATGCAACCAAGCGAAATGGTTACTTAGTAAATAAAAAAGCTTTGTTTCACAGATACAGTTCATTATGGAGAAGCGAGTTCCGGAGATTGTAGTGAATTTAAAATTCCTGAAATGGCACTCAGAGATTTCCCCAGGGATAGGAAGAAGTTTCACTATTAATTGCAATGAAACCACGGCATCAATATTTTACTATTAGAACAATAAAAAAATCGAGTTTCGACGGTTGACGGTTGTTTCAGGAAATATATGTCCCTAAGGTTTGAAAAAATGTAATCTTATTTTGTTGTCAAACAACAACAAAAAGCAGTGACGTAGTACACAATGTTGCACGTACACGTGATGGTTGCTGAAACTTCTTGGAATAATGTTATTAACTATCTTTAAGACGTTGGGTATCTTGAAAATAAAGGTAATTTATTAAAAAAAGCGAACAAGTTCATTAGAAAAAGCTCTGTATCGATAATTATTCGCAACGGGATTACAAAACGAGTATTCAGCCATTAAACAGCCCTGTTGCCGCCCCCTCTTCTCAGTTTTCTCGATGTCTAGCGGGGATGGCATCCCCTTCTTAATTATTTTTAGGTCCCTCGGTTACTCTCACCCTCGTTAATAGTGTGGTCTATGTTTTTGTACCTCATTGTGCGCGAGTTATCGAGGGAGAGATGTATGTTTGTGTGTATGTGTGTTAGCACTACTGCCCTTGTATGTGATAATATAAAGGCATGTTTGTGTGTATATTCTTACCATTTTCTGGGATGATGGTATGTTTGTGTATACGAGTAAGCACTTTTACTGTTTTCATTGGTTAGTAAGTGTAGGTGTTGGTCAATAGATGAGTGGGTGCTGGTCACAGAAAGTAAATCATATTTCAACACTTTGCCTTACCTTTTCTTATTACCCTTACCCAAATCATACACAAAACATTTACTCCTGCATTACCAGAAGAGGACAGTAATAACATACAACCACTACTGATTAAGGATTGTCCTAGATTACCGCTCTCCACCCACCTCATTACCATTCTGAAAATAACCACGTCGAAAGTAAAAGGGCTAGTTTGTAGGAACAAACTCGTTCTTCTCTATCTGTGTGAGCCTATTGCTGGCTGAATCATATGCACCCGAACCAAATCCGGGCCTAAGAAGCATCAACTTTCCTTGTGGGATCTGCAATAAAGCCTGTATATGGACAACACCTTGTGTGTGCTGTGACTCATGTGAAGTATGGTATCATCAAGAGTGTATGGGTATGTCAAACGCCGTGTTCAAAACTCTCCTAAATGTAAGCTGGGAGTGTATTCAATGTGTCTTGCCAAATTTCTCTACTGGAATATTTGACGCTCTTCTCTTCAATATCAGCTACGGCTACCGGTGCCTTAGTGATTGCAACCAAGCAGATATTGAGATAAGCTTTAGCAATCCAACTGCTACATCATCTCCACACAAGCAGCGGAACACCTCCACAACACATGGTCCCACCGGACTTAGAACTCACATGCCCATGAGAATCCTAGTCATCAATTGTCAATCAATAAAGGGGACTGGGAAAAAGGGACTGCTTAGCAATATGATCTCCTCTACCCAAGCCACCATTGCTATTGGTACAGAATCATGGCTAGACAACAGCATCAATTTAGCTGAAGTATTCTCAGCAAACTTCAGGTCCTACCGCAAAGATCGTCCATATGGATCCCATGGGGGCGATGTATTTGTCCTAGTATCTGACCAGTATGCAAGCCGCGAGCCAGAAGAACTTATGGCAGACAATAACTCGGAAATAGTTTGGGCTAAAGTCAAGGTTAAGGGGGCAACAGACCTATATGTCGGCGCTTTCTACAAACTTCCTTCCTTAACCGAGCCAAACTACCTAGACCATATGCACTCATGCCTTACAAGAATCCCAAGTGGTTAGCACCTGTGGCTAGGAGGAGACTTCAAACTGGCGGATATTGACTGGGAAAACGAGTGTCCACTGCCACAAGCAACAAACAATGCCCAATGCCTACAGCTACTATCATAAAGGACTCATTCCTGGAACAGGTTGTAGATGCACCAACACGGGTAACTGAATTTACCTAAAATCTGCTTGATCTGTTCTTCACTAACAACAAAACATTAATCAACAAGTGTGATGTTATACCTGGAATTGCTGACCATGAAGCAGTTTATATAGAGTACAGCCTACGACCAATGAAAGTGAAGAAAGCACCTCGTAAAGTTCTCCAAAACAGAAAGGCAGACTACGGCTGAGATATGTGAAGAATTGAAAACGTCGCAAGAGTCATTCATACGCGAAACAGAGAAACTTTCTGCAAACGACACATGGAAACTTTTTGAGAAGATCAAATGTTAATGGATACATTCATACCATCTAGGACCATATCTGGAAACATAACAAACAAGTCTTTGATAGAGAGATCCATTAAAGCCCAACAGAGAAGACGGAACAAAATGTTTGCAAGACAGAAAACATCAGGAAAGGCATGAGATAGGAAACTTTACCAAGACGCAAAATCAAAATCCCAACGCTTAGAACGCCAGGCCTTCTGCATATATATTGAAAATCTGATAGAAGTTGGAAACTCCGATCAAAACCATCATCCTAACAAGCAGAAACGGTTGTGGAACTACATCAAGGCTGTTTGCAGACGGTTGTATAGTCTACCGGGAAATCAAAACCCCCCAAGGATTGCAGGATCCGACAAGAAGACGTGGACTGACTTGCTCTCTGGGAAAGAACTTGGGGTATGTCGTACCATCCAGAAAAATGTAGCATCCTTAGAGTTTACAGGAAGAAATCTCCAATCATGTCCAACTACACCCTTAAGGGGCACAAACAAGCAACTAGGCATGCAACAAAATATCTTCGGGTTGAATTTTCTAAGGATCTCTCTTGGAAACGCCACACAGACAAGATGGTGAAAAAAGGGAACAGCACCCTTGGTTTCCTGCGCCACAACCTCCAAAACGGCAACAAGGAAATAAAAAGCTCTGCATATTTCTCGCTTGTGCGACCTGGCCTCGAGTACTGTTCAACCCTGTGGAACCCACATAACAATGACCTGATATACAAGATAGACATGGTTGAGAGAAGAGCTGATAGATATACCACAAACAGATACAGAAATACTAGCAGCATCAGTGCCATGCCGGATCATCTCCAGTGGGAATCACTTGAGTCCAGGCAAACGAAAGCCCAGCAGACCATGTTGTACAAGATAGCGAACAACCTAGTGGACATACCCGCGGAGAAATATTTGACCCTAACATCTAGATGAACCAGGGCAAATCATATCAAGAAGTTCATATAGAAGTCAGCAGTGACAAACTCCTTGAAGTTCCACTTCTTTCCGCACACCATAGAGATATGGAACAATTACCTGCAACAGTTGCAGAAGCTCCTGACTTGGTATCTCACATGCAGGAGCTTTCCACCATCACCTTCTAATGCATTCGTCAGCTACAAGTAAGACCTAGTGATTCTCAGAGTTGTGCTGGTTGAGGTTCATTTATCTCTTTGCCGCCATGGTAGCCAGATTGATCAGAGTATAAAGGGACGAAAACATAGATTTACACTCTTTCACTTATTTCTACCTTTCCTATTACTACTCTTCTATCTGTCCTACCACTACCTTATTTCTTTGTTCTTGACCGAACACCACCTGTTGTTTAATAGTCAAACATTAACGTAGATATAGATAGATAGTCAAACAGCGAATTTGTTAGTAGATGTGGGTGCTGGCCAGTCCGAGAGTCTTGATAGCATGTCTGTGTATATGTGTACAAACTCTTACTCTTATCGTTGTTTAGTAAGTGTAGGTGTTGGTCAGTAGATGGGTGTGTGCAGCTCAGTTAGACAACCTGTTGGTTACGAAGTGTAGGTGTTGGTCAGTAGATGAGCAGTTGCTGGTCAGTCAGATGGCATGTTGCTTAGTAAGTGAAAATTTAACATCACATTTCCACCTTGTCTCCCGACAGTCCCATCATGTTAAATCTATTGATATTTTTAACATTAGCATTCCCCTTTTACCCATAGTCCGATAATGTTAATCCTATGTCCATAATGTTCATTCCCATTGTCTCCAGACAGTCCCATTCAAAATGGTGGCCATAATATTAATTCCCATTGTCCCCAGACAGTCCCTTCTGTCTCCAGGGTATTAGTACTTTCAGATAACAAAATTAGATAACACAGATAATGAGCTAAAAACTAAACTGAAATTTTGATCTGATTATATTGCCAGTGCACATTAATTTGAAAGGGTAAATTATCAAGGTCAAGATTGATAGTACATCTCATATCAATTTCACACCTGGAGGATAACTGCTAAAGTGCTGCAACTCCAACTTGTGGGGAACAAAGGTGCTTTATCTGTTTCAATACAGTACAGTTAAAAAAAAAAAGATCATGTATGAAAATGATATAAAACAGCCAGCAGAAGAGTGGCTATTTCTGCAAACTGACAGAAATGTTGGCAACCTTTACCATTGACTTTTTCACCCATGCACACATGATCAATAAGGTGTTACCTCTACCCATGTGCAATCCATGTAAAATCGTGCTAAAACTAAAATCAGTTTAAACTCCAGTGACCTTAAGCTTTGACCCCAAAATTAAGAGGGGGTCACCACAACCAAGTGCAGTTAATGTGTTATGTATGATGTTTATATGGTGTTGTAGGTATTTTGGGAAATTGTAAATGTTTCTTCACTTTGATGTTTGCTTGGATCTTAATGTTTATCAGGAAAAACATGTTTAACTAGTGTCCTTGAATTAGGTTGTTTTGATCAATATAATGTTTTCTCAATTTGAAGGTCAAGGTTGATTTTTGTTTACAAGTAAAATTCCATTAAGATGACGCACATTCTAGAACATTCTGTCACGTGACCAATCTTTATATATGCCATGTTTGGTGGACATTTATTCAGTTTTGACATTACCATCAGTCTTGTAAAGAGCTATTACAGTTGTGAAAATTCATTCCAAATTCTAAGAGAGGAATTATTTTAAATATTCATTGGATTATAACAGTGCTCATAAACTTTTGGATTTTGGATTTTTAATTGATGATTTTGGAATTTATGTGAACTTATATTCAGATATTTTGGAATACTTCATTTTGACATCAGCACATCAAAGATTACTAGTACATCAGGACTTTGGAGACCATTAGCAAATCATAACATTCAAGGACACAGCCGTGAATTCGGAACATTCTATATTTAGGACTTGTGATTAGAACAATCATTCTTATTGGATTATTAGGATTTCAAAACACATTACTGTAAGTGACTTTTTGATTTTTTTATTTTAATTATCTAGTAATAAATTGCTTGTTGATTTTTACTTGATTTGTTGGTTTCACTTTCTTTCTGTTACATTTTTCTTAGACCATAGAGTCGTAACAAATGTAATAATGTTTATGAAAAAATCAGCTGCATGAAACTTGACTAAAGGTGAAGAGGTAAAAGTCACAATATAACCTTTTGTGACCTTGATCTTTTAAATTGTTTCGCTACTTTTAATCATGTCTGGAAAAAAATTACAAAATCTTTGCTTGCTAGGAGTTTTGTTGTAACATCAAGTTCTTAATTTATTGTGGTAGGAAAAAAAGCATATTTTTTTATGAACATGAATATAACAGCATCTAATGTATGGAAAGAGAGAGAGGATGGTTTGGTTAGTTATGTGGGTTTAACATCCTTTTTCAGCACATGATAGGATATACATGGCGGCCAGTATAACTGGTGGAGGAAGAACCTGGGAAGAACCACTAACCCATTGGAAGCTACTGGCAAGCTTTCTCACATACTCACAGTGGCCAAGCCATGACTCGAACCCACATTGACAGAGGTGAGAATAATCTGTAAAGAGACAAGCGCCTTAGACCACTCAGCCATTGGGGGCCCCAGATAGAGAGGTAACTCTTTATATTATAAACATATTATCAAACATTAATTTCCAATTAGAATACTAATGGTTACTATAATCATCAATGTGAACTAGGACAAATTCAACGCTTGGAATAAATTGCATTTTAAGCACTTAACCTATACCGTACTCTATCAAGCACTTAACATATACACATACTCTAGCAAGCACTTAACATATACACAGACTCTAGCAAGCTTTTAACATATACATGTACTCTATGAAATGCTCAACATATATACCCACTCTATCAAGCACTTAAGATATACACAGACTCTAGCAAGCACTTAACATATACACAAACTCTAGCAAGCACTCAACATATACACATACTCTAGCATGCACTTAACATATACACATACTCTAGCAAGCACTTAACATATACACAGACTCTAGCAAGCACTTAACATATACATGTACTCTATGAAATGCTCAACATATATACCCACTCTATCAAGCACTTAACATATACACAGACTCTAGCAAGCACTTAACATATACACAGACTCTAGCAAGCACTTAACATATACACATACTCTAGCAAGCACTTAACACATACACATACTCTAGCAAGCACTTAACATATACACAGACTCTAGCAAGCACTTAACATATACATGTACTCTATGAAATGCTCAACATATATACCCACTCTATCAAGCACTTAATATATACATGTACTTTATCAAACATTTAGCATATATGCATACTCTATCAAGCACTTAACATATATATGTACTTTATCAAACACTTAACATATATAACCACTCTGCCAAGCACTTAGCATATACACATACTCAATCAAACGCTTAACATATATACATACTCTATCAAACACTTAACATATATACATACTCTATCAAACACTTAACATATATACATACTCTAGCAAGCACTTAACATATACATACTCTATCAAACACTTAACATATATACATACTCTATCAGGCACTTAACAATTATACAGACTCTAGCAAGCACTTAACATATACATACTCTATGAAACACTGAACATATATACATACTCTATCAAACACTTTACATATATACATACTCTATCAGGCACTTAACAATTATACAGACTCTAGCAAGCACTTAACATATACATACTCTATGAAACACTTACACACAAAATCTATCAAGCACTTAATATATACACATACTTTATCAAACACTTAACATGTATGCATACTCTATCAAACACTTAACATATACACAAACTCTTATCAAGTACTTAACATATACACCGACTCAGACACTTAACATACAGTCAAACCTGTCAACAATGGAAAATGGCAAAACTGGCCTTTATCCACACAGGTTTACCCGTAAAAATTGTTTTTGTTGTTAAAAAATGCAATGCACCAAATATCATTATTGTTATTATTTTTACTCTTCTTCTTATTATTATTATTAATAATATTATTGTTGTTGTTGTTTTAAAGTTGTATGTGCATTATTCAACAAAATTATAAAATGTGTATATATTGTTCTCTTCCAAATGTGTGAAATCACACAAGATTACTGTATCCTTCTCACTTTAATCCATCCTATAATTAAAATCATCACCGACATAAAATAATCACCAATCTTAGTTTGTTTTGTGCACCATGACAAAACAATAATTTCAGTACTGATTGACAGCTTACATGTAACTGTAAAACAGAGGACCGTCTCTTTGGTTGGCCAGCTTGTACAAGTTTCACTTGGAAACAGCTGCTCAACTTCCAAGATCAAAAGGCAGTCAGCTTATATGAGACGCCTCTGATGAATAAAAAATCAAAAGAAGCCATTTATAGCTATTCTTTCTGACCCATGAACTGAAACTTCACTTGAATTTACAGATAAGTTTTGAATATTGAATGACCCCTGACCCTAATGAAAAAGGGATGTAATTTGTATCTCTTCTCAAAGACAAACTTTTTTCTTCAGATATAGCTTTAATTCACAGCAAATAGATGAAGATATCCAACTATACCTGTCATACTGACACAAAAGGCCAATTTAATGTCTTCTGTGATGACGATAGTCCGATAAATCAGAACCCCAATCTGTGTTGATACTGACAGACGATTTGTAGGTCTGATGTCACTTGTTCATTAAATTGTGCAATTTTTCTGCATGCAAATCTGTCCGGAACACACCTGTGTACAGTTTAGACACTTATTGGTATTTGGTAACAGCCATTTGTAGCCACAAAATTTGAAATGGCTAAATGACATAGGGTTGTGTTATTCCACGTGGATTTACAAGTCGTCAAACATACGATTTGTTTGCATAGACTGAGCAGTCACTGTAGATATGCGCCAGTGACCGTTAAAGGCAGGGAGAAACCACTGTTTGGTTAGGAAACACCTAGCTGCTGACTGCGGAAGGCAGGCGACTGTTACATACAGGACATTCATGTAGGAAATTTGTGGGGTGAAAATAAGAGTGGCCGTTGTGAACAGGTGACTGCTGAGTAAAGGTGACCATTAGGACAGGTTTGACTGTATACACATACTCTATCAAGGACTTATCATATACACATACTCTATCAAGCACTTAACATATACACATACTCTATCAAGCACTTAACATATACACATACTCTATCAAGCACTTATCATATATACATACTCTATCAAGCACTTAACATATATACATACTCTATCAAGCACTTAACATATACACATACTCTATCAAGCACTTAAAGTATACATGTACTCGATCAAGAAATTAATTACATTGGCAATTCTGTAATATGTTAGAAACAAGTATTATCATACATGAATTCCTGTACTTTTATCCTCAGAGACATAAATGATACACATTTAGAATGGAAGTAGAGAATATGACTATTTACAATCAATATGGATATGGATTGGCATCACATGTGCAAATATTTGGGAATGATTTTCTATTTCAGGCAAATTTCAATAAGATTGCAAACATACAAATATATACTATGATTATAAAACAAAATTGTAACCCTGCAAGACCAAACATTCATTTTGTTCAATCAAACTGAACTCTGTAATATGATTACTACATATCCATGTTTTTAAACTTAGCCGAAAGGTTTCCGTTCTTGAACATTTCCAGAAAATATGAGACAAAGGCTGTGGTGAATTTTGGCCAAAAGTGCATTTATTATCACTTGACATACCAATTTTTCTAAAGTAAGTATTAGGGGCCCTGGGTGGCTGAGTGGTCTAAGGTGCTCACATTTACAGATCAATCACACATTTCACCTCCATCTAATTGAGTTCGAGTCTTGGCTCAACCAACATGAAAGCTTGCCAGTAGCTTCCCGTGCGTCGTTGGTTCTTCCTGGGATCTTCTCGAGTTCTTCCTCCACCAAATATACTGGTTGCCATGTAAAGCCTATCATGTGCTTAAAAATGGCTTTAAACACCACAAAACTAAAACCAAATCAAAAAGGTATTAGTTGGAAGTATCCTATGTAGTAATCTAAACTGGAACCACTAGAGGTTATTATTGTTAGTAGTTTTGTGAATGTAAAATAAAACCTTTTTCCATGAAAAAAAAAAAAAAAAGAAGTCTGGAAGGTGAAAATGATTATGTCAATTGTGACAGGAAATAGAAGAGGCCCTATTATTAATCAAACTTTTGTAAATGTTTCAGTACCTTTCGTATTATTCACTTAATGTGGATGATGCGCCAGAATCAAAGGATTGTACATTTGGATAATTATCTCTGCTTAGACCCAGTCTGTTTTGGTAAATTTGCATCGCTCTGATTACTCCCTCATATTCTAGGACATATGTGTTAGTACCATAAATATACTTTGAACAATCGTGTGAAATAAAGCAGCCATCTTCACCTAAGAGATCTTGTATAGTATAAGAGTATCAAACCACTTTTTCCAAAATATAAATGATCCTCCAACCTTTTCATTCTGATTGTACCAAAACAATTTGTGCACAAAGTCTAGGTATGATTTTGTAGTTAATTTTTGTTTATAATAATATCATACAAGATGAAAAAGTCTGCTTCCAAAAAGAGATCATCTACTTTCCTAATGATATTATTGATAAAATCCACAGCAAAATTAGTGAAATGAATCAAATGGGATAAATAACATACAATACATAGGACTATTTTCTATTGCTTCTCAAGGCTTTTAATCCATGTTAATTTAAGGGATTCTATAAAAGCTTGGATATAAATAATTTTTAAACCCCCCTCCACTTCATAACTCATAACATCAATAAATTGTCTTTTTATTTTATCGAAAAATGTATCCAAAGAAATTTATAAAAGTGTGTTTAATTTGTTCATGAAGCTTTCAAGGATATAGCAAACATAAAAACAGTCAATTTAATTTTCACATCACCCAAGTTTTCAAAACTACTATTGTACCATTTTACTAAATGGAAAAAGAATCCTTTTATATCACTGACTTAAAAAAAATATTAAATTCTTGAAATTTGAAGTCATTATTCATACTAAGTATCTTAGTTTCTGCAGAATAATACCCCAAATTATACAAGGTCCCTGTTTCCAACTGAGGTTAAACCCTCAACATAATTTTAGCCACTCCCAAACCAAATGATTTTTCTCTCATCTAAATGAATGCAAAGGCTGGAGACATGTCATCCACATATTGTGAGATAAGAAATTTTGTACCATTTCTGTTAATATATCTAATACTCCTATTATGCCTAATCATTGCTAATATCTCTGCACAGTGTATGAAGATATAAGGGAAAAGTGGGTCCCAGTGTCTACAACCATGATGAATGTTAAACTATGGGGATACATGCCCCTTCACTATTTACACAAGAGCTTATATCATTATAGTCACCCATCTTTTAATAGAATTGCCAAAATTAAACAAACTCAGAACCTTCAAATCAAATTTACAATTTACGTAATCGAAAGCCTTCTTGAAATCAACAAGGAGCAATTCTGGTATTTATTTTTTTCTGCATCACACATTCGATCATAAATCAGTCATGATGTTTTTGCCTATAAATCTACCAGAGATGAATCCTATTTGTGCTTCGTTAATGAGAGAGACAACTGAATTTTTATTGGCTATCCAAGATGAGGCTAATTTATAAATACATTTTCAAGGAAAATAGGTCTCTTTCTTATGGAATTGTTTGTCTTTATTGCTTTTGGGAATGTAAGTTATGAATCATTCTCTTCGTGTGTTCGAGAGGTGTTTTTTTTATCAGTTTGATAGCTAAAATTATTAGATTTAACATGTTACCAATATCTTTCAAAACAAATTTTAAAAAATTATGCTGTGAATCCATCTGAGCCAGGACTTTATTATTATCCCTATTTTTTTACCTACTTCAACACTTCATAACTTTAAATTGTTTCCTTCTAGTGCTTCTTTTTGCTACTGATCTAATTTTGGAATACAATTATAGTGGAGAAAATCTTATAGATCAACCTCTGTAACATCTAGGTGAATAGATGCGTTCATAAATTTCTCTCATCTCTCACAAAATATTCTTTTCATCAGCCAGTACACCATTTTTGGAATAATTAAAGATTTCACATTTTTACTTAAATTCTCTAAATTACATAAGAATTTTGTCACTTTTTCTCCTTCATTAGCATCTCCTTCTCCTTCATTAGCATGTGATCTTATCATAATACCATTAATTTTTATTTGTCTTAGTTGTTTCAATTTGTGTTTTTGATAAAGGATAAATAAAAGGCTACACAAAACCAGACTTATTGTATCAAATCCAAAATGACAATTTTTAGCTCCACTGAACTTAGACTTTCTGACTCTAAAATCAATAGGGTACTGTCTCTATCTTGGTGCTGTCCACCTAAAAAGTTTGATCAAAAGCAGCTGCATGAAACATATTTGTAATTGTAACATAATAACTTTTTTGATTAATAGTTGGCAGTTTAACAAGATTAGGATAACAAATAATAATAAAGAGAACCTGAATGTTGCATTCAGCATGTCAAATATGTTCATGCTTGTCCCAATGTTACATACAGGTGGTGTTACTAACTGATCCCTGAATCACATCTGCAATTCAACATTTTGCCTTAAAAAATGAAGCACATTTGTACACTGTTCTGACTATTGATATAATCATATTTAGCATTTTATATATGGAGTAAAATCTGACTTCAAAGAAATGTTGCCAACGTTCACAAACTTGCCAATAATCTTTAAAGATGGCTTAAACATTCTCATTTAAGACAATGATGTGTAATAACTTCTGTTCTTCAACATGCATCTCTTTGATTTATCTAACTTCAAACAAATTGGGTTGTTCCACTTTGTGTACTTTACCCATGCAAATTTGTATAATGGCCTCCCCCACAGCAATGTTCAAAGGACTTAACACAACATCACCCTACCTACTGTCAGCCAGTGAAGTAATATGTGAAAAGGTGTTTATCTCCGACCGCATTACCTTTTAATTACCTCTATAACAATTAGCTGTATAAACTGTCCCAAGGATAGCTTTATGAGTTCTAAGCAGGACTGTTTATACATACTACATATTACGGGCATATAATCGAGGTGGTCAAGAAATCTCTCAGGGGTATTGGGAGTTAAAAATCATGTTTTAAGCATGACATGTCGTGTTATGGCAGGTATAAACATATGGTGAGTATTTTGTAGATTTACTAATGTTTACATCAAATTCTCGCTCAGACTCCCAAGTTTGACAGTGGAAGGAAATCATCATGAAAGATGGATGTCTGGCCAAAAACTCTGCAAACATGATGTGACACTGTGTGAAGACAGTAAATGTACAAAACACTCAGCATGTGTTCAAAAGATGTAATTTAGGTCGACTATAATCAGATGGATGTTGATGAAAATTATAATCTGTTGATGTCCAAACTGTATCAGACAGTCCAGATAGTCTAATAACAGAAATGGAAACAGTTCATCAGACAAGATTACTGAACACATCAAGCATTTTCATGAAGATGGTTTAAAAAGTTTTGCATCATATGGAGACTTTGACCTAAAAAAGAATACTGACACATGATTCACACTGGCACATAAACCATATTTCCCCAAACTCTGTACTGGGAAACAAAATTTCAATGAGATTTTTCTGCTATAACAGATATTGAAATCAAGTCCTCCATTTCAACAATTACAGAGGTAAAGAAAACAACCAATTCTGAAATTTTACTAAAATTTTATTAACAGTATGTGACACATTTATTTGCATGATATTTTAATCTATATCAGGTGGAATGATGGGATTGAGTGGATCATGATCTATTGTTTGCATGATATCAGCCTGGTTCCATGATATTTTAATCTATATCAGGTGGAATGATGGGATTGAGTGGATCATGATCTATTGTTTGCATGATATCAGCCTGGTTCCATGATATTTTAATCTATATCAGGTGGAATGATGGGATTGAGTGGATCATGATCTATTGTTTGGTGAAGCATAAGGCCTAGCACACCCATTCGATTGGACATGGCAACTCTCACATTGCGCTCCTGTTCAAATAAATCATCCAACTTCAGCCACTGAAATAGAGAAAACTTCATGTCTTAGTAAGCAGATGTACAGAATATCCCCTGTAAATGTAGTCTTAGACTCTACCTGTAATGAATTGTATGTATGTATGTGAAACCTTGACTAATGAATGAAAGTGTGTGTACTAAATAACATGGAAAGGTGATCCTGCGCATAAAAAAGTTAAAGTGGTACATGACAAAACCATCAAGCTATCATGTAAAATTGTACCAAGACTACATTTAACACCACCTGAATTATTGATGTACATGACAAGTAACCTTGACCTGTGACCTTGATGCTAGGATTGTAAAAGTGCTACAAGACTCATCTTCAAGTTATGATTTTAACGTTCACTGTATTTAACAACCTAAATCATAATGCTTAAGTATAGCAAATTTCACTGCACTATCATTCTTTAAAAGACAAATTTCACTGCACTATCATTCTTTAAAAGAGTTTATGTGCAGAACAATAAGTAAAATTGACCCATGACCTTGACCTTCAAGAGAAAAATGGGAAAGTGGTTTGTGACACACCCTTTAGTAATGATGTGAAAATGTACCAAGATTAATATCACTATCTTTGGCAGCTTCAGAGTTATAGCCAGGACATGAAACATAAATAACCCTGACTTGTGGCTTTTAGCCTGAAGATAAGACTGAGTGTGGTACTAAAAACTTCCATTAGTATTCATATATAAATAGTTTCAAATCACTGCATGTAACAACTTCAAATTTATAGTCTGGATTTACAAGTTAGATGAATGGATGGATGGACAGACTGACTGAAGTATTCACCATACTCACAATTTACAGAGGTATAATTGCTCTTTAAAGGTCAAATATAAAGGTTTCAGTTTAAACTTATTTTTAAATCTTCCATACTAGAAAATCCCATTTTCATTGTTGTTAAAAAAATGTATTGCATCATTTACAAACAATTCCATTTACCCTATATACTCTCGTATAAGCTTATACCAACTGCAAACTGCATAGACCCAGATCTACCGTCACATAATGTGCTGGCAGATCTGGGTCTATGCAGTTTGTAAGGACTAATCAGTAGAACAAACAACATAGACCCTGATCTGCCAGCGCATTATGCGACAGCAGATCAGGGTCTATGTTGTTTGCATTTGGACCCGGGATATACGCGAGTATATACGGTAAATGCATTGACCTCACAAAGTTAGCACAGGTATAACCTGCTGCTTATATTTATGTAGAAGTGACATATCTCTAGAATAAATCACTAATGTAGAAATTATAGTGTAGGAAATTTGCGATAGGTTATGAAATTATCTGTGATCATGTAGAAATTTAAGAAACTGAAATGACTAATGCTGCATTTACATGTACGATGAATATGGTCATTGAATGTATGATCAATATGGTAATTGACAGGTCACGAGAAAAGATAACAAATCATGACTATTATTTTATGGAATTAAAAAATACTGTCCATTCAAATGCAGAAGGATGATCTCTGCATATTTTCTAACTTCTATATAATATAATGCACACTGAGAAAATAAATACATAAAATCCCTATTTTTAGTCAAAACTATCAACAATAACTCTTCATAAATGAACTGAAGCTCTCTGAAATGATATATGGGGGAGCCCACCCCCTTTAAATGTAACACCTTATCTCCTAATATAATGTATGCCTTGTCCTACTTGATTTTTGCTATTATTTCTTCATCATTAATCTGTAAAGCAAAGGTTAAAGGAACAGATGTGTTTGCAGCTCAAACTTCTGTACCCTATAAAAGGGGTTTACTTATATTTAAATATTCCTTCTTCTCTCTCTTGCTTGCTCACTTTCAAATTTTGACTTGATCATTGCCTAACTGATCTGTTTAAATCCTTTTTTAACGTCTAGATGGATTTGTGAAAATTGGATCATTTGTAATGTGCTTGAAAAAAAATTAGAATGAGCAGTAAGGCCTAATCAGAAAGCTATTCATAATACTGGTACTTCCCTGTATGACACATTATAATCAGTATATCCCTTTTGTCTACATTTTTCATCATTTATCAAAATGGACAAAAAATAGTTTTTTTCTGTTTTGAGCACAATTTGTGAATGTATTCTACATAAAATCTGTCACTTATATTTAAAATGGCCATGCAATCAATACACTTCTACATTAGTTGCTGGTAGGTTCATTCAAGAATGATGTTACACATACTAGCAAACCAAGGGAGGTAATGCAGTTGGTAATTGTAAACACTATTCATTAATTGTAATTGTAAATTTCAGGAATTCAGTCAGAGTCAAGTTTACCTGATAAACAGATTTTTTTATCTACATATTATGTTCTACAAAAGCATGCAAAATTGACATATTTAAGGTTTTTCCCATAATTGGCCTTTTAATGTGAAATTAAATTTTTAAAACAAGGGCCTGAAGATGAACAAATGAACAGTTGTTTTTTTTCAAGATGAAGGATCAAAGCAAACATTGTATTCTTATCAAGAAGACATGCGCAAGACGCAAATTTATCGTAAAATGATCTGTTTACTTCAATACATGCAATTTAAAGGATTTCTTTTCTCAAGACTGTTACCAATAAAAGTAAATTTATATTAATTTTCTTTTGTAGTATTTTACACATCAAAAAGCAAAACCAGTCTATGTGACACTTGGTTATTACAAATGCACTGGTAATGCTGATAACCAATAATGGACTTAAGTAATTACTCCATTTTGTATAGATACTAATCTGAGGTTCATAAAGAGTAAATATTATAAACAGACCATAACATTACCCTCAATTTGGTACCAGGGGTAGTACATGACTAACATATGTTGGTTCACTGGAAATTGATATGCATGCCTCTATGCACAAAAATTACCTGTTGACATTCCAAAATTGATTTTTTTCGGTTGGTTTTATTTACATTATTTTACCTCTGTGGACCTATAAGGTGCAATTATCCATCAACATAACTAACACTGAAACAATGGAGATCAATTCCTCTGGTTTAGGATAATCATTGTAACTAATTGGTAATTACCAAGCAACAGAGCAATCACATATAAAAGTCCCAGTTAAAACACACTAAAGACTTAGGCCCACTCTCCTTTAATTCTTCTTGTCAAGATCATAATTCTGCTGATTAAAATATAGATCTGACTAGTCCAAAGTTGTTCATTACAAATATGTTCAAATAGAGACTTATTCTACTACAATCAATGTTTCTACACACAATAGCTCTTGCCTGTAGACTGTATTGTAATATACCCTCTGATTACAGCTTTCAAGACCTTAATACAAAATTTTTCTTTTGACCCTGCCAGGAATCGTGATAGCTATGTCGCACAGCCTATTAAATCAGACAATTATAAAAACAAGAATCCCTTGAAGTGATCAACACTCTACTGACTAAAAAGAATTTCCAGGAATTCACATGAAGTCAGTTTCTTCCCTCTTTTATTCTTGTTAACTGCTGAGTATTGAAACCATCTCATGTATTCTTCAGCAACTCCAACATTCTAAATTCGGTAACAAAGATATTTTCCCATATATCTTAGCTAAACTGTTCACAAGATAAGTGCAGCACAAAAATCTCTGTGATGGCCTTAAAAACTTGAATCTGATATTATGGATGGAAGGTTATTAACTTGTCCCAGATACTGTCAAGATATACTCACATGATAGGTTTGGTTAAGTCCATAAATAATACATATATTTTTTAAATACCCAAGTTATTGAACTGGAATCATTCAAGGCAATCTTCCAGACATATCCACAAACTGGATTAGATAAAAAGATAAAAATCCAATTCTTAATTGTTTATGTTAAACTGTTTATGTTATCATGCTCTTATGCCATTACAGATAAAAACTTCTATCAAGACTTTTGACCTTAAAATCAATGTCAGACTGCAGACTATCAACCCATTTATCTTCCATAGTTTTTTTCCTTTAACATACATACATACATACATACATACATACATACATACATACATACATACATACATACAGGGGTGTCATGATGCATTCAAAACCGTGATCACCAGTCCTGTATTGCCATGTGTACAGTGATCTCCCTCTTATAAGACCACCCCTCCTGCAGCAGGAAAGTGGTTTTATAAGAGGGGTGGCCCTTCTAGAGGGGGATCACACAGATGTGAGTTATAACTACATAAAAAGTATGAAAGGCATAACTAATATTTATATATATTTAATATTTTCAATTAAAAATCACAGGAATATTATCTGGTTATGGAATGTTATTTTATAAAAAAAATGAATGATCATCAATCGTGGTGCAAAACCACGTTGTCTGTAAATTCTGGGCACAAACATTTGGTTGTAACTATCCATGTACATCTATTGATTCTGTATTCCCACTCACTGCAGTTGAATGTATATTGACAATGTTTATTTTAATCTTTCTGACATCAAACTTCTCAGCAGTGATCAAAGGACTCTCACTCTTATTGTTTAGTCTAGTTGCTTTCACTTTTCGTTCTAAACTGAGAATGTCTGACAACATTTTGCGACAACTTATTCCTTCATGGGCAATATGTAGTTATCACATGAGATTCACAGTGTTGACAAAGGAAGTGAGCTTGTCATATGATCGACTTTTTTTTTTCTTTCTCCCATCTGGTACCCAGTTAAGTACATTTCATAATCTATGAGGGGGAAGCCAGAAAGGCTAATATACAATTTTACTATCTGGTGACCGGATGTCATGCTGACTTGAGCTGAACAATACTGTACTTCTCAGTGGTTAGCTTTTGTCATCTTGATAATTATCGGTGGTAATTAATAGCCAGTAATTATCAAAGTGACAAAAGCTAACATCTAAGGAACACATGGCAGTAAGGATAATTGGATTACTAACCTCTTTGTATGGATTAAAGTTACTTTATCGGCATGTTGGAAGAAATGTCAATGTGTTGAGCTGAGAAATTAACAAATATTAGCGAGATTTCAATCTGTAAACAACCATTATGTGGCTGTTCGCGAGGGGTAAATTTGACTGTATTTCTACTAAAATGATGGCTGCTGGTCATGCTGGAGGGATGGCCATCCTTGAGGGGTACTTTTAAACACAAAGTCGTTGGTGCCAAGGGATTGTGGCCATATAAAGCGGGTGGTCGTTGGTCAGGGAGGCCATTCAAGAGGGTGACCACTGTATTGCAATATATTAAAATTCTCTGACAGCAAAATATATAGGTGTTGATATGCTTCAACTGAAATAAAAACTACAAAGAAAGTCACATGAATCTTTATTAATAACTCAAGAGGTTTTCCTGCTAAAAATTAGTCACATAAAACATTGGTATTCTCGTAATTGGTTCACTTTTAACAAAATCCTTATTTTTCTTCAGAATGTCTGCATATGACAAAATCACTTTGATATTGGCACTGCCTGGATATCTAAGAACCAATAGGAAATGCAGCTATGCATTGAAACAAAAAAAAGATATCAAAGACAACTGAGAAATTCATATAACATATGATGTTTAGAGGTCAAATGAAAAACATGGCAAACAAAAAAAAAAAAATTAATGAAAAAAGAATCGGTAATAAATTAAGAAGTTTTTCCTTGAATATTCTTTCGATATAATTTGTAATTTTAATACATGTATGGATGATCAACCAGTCACTGTTATGTTTTATATTCTATTTAATTCACAGTTGTATATATAGCAATGCTTAGCAAAGGTAAAATATTACTGATCTCCTTTTACACATAAAGTAATTCTTGTAAATTATAATTCATGTTTCTTTCAGCTCAGTGGCGATTCTGGCGAATAAAGGGGGCTTTGCATTCCAGGTTTGCGTTAGGGTAATGAAAGCATGAACTTGTAAATTGTAATATCAAAATTTCATCGATTTCAACATAGAGCATGTCCATTAATAAATTACAGCTTTTTCCTTCAATTTTTGAGAGAAGATTTAATTATGAAAGAAATTATGCAGCAGTGCCATAATTTCCATTTGAATGTAACCCAGCACTGTTTTTAGTTGACATCACATTTTAATCATATTAAGCCTCATTTTGATTCAGCTAAGGGGAAAACTGAGTTTGGATTTCCGTCAAGGTATTTATTTAACAACAGAGAATTTCATCTTATTTTTGAAGTTTATCTGCACATATATCCACAATAAACAACAGATATAAATTAAAAGAACACAGTACACAAAGTCATATCAAAATACGTATTGTCTACACACCATATCGCAATAAACCAGTCAACCAGTTTATTGTTGCACCCCTACATACATACATACATACATACATAGTGAATAAAAGATGACATATCCCCTTGGTCCCCTGCTTATGTAAAGACTCATGTTGAAATACCCTATGGTCCAACACTCTAAAATGTTATACTACTTCTGCTAGTACCCTCTGACCAAATACCCTAAATTTTTATACTACTTACGCTAGTACCCTATAGCCAAATACCCTTAATTTATACACTGTGAATTTATTTATTTTCACGGATATCAATATTTTTGGTTATGACAAAAATGACATTTTTCTCAGTACTTAAATTCATGGATTGGGGCAGGAATCCTACTGTTTCCACAGAATTCACAGTACTACTTGTGACCAAGCAGCCTCAATTTTATACAAAATGTGCTACACTTTGTTTTCAAAGTAACATAACAAACACTGAATGTGGACAATCATAAGTATTAAAGACACCTCTATGCAACTTGTTTGACATGAGTACCAAGCTGAAATACCTTAAACTGTTTCAATGTTATACTCCAGAAACAAAAATGTTCATGAGCAGACAGACATATCACAGACAGATAAATGACAGACATATCACAGACAGATAAATGAGCATAGTGATAGCTATATCCACCTCATATTACATTCCAGGGGGATAAAAACAACTAAATATAAAGTCTTGTCAAATTTCATTTGTACATGTTCATAAGCTCAATGAAGTACAAAAATGCAAGCTGTGACCTTTGACTTTGACCCCAAGATGAAGTAGGTCTGGTTTTCAAACTTGTTCACAAAAACAAATGCATGATGGTGGTCAGATCTGCAACATTTTCATTCTGGACCAATTACACATTGCAAAAACTATATAAGAATTGTTTCAGTGGAAAGCCTATCTCAATATGAGCATCTGCTGGGAAGTAGCAATAACAAGGTTTTCAAAATGGCCTCTACTGCAGATATTTTATGTAGTATGATCAGCCCCATTTTGAAACAAGACCCAACTATATATAATAAGAAGTGTTTCAAAACACCATGTCAATATAAAAATGTTTGTTTGGTCCAAAATAGATATCACAAAAAGTCTTCTAGAGAAAACACCATGTTGATATGACTAATGGTTTATGACAGTTAGCAACAGCAAGATTTCTAAGATGGCCACAATGGTTGCTATGTTCGAGATCACACTGGCATGTAGATATAACCATCCATTTAGGAGAACTAATAATAACAAAATTTTCATGATAGCCACCATATGAGGCCATATTGGAAATCAGACCACTTACATACATAGATTTTCAAGATGACTGCCATGTTTCTGGTCAGACTGGCACCATTTTCATTGAGGACAATCTAAATATTGTAAGTCTTTAATGCAAACCCTATGCCAATACTAGCATCAATTCAGTAGCAACTGCAATAAAAAGATTTTCAAGTTGGCTGCCATAGCAGCCATATTGGATGTCAGAGTGACTCCATTTTTTACTTAGGACCGACTAGACTTCAGGATGAAACTGTGTGCCAAGTTTTATGACTTTCCTCCAAGAAGTTTAGGAGGAGTAGCAATAACAAAAAACTGCTAACACATTACAGATGTATGATGGAAGATGGATGCAGGACCATCACATAAGCTCTTCTGGTTTTCAACCAGCAGAGCTAAAATATTACCTGCCGCAAACGTTCCATATCAATCTCTGCTCTTCTAAGTTTCTCCCAGCAGTAATGTTTATTGCACTTCCTTTTAGCAGCTCTACAAAATTCTCCTGTATCATCAAATACATTGGTGACAATTGGACAACCACAAACCTCATCTGCAGGAACCTGTCAAAACACAAGGGAAAGTAATTCTGTGAACGGATGAATAGCAAAACTTCATGCATGATAGACTTTAATGAACTAGATTTGTGTTTATAAAACAATTATGCCCCATTAGGGAGCAATTGCATTCAACCTGTGTGCTGGAGGCAACCACTCTAAAATCATGAGCTGGAGTAGGGTTAGTTCCTGCTCACATCACTGAGAGTAAACTCTCCATTTCTCCTCAAAGACTTCAAAAGTGGTTGGTCGTCTTGCTTCAGCAATTCTGTGCCCACCTCATGCAGAGAGATGTTTCTTCCTGAGGACTTGTTTGATAGAAGCCAGGCATATAGGTTCAACATCTCTGGTTTCAGATGGAAAATGTAGTTTTTTTGGTGGGGTAAAACTAATTTTAATTATGTAATACTTATCCGTCACAATTGTTTAGCTTACTCTTTCCGTAATGGAAAAACCTCGTCTATGCTGGATGCACCATCCTCCTGTTCTAGAAATTCTTAGACCACATGCATCAAACCAGTCTGACTTGCTGTCATCAGCCCATGTACAATAGCGCATTCTCTTTCTTTCACAGGACTTTGACTATTAAAGGATTTCAGAGCGGGGTGGGAAGAGGGCATCTAATAGTGACAGGTACGTATTACATAATTAAAATGAGTTGTACCCTAAAAAAAACTACATTTTAATATCAGTAATACGTTACCTGTCACTATCGTTCAGCTGAATTTGTCAGTAAGGAGGGAGGCTGATGGACTGTAAGGGAGTAAAAAGTGAAAAAAATTACTCACCTTGAAGCCCAGCCACTCTACTCCTGCTGTTATAAGCAGCAATCTGGGTCACTGTTTGTGCACCAACAATTGGACCCAAAGAAAAAATACCTTGGCTTTGGTTTGATCAGGACTGAAGGTAAAAAGAGAAGGTTGTGTACGATCGCCAAAATGCAGCCATCATAATATCCTCCAAAGATGAGTGATTGAGATAGGCACAAGAAGTAGCAATAGCCCGAACTTCATGGACTTTAACCCTCATGAATGAGGTCTCCCTCAGTTAGACCAATAAGCTCTCTTGGTGGTTTGAGCAAATTCCATCTAGAGATGGTGGATGCTGTATTATCAGCTGAGTCCCCTTAGAATCAAAAACCCTTTCCTACCTCTCCTCCTCCCTTAGCAACTGCTAAATAGAACTTAAGTGCCCTAACTGGGCAAAGGAGTCTATCTTGATTGTCTGCAGCAAAGATGTGACTGAGACTGTGATCTATACTGGGGATGAAAAAACTGATGGAAGCTGTTTTTTTGCAAGTAAACTTGTCTGACATAACCTAGGAAACAAAATCATATTTCTCATTGAACCATAACCTCTCTCCACTATTGATAAAGCATGTAGTTCACTTCTTCTTCACTACAGCTAGAAGAAAGATGGTTTAAGCGTAAGATTTTTTAATGAAGCCTCACTCAAAGGTTAATAAGGGGTTTTTTTTCTTCAAAACCCACAAAACACATGAAAGATTCAATCTTGGCACCAATAAGTGAGACACCTGTCTCTGAATCTCAAAGTACTTAATAAGATCCAAAGGAGGATCTAAGCCAATGGACTGCCCTTGGGAGAATTTAAGAATGCTTGAAGGGCAGCCCTATAATTTTTTATTGTAGAGATTGAGCAAGATCTCTCCTCAAAAAGGAAGAGTAAAAAAATCTGCTACTGCAGCAAGAGAGGAGCTAGGATTAATCTGTTTCCTTGTGCACTAATCACAAAAGATTCTCCACTTTGCATCATAGACCATAGATGTAGAATGTCTCAGGGCCTGGATGATGCAGTCGGCAACCTTGCTCAAAAACTTCGACTGGCAAATAGATCGCTTGAGATGAGCTAAGCATGAAGGTGAAGAATCTGAGAATTGGTGTGAACAGAGTACCTTTGTGTTGTGAAAACAACTTCTTCCACTGAGGTAACACCCTGGATTGGTCAATCAAAAAGTTGCAGAGATTGTTGAACCAAGACCTTTGAGGCCACAAAGGTGATAACAGGATAATCCAAGCTGTGGATCTCCTGACCTTATGAAGTACCTGTAGAATCAACCTGAAGGGAGGGAATGCATAAGCAAACAGTCGATCCCACCTCAGGCTGAAGGAGTCCACTGACCAAGCTTTCTGGTCTGGGAATCGGTAAAAATAAACAGAACCATGTTATCAAGTTTCATTGAAAACAAGTCCACAAGAGGTTTCTTCCATAAAATGAACATAGACTATGCAGCTGTCTTTATGAAGGGACCATTTTGTTAGGAATACCTGGCCTGTTCTGGTCAAATTGTCAGCAAGCATATCTTCTTCCTGTATTGTGATGAACTCGGAGTGTAATCCCTTCTGACTCTGCCCAGCATAGAAGGTTCGAGACTTCCACACAAAGAGAATGAGCATGAGTACCTCCTTGTTATCTGAGGTATGCAATCAATGATGTGTTGTGTGAGGAAGCCATGATGCAATGCCCCTTGACATGATCTATGCACTTTTTCAGGGCAAAGAACACAGTCCAAAATTGTTTATGTGTAAGAGGCTCTCATCCTGGGACCAATGGCCCTGGAGAAGTACTCCTTCCAACTCTAACTGAGTCTCTCCCCTCCATGAATCTGATGCATCAGTGTACAGATAGGAGTGGGGTTTGGGGGCATGCAGAGGAACTCCCATCAGAATCTTGTCCTGATTGTACCCCCACTTGAGGTGGTAGTGAAAAGTCAACATTAGAGATATTCTATCTGACAGCAAATGCTTGTGTGGTTTCCAGACTGCCAACAGAAGAACTGAACAGGACGTAAATGGAGTTTACCTAGAGATACCATGTCCACCACAGAATTCAAGGTTCCCAGAAGCAACAGATAATGGTGAGCTGAAAAGGAAGTCTTGGCCTATACAGTCCTCAACAATTCCAGAATTTTGTGTATCCTTTCTGGGGGAACATGAACTCAACCCAGAAAGGTAAAGAAATTCATTCCTATGTACACTAAATCCTGAGTCTGAGATCTGATTTCTCTAGGTTGGGAATAAGTCCTAACTGAGTCACTACAGACCAACAGCGGGTCATTTGATGCAATAGGGACTGTTTGCTGCTGTTGTGCAGTAGCCAGTCATCAAAGCACTCGATGAGCTGAATCCCCTGATACCTCAAGTGTGCAGCTACCACTCCCATAATTCTGGTGAAGACCCTGGGCACTGAGGTTAGACCGAACAGCATGGCTCGGAATTTGATACCTCCTGTCCGATCGAAAACTAAAAGTATTTCTTGTGTGGAGGAAAGATCAGGTGTGAAATACACATCCTGAAAATCGATGGAAACTGCTCAGTTTACAGTCAGATAGTATTCTAAATTGATGCTGCAATTTCCATCTTGAAGATTTCCTCTCACAGAATTTTGTTTAGGGGGCAAAATTCTATATTCGCCTCAGTTTCGCGCCCTTATGGGGACAAGAAATACCAGAAGTAGAATGCTGGTGCCTGGATGTTTGAACTCTCTCTACTGCACCCTTCTGAAGAAGGATGTGCACCTCTTCCTTTAACTTGATTTCATTTGACTGATGGAAGAGGATGGATGTCCTTGAGAGAGGAAGGAATTCTGTGAATTGCAGATGTAAAACCTCCAAAACTTCAGTGGGATACAGGAGTATTAGACCTAGAAAGATCCCTTTGCGGGGAAGGCTGGGAAGTAAAGACACATATGTTCTGTGACTCTTCATGGAGAATGACTGAACTGTCCCTAACTGATGCTTCGTCTGAAGTACAAGAATTGTTCTCGACCCTCCTAGGCCTCTACGGGGAAGGGGAACTAACCCTCTCCTTCCGTGTTGACCTCACCTTACTAATTTGAACCTCAGCACCTGTACTTGCAGGGGGCCATATAGAAGACATCCATGATGGTACAGGATGACCTTTCCCTTGAAAGGGGAAACTCCACATCCCAAAAGGGTTGAAAGGGAACATGGGGAAGTAGGGGACATCTAATTCGATCTCCTTTCCCAGTAGCATGCATATATACAGGCTCTGACTACTGAAGTTGGATAAGTAGGTAATGTGGAGGTATGGGGGAGTTCAATCCAATCCCTAACCTTATACCTAGATTTGGCATGTGTTCTTGATGCCCAGTGCCCGGTAAATGGTGACCATAATCTTGACTCCAGTGTCCTGTGATTAAGGTCTGAGGGATAATGTTTCGCTAATAAATAAATATGAAAATCATGTCCTGACACAGCATAACCATCACTGTGGTATTTTTTCTTTAAGTGAACATTTTTTTCCATGTCTCGAGTTTAAGATGTCATCCAGAATGAATAAGGATCAGCTATTGAGCATGGGCCAATGACAGCAAGTCCTAAGAAATAATCATAAACAGTCTGGTCAAAATTGGTGAGGCTGTTATATAAAAAAGTTGAAAAAATGTTGACCATATGTTTGCTATGGAAGCCACACCATTGCTAGGGAAGCCATGTTGGACACAATTTTGACAGAGCATGTCCTAAGAAACACTCATACCAAGTTTGATCAAAATTGACTCCAACATTCGAGACATAAAGTTGAAAGTTTTCCACCAGGTTGCTAAGAAAGTCATACCATTGTTGGGGGAGCCACCCTGATCGCAATTTTTATAGAGGTTGTCCTAAGAAACATTTGTACCATGTTTGATCAAAATTGGCTCAGCCTTTATGGAAAAGATGTTGAAAATAACTTTTCCATATCGATGCTATGGAAGCCACCTCGACATAATTTGGATAGAGCACGTCCTAGCAAATTTATAACCATGTTTGATCAAAATTTGGCTCAGCCATTCAAGAGAAGAAGTCAAAATTGGTTTTCCATATGGTTGCTAAGAAAGCCACACTGGTGCTAGGGTAGTCACACCAGACACAAATTTTATAAAGCATGTCTTAACAAGCATTCCCACTTAGTAATTGAAATTAGCCCAGTCATTCTGGAGAAGAAGCTGAAATGAGGTTTTCCATATGGTTACTATGGAAGCCACATGGTTGCAAGGGGTACCATCCCAGACACCATTTCATACCAAGTTTGACTGAAATTGGCTCAGATGTTCTAGAAAAGAATCTGAAGATAGGTTTTCCCGATGGTTGCTAAGGAAGCCATACCTAGTACCCTCCAAGATGATGGGTTTCATGACAAATACATACAACTATGTCAGAAACAGAGCTCAGTGTAAAAACTGAACTTTGACACCTACAATGACAACTATTCCATCAGTTAAAGTGATCTTTTTGTCTTGCCTATGCTTCACAGTCATGGCAATGATTAGTGCTACATGACATTATTGATATATGAGGTCAGTACTGTTTTGGACAGTGTCTAATAAAGTAGTGTTACATGACATTATTGAGATATGAGATCAGTAATGTTTTGGACAGTGTCTAATAAAGTAGCGCTACATGACATTATTGAGATATGAGATCAGCGCTGTTTAGGACAGTGTCTAATAAAGTAGTGCTACATGACATTATTGAGATATGAAATCAGTACTGTTTAGGACAGTGTCTAATAAAGTAGTGCTACAAGTATGCCAGGAAACAGACATCAAGTGGATGGAATAGGGAACTTGCACAGAGAGATGTATTTATTCATGTACCCCACCAACATTGCTTCCAAACTGACAGAAAACAGTACGTACAACCAGAATGTAATCAACAATTACATAGCTTGCCTCTATGAAGCTTTCAGTAGTCTCCAGAAGCCATTGTAAATATTAATTATCAAGTAGAAAATAAATTCACACTAAAGCGATCTTCACAACAAAATGTTTGCCCCTTTTTGCAATTTTTTTCTTTAGATTTTAAAAACTTGTAATCGACACAACACAGCCAGTATTGTACTGACATACAGTAAAACCACATAAAAAATATAAAAAAGAACATTCTTTTCTATGATATCAAAGCAGAGATACAATAAACAGTTGATAAGAGCCGGAGATCAAATATATATATTTTTAAAAAAATCATTGTTCTTAAAATCTGCTTCAGAAGCTATTATCACTATCCACCCATAGAAACTAGATTTTACTGGGTAAAAGTAAAAAGCTTTAGGTAACCTTGGAGTGACAGCTAGTATTACAAGCATAATTGGCTTGATTAGCCACTACAGCTGAGGTCTCACATGAAAAGCATGCAGTCCACTCATCTAGTGCCTATACTTATTCACATGTGCAATACACAGCTAAACTGTTTCGGGTAACCTATCACAATATACACTGTATAGCCATTAATTTGGGAAGTTTACAACTGAAAAATTATATTTATTCCTACTTCCAAGTGCACTCATCAGAAAAGTTCTCCTGCATAGGATAGGACATATATAGCTTGGAAAAATCTACATGGTTATAAGCTAAGCACAAATACTTGACCTATATTAGTAATGCATAAGATATAGGTCACAGTGACATTTAGTTGTAAGAGTGTAGTATAGTTATCAAGTTTGATGATAAGAACATAAATAGCACCCAATACAAGAACTTTAAGTACAAAGTTTGAACAAAGTCACTGAAGCATGAAGTATAGGTCACAAAGATTTATTTTTGCAATACGGGTGTAGTATTTATCTAGATATATCCCCTCACAAAGTTTTATAGTTCTAGGAAGGATAGTACATACACAGCATTCCCAAAACTTGTGTGGTCATGAACAAAATGGAAAGACTTAACCAAAAGCCAGTAAAATATTAAATATAGATTACAATCAGCTTCTTCTGTTGAAAGAGATGCTACTAATAGAGATGCATATCATCATCAATTTCATGAGTCTAGCATGAACAGTGCCTGAGAAATGAACATCAAATACAAAACTGAACCCAATTTAGTGAAACGTAAAATGTGGTCCATAATGACCTACTTTGGAGTGGTGCACATCAAGATGTATCCCATCACCAAGTTGCATGATTTTAGATACGATAGTGTGAACACAGCATGCAGAAAACCTATGTAGTCATGAGCTGAATGCTAAAACTTAACCAAAGTCTGTAAATGTGGAATGTATCTCACAGTGACATACACAATCATTCAGTTTAATGATTCTAGCAAGAACAGTTAAAGCACAAAATTTAAGCAAAGTCAGTGATGTATGAAATATGGATCACAGTGACCTATTTTGTGATGAGGGTGTACTACTCATCAAGATGCATCCCTCACCAAGTTTCATGATTCCAGGTATAACAGTATGAATACAGGGTGCAAAAAGTCTATCTGGTCATGAGCTAATACAAGAACTTAATACCAAAATATGATATGTAGGTCACATTGACCTTCTTTTATTGTAAGGGTGAGGTACTAATGGAGATGCAGACAATCATCTAGTTTGATCATTCTAGCATGAACAGCTTTAAGAAAAAAACTTGAAACACAAAATTTAAGCCAAGTTAATGAGACATGTGTCACACATAACTACTTTGGTCATGACGCTGTAGTACATGTCAAGATGCATCCCCTCACCAAGTTTCATGATTTCAGGAATAAAACTAGGTATACAGGGTGCAAAAATGTAACCAAGAATGTACAAATAGCGTACATGTATAAAGTTAGTCCCCTTAGGCCATGCTCTTGGATGTTAAGTGTTGTGAAACCCACTCCAAACTGTTGCCTAGGACCTAGGAAGAATGACTGTGATGCAGTAAGACTGTACATATTTACATGCTTTTTTACGTATGGATGCCAATGATGACACAGATGATTGGGGGTAGTACAATAGTAGTTCTCTCCTTTGTAGAGGCGAAAAAAAATGTTTGTATAAGTTTTGAAAGATTGTCTTCTTGTCTTGTCATATATTTGGAAGTGAATTACTACTGGATATTAAGAAGGGTGGTGGAGAAAAGAGAAACATAACAACACAAACTTATGGAGTTGTCACTTTTGACTGTCAAATAATACAATCTTGTATAACTCTTGGATCAACTCTTTAGCTCCTGACAACAGCATTATGAAAAGTCGAAAGTGCATGTATTGACACATATGGCTCTGTCCTGTTTGTCATACGGAAAATTCAATGAAAAATACAGAACATGATTTTCAATCCACATTGGACATAAGGTTTTTAAGAACAGTATTTATAATTTTGTATTTATACTCTACATTGTTTTCAATAATCCAGAAATGAGAGGAATAGAACTCAACTCACCCTTGGTTCCTTGGTATGTTCAGGACAAAGAACTTTCAACCTCTTGCAGTAGGTTCTCTGTTGGGGGTTGTAATAATCACAAAACATAGAGTTGCCTTCAATGCGGGTCTTGTATATGGAACCAAAAGATGTCTGTGCCTCAAACTAAAATACAAAATGGAATTTAGCTATGGAGAAAATGAAGATTGCAATCATGTAATTACTTGAAATAAATCAGAATTCTGTCTGCTCTGTCATAGGGCAAAGGTATAATATAAGTGACAGGTATTTTGTACAATGGTTTCTTACCCTTAAAGCTACACACACACACACACACACACACACACACACAGACACACACACATATATTCTCCCATGGTGAGGCATACAAACATATAGTGACTGTATAATACAGACACTCCTGGGCTTTTGTGCAGGTGTGCTAAAAGACCCAGTACTCATCAACTAACAGCCAATTTTAGTACATACAAGAATATAGTGTGAAAACTGGTAGTTAGTATTTTTTTGACAAATTTAGTCCTCTGAGAGTTTATTATTAACATTATATAAATCCTGGGGTAAAGTGGCCAAAATGAGATCATCCGATTCATGTTACTGAAACACAAGAAGTTAATGGAGAGTTCAGGTTTCAAGCAGCTAAGTATCAATAATGAGTAAGAGTTTCACATTTGCTGATTTCATGTCAATCATATGCCACTTCGTAAGCTTAAGCTCAATTTTATTACGTCTAAAAAATTCCACCCCTCCACCCCACCAAAGAGAGACATCAACGAGTTAAGCCACTGCAAATACTCTAATGTATGAACTATGCTTCTTTATTTGTGTATGTAGAAGAATCTGAAAGAATCTGCTTTAAAAACAAACAAAATAATAGCAGAAAGAAGTTGGCAATAGGAGTACCATCATTTTATTTTCCATGTCCCAAGTGGTTTTAATCCCACCATCAGATCAGCCCTAGTCAGCTACCATGGTGTGTCCTTGGACAAGTCACTTTACTCCAATTACTGTGGCACTAAATCATCTTCATGTCTTGCTACGCCATAAAACACCAAACCATACCCATGAATTGAATTTTAACATTGCATTAACCCCAAATACAGCAATTTATTTGTTATTCAACAAAACCTTGAAAATAAGTTCAAACAAGAACCATATGAATCAGCAGACGTCCTACCTTTGCAAAACATTTCTCCATGTGTTTGAGAGCTGTCTTCTGGCTGACTTCCAGGCCACAGGTCACACAGTAGATGTTATACTCAGTCTCATCATCTGTGTCTGCTGCCTGTAAACATATGAAGTCCAAACTATATTAATAACATTGTGAAATCTCATCATGCTAAGTGAATACAGTTATGTAATAATATTGTTTACTTATTTTATACTGCTCTTTGCATTATTGTAATAAATGCCTAATAAAAAATCTTACTGGTCCTATTATATGGTTCAGTAATGACACAGTTTTTTTCTTTTTTTTCCAGTGAGACTTACTCACTATGCACAACAACCTATTAGGAAAAAGGTCCACTTTCTGTAACCATTATATCAATAGTTACAAACTTAATTCTTAATAATGTCTTGTATGCATACAAATAAATCGAAAATTGTTTGGATTCGTGGATGAATGCAAGCCAGACAGCTTGGACATTTTTAAATGACATGGCAGAATAGAAATCACAACCCCATCTCAGAGTGTTGGTGGCAAGCAGTAGATCCTTTTTAAACTAGAGTCCCCTAAGGAACTGATACTCTACTGACCGAAATGAATTCCAGGAATTTAAGACCATTTCTTCTTTTTAATTGCTGAGTGTTGAAATAATCTCTGATATTATTGAGCAATAATATTTTCGTATTAGCCACTGTGACAGCCATATTGGATGTAAGATCGGCACAATTTTCATTTAGGTCAAACTAGACACCATTGGAAGACTTTTGGTGAATACCCCTTGTTGATCTGACCATCCATTCAGGAGAATTAGTAACAAGATTTTCAGTATGTCCATTGTGTTAGCCATATTTGAGGTCAAATAAGCACTATTTTTATTCAGGACCAAGTATATATCATAATTATTCTTCTGGTGAAAACCCCATGTCAATATGACTTTCCATTTAGGAGTAACAATAACAAAATTGTGAAGATAGCTGCCATGGAGGTCATCCTGGAAATCAAATTGGCACCATTTTCATTCAGTACCAACTAGACATCATAAGATTTCTTCTAGTGAAAAACAAATGTTGATATGACTTTCCATCTAGGTGGAGTAGCAATAAAAATTTTAAGATTTCTATGGTGGAGGCCATATTGGATATCAGATCAGCACCATTTTTATCTAAGACCAACTAGACACCATACAAAGTTTTCTGGTGAAAACCCTATGCTGATATGACTTTCCATTCAGGAAGTGTAGCAAATAACAAGATTTTCAAGATGACTGCTGTGCAGGCCATATTGGATGTCATATAGGCAATATTTTCATTTAGGACCAACTAGACATCATAAGAAGTCTTTTAGTGAAAACCCCATGCTGATATGACCATTCATTCAGGTGGCGTAGCAATAACAAGATTTTCAAGCTGGTCACTGTGGTAGCCAAAGTGGATGTCTGGGCAGCACCATTTTAATTTAGGACCAACTAAACATCATAAGAAGTCTTCTGTTGAAAAAACCCATGTCAACATGACTTTCCATTCTGATGGAGTAGCGATAACAAGGTTTTCAAGATGGCTGTCATGGCAGAACCATTTTCATTTAGGACTATCTAGACATCATAAGAAGTTTTCTGTTAAAATCCCCATGTCGATATGAATTTCTGATCAGGAGAAGACGCATTAACAAGATTTTCAAGATGGCTACTGTGGTAGCCATATTGGATGTCAGATTGGCACCATTTTCATTTACGGCCAACTAGACATCACAAGAGGTCTTTTAGTGAAACCCCCATGTTGATAAGACCATCCAATCAGGAGTAGTAGTGATAACAAGATTTTCAAGATGGTTACTGTGCTGACCATACTGGATGTCTGAGCAGAACCATTTTCATTTAGGACCAACTAAACACCATATGACATTCCATTCAGGTGGAGTAGCAAATAGAAGTTTTCAAGATGGCTGCCTAGGTGGCCGTATTAGACATTGCATCGGCACCATTTTTATTTAGAACAAAATAGACATCATAAGAAGTCTTTTAGTGAAAACCACATTTGGATATGACCATCCATTCAGGTGGAGTAGTGATAACAAGATTTGTAAGATGGCTACTGTGACAGCCATACTGGATGTCTGAGCAGCAATATTTTCATTTAGGCCCAACTAGACTTTGCAATGAATGTGTGTGTAAAGTTTCATGACAATCCTCCAGGTAGTTTAGCAGGAGTTGTAACAACAAACTTGTATGAATGGATGGACGTCAGACAACAGTCAGATGACGGATGACAGACAAAAGGTGAAGCTCTTCTGGTCTATGACCAGCAGACCTAAAAATAGTTTTCAAATATCAACAAAAAAAGGATCTGCCCACCGTAAACTTGAATATAAATTAAATATTATTCCATAAATTCTAACAAGTATAGATTTTCAATAAAAAAGTTTATTCAACAAACAAGCTATCTAAATTACTAAATTTTATATCCCATTACATAATGACAACTTTTTTGTTTTGTTTTTCAAACAGTATACTTTTGTACAAGATTCAAGATCCAGAAACTCAGAGACTTTACTCTTGTTAAATAAATAATAGATTGATAGAATAGTGATATTGGTTGTTTTTCACAGTACAAGCAAAAATGTCAATGATAGTGACCTAATTAGGAAACTTATAGTCAACAGGACTTACAAAAAGTGGTCACAATAACAAACCTTTGGAGATATGTGTAGTATGTTACAGGAAATATACATATTCAAAGCTTCATGGCAAAACATGCAAGAGTGTGAGGTATATGTACAAAAACCACCACCACTATTATCACCTCCAGCAACAACAGCAAGTAGTTTTTGCCCTAACTGAGTTGCAAAAAAATATATAATATCCTTACCACAAATGAGACTCCAAAACAAAACAAAACATAGAATTATATACATAAAGCTATTCATGGTAGTCATAAAATTACCTGCACTGAAGTGATAAGAGTCTCATACTGTGGGATGTTTCAACAAGACTTTGCCATAAATAGTGCATTCAAACACAAAAAGAGTCCCTTGAGGGGACTGACACTCTACTGTCCGAAAAGAATTTCCTGGAATTCAAGATAAGACCATTTGTTCTGTCTAACTGCCAAGTGCTGAAACCATCTCTAGTATTCTTGAGCGATAAGATTTTCAAATCAGCTGCTGTTGCAGCCATATTGGATGTAAGATCAGCACCATTTTCATTTAGGACAAACAAGACATAATTAGCCGACTTTTGGTGAAAACCCCATGCCAATATGACCATCCATTCAGTAGAATTAGTGACAATATTTTTAATATGTTCATTGTGGCAGCCATATATTACCTGGATGTCTGCTGGACACCATTTTCATATAGGACCAACTAAATATCAAAAGAAGTCTTTTGCTGAAAGCCCTATATTGATATGACCATCAATCCTAGAGAATTCCTGCAACAACAGAAACCAAAACAATAACATAAACTTACCAAATAGCACTGGAACCTGAGAAGTTGTCCACAGTGATATATTTTTGATAATACAGTGTCCTTCATTTTGGGATGACAACAAATACCAAGTTTAATGACAGCACAGAGAAGAGAGTACACCCATATTTACTTTGAGGAGCCAAAGAAAGGGAGATAATTCCAAGACACCCATATTTACTTTGAGGAGCCAAAGAAAGGGAGATAATTCCAAGAAAAACATGACACAAGACAGTTTTTGTGTTAGCTAAGCTAAAAACTTTGCATAAAAAATTCTAACAAGAATATAAACACTAGTCTCACCATAAGAAGTATGAACTCAGTAAATTTCAGATTTCTATACCACATATAAAACACTCTTCAAATTAGAGTCAAGCAACTCAGATCTAAGCCCAATAGTCTAATGCTGTATACATATTCAATACAAAAAACACATCCTGGGCATAATGGTACTTGATGACAATGGATACAAATATATAACCTGTTATTAGATTACTTGCAAGCATACAACTGAAAGGCAGGAGCTACAAGTTTTAGAAAGTTAAATTTTCAATGTATGGATCCTATAACAGTATCTGCTTGACTTGGTTGAACAATGTCTATTAAAAATGCTAAATGTTCCAATAATGAGACAAGTTCCCTGAAAACTTTGCAATTGTGTTGTAATGACAATATGCAACTAATTTTTGCATATTTTATTTTTCTCTTTGGTTTTGCATATATATATAGTATTATCACAGTAATGCGATCTTGATTGCTAGATCACGTCGAGTTGTCAGCATTAGAAAATCCGGATCATTACGAGACGCGAAGCTGACAACGAGACATGATCTAGCAATCAAAATTGCACTACTGTGATAATGATATTTTTGTTATATACCTATCAATTTTCATATAATTTAATAAAATCACTATATGTAGTTGAAAAACACGAGTAATTGCTAAACATTTCAACCTCTTTAATACGAACATCATCAGCATAAACCGAATTACTTTTTCAAAGGCTGACATGCGCATGAATATTAGTGTTATGAATGAAGTTTGTGAAAGAAGGCTCGCTCAGTTTGACTACCATCACTGTCAATAACACGAATTCTTCCACGCTTGAGGGCAGACTAGTCATATATGTGATTTACAGTTATTGTGCAATTCTGAAATTTTGCATCACGGAAGTTTTCACCAGCTGAATGACTGGAAGTTTCTTTCAGAGGCCCAGTTGAATGCTGTTAAACTGTTTCTGGCGGGACATTGTGAGAGGTTCCAATGGGAACTTGACACAGGAATGACAACATTGTTTTGACAGTTATTTACAACAGGATTGGAGAAATTGTTGGAACTTGATAGTACAGATTTGTTGCAGAAAATATTACTCATTTATAATTCAGATTCATCCATTATGCGGGAAACTCACTGACCTTACCATTTATGAATTTCCGTAAATGGGTTGTACTGTACAACTGTAATGTTTTGGTACGCGATTTCTGAATATGATTTTGCTTCAGACGAACATTTTGGCAATATTTTACTACTTCAAAATAATTGAATAAATGCTTTTTTGTTGTTGTTGTGACAAAATATTGTTTAGACCTTTCAGATATTTTACATATAATGCAAGGTTTCTTAACTAACGTCGCTGTGAGAGCTTTGCTTACTGCTAGTGTTGGCATTCCATTGCTAGGGGCTCTGCTATTGTCACCAGGAAACCTCGAGGATAATGTAGTCCCAGCCTCGTTTGAGAGTATGGTGATACGGGTTTAGAAAACGATAGTATCGTTTTCCTGCTTGTAGGAAATGACGGTAAAATTCCGGCTCTTTCTTGGGTAGAAAATTGGTAGGTATATAATAATAGATAATTATATATAAAGGTATATAATAATAGATAATTATATATAAAGGTATATAATAATAGATAATTATATATAAAGGTATATAATAATAGATAATTATATATAAAGGTATATAATAATAGATATCAGACCCCTGTATACCTCTTGCTCTTGCTCTATTATTGCATGTCTGGCTCGTTCTGTAAGCACATCCAGTTCCTGGTGTCTGAGATCCAGTTCTGCCAATTTCTGACGAGCTTCAAGCTGCATGCGCCGAATCTTCTCCAGTGCCCTCTTGTTGTTCTCTTCTGCAGCACATGGACTGCTCTGCCACTGCTGAATCTTGGGTGGAAGTAACTCGTATATCCGGCTTCAAGAGAAAATACATGTATAAATGTGCTTCTTCAGTCAAGATTTACTTTTCATCAAGAAAATAATCAATTTGAGCCAAAGTGTCGTATGAAATTACATAATTCAGTGATACTGACAACATCTGAAATGATGACTTGAAATGAGATATTTATTTTTAAAGAATAATATATATTTTAAAGGAATATATACCTGTTTTTAAGTAAGTAATCCATGACCTTTATGTTCTGTATAATGTAAATTGTAAATTTCCATGAAATATTTATCACTGTGCAAACTTGTTTCAAGATTTCATAACTAGGGTGGAACAGAAGAAATATTTTGCTACTGAGAGTGGCAAAGGAGTGAGTAGGAAGACAAATATACACATCTACCCTTTTGTCTCCCATCACAAAAGCAAGCAACAAATACACATCAGTAAAGGTATTACACCAAAATGTTATGACCAAGTTTTCTGGAGAAGTCCTAGACTCTTCTTTTGCAGCGGTGGCACCATGTCTCATGAAATATTTGCTGTCTATGAAACTGGGAATGCAAAGAAATGTTCTGCTCAGAAGAGCTACATTTTAATTCACATGCTCTACTTTCAAATGATGAAGTGTCCTTATGTCAAATATTATCTAGCTCTTGATTTCAATCAAACTGTTATCATGAAAGATGGTTAAATTAACCTGACAGTGGATCAAATCAGTTTAATTAATTTAATGTAATATAGTGAAGCCTTGTAATTATATTTAAAACAATGTGTTACTCCAGATACCTCATTAATCCATATGAAAGGGACAAGAACAAGTCAAGATTAACAGACTTTCACTTTAAATTCATTTACCCACCAATAAAATCAAATTTAAAAGACAGTTGCCAAGGCAGAGGTCAATAGAAGATACAATAGTGTTCTTCTATGTTATTTGTTTCAAAGTTTTCAAAGATGAACCCTCACCATTATTGCTGTTAAATGTTTGGAAACAAATGTATTTGTACATGTTCTGTAAAGTGATGAAGGCAGCTGACCTTTTAGCCAGTTTCATGCCACATTCATCTGAGCAGTATTTTGAGCCAGTCCTTGCATGTTCAATACAGCCTGGTCCATAACACTGATGGGCACCCTCCTCCTCTTCCTGACGGTCCTCTAAGTCTGCCCTCTGGTATCTCTCTGATGTAACCACTCTGTCCTTTACTTTCTGAATAGGGGTAGGTAACAGACAGTTAATTACTGCCCAGTCACAGTAATCTGATGTTTGTTTTTCCATCTATCACTTGAATATGACATCATAAACAAGGGCAATTTATTGAAAGTAATTCAAATTAAATCCCTCCATCTCACAACTAGGTGAATAGGAAACTTTTTGCATTAAAATGACTAGACTGTTTTCTTATGATATTGGACAGATAGCTATTTTAGCTGAACTATCAAATATCTTTATTCTGACCTCTGTTTATTGGACTATTGATTTTATAATACAAAACAGTATGCGGAAAAAATTAATCTTAAAGCATTAAATTCAAATCTGATAATCTAAGTCATGGATTTTTATTTTTATGGAAGCAGTTATAGTTGAAGAGGTGAAGCTCTATTGCAGTTTCAACTTGCTAAATCTAATTTTTTAAAATTCACAAATATGTGAAGAGAACAATCATTTTTCAAAAATCCAAATATAGTGCTTCATCTTTTACACAGGAAAATATGTTTATGCATATGATATGAAATCTAAAATTTGCATTGATTATTGGAATCAACAATTTTCTTCACTTTTAACTTGTAATCTTTTTAAATTTTAACTTTTAATTGGCACTATATAGCCAGTATTGTGCTGAAATACAGCAAACCATATACATACATGCATACATAAATACATACACACATACTGTGACAGGGCATAAAAGACATAAAACACCAAAAAAAGAACATTCTTTTCTATGATATCAAAGTGGAAGTACTATCTTAATGAGTTGATAAAAAAAACAATTGTTGTTTTTGTATTTTTAAAAAAATCTATGTATCTATTATTTGTTTGAGCATTATCTTTGTCCACCCCTAGAAGCCAGATTTTGCTTTGTGAAAGGCAAGTCTTTGAGTAACCTTAGAGTGACAGCCAGTAGTACAAGCATAGACACTACAGCTGATGCATGAAATGAAAAGCATGCAGTATGCTCACCTCATCTAATTCCTATACTCATGCACATGTACAATACACAGTTAACCAGCTGAGGGTAACATATTACAATATACAATGTATAGTTATTAATATGGAAAGTTTACCATTGAATAAACATATTTTTATTCCTACTTCCAACTGCACTGTTTAGCAAGGGCCTTCAGTGAAAACCAGAATGTATGTAGCATGGCAAAAATCTATGTGGTCATAAGCTAAATACAAACACTTAACATATGTTAGTAAAGCATAAAATGTAGGTCACAGTGACCTTCTTTGGCTGTAAGGGTGTAGTACTAACAGACATGCATGCAATTATCAAGTTTTATGCTTCAAACATAAATAGCACCCAATAAATGAAACTTGAAACACAAATTTTCAACAAAGTAACTGAAGCATGAAATATCAGTCACAGAGACCTCTTTTTGCAATAAGGCTGTAGAACTTATCAAGCATCTCCTCACCAAATTGTTGCTACTGTGTGGTACTAACAGAGATGCATATCATCATGAATTTCAACATTTCTGCATGAACAGTGCCTAAGAAATGAATATCAAACACTAAACTGAACCCCCGTCAGTGAAGCATAAAATATGGGCTATAATGACCTACTACTGAAATGGGGAAATAGAGTTCATCAAGATGCATAGCATCACCAAGTTTCATCATTCCAGGTGGGACAGTATGTACATAGCATGCAAAAAATGTATATGGTCATGAGCTAAATGCAAAACTTGACCTAACCCAGTAAAATGTGAAATGTAGGTCCCAGTGATCTTTTTTTTGTACAGGTGTTGTACTAATAGAAATGTATACAATCATCTAGTTTAATGATTCAATAATGAACAGTTAAAACACAAAATTTATCCAAAGTCTGTGAAGCAGAACTGAGGGTCACAGTGACCTACGTTTGTGATGAGGGTGTGTTACTAATCAAGATGCATCCCTTCATCAAGTTTCATGATTGCAGGTGCAACAGTATGGATACATGCAAAAACTTAAACAGGAACATACAAATAATGTACATGTACAAAGTTAGCCCCATTTGGCCTTTTTCCATGGGGTAGGTGCTATGAAACCCACTTCAAACTGTTGCCAAGGCCCAAAGAAGAAAGACTGTTGAGATGCAGTGAGACTGTACATATGTATAAGCTTTTATATGTGCAGACACCAATGCCGATACTGACACCAATGCTGATGTAGATGCCAATGCCTGGGTATAGTACAATAGCCCCCCCACACACACACACACTTTGTACAGGTGAGCTAGAAACAAACTAATCAGACAAAATTATACAGGAAAAGGACCAAATTACAGTAGGACCCCGCTAAAGCACGCTTCGTTATAGCACGAATTCGGATATAACACGATCGTGGCATGGCTCCCGAAATTTCATCTATTTTTTCGTACGTGAAAAAAAAAGTTTTTTTTTCAAGTACGAAAAATAATGTATAAAAAATTAATTATCATTTTGGGGAAGAGATCGTGTATAAATTTGGATATAATACGATCATGGCATGGCTACCGAAATTTTATAATAATTTCGCCAATTTCTTGAACTACTGCAAAGTCTTGTGCCAAAATAAACAAGAGTTTGATTTAATAATTTGGTAAGCTGTATTGTATTCTTGAAGAAAAATTGTCTTATGATTGCATCTTTCTTTATATGAATAAAGATGCTGAACATTTCTATTTGTGAATGTTCATTTCAAATGTGTCAGTAGTCAATCACTGCACTTTGATCTTAGTTTATTTTTGAAAGATGTCAGCTCATTTTAAAGCTGATTAAGTGTTAATCTTATTATTACTGATACATGAACAATAAAGTCATTAAGTCTTCTTTGTGTTTGTCTTCAATACATTCTGTGTACAATCGTTGCTCAAACAATAGCAGACATATGTTTGCTCATTCAACTGCATACACAGCCAAGCACCAAACAATATGGTGGTTGATAAAAGATTCGCACCTCAATTTATAAATCAATTAATTTAAGTCATTGACAATCATCAAAGTCAATCTCAAAGCTAAAGGTTGTTCAAACCATGCGGCAATGATTTATAAAACATCAAAAAAAGAAAGCCGCCAACGCGCACGTGGCTTGTCGGTGTTGTTAGACAATCGCCACGCAATCAGTTGACCAGTGAATAATATTGTACATTCCCTATAAAAATGACCCCATTGTTGATTAACAATTATTCTTGCTGTAGTTGTTCAAACAAATAGGTGTCAGAGTTTTAATTAGTAGTTATTTACAATGAATAACAGTACATGGAAACGGAAAGCTTTTACTGTTAAAAAGAAGCTTGAAGCCATGGTCAGGATTAAGTCCGGTGTTTCCACAAGTCAGATTTAATTCCCAAGTGATATTTCCCAAGTGATCTGCCAGTGCACGTGGTCCGATAAGCCTCTGGCTTGTAAAAGCACTCACTTTGTTTTCAAGTTGTTTTCCCACGTGACAACCCTTTGATCAAGCCACGAGTTTTACTTGTTCAGTGCCAAGTAACAGAGGGTGGTTATTTGAACTCCCTGTGATCTTGCTGCACAATTGACACGTGTCCAGTTGCATCCTTTAATTGATTTCTGACTTTATGATCAAAGTGTTACTTGCAGAGCCCAAGCTCAGTCTCTGCGTAAGCACCCGTATACGACAGTAAAGCTGAGGAATCGGAGTCGGACGTGATTTACGATGACTAAACGACGACGATTTACAATGACTAGACGACGATGTAGGATTTCAGAACTTTATCAGACAATGATATTATACTTCTGTGTGCATATTTTCGATGGAATTATTATAGACTCACTCCTACGCATGCGATGAGATCAGTTGGTGAGTACACGTGTTGATCCTTTAACTATTCATGCTATACATTAGACATGTATATATAAATGTACCAATGCATGGTTCTCTGAATAAAGTTAAATATTATATGTGCAATCTCTGTTTTCATTGCATGTGTATACGGTAATGGTGCCAATGAAGCACGTTGTTTTCAGACCACAATTTACCCCCTCCCCCCCTCATTTTCGTCAGCTAAATGACTTGGTTTTGTCTTGTTCGGTTATAGTACGGTTCGGGTATAGCACGATCTCGTTTTGTGGATCCCGACCATCGTGCTGTAACGGGGTCCTACTGTATAACAATGATGAAACTTTACAGTAAATGTTTATGAATACAGTTTCTAGAGTACTGAGAGTAATCAGTACCATAATGGTGGAATGTCATGTGATACAAATATGGCCATGCCATTTAAAACCATAATGGAAACATTGATATAGCAGACATTTTTTATAACTCACTGGCTTCTTTTTTGTTGGGGACTTTTTGTCTTTCTCTTTCTTAGTTTTTTTTTTGGCAGACTCCTTCTCTGATCCAGACTGTCTCTTCTTTCTTTTCTGCAAAAAGATAAAAATTAACATTTACTTGTTTCATAGGATTTGTCACAGGAAAAATATTGAGATCCCCTCCATGCAAAAACCCAGTAATGATAATAAAAAGTCTTAAGTACATTTTGCCCTAATTAAGCTGCTAAAATTATATAATATCCTTACCACAAATGAGACTCCAAAACAAAACATAAAATGATATACATAAAACTGTTCGTGGTAATCATAAAATTACCTGCACTAAAGTGATAAGAAATTCATACTGTGGGATGTTTCAAGAAGACTTTGTCATAAATAGTGCATTAAAACACAAAAAAGTCCCTTGAAGGGACTGACACTCTACTGTCCGAAAAGAATTTCCTGGAATTCATGATAAAACCATTTCTTCTGTTTAACTGCGGAGTGTTGAAACCATCTCTAGTATTCTTCAGCGATAAGATTTTCAAATTAGCCACTGTCGCAGCCATATTGGATGTAAGATCAGCACCATTTTCATTTAGGACAAACAAGACACAATTAGCCGACTTTTGGTGAAAACCCCATGCCAATATGACAATCCATTTAGTAGAATTAGTGACAAGATTTTCAATATGTTCATTGTGGCAACCATATTGGATGTCTGTGGAACAACATTTTCATATAGGACCAACTAGATATCATAAGAAGTCTTTTGCTGAAAACCCTATATTGATATGACTATCAATTCTGGAGAAGTAGCCATAAGAAGATTTTCAAGATGGCCACCAACAAGATATCATAATTAGTCTTCTGGTGAAAACCTCATGTCAATATGATTTTCCAGTTAGATGGCTGCTGTAGTGGCCATATTGGATGTCAAATTGGCACTGTTTTCATTTAGTACCAACTACACATCATAAGAAGTCTTCCGGTGAAAACACAATGTCTATATGACTTTCCATCTAAGAGGAGTAGCAGTGAGATTTTCAAGATGGCCACTGTGGTGGCCATTTTGTATATCAGATCGGCACAATTTTTATTTAAGACCAACAAGACATCAAAAGAAGTTTTTAAGTGAAACCCCATGTTGATATGACCATCCTTTCAAGTGAAGTAGCCATAACAAGATTTTCAAGATGGCAGCTATGATGGTCATATTAAATGTCTGGGTGGCACCATTTTCATTCAGGACAAACCAGACATCATGAGAAGTTTTCTGGTGAAAACCCCCATGCCAATATGTTATTTCCATTCCGGAGGAGTAGCAAATAACAATATTTTCAAGATAGTGACATAAGATTGGCACCATTTTCATTTAGGTCCAACTAGACATCATAAGAAGTTTTTTAGTGAAAACCCTGTGTTGATATGACCATTCATTGAGTAGAAACAGGGTTGTCAAGATGACTGCTGTGGTGGCCATGTGGGATGTCCAAGCAGAACCATTTTCATTTAGGACTAACTGGACACCATAAGAAGTCTTTTAATAAAACATCATGTTGATATAACCATCCATTGAGTAGTAATAACAAGATTTTCAAGATGGCTGCTGTCATGGACATATTGGATGTCTGAGCAGTGCCATTTTCATTTATGACAAACTAGACATTGGGATGAATGTGTGGAAATTTCATGGCAATCCTCCAAGTAGTTTATGAGGAGTAGCAATATTAAACTTGTTCCAACAGATGGACGGATGTCAGATGATGGAAAATAGGCCATCCCATAAGCTCTTCTGGTCTATGAGCAGTAGAGCTATAAAAAAAAAAAAGAGTATTCAATGTTGTGAAATCACATTATAACTGGTTTTCATGGGCTATAAAGTAAAAGAAAGTGAAGTGGCAATGATAAATTTGACAATTTCATGGCATCCATGAATATACCCATGTTTGTATATACATTTTTTTATCACAATCCATCATTTCAAAGCTGTCCTGTGTATACTTATCGCCAAACCACTAACAGTATAGACCCAAATTTGTCGTCATGTAATATGGTGATGAATCTTGGTCTAAGCTGTTCCAGACCCAGATCTGTCATTATGTAATATAGTGACAGATATGGGCCTCAGCTGTTCCAGACCCAGATCTGTCATTATGTAATATAGTGATAGATATGGGCCTCAGCTGTTCCAGACCCAGATCTGTCATTATGTAATATAGTGACAGATATGGACCTCAGCTGTTCCAGACCCAGATCTGTCATTATGTAATATAGTGACAGATATGGACCTCAGCTGTTCCAGACCCAGATCTGTCATTATGTAATATAGTGACAGATATGGGCCTCAGCTGTTCCAGACCCAGATCTATCATTATGTAATATGGTGACAGATATGGGCCTCAGCTGTTCCAGACCCAGATCTATCATCATGTGATCATGTAATATGGTGAGAAGTCTTGGTCTAATCCTTATCTGTAATACCTGGTGTACAGATATTACACCAAATCTGTAATATAGTGACAGATCTTGGCCTAAACTGTTCCAGATCCAGATCTGTTGTCATGTCATATAGCAGCAGATCTCGGTCTAAGCTGTTTCCTTGCAATCTTAAGTCAAAGTATTGACCCTGATCTACTTTCGCATTTTTTGACAGCAAATGCTATTCATAGTTGAGGATACATTATACATAAGAGTGCAAAAGGAAAATGGCACTCCGCTATGCTTAAGTATTTTGATTAGTTAGCATTAATGAAAATTTTAATTATCAACCAATCAGATGATACCGAGTTTAACCCATAATTTTTTAGATATTGATGTGCAAAGTTACTATACAAGAAAAACACAGTTGTTCTAAGTGTCTAAGACATGTGGAGTTAATTAGGTCTTATCATCAATCACTGCTGACATTTGACTGTTCAGTTCCTAGCTGTGATGGACAGTTGAGTGGAGAGATGGTAAAGTCAAATGGTTTGAACCCTTGCAATCCCAGTCCAATCACTGATTCTGTCACATGCAAGATTGCGTTGATTACTAAAGTCAATCATGGTCAGTTTTTTTCTTCTCTTGGTTCACTAGTTTCCTGCACATGTCATAGTGAATAATCATGCTGAGTAATCAGGTGTATGTAATCATAACTTGTGCAATAAATACTAGTGTTTTTGCAGAACCCAGTGTCTCACCTGCATCTGTGTCATAATACATCTTCCCAACCTGGTATCTGACTTGCGAAAACTTTCAAACAAAATTTTAATGTTGACACCACTGCTAGAACTGTCAGAAAAGTGATACATATGTCACATCATGCTTACTTTGGTGAGACAATAAAATAAATGTAATCAAATCTGATTTCAAGCAACAGCTAAAAAGCTAACAAGACAAGACCAAACCTTGGGAGGTTCTTGTATATTCTCCTCATCCATGAAAAAACTGTCTTCCCTGGAATATAAATTTAAAATGATTTCTCTCTGAGAAAGTTAACTTTCTTTGTGCCCTATTGCATGCAATAATCTGTAACATTACCAAGAATGAATTCAAATCCTTTAACTCTAACTCTGCTATCCGGGATACAAAGCACTAGTTTTATCCATGTTTGAGGGTTTGAGACAAACAGAATTTCCAGAATTGAACATGACTTTCCAGACAAAAGTACCAAATTTCAATGAATTGCAACACTTAGATGAAATACATGTAGAACTAAGTTGATAATAGTCTCCTTTAATTCTATTATTTCAGCTTCAATCTTTTCACTTGCTTGCCTCTCCATATCTCATTCTTAAAACATTTATATGGAAATCATCATTTATCATCATCAGGAACCTCTATTTTGGAGATGATCATATTATTCTAATGTCCAATTTTGTTTACATTTCCAATAGTACCATGAATGATACAATTTTCTGACAAAGCCCCCACTATATTTAAAGTAAATATTTTCCCAGTCCTACCCATAATAATGTTCTAGTCCACTTTCCATATCAAACTCATCAGGATAGGCTGGGGACAAACTGTCCTTTTCTGTCAACCTAATTCGTGCACCTGCCAAACCCTAAGAAAAACAAGAAATAAAAACTGCACTTCCACAAAAATTGGTACCATGATAATTTCTATCTGATCAAATGTCTAATTAATACAAAACTTCAGAGAAATCATATGTCTCGCTTGCTCCCTACCTAATGCAGATACATGTATGTTTTCGCTTTCAACTGACATTAACCTTGACCTTGTGGGAGTATATGAATATGACAGGGCAGTGCTTACTGATTCTACAGTCCAAATATTATAGCTATCCCTTCCAGGATTCAGGACTTATGACTATATAAAAACATTTAATCACAAATTTAACAAAAAATTTCAAATGACCTGGACCTTGCATATGCATCTGAGTGAGGACCTTGCATATGCATCTGAGTGAGAGTGAGGACCTGAAGAACCAAGAATTTCAAATGAGCTTGATCTTGCTATCTTGCTTCAAGAACAGACAGGGGGTGGGGGTGTATGTATGTATGTATGTATGTATGTATGTATGTATGTATGTATATATGTATGTATGTATGTATGTATGTATGTATGTATGTATGTATGTATGTATGTATGTATGTACATACGTATGTATGTATGTAGTATTTTATGGCACCTCAGCACAATAGTGGCTATATGGTGCCAACTAAAGGTAAAGTTCAGAAAATTTCAAATGAACTTTATCTTGCCTGGAGGGGTACAGGGAGGGTGGAAGTGTGTGGAAAGAAAAGACTAATGTTTAATGGATGTATGGTCAAAGTATGAAAGAAATTCCTCAAAGCATTAAGGACTTATGACTATACATAAAACTTTAACCAAAGCCTTACCCAATGTTGACAATGACACAGCTGCTGCCATCAGAATGAGTGACCCCTATGTCTCACATATGCTAAAACACTCAAGACAAAAATCTCTCCAGCATCTCTTTACGATACAGAATCATTATGATGACAAAAACAAGCATCATGCCTCAAAGTTGAAAAACTTAAAACTTTCATCTGCCTGGCTATTTAAAATGCCTACTGGAAAATTAAAATTGGTTTAGAATTTGTATATGTATCAACTGCTCTATGTCATAGCTGATGAATTTTAATACTATTACATTAAGGCCACAAAAAAATGTGTGTTTCCTCTTGCACTGGTTTTAAAATTAGGGTAGGCAGGTTTTTTTTTTTTTTTTTTAAACATTATATATAAATCAAATAATATTTCAAGCGCTTCAAAGTATTGGGCAAAACCGGCTCAATTAGATGCACAAATCAATTTCGGCAATGTGATTTATTATTTTTTTTATTTTTTTACCATGGGGGAAAAAAGTGCGAGGGTCGGCAATGAGAAACAGGGATGGTCGGCCGACCGGAAACACACATATTTTTTTTTTGGCCTAATGGACCAATTCTGCAATAGATTTATCTGTTCACATAATAGCTGGCATTTTGGTCACCCACTACTTCTTGGGTATTCAACACAGTTCAGCAAGCAAGGAGAAAGCAAAAGACTTTGAAGTTTAGTTACCAAAATACAAGTACAAGTATTAAAAACTAAAATAAACGATTTTCTTTGCATAAAACCAAGTATGCTATATAATAAATAAAGACAAAGAATGAAAGTTATGAATACAACAATCATACCCTACAGCACTTCAAATCCATTCACCAACCAGTAATTAATAGATTTACCAACATAGATTCTTGTAACATACACACGAATGATCGCAATTAATAATAACTTAAATATTCTACAATACTGGAGAAATTAGGTCATGTGTACATGAGGTGTATGACTATCTGGGAAATTCAGTAGTATAATGTTTTACAAATAGTAGTAAATATGAAGGAGGGGCTGTATCATAGGACAAAATTATAACAGCAGTAATGGTGTCGGCAACAAAAGCAGCGTATGAATTATGCCCATGCTTTCTGAGCTAAATTTGATAGCCAAAAGTTATTGATAGTCTATAAGGTGCAGAAAATGACAATAATAAATTTGCTAATTTTAAAGTGGCCTTTCTTCTTTGTCTCAAATTTAGCAAATTTATGCCATAAGTTACATCTTTTTTGTACAAAAATATATACAGTGAAAACCCTCAAAACCGAAAACCTTTGGGACCAAATTTAGTTTTTGCTTTTATGAGGTTTTTGGTTTACTGAGGGTACCACAGATGTGACAAAAATGTATCTTTTTATATTAAAGTAGATGCAGATGCACATTATCATCAACACCAGCCTTAATTTTTATGACCAAAACCCCATAAATGTTTAAAACCAAAAATATTTTATGTTTTTCACGTGATTTTAGAGAGCAGAATGAGAATTTTTATTCATGTGTGTGTGTGTTTATGAAATTGAAATCACTTGTGTGACTAGAAATAGAATGTTTTTGTGATATAACATATCTCATTTATTTTTAATTTGTGTGACTAAAAATAGAATGTTTTCATGATATAACATGTCTCATTTATTTTTAATTTGTGTGACTAGAAATAGAATGTTTTTATGATATAACATCTGTCTCATTTATTTTTAGTTTGTGTGACTAGAAATAGAATGTTTTTATGATATAACATGTCTCATTTATTTTTAGTTTGTGTGACTAGAAATAGAATGTTTTTATGATATAACATCTGTCTCATTTATTTTTAGTTTGTTTAAACTCATAAGTCATCGGGATTTTCCATTATTTTATTCCCCCAACATTTAACTGCATATTATTTTCTGAGAAAGAAAAATAAATGTGTGGGAGGAGTAATTTACCATTTCAATTATAAATAACAATAAATGAAATGGCTCAATAAGAACAAAGAACAGCATGGAATTCCAGCCAACTTTAACCTCTAAACTTCTGGACTTTTACTGATAATCATGCCCTGGGGGGTTTACAGATGTGAAACAAAATGATGACTTAACAGTCCAACAATGAGCAGCACAACAACAAATAATGCACATCACATAATGCAGAAACTCTAAAAAATAATAGATATTTGGTATCTGCCTGTATGGTCCAAATGGAGGTAATTTTACCAAACATGGATAGTTTGAATAGCTGACAAATTCAATGTATGAATAAACTTCAAGGAAAAGAAAATATTAAGATACAGTCATTTACTTCTTTTGTCAAAATGCAGTATAACTTTTTTGCAAAATACTGACAGTTTGGAAAGTGTATCACAATCATCAGATTTCATGATATCAATAAATTTTATAGCACTGGGATTTATACTTTACATTTTGAGAAAGTAAATGTTTCTAATGTCTCCCCAAAAAAGATATTTACAAAGATAATGGAATTCATCATCTAAATCATTCAAGCTATACAGAAACCTTTTGAATTAGGTTTCTCTATGTTTAAGAAACAACTATTCTATATTTTTCGTCTGTGATGTATGCTCCTGAATCTACATAGGTATACACCAAATCATTGGCTTAATAATTACCTGAATCTACATAGGTATACACCAAATCACTGGCTTAATAATTAAAAATATGTTTCTGCTCCCAAACAACCATTTAACAAATGGTGCACCATCTAGTGATGATTCAGGAGAGATAATTGTAAAACCATAGATTGCAGAATGGGTCCATTCCATGTTTGTAGCATGCTTCCCTAAAGTGGCTGCTTACAACATGTTTGACTGCACATCTAGAATCATGTTTGAAATAAAAAAGTTTCAAACACATAAACCATTTCTTTCTTCTAAAGAAACTATTTAAACTTTTATATTCTAAAACTTATGAATAAGAAAATGTGTCAGTATGACATGGATGCCCCACATCATATGTTTCAACTGAAGGGTAAAGTTTTAAGTTCAAAATTGAAACAATCACTATATAAACCTTTGTCCAAAAATAGTGAAAATTGAACTTGACCTAGCTCTCTCTAATGTAAAGCTGATGCCAAATTTGGTTTCAGTCCATTAAGTCACTGAAAAATTATTGAGCAAAAACTAAATTCTGATGCAACAGACCTTTTTCACATTATTATATCCATTCAGTGCTACTCTGCACTTCTTGCAAAATAATGCAAGGTTTACAGTGAGGGGGCATTGTCCCAGTGGATCACATAGACAGAATGAAGGATAAAATGCACAAATAAATGAATAAAATGAATGATTCATTATAAATTAATGACTCATAAAAGAAATGTTTATGTGACTGCATGAAAATAAACTTGTAAATGAACAGAGAAAAGTACAAATGTGTGAGCAGTTGTTAACCTGCAACTATAAATGTGACTCCAAGTATACTTTATTACTTTCAAATAAGAGTACCATGAATTGCGCATTATACACGAAACCATGCTTAATAGTCCTCTATGCAGGTATTCAACACACTAACTTAATGTACAGAAACCACTATTTCTTATTAGAGTTACCATGACCATGACTATGACCTCTGACCTTAGATCCCAGAATCGATAGGTATCTTCATTACCCAAAGTGCTAGCCAAGTTTAGTCAAGGAACTTGCTCTAGAACAAAAATTATTCTTCAAAACCCATTTTTCTTTGAGTCACAGTGACTTTTACCTTTGAACTTTTGATCCCCAAATCAACAGGCCTCTTCTATATCTTAAGTCAAGTTATGTTGTCTAGAAGTAAAGTTATTATGCAAAAACCATTTTTTCTTCTTTCAGTCACAGTGACCATGACTTTTGCCCTTTTGACCCCCAAATCAATAAGATTCTTTCTTACACAGGATCTAAGACATCCACTAATTCTGGTGAAAATAAATAGTTAATAACGAAACTTTTTATGCAGAAACCATTTTTTTCTAGTCAAAGTGCCCTGACCTGACACTTTGACACCAAAATTGATAGGCTTCTTTTATCCAGATCTGTGATGTAAAACTAATGTTATTGTGCAAAAACCATTTTTTTCAGTCACAATGACCCTGACCTTTTACTTTTTCGGACCCAAATCAATAGGCTTCCTCCTTACCAGAAGTGCAAGCCATCCCCAAAGTTTGGTAAAGGTATGTGACGTAGAACAAATGTCATTGTGCAGAGACCATATTATTCTTTAAGTCACAAAGACCTTTGTCCTTTTGAGCCCAAAAATGACTTGACTTCTTCCCTTCCCCAAATGCAAGTAATCTGCGAAGTTTTGTAACTGTAAATGGTGAAGAACTTAAGTTGATGTACATAAACCATTTTTCTTCTTTCAGTCACTGAGACCTTGACCTCTGACCCCAAAATATATAGGGATCTTCCTTACTGCAAGTGCACACCATCTACAGAGTCTGGTGATTGTCGATGGTGGACAACTCAAATTATTGTGTGGAAACCATTTTTCTTCTTTTAATCACAGTAACCTTAGACCCCAAAATCAATAGGTTCTTCCTTTACCCAAGTGCAAGCTATTATCAAAGTTTTGAAACTGTGGATGGTGGAAAACTTGAGTTACTGTGCAGAAACCATTTTTCTTTTTTCAGTCATAATTACCTTGATATTTGACCTTTTGATCCCCAAATCGATCAGGTTCTTCCTTACCCCAAATGCAAGCCATGCACAACATTTAGTAAGATAGACGGTGAGAAATTTTTGTCATAATGTAGAGACCATTTTTCTTCTTTCAGTCAGTGACCTTGACCTCTGACCTTTAGACCCCAAAATCAGTAAGTTTATTCCTTACCCCAAGTACAAGCCATACAAAGTTTTGTAACTGTACATAAAGAAGAACTCAAGTTACTGTGCAAAAACCAATTTTGTTCATTCACAATGACATTGACCTTTAACCTTTTGATCCCAAAATCGATAGGGTTCTTTCTTATCCCAAGCGCAAGCCATCCACAAAGTTTGGCAACTGTGCATGATGTGCAACTCGATTCATTGTGCTGAAATGATATTGGTAACAGATGGATGGATATACAACATCGGGGCATATAAAAATGACATTTCTGCCTGAAATTACATAGCTTCAATGAAACTCAGGTTAGTGACATTTTTCATCTAGGTGAGTGATAGAGATAAGTTTCTGAAAATCTATTATGGTTCATCTGATGAACAATATAATTCGCTGTTAAGATAAGTTGAAAAAGAAAGCTGCTACATAAATCTTTATTGTCACTATTATTTTATCAAGACTATACCTATAAGAACATTTTATAATGTTGATTTTAAAGCATCCATAAGAATCACTTTTTCAGGTCAATGACCATATATTTTAACATGGCATTATCCTTCATGAAGAAAATTAATGTTATGTTTATTCTTTGCAAAAAAATAAATACATAAAATAAAATAAAAAAGATATTGTTGCATGAATTTGTCAAGCAATTTCTTAGGCTACAAGATCACATATTCTAAACATTCTTGTATCTTTTACAAGAATTTATTATCAATAATTATTTTCACAAAATTGCTTTATGGGAAATGATAAGAGAAAATGTTAAAATTTGTGATGAACCTCCTTCTTCTGTGACATCATATTTTACACATCACTGGCCATTATGTTTTTTTAATAATAAGCATTTTACACAAAAATTACTTTCAGAAAAAGACAAACAATTTCTGATCCTCCCATTCCTGGTGCAAATTTTTTTCAAAATCTAACAAATATTCATCAATACTTTTCTGACCACAACTAAAGTATCATTTTTATTACTCTCCAATAAAAATATTTATGACAATTTTTCTCTGAGTCTTTGATATTACTATTTTAAAGTAACTCTTAATGTAGGCTGCCATTTCCAATGAGAATAATTGTATTTAGTGATTTCAGCCTTTTAGGTTCTATGAATTTAAAAACTTGGTATCAACTAATAAATAAACAGACTGGGGTAATTTGACAGAACAAATGAAATGTACAAAAAAAGACACAAATTGGAGAATTTTCAAATATATGAATGCAAAACAAATAAAAAGAAACAAGAAAATTTATTTATGAACAAAAAGGTAAGATTAAAAGATAAAATAGAAATATTTATTCACAAAGTAACATATGCAGACAATTAAATTTTTATGAAATCAAGAAGTGAAATACATTTGTTGGGATTAAAATAAAATGAAATAATAAATGTTCCTATTCAATCAGGGTTGCACTGCTCTTATTTGACTAAGCAATAAAACAATTATCTTCTGGGCTAGTTGCTCTCAGAGACACACAGAAAACTCAAAACTGTTACAAGCCACTAATCTCCCCTAATTAGAGGACTCAAGACAATAAAACAGGCCTTCATTGTATTATTTGTCAGATCTGGTGTTTTATCATTGTGTATACTTGATAAGCCTCAATCTGAGCACAGCAACATAAATGGCTAATTAGATATTTTACAACTCTCAGGTGAGATAATGAAAAACTGCCTGGCTGAAAGTTACCATTGGTAAAATTAAAATGTTTCTTTGTGTGTGTGTGTGTGGGGGGGGGGGGGGTAAAGCTAATTTTAATTATGTAATACTTGCCTATTACAGCTTTGCCCCATTATAACATGGTAGTCGGGGTCCATAACCGCAGATCACATTATGTACCGAACAGCAGTATAGCAAAAATGATCGAAAATTATATCAATGAGTACCAGTGTACGTGAGTGTTGGGGGGGTGGGGGGGAGGGGTGTAAACAAAATGCCAGTCAAACGTATAGCAATAATGTTAGTTTATGTTAATTAAGATATTTTTTTCACTGCATGGTATTTATACATTTAATTCTGTCGTTCACAGAATAAGCTTTCCTTTCCCTGGACATCTCCATTGAGAGATTAAATGTCACAATTCACTATTTATCTAAATTATTTAAGTGAACAGTGTTCTGTCTTAATTCATTTGTAAACACTCATAATACTGAACTCACTTTTAAATCCAACTGATTTCACAAGAAAGTGACAATTGTTTTAATGGACCTTATTTGTAGCTACATTATACAAATGAGCATCTATCAGTGACTGTCACTTTCTCTCTGGGGATTGGACAATGTATTCTGGGCTGCACTGCAACAGATCACAGAAAGTGGCAGCAAGAACAAATGACTGTTGAGAAAATTCATTCTCATGTATACAAAATCCTGAGATGGGATCAGATTTGACTTCGCTTGATTGGGGGATAAATTGATTGGTCTAGATAAGTCACCACCTCAAAGAAAAACAAAAACAGATCCCTCAGAAGGAGATGTCTGAGGATGTTGTGCATCAACCAGTCATCAAAGTACCAGACGATGGGAACCCATAAGGACCTTAAATGAGCCACTATTACACCCATCACCCTAGTGAAGGCTCTGGGAGCAGAAGCAAGGCCAAAAGGAAGATCCCCAATTTGGAGGATCTCCTGTCCCAGAAAAAAACATTGAAACGTAAACAACCCTTTTCTATTGACTTTCCTGTGGGCTAGGAAGATGGGGATGTGAAGATAAGCATCCTGGAGATCTATGGAGACCTTCCAGTCATTTAACCTGATGGCATTCTTGACCAAATTGGGTTACTTCATTCTGAACCACTCTTCCAGAAGGAATATGTTCAAAGGGGAAAGACTGATAATGAGTCAAAACTTTCCCTTTCTCTCTGAAACTAAGAAGATCCAGGAATAAAATTCCAGACTTTGTATGTTCTTTACCCTTTCTACTGCAGACTTCCTGAGAAGGGTGTATACCTCTTCCAGTAGAGATATCAGCGACTGGTGGATCGAAATAGGGATCATTGAAAGAGGTGGAAGGTAACAGAAGTGAATCCGGAAACTCTCCCTTATCTTGGAATGACCCTTGCATCATCCACCTGGTCCTACCAAGCCTCGGAAAGAAGGCTTAGTTAGGTACCTACTGAAATGTAGAAAGACAGGTACTTGGCAGGAGAGGGTGTGACTTGCTAGGGATAATTGCCTCCCTTCTTAGGGATGGAGGCACTGGTCTGTAGACTTCCTCCCCAGGCCCCTCTCGTCACCTTGTTGTTAGAAAGATGGGCGGAAAGGAGTTTCAGTTCTGATGGTTTCCCTGTTTAAAACATTTAGGAGGGAGAGCGATAACCTTTATGGATGGAGGCATTTCTTCACCAGTTTAACCAGGCCCAGTAATGCAGCCAGAGACCAGTGTTGCTGATCCCTCAAACCTTGTGAGGACACTGTAGGGACTAGCCCTTCAAATAACATCTTCAGGTCAAGAAGGGTGGCCTGCAAAAGGCTTTTGCTGTGTTCCAGTAAGACCTTTGATGTCTCCAAGGCAGCATCCCTAAGGAGGTGATGGTGCTCTGCAGCGTGTGCCATTGACATTGAGAGTCTTTCAAAACTGGAGGGGATTCTAACCTCTGATGATCCTAAAGGTTTGGGACACTGATATGGAGGAAGTAAGCAGTAAACCTCATTTACCACCTTGTCAAAAGTCCACACCTCTTCTTCCTCCATCACCTGACCCATTGGTTGGGATGAAGAAAGGCAAACCCCAAGTTCCATATGAGTTGAATGTGAACATCGAGAAGGGAGGGATATTGACCCAACTGCTTCCCCTAAACCGATCCTCAAAATTCGAAGCCTGCTCCCCATAGGGATTAAATGGAAGCATAGAGAAAGGGGGGTTATTAAACCAATCCCTTACTGCAGAGCAGTAGTCAAAACCCAGTACCAGGTCTGAAGACTGGTATTCGCCACCTGGTGTATGTCGCTCAGTCGAAGGTTGGCATCATATGACATATCCAGTGATTGGCACCTGATTACCAGTTCTAGCTGCCTGGTGACCGGTGACAGACACTCAGTGAATGTCACCTGGGACATCACCTGGTGACCAGTGACCAGTGTCTGATGCCCAGTGCCTGATAACAGACCTTCTATGACTGTCACTTGATGCATTCAATGATGACTGGTGCCCAGTGCTCAGTGACAGATGTTGTATGACTGTCATGTAACGCATTCACCAGTGACTGTCGCCCGTTGACCTGGTGACAGACCTCAAAGACTTATGCCCGGTGTGCAGTATCCGGGTGCCCGATCAACAGGCAAGGACTGGTCAGATGATGTAGACTTTATTGGGGAGTCCCTGTTTGGGCAAATGGACTCAGACAAACAAAATCTCCTTGATTTAATTCCAGATCTACTTAAACAAGATGATGACCACACTTTCCTTGCATCTGATGGCTGGAAACTTCCCTGACACCTTCCTAACAAGTGTCAGAAATCCCCCTCCCAGTGGAAGCAGGTGATTTTTCTCTTATGGAGACTGGAAACTTCCCTATACTAGGAAGTGCCATAAAACCCTTCTGAGAATGGAGGGGATTCTCCAAAGATGAAAAGGAAGAAGCAGTATCCTTCTTCTTGGCCCTATTAGTCCAGCGACTTTCTGCCAAGTCCCAAACCTCATCAAGCCATAAACAACAATGGGGCAGCCATCATGTGTACATATGCCATGCAGGTTAAACAGGTGTTGTACATGTCCCATGCTACCTTTCAAACCCATATTTACCAACACCTTGTGGTATTACTGAAGGCTAAAAGGAATATAAGAAATAAAACATTAAACCAGAACAACAATTGGATAGGAATTACTTACCCTGACACCTGTTACTAGTAGAGGGATAAAACACAAGAAGCACCGCTTAGCTAGCGATGTACTAAAAACCCTCAAAATCAATGGAAAGGGACTAAGATATATGAAAATAAAGCAAGGACTAGGGAGAAAATAACAATAATACAACACAAAAAAGGATACGATTTACAGTAAAAGAGCCAAAAGACAACTTAAAGGTAGACCTGAATGCTATACACTCCAATCAGGAATCTTAATTTGTTAGATATTTCAGGTGCACTTTGAAGACATGACATACATTCATTCACTGGATTAGGAGATATAGCTATTTAATTGCCACCAAAATGTGACCTCCATAGAAACATCCAAGTGACTTTTTGTAAACAACCTGATACACACGTGCAAACTTTTGATGTCACAAGAGGAACCCAAATTGGCTAACAACATGGCTTATCAATGTGAAAGTCCCTGATAGTACCAGTAAAAACTTGCTTTTGTTTGGCAACATTATCTAAATGATATCTATACTTCTATTAAGTATGGCTGACTACCTCTGCCACCTATTTTCATTTTCATTAAAAAATTTCACTTATATTTATTTTTAGCACTGACTTGCATGTCAAAATCTTATAAGAATCACCACAAAAAGGACAGTGTTTCTGAATTATTTTCTTCACAAAAAGATGTGCAAACCTTTTGTACAATAGTAATAGCTGGATATCAAATAAAGAATCAATTGTCTTTACGTTGATTATATATCTGGACAACAAAAGAAATCATTTTAAAAAATCTTGTATATTCCATGCATGTGTGTTTAGGTGTTATTCATATTACATGAAGCCATCTAAGATGGAGCATAGTATATAACAGCCCCAATTGTAACCCATCAATTAATTAAGAGAGGAAGTTTGGTAATTGGACAATTGATAATTGATAATTTCAGATTCTGTTATGGGGAAGGTATCATTTATATTACAAGAAGCCATCTTACTTGGAGCATCATATTTAACAGCCCCAATCATATCCCATAAATTAACAATGAAAGTTTGATAACTGATTGATAACTGTCCATAAATACGAAGTCACATTTATTGCTGAAATGAAAAATAATATGGGCAAATAGCAATTTCTGGGAAGGGGACACTAGACTGCCAGTTCGACACTGCCTTGTATTCATCTGTTATTGTAGTCATCTCTCTCTCTCTCTCTCTCTCTCTCTCTCTCTCTCTCTCTCTCTCAGAACTGTGTTAAAATTTGGTATACTGTATTTTGAGTTGACCTGAATCTGATAATAAAATCCATTGCTTCTGATATTCTATTTTTTTCTGTTTATGTTGAGACTGCACACTCACCCATTTAGCCCCCTACTTTAATCCTTCTCTTTTGCTATTTGTTCCCTCCTTCTCTTTGTTATTCTCACAGTTTAATTTTACATCTTTTCCCAATCATGGTTAATTCAAAATAATGAAATTCACTTTAAATGTAACTTGGTATCCTTCAGTGCATTTTTCAGCGACTGCTCACAACCTACTATCACTTTCTCCTTGATGTGACTTAAGCCTACAATTTATTTTATTTATTTTAATATCCGTGTAAATATATTAATATATGTGTAGCTAAGAACATCTTCACCAATAAAGGGACTTTAATACTGATGTGTCTGCTTCAAACACACATGCCTGTGAAGAGAACAAAGTTTAACCAAAGGCAAGCCAATGAAGAGAACCACGTTTTACTAAGAGAATTTGATCATGCATGTTTAAAAATAGCAGCTGCATATGAAATATTCTCATCCAATATACGATATTGTTTACATAGTTTGTTTGGGAAAAACCTGCATGTATTGTGAAAATATGTGTACAGATTTTCATTTCTTCAGCAGTTGTGAGAACAGTCTTCACATCACCTCTCTCTCTCTCTCTCTCTTACACACACACACACAAGAGTTCAGTGATTTTATACACTGCATTTTCAGCTGATGTTTAACTGATAAAGAAATTGCTAGCTGATGATATTATATTTTTCATGATGTTAAGATGGCGAAGACATACTATTACTGCTACATCCACCAACAACACATCTCCTTCCCAAGACACAATCAGAAAACAATCGATAAAAACAATGATAGAATATTGGTGATTTGCAATGTTAGATTCCTCTTGTGATGTCACATGGACTCAAGTCACCGAAACTGCCAAAGTTGTACAGGGCCTAGTGGGAATATTCTGACATGTACATTAAAACTGAAATATCTCACTAAGCATTGATCACATCAAGTCAAAATTTTCAGATATTGCATAAATCATCATACTGAATAATTTAGAGGTAAGTGATATTGGGGTGTCAGGTCTATCTTTCAATGATGGTGCGTTAAGCATCCATGAGACATATAGAAATGTGCGGAGTCCATTGAAAAGAAGGATGATATCTGAATTGTTGGAAGTGGACTGAGATATCAGACTGGGATCATGTTGTTTTTTATTCTAGACTTCCAATTAATAATTGGAGGAGGGAATAATGCCCTTGGACTGGTGACTAGCACCAGGAAATGATATAGCAATGCAATAAAAGCTGGTGATGTATTACTGCTATTACTGGCTATTTATTAATTTATTATCATTCATGGAACATTATCTACTATGATTATTTTCTTGCAGGAAATATAAGTAATAATGTATACAATAACAGCTGAAGATGTTACTGAGAGTGATTGCTTTTTACAAATAACTTCTCAATGGCCTTGAATAAGTTTGACAGGTTTTCCCCCTCAAGCAAAAAACATGCAAGTTTTCATGGAATTTGCCTTCACAGGAAGGACCTTGGCATGTGTATAACAAATGTGAAAAAGGTCTATTAAAAGGCAAAGTTAAATGTCAAACAGGGGCAAAAGTTCATTAAGTTTTGTTAGAAAATGGTGAAAATCAAACTTGGCCTTGGTATTCTTAATATACAGCCCCATACCAAATTTGGTTTAAATCCATAAAGTCTTTCAAAAGTTATTGAGCAGAAATAAAATTCAGGATGTGACATGATGCAATGGAACAGACATGGGTAACATTATATGAACTTTCCATAAATATAATGAGGGTATAAAAAGTGGCTTTTCCTTAAGACAAAAGGTTTATAAACACAGTCTAATCCCTTATATCCCCTTTTATCCAACAAACCATGATCTGACTATATCAAGCCATGAATGTAAATATTTGAGCAAACCCAGGGTTTTCCTCAGAACTTTAGCACAGAGAGTCCCGTCAAGAATCCCAATGCTATTAATATAGTCCCAAGCAGATTTTAACACATTTCTGAGGATCAGTGACTCTGTCAATGGAGTCAAAGAGAAACTCTGTTACTCACACATTACCGGTATATGTGGAAAAGGAATATACTTACATAATTGACACACTGCCTCAACCTGCATTTCTGACGAATTTTATTTGGGCCTCCATACTTTCTCATATCCTGGCAAAAAAAGATATATTTCATAGAGCTATATATTTTAATTTGTATCATTTTTCCATCAAGTGTTATCAAGTTCCAATAATAAATTGTTAACGTAACAACAGTATGTACTGTGCATTTATTTATTTCATATAGGTGACTATTTTATGGGTCATAAAAAAATGGCACTTCTTGTACTTTATTTTGTGGATATGCAGTGCTCAAAAAGTCAGATAGCCTCAGATCTAGGTGGCCCTTTTAAATCAAGATCAGGCTGCTCTCATATTCTACATGTATGTGATTTGCATGTTGGGCTTGTTTAAACAAAAAAAAGTATCTAATTTTCCTGACAAAAGTGTAAGCATGCTGATGAAATGCAGCATTTTCATTTTGAAGTTCTTGAAAGACACTGGTAAATTATTCAACCCCCTAATGGGGATCCATTTGTAAATTTCTCACTCTTATGATAATCGGCAGCTTACTTGTTTCTAAAGCTATAAACCTTGTGCACAAAGCAAAGCATGTGACCTATGAATTGGGAACAATACTGTTTCTGTTCTTCATATTTCACTGGTTACATATAATTAGTACCGGTACTCACTTGTCATTTATAAATATTAATGAGCTGTCTCTTGCTCATGATTACAGTGTAATGCATCACGGGTTAAGTACATATATATCAAGCAATACCTATGCAATTGTTTGACAAAAGCTAAGTGCAGGGATTAACGACTTGTAGAAGCATCCAAAAACAATGCTTTTAACCTTAACGGAAGAGAGATAGAGTAAAACATTGATTATCCAGATGCCAATTATCAGGATTATTTTCTCATTTGGACTACTACCATGTCCCTTGAAATTGTTTTTTTATATCTATAAATGAAACTAATTTGCCAATCAAGACACCAACAGATTACCAGAAATCAGAAACAAACACAACTGAATATAATCTTATACAACTATACATGTAATTACAATGATATTATGAATAAGTACATTATCTTCTTAAAGTAAAATTAAATGTAATTAGGAGAGACGGGTGAAGAGAATGAGATACAAACTGAGGAAGTTTATTCTTACACCCAACTGTCACAAAGCAACTGCCACTATGACAATATGTAGGTTGTCATACAGAACTCCCAAGCTAATCAAAATCAAGCATGATTAAAGACTCATAACAGTATGATCAGAGGCATTCTGTAGTCCAAGTCTACGTAATTATAGTCCAAGCCTACATAATTAACTGTTGATCAATTATCAATGGTGACTTAACAGGTAATAAAAGTTAATCACCCACTGGCACAGGTGTGAATGAAATCCGTGTAAGCCAAGTTTATCTTTATCAAAAAGCCCTTTGACACTAGTGTTCACATGTACACTTTGGTCATGAATTTTAATTTTAATCAAAATATCTTAATAATATTACTATTGTTTCTACTCTTTGTGCTCTGAAACATGTCAAATGTCTATAAAACATTAATATTTATTTAATTACTGATACATATACAGTAAAACGTGCAATTATCCGACCAACTTAATCCAGATACTGTGGTTTCATTTTTGTCATGGGTCTCAATTTTCATGTTTTTGGAAAAGAAAAAAGATATTTTTGTGGGTATTTGCCTGTCAAAGTTTGCATATTTGTAGGTATTTAATTTCATGGATTAACCTCTACTATGACCCAAAATAAATAATACAAAAGAACAAAACTATGCTGACAAAAACAGTGGTTTCTTCAATGGTTAAAACAATATTGCCACCTATATGAGCACAAATCAAACACATGTCAAGATCAATCACTTACACTCAACATCAAAGAGAGCCGACACAGCCTATAACACTAAGAAAATTGGTTGATAAAGTACATGTGTATGATCTCTTCCTTAAAACACTGTCCATAAAGTTGCACCATCAATATTTTCTGACAACCCTGGCATTAACACAGTGGTTTAAGAGTGCCAAAATTCAACTTGGATCCCCATCAGTTTGGATAATGTCATCATTCCACATGTGAACTAAACACATGACCAGCTGTCCCTTGCTCAATGCAATTAGCAGGTAGTGTCAATTTTTTATGTTTTCAGCACCCATCAACAATCAAAGTGCATCGATGCTAACTAAATTGAAAGACAATGGAATCACTCCTTTGTTTAAGCCTGCCCCATGTACGAACCCACTTCAAACACTAGACTTCATAATAAATAAGGACCACAAATAAGAATTAAAATCACACTTCCACAACTGGTATGCTAAACAGGTCATGGAGACCATGAGAGAAAAGGAAGACGTTACTGGTGAAGGTTAGTATACTGTATTAGTGGACCTTAAAACCTCTTCAATCAAGCCGATTCATGCTGAATTGACATTGGCTGCTCACACGAAAATGTGTTAAAGATAGGACCTAATTATCAGTGGCTTTGAGAAAGCTGGACTTGCTTAATTCAACTATTTCAGGATTAATTACCTCACAAACATTTGTGTGTATCAGCTGACTTGACTGACACAATGCTGATTCAGTGGTTTTGTCCAAAAATCAGTAAAGTGTGAGCTTCAATACTCTGCTGTAATTAGTGTGTATATGAATAGTGTTTCATTAGTAATTGTGCGACAAGCAATAGTTCTAGTATTTTACAGTCTTGTTGTTCATATGGATCAAACATGCATTAATAAAATGAGACTTGCTTTTAGGAGAATTTAAATTTTTCGACAACAGTTTCAACTGAATAAAGAATAAATTTAAATAAGTATTAAATATAATTTTTACATACTAATATCATTCATTCTTTCTTTCATTTGCAGTAATACTAGTGTTTAAATACCTTATGCTTACTTGTCTCACAACATATCGATTTAAGTCAGTGAGTGTAAATTACAGCTAATGGATGCCTTATACATACATGTGCATGGAAACAATATAAAATGCTTTATAATTCTTTTGTTGATTTATAAATATGAAAAACAAATATAAAGTAGAACACTGCAAAATTATATTATGTTAGGAGATAAGTGATTACTTTTAAAGGATGTTGTTTCCCCATATACCTTTTTAAAGAACTACAGTTTATTTTCAAAGAGTTATTATTGATAATTTTGACTAAAAATAGGGATCTAATATTTTTATTTTCTCCATGTGGATGATATAATATAAAAATTAGAAAACACACCGAGGTTGCACTTATGCATTTGAATGCACAGTAGTTTCATAATTCTGTGCAAAATTATCATCTTTTGCTTTCCTTTTCTCTCTCAATTTATCAATGACATATTGACCATACAGTAGGGATCCCTTTAATTGATGGAATAGTTATCATTGTAGGTGTCAAAGTCCAGTTTTTACACTGAGCTCAGATTCTGACATAGTTGTATGTATTTGTCATGAAACTTGATGAGTATAACTGAAAAGGTTGCTTCCTTGCTCTGGATAATTCATGATTACTATGAATTTCCCTTACTCAGATAAAACTGGCCGTCATGTATAACCTATCATGTGCTGCAAAATGGCGTTAAAACCACAACAACAACAACCTTACTCAGAGCATAAATGTGTTCTAACTTTTTTTGGCGATATCACACTGCCTTCATCAGCGACTACTGTTGATCACATGACTTGTAATGGTCCTTGATGGGTATGTTCATCTTGGAGGGTACTAGGTATGGCTTTCTTACCAACCAGTGAGAAAACCTATCTTCAGATTCTTATCTTTAGTCATTTCAGTTTCTAACATTTCAACAGGAACAATGTTCATTCCATAACCTACCAGTATTACTATTTCCCTACTTTACAATCTCTATGTTAGTGAGTTCTTTGTTCTAGTGAAATGTAACTTCTGCATACATATCAGGGCAGGTAATACCTGTACAAACTTTTGTGAGGGTCATATATTTAAATGCAATTATTCATAACAAATGCAACAGAAATATGTAATAAAAACAAATATGGGATTTTCAGGTACAGAAGATTGAAAACTAAGTTTTAACTGAACCTCCATAAATGATCTTAAAGGAGGTATGAAGTGTAAATACAATTTTCAAACATGGGAGATAACTCTGAAAGTAGTAATCTGACAAAGCCAAATCTTCTGTAGGACACAAACTTTTGTCATGATACAAATGCATACCAAGTTTCAGTTCTGGAGATGTTAAATGGACAAGAGTGTGACAGATGGATGGATGGATGGACAAAATCTATAATCAAAGTATCCATAATAATGATGTATCCATCAAAACAGAGTAGTGAAAAGAAGAGAAAAGGATAATGTTCAATACTGATATAAACTTTGTGCTAAATAATGCTCCAAAGTCAAAAATCAAGTAAATCTGTATTAGAGAAGCAATGCATAGCTTATTATAACCAAAAGTTAAAAGACAGTGAGTAATTACAATATTATAAATACCTGCATTGACCTAAATATCCGGACATTAAAAAATAGTTACTATTCTCTGTCAGGATAATTTGTGAACTAATGAAAATTATAAATTGTTTTGTCCAAAAAATTTGTATCTTTATTGTCAGGCTTGTGTACTGATACACCCAGCAAATGGTCAGAAGTGGTCTAGGTAGGTAAACTAGGTTGCATTACATCTTTGCTTGCCAATAAAGAATACTTTCATGATAATGTTTCAGTGTTTTCTTTTACAAAAAAAGAATTCTGGTTGCATTTCTGGCATTTGTGTTTCTTTTTGTTTGTAAAACTATGTTCATTGTGTACTTGTACTGCTGTTGGTGACAAGTCAAAATCATCACACAACCTTATTTATGAACATGATCTAGTTCTAATAACAATATTGTTTCATACTTTAAAGATTACCTCTGAAACCAGAATGTATAACTGAAATAATATACATCTATTCATATTATTATACCTCTGAAGATCTGAAAGATAATCCATATTTTCCTTCAACAATGCTTGAAGCGATCTCAACATTACAAATCCAAGGATGGCAATTACTGCCCTAAATAGACAAATCACTTAGACTGGTTCAGGAAAAATAATTGTGGAATACCATTATTTTTAATGCTATTGAAGGTGTAATGACTGAACTAAGTCCAGATTGAGGTTATCAAGGGGATATTCGCCACTGAATAAAACTGAGACGAGAACTTGTGAAACTTGCAAATCAGTGATGTTGACTGTTTTATCACAAACAAATGCAAACCCAGTTTAGTGTACTGGAAAAGGAAATTTTCTGTTATAGGTTCAATTTATGGTACTCAAAACATTTTTCCCAAATTTGATGTTCATGTCTGCTTTGTCTCCCTTTGCATGCTCTCGAGCGGTAGAAGTAAAAGCCTTCAATCACATGTTGGCTCAATGTAATGCTGATGACCATTGATTTTATAGTTATTGAAGCAACTGATTTATTAATTCTGCCCACTGTCTTGACATGAAACTATTTTTTTATTTATTTTATCATTACCTTTAACAATCTCATGCCTCGCTTTATTTAGAGAACTGCTTGATCACGAGATGTGGAGCATGTCAGCTGTTTTTACTACTACCCGAGGAACCAGGTCAGGCTATGCCTTCTACCGTAAGTAACAGTAGATGGTTTTATTACCTGTGACTGTTGACCCAGAGTGAACAGCTACACCTGGTTTCCTCTGGAAAATCCTCTCTGGTGAATCAGGTGAACAAGCAGATATGCTCATTTCCCCCTCCCCCCTGCTGCTGTGAAGGCTAATGGCAAGAGCTGTGTGGACAACACAGGGCATCAGCTCTGGTACAGTAAGACTTGATGGCCCTTCACTGCATCCAGACTTGTCTCCAGATGTGTTGACGCTGTCGTGCCACTGGATTCAGACTGGTCTGGACAAGACATTGAGGGTAACTCTGCAATTTTCCCTCATTTAAATCCAACTCAAGCACAAGTCATGACATTATCCCTCTCCCCCCACCAGATACCTTCACGCCCTGGGGAAATGGGTGAGCGGCAAAGCAGCAAATGTGGATACACTGGGAGCTGTAGCTGCAGACCTGCACACATACAGCTCAGGGACGAGGGTCGCTTTTCACTGGACCGCAGCAGCAGTGAAATTTGGCAGCTGCATGGGCGACTGAGCAGTCCTATTTAGGATCACCCTGCTCACATCTGTAGCATGAGGAAGGGGCTAGAAAAGGTGTACTAAACACTGATTGCTTTACCTTAACTCTGGTCAGCATACTGCAGCTGATGGGGATCCTACCTTCATGGTCAAAAATCACACAAAAAAACAACGGTGATGCCACTCACTATCAGTGTCTGGAATGTGAGCAAACATGGACAGTACATTGGCATATAGATCAGAGAGAAGAACAGCTCTAGTTGGTGGAGAACTGGCCAGATTCAACATCCAGATAGTGGCCCTGAGAGAAACTCACCTAGCTGAGGAAGGACAACTCACAGAAGTAGGAGCCAGCTTCACCTTCTTCTGGAATGGCCAAAGTAAAAAGAGTGACATGAAGCTGGTTTGGGGTTTGCCATCAAATCAAAGTGAGTCAGCAAGCTCACAAATCTCCCAAAAGGGCATGAATGACAGACTCATGCAAATGAGACTCCCACTGTCAGACATGCAACTATCATCAGTGCCTATGCACCCACCATAACCAACCCAGATGAGATCAAGGACAAATTTTATAAAGACCTGGAGTATCATATTGCAGAAGTGCCAAACTTTTTAGGCAAACAAGCTCATCATCCTTGGTGAATTTAATACCAGAGTTGGCGCAGATCACCAGACACAGCCAGACATCATTGGCAAAAAGGACTTTGGCATTGTAGCAATAACAGACTCTTCTTACTGAGGAAATGATCTGAACAAAACATCCTAATCGCCATACCAGTCTTCAGATTGCCAAACCACAACAAGATGTCTAGGATGCATCCACGCTCCAAGCATTGGCCTCCCACTGACTACATCATGGTCAGGAGAAAAAACATGCATAATGTCAGAGTGATGCAGACCATGAGAAGTGCAGAATGCTGGACTGACCACAGGCTCATAGTCTCCGAGATCAATATCAGGATTCAGCCCAGCAGATGACCACTAGGCAAAATAATGCTCAAAAAGCTCCATGTCTCCAAATTTAAACAGGAGAATGCGAAACAGATGTTTGTTGAAGAACTGTGCAGCCAACTAGTACCAATTGATGCGACCTCCAAGAATGTAGCGGAAAAACTGTGCATCCTTCAGAGACTCTGTGTACTTGGCTGCATCCAAAACCTTTGGTCCTACCACAAGATTGGTTTCATGAGAACAATGCTGACATACAAATACTAAACAAGAAAACAATGGCTCCAAATTACCTGTTTAGAAGACAGAACTTCATCAACTTAGAAGGCAGCCTTCAACAACATCGAGGACTGTCCAATGGAAACTCAGAAAATTGCAAGACTCATGGCTCAGCAACAAGGCAGATGAGACTCAGTCCTACACAGACAGGAATAACATGAAGAACTTCTATGATGCTTTGAAAACAATCTATGGGCCACAGTCATCAGGAACATCTCCAATACCGAGTGATGATGTCACCACACTGCTCACTGACAACGAAAAGATACTACAAAGATGGGCAGAACACTTCAACAACATCCTCTATCAACAGTCATCTATCAGTGATAATGCAACTGATCAACTGCCCCAAGTGAAAAAGAACATATCTCTTGCTGATCCTCCAATGCTAACTGAAACTGAGAAAGCAACTGACCTGCTGACCTAGAGTATCTGCTATACCAGAAGAAGTCTACAAAGCCAATGGCTCACACATGGCTCAGAAAGTGACTGAATTCTTCCAGTCAATATGGACTCAAGGAACAATACCCCCAGAGTACAGGTTGCATCCATCGTCCACTTGTACAAGCAGAAAGGCAACAGACAATCCTGCGACAACTATCAGGACATCTCCTTGCTGTCAGAAGCCGGCAAAATCCTTGCATTATGCATCATATTGATCAAGAGCTTCAGGAAAGGATGAGGGACCATCAATATGGCATTTGCAGCTCATGAACTCCAGGAGAAATGCCAGGAACAGAACTCAACCTGTACACAACTTTCATTGACGTGACAAAAGCATTTGACACAGTCAATCATGGGGGCCTCTGGAAGATCATGGCAAAATCTGGTTGCTCAGAGAAGTTTATCATAATGGTTTGGCAATTCCATGATGGCATGTTCGCTTGTATTATGGACAATGGTGGGTCATCTGAACCATTTCCAGTTACCAATGGAGTCAAGCAAGGCTGTGTGGTTGCCCCAACCCTCTTCAGTAGGATATTCTCTGCCATGGTTACCGATGCCTTCCATGACTATGACACTGGAATCAACATCAGATATCAGACTGATGGCAACCTCTTCAATATGAGGAAGCTACAAGTGAAGACGAAGTCACAGGAAGTGACTGTTCATGATCTCCTATTTGCTGACGACTGTTACCTGAATGGCAAATTGGAGTCTGAGATGCAACAGAGTATGGACCATTTCTCTTCAGCTTTTGACAATTTCGGTCTCATAATCAGCATCAAGAAGACAGGTGATGCACCAACCTGCACCACGGAAGCCTTATGTAGAGCCTACCATCACAGTGAATGACCAAGCCCTCCAGAATGGCCAAAGCAAATGTGGCCTTCGGCTGACTATGTGCAAATGTGTAGGAGCACAGAGGCATCAGTCTGCAAACAAAACTGAAGATCTACAAAGCTATTGTGTTGTAGACCCTGCTGTATGCAGGTCAAACCAGGATGGTACACAGACACCATGCCAAGAAGCTGAACCATTTTCATATGGGCTGTCTGAGGAAACTGATGAGAATAAGATCGCAGGACAAGGTCCCAGATACTGAGGTTCTCACACAGGCAGGTATTCCAAGCATCCACACCCTGCTTATGAAATCACATCTTAAGATGTGCAGGCTATGTCACCAGGATGTCAGACGAGCGATTACTACCAAAGAAGATTTTCTACAGCGAGCTGCAAGAGGGAATGCGATCTCAGGGAGGTCAGAAGAAATGCTTTAAAGACTCCCTCAAGTCATCCCTGAAACACTTCAACATTGACTCTGAGTCTTGGGAAGATCTTGCACAGGATCGTTCCACCTGGCGCAGTCTCATCCATACTGGAGCCACAGACCATGAGCTGAGGAGAATTGCCAAGGCAGTGCAGAAGTGCGAGCAGCATAAATCTCAGAACTGCAGCACATTTTCTGCTGATCAATCAAGCCCAAGCAGCATCTCCTGTCCAGTGAGTCACAGGCAGTTCCACATTCTCACTGAAACCAAACCAGTTAGTGACGCCATGATCATCTTCAAACTCAAAGGACGAACAACAGATGTCTATTGACAACACCTGAAGTTAACTCACTGGATAATTTGGGCAATCAAGCCCGTTTCACAGACTAACAGTTTACTGCTCAATCACCAATTTTTTAGTACAGGTCAAACATATAAGTATATAAATAGGCTTTAACAAAAAATTTAACTTTACTTGACCAAATTACAAACAGTAATGTTTGACAAACTATGCCACAAAACACTATAGCTATTAGTAATGGATGCATTGCAAAGGACATCACTTTCTACAATTTGCTCTGGAAGGCCTTAAACAGAGGAACTTTGTGGATACAAAAGGGGTGTATCCAACAATAATAGACCAAAACTCAATAAAACAAGAGACCTGAATGGGCCTGAGATGACTTACCTGATTGACATCTGCCAAATAGCCAAATGCAATAGCAGATGACCATGTAATCTAGGTCAGTAGGATGCTTTCTGTTGAAATGTCTCTCAATGTTAATGAAAACAACTGTTTCAAAGTTCCTCTAGTTTTTGTATCTTCATCCATATTTGTTGGCAGATGCCTGGATGCTTTCTGTCAATGTTGATCAAATTCTATATAGCATTTTTTTTAATTATTTAAAGTTGTGTAAATATTTTTCTATTTTTAGTAATAGTGACCATAACTGATAGTGGATCAGCATCATTTGCATAAATTTAAATGGTCTTCAAGCTAGAATGCTTTCTGTCTAATTAGGTCAAATTCTGCTATGTATTTTTTTAGGAATCTTTATAGGTTTTTCTATTTTTTTGTGACAGCAGCCATATTTGATAACAGATTGGCATCTTTTGCATAACTTCAAAGCCCTTCATGCCAGAATGCTTTCCATCAAATTTGGTTCAATTTTGTTGAGTGGTTTTTAAGAAGTCGTTTAAAGGAGTTTCTATTTATTGTAATGGTGGCCGTATTTGATGGTCAAAAGGTTGAAAGAATAGTATTCGTTTCATAATGATTCATGTCAAGGCAAAATTTTCTATGACAGGGACCCTGACCACAAGGTAAAAGCGGTGAGTAAGAATGTTACTGAGAGAACAGTATTAGCTTCATAAAGATTCATGTCAAGGCAAATTTTCTATGACAGGGACCCTGACCACAAGGTAAAAGCGGTGAGTAAGAATGTCACTGAGAGAACAGTATTAGCTTCATAAAGACTCATCTCAAGTTTGATGAGAATCTATGAAAGGATTTAGAAAAAATGTGTGCAAATGAACAACTTTAACTAATACCATTGACACAGCTGATGCTGCCCCTGCCACTGGAAAAGTTGCTGCTATATCTCGCTTGCAACTAACGTTGGCTTGATAAAAATGGGTATAACTCTTAAACTGCTGATCAGAAAACATTTTGTACAGGACACAATGTCTAGTCATGATGCCAAAGCATACCAAGTTTTATGAAGATGTTTCAAAGGGTTCAGGTGATACTAAGTAAACAAAAGTTTGACAGATAGAGACAGCATCAAACTTGTAATCCAAGTGTCAAAGGTTCAATATACACCCAGGCCTGCCTGGGCTGGCTGCCTTAGTGTGCCTTTGTGAAAGACACCTGGCCCCCAAGTCTTGAGTAATTTCATTTCCATTTCATAGTTTTGGTTCAAATGTGATGTTTTAAACCAAAAATAATTCAAATGACAAATAAGAGTGTGACAAACAGTACACAATACACGTACACTGGTCTCATGACCTTTTCCCTATTGATGGCCTTGACCTTTGAGCTGGGGCTTTAATAATAATAATAATAATAATAATGATAATGACTTTATTCGAAGAAGAAGCTCATTTGGTCAAATGACCAATCTTCCATGAGGCCTCTACAATTACATGTATATGTTGTACAATTTTTACAAGTTGTTGTGTCTTTAGACAACAGTGCTGTTAAAAACTAGATAATTGATCTACTGCTACTGTAAAATATGTACAAGGCATTAAAGATGAGTACATACAGGATTCATACAAAGATTAGTAGTGAACCTGTGTAAAACATGACAGGCGAGTACATAAAGAACATTGCTTTAAACAAGAGTAGTACAGAATTATACAAAATGATACAAACGATTGTTTCTGTAAAATGTTGACTACCCGGTAAGAAGCTTCTTAAAATCTAGGGAAGAGTCAGCTGACCTTATATAGGGTGGAATGACTATTGTATAAGTTGTGGACCTGGATAAAGTTTCATTAAAACAACTGTAGGGGTTAAAAAATGACATCCTGGTCATGGAAACAGACCACTGACTTACATTATCCTCTGCTGTGACCTGGAACTTGAGAGGAGTATGAATGAATAATGGTATAGTTTATTAGTTTATGATCTCTGTTCTTAGTCTAAACAGCTGTCGTCTTATGAGTATACATATGGTAGCCTCGATCAATATTTTCACCTATTTGCTTGTAGCTTTAGTCATATGACATATTTTCTGCATGAAAGAGAGTAATGAACTTTCGACCTAGTTCTTGTACTTTTAGGAGTAAACATTATTGACTAGGAATTATAGTTTAAGGTCACATTCGAAGAATGAATCAATACAGTGTTTACTGTTTAAAACACTGGTACTCAAGCACCTTAGCGGAATCACGCATAACCTAATTCCTGATTGGTTTGGAGTGTGTTGCATTATTTTGAAATACCCTGTTTATTGAAGACGTAGTATTGGTTTTTATTTCGTTCTGCGCATTAATGCTATTTATAAAGGAACTAATCCTGTGTTTAGATATTCTTTACAGTTACATTTGAAGAGAGAGGTCATTATGAAATTGGTTCAGTTTGTGTGTGGGATATACTTATTTGGAGATTTATTTATTAATAATACAGTACATTTAGGATTTAGTACTGTTTTTAATCTGAATTATTATATAGCTCCGTGGAATTATCAGAAACATTTCTAAAACTTGTGAGATTCCACATTCACAAGGATTATTTGGATATACTTAAACTTATCAACATATTAGCACAGTAAAGGCTATTTCATTCGGAATACTACATTCAGAATATTTGGATTAACTTCCGGAACAGTGAACTTTAAAACAATTTAGGACTTTTAAGGATATTCTATACTGTAAGTTATTTTTAATTCTTTCACTTTAATTGTTTGTTGAAATATTTTAATATTTTAGGAAATTAAAGATTTGTATTTTAAATCTTGAAAGCTTGTTTGAGTCTTTTCTTTTGTTACATAACCCCTAATCCTAACATTGAGAAACTGCAGCGCTTGCATCCAGGAATTTGCAAGAAAGGGGAAACTCTCCCACAGACTCCTCAAAACAGGGCGAATACCACAGCTTACTGGTGGGAGTGAGACTTACATATCAAACTGCTACCTTTTCTCCTAACTTGCCACTTAATGGCTGTTTTAGGTAAATAGTCTCCTTTCTGTTCTCCCTTTCCAGAGTTTGATAGCTTCCCCATAATCAAAGGATTTTGATGCAGACCTTTCTAACTGAATAAGCATTAGCTGGTTAAGTCTAACAGGATCTAGCCTGTTTCTTGAGTATGTACACATAATGCCTTGGCAACTGAAGCCATGCTCACAATAGCAGTTTGTAGTGGTGCATGATGAGAAACAAATTGTGCAAGTTTTATGAAGTTAGGGAATTGGTTTTAATGGTGCTCTACAATAAGCCTCCATAATGTCTGGCTGTGATCTCTTGGATATATCTAATGAAGAATCAAATGTTTCACAAGACTCCATTCAGCTCTAGTCTGATCAGGATAAATTAGGGCCTGCAGGTAAGATCCTTGCCATAATGTTCCAAAACAATGTTCAAGTCCTCTATTCCATGTGGCTGAGCCTCATCAGAAGACAAAAATGAAAAATGCCTTATAGGAAGTACCTGAAATGCAGTGGCCACATTTGTATTGTCAGTAGGAAACCTGCTGATATTTTCCTCCAGCTTTACTGGGAATTCATTCCTGATCTTCTCAAACTCAAGCCTGGTTGTCTTGATAGACCTGTCTTTGTCGTTAGAGAGAGTAACACCATGTACAACACCTTTGTCATTAATGCACCTAAAAATGGGATGTCAGAAAAAGCTGTTGGTGGTAACTTTTTCCAGATTGGACTGATTTTACTGATGGAAAGAAACCATCAATTGCTGGCCTAAATGCTGCAATGTCAAGATCCTGTTTTTGGAACACCATGTTTAGTACTATATGGTGAGGGATTACATCCATCATCAGGTATAATGTTGCAACAAATTAGTCACTAATTTTCTCATACAGAGACATGGCCCTATTGCTGTCTTTCTTATGTTGTCGGAAGTACTTCACAAGGGCTTTCCAGGCTTTATAAACTGCAGTTGGGGCATCACAGAAAGAAATCCATCTTATTTCATGCACCTCATTCATCTTTATTGTTGGGGAATCCAGAACCCTTGGAATCTTCTTTATTCTTCTGTCCAGCATGAGGACCTTGAGAAGTAGTAGTAAAGATCCCATATAACTGTTTGAAATGTTTCCTTCAAATATGGTACCTCAGCTGCAGCTTTTGACAAACAGATATTCATTCTGTGTGCCATACAGTGAATGGAAATGCAATGTTGACTGTGTTGTTTTATTTAAGTAGCTACTTCAGATTTTTTCCAGTCATAACTGTGGCCCCATCTAAACCAAATTCTATAACTTTACCTTTTGAACTCTGAAATATCTATAAAGTCTGAAAGAGCACTTCAGACATTGCACTAACATCTGAGACCTTTAGATTTCCCAAGAAATTGTTTGTTATATTAGGATTGTCATCAACTACTTACCCATAAATTATAAGTTTCTTTTGTACAGAGATGTCCGTACTTTCATCAATCATAACTGTTACAAAATCATTAGCTTGCCATTCTTTCTCTATTTTTTTTGTTCTATTATTTCAGCAAATATTTCAATGAACTTGTACATGTTTATTGAGAAGAGTATGTAACATTTTCTCACATATTAAGATCACTCAAATCCAGACCATTTTCCTCTGGAAATTCCAATAAACTTTTATAATTCCTCATAGCAATTTTCTTTATCACAATATAAAATGCAGTTCCCATTGTAACAACTGAAGTCTTTTCCTTTGAAACTTCTTTTATATGGGCCAACACTTCTGCAAGAGCAAAATCTGCTTGATATAAGCTGTCCTTAACTGACTGAACATGATCATTTGATTCTCTGTGGCACATAAACATAGATGTCCTGAAATTTATGTAACCCTCCTCAGCTATAAATGGGTTTAACTTTCCTGATTTCATACAATATCACATGTCATGCCACCTTTTTTGTTCAGTTTCAACCATGAAAATGTTCTGGTCACTGCTAACTGAAACTTTGAACCGTACTTGCGATTTTTGCTAGCGCAATCATCCTCAGTACTTCAGTAACATGAACATCATCTTGCGTATTCTATGTTCATCTGTTTCAGCAGCTGTTCCCCCCCACCCCCCACCTCAGTTGTTTGAAGTTCAACCAGACCATTTCTGACCGATGCATTGCACCAGGCACCAACATTATCTGGAGGACATTAATATCCTCCCTGCTGTCACTACTCCGCTGGAAAATAATTGTTATCAGCTTCACTGAATGAGTTATAATAACTTGATAATGGTTAAGTATGACTACTGGTACGTCCTCGCCTTGTTGTAGCAATTTCAATACTCCTCAAGGCTTAATCATGGTACTGGCTTATGGTTTGGTTTAGTGGCAACCAGTATATTTGGTGGAGAAAGAACCCACTAAGACCTAAGGAAGAACCACTGACCCATATGAAGCTACTGGCTAGCTACGTCACATACCCACGTTGGTTGAGCCAATGTGGGAAGAGGTGAGATGTGTAACTGATCTGTAGAGGCGAGCGCCTTAGACCACTCAGCCACTTGGGGCAACCACTGGCATACAGAAAGGAGACTGTGGTATGTTTCAATGATAGAAACATTTGAATATACTACATTTTTATTATACTTATCATGCACAGATATATAAAACGTGGGAATTTTATTTCTTTTGCACTACATCTCTCTCTTTAAACTTGTATTCTTGTGGGAGTTGCTTGCAGAACGGGGGGAGTCTTGCGACCATGAAATCTTGGTGCAACATTGAGCTGTTCAGTCAATATATAACAGGCTAAAACTTCATTTAAATATTTTTGTTGGTTCAAAAGTTATACCTGTACATGGATAGAGGTCACTGATTTATATTTTCCTTTGCCATGACCTTGACCTTGACATAGGAAGTGTGCCTATTATATGTGACACACAGTCTAGTCATCATATATATATAACTGGCTAAAGTTTCATTAAAACATTTTTAGTGGCTCAAAAATTATACTCCAGACAAGTGAGTTCTATTTTTCCTTCTGGTTATGGTATGGCATAGAGGCATGGCTACAGTATGCAGCACACTGTATGATCATCATAATATATACTTGGGCAAAATTTCATGAAAATCTTTCCAACTGTTACAAATTTATGGGCCAGACAGGCAAATGTTAATGAATAGACAAACGGACACAATGACTTACAGATGGACAATCCCACAACATAATACGCCTCACTTAAGATGAGCATATAAAAATACACCTCTACTGAATTTAAAGTATCAAAATTGATACCTGCCCAGCAGCTCAAAACTATCAATTTTCAAAGCCAACTTTTTAAAGAATTATACTTGTCCCTTCAGTAGTTGCTAGCATGAAGTCTAACATGTTCTGCAAGCTAATTTTAAACACTGTAGGAACCGTGCAATTATGACAAAAACAACTGTGAGAGACAGGCAATAATTTAACTGAGACAGGACAAGTTCTCAAATGCTAGCACAAAATATTACCTTGCAGAAGTCACATCTACCACAATCTTCATTTCGGTGACATGCAATACAGTTTCCACATCTCCTTGTTGACTTTTTTGACTTGCTGTCCTCCTTTTCCTGCATGAATAATAGGATAATAAAATTTAAATCTTCCATTGCTCTGAGGTCTAGTTACCGGGCTTCTTAACAGCAATATCAAAACAAATACATGTATCATGACATTGGTCAGGTATGAAATTTAAAGTAAAATATCCAATGTCCTGTCATCAAGTATCCGGACCATGCACTCCAGTTGTACAATGGAATTCAACAAAAATAGTATGCCCCCTGATGACTTTTGTGAATAAAGGGCAACTAATTCCCTATTTCAAAAGAGGAACAGTCCAGAAATCCCACACTATACTCTCACCATCTAGCAATGGACAAGAGTGATGTATGAATTCCATTTGTTCTTCATACCAGAAATTCCAAAACTTGTTGCACCATTGTAACTGTTAGAATTTAGAATGTCAACAGAACCATTTATTATTGACTCTAGGAGATATTATCATCTAATTCTTATAATATTGGTGATCCAAGAATTATATTGTGAGCCACATGCAAATCATTGCAAAATCACTTTTCTTCTTTGTAAGAGCTTTGACAAAGAGAACCTGTATGCACAATATAATGTACAAAAACTGATATTGTTTGAACTTGGCCTCTATTCAGAATACTGTTTTGTAAATTTTCAAAAAATACCTAACAGTACTATTTAGTATGTACAATTTTTGTTTAGGAGAAAATGGTTTTGAAAAAAATACAGTATAAAATCAAAACCAATTTGATTTTATAACAAGAGTCCTTTAAATGGACTGACACTCTACTGGTGAAAAGAATTACCAGGATCTCAAGATAAGACTTTCTTCCTTTTAACAGCTAAGTGTTCAAACCATCTCTGAAAGTTTTAAGTGATAGGTTTTTCAAGATTGCTGCCATGGTGGCCATATTGGATGTCACATTGGTATCATTTTCACTGAATACCAACTAGACACATAAGAAGTATTCTTGTGAAAACCCTACATGTATGTCAATATGACTTTCCATTTAGGAGGAGAAGCAATACCAAGATTTTCAAGATGGCTATTATGGTGACCATATTGGCCTTCAGATTGGCACCATTTTCATTTAAGTCCAACTAGAGATCATATGAAGTCTTTGGTGAAAACCGCCATGTCGATATAACAATCCATCCAGAAGGAGTGGTGATAACAAGATTTTCAAGATGGTCACCATTGTGGCCATGTCAGAAATAAGATTAGAACCACTTTCATTTTGGATGAACTAGATATTAAAGAAGTCTTCTGGTGAAAACCCCACATTGATATAACTTTCTGTTCAGGAGAAGTAGCATTAACAAGATTGTCACAAAAATATAGACAATTTTGTTGGGGAAATATAAGTTTTAGGTGCAGATCGTGATCTTGACTTTGAAGAAATGAACAGAGATGATGATAACTGGTTAGTAGAAAATTTTATTTCAAAACTGAATTTTAATGTGTGGAGATCAAAATTGCGGACAGTACTGTAGCAGCAAGTGATGGCAGTGATGTGGATGCCAATTTTGATGTAAATATAGACAATTTTGTGAGGGAAATTGATATTTTAGGCAGTGGGGATCATGATCTTGACTACATTAAATTAACTGATCAGATGATAAATAGTTAATTAGTATTTTTACTCAGATATTGATGATAATGCTGATTGATCGTTTTCAAGCTAACTGGACATTTTGAGAACTTCATGGCTCATAAAGTTGTCCCATGCACCAACATTGGATGTTTCCATAATATCTGGACAATTAGGTTCTCACAGAAATGCTCGCAGACATAGCTGTGACGGTAGATTTACATTTTTTACATTTGAATACAAGAAGGTATATTGCATTACTGATGATTACACTGAAACCGAATTAAAAGATAGAACTTAAACACAAATTTCACTTTATAAAACTTATTTAATAGGTATTTATTGATGAAAGTGTTGCCACCAGTAGGCATTAGTGACATTTTCATTGATCGAAATTTCGTCGAATATTGTTATTTACAGTGTGCTGAGAATGTTGTTTGGAAAGATAATTTAAAAGAATATATGACTTCTTTTTAAAAGTTGAGAATTTTATGATGTTGATTCAAATTTCAGAGTACTAACAACCGTTTTCAATGATAAATAGAGCGATATATCAAGGTTTAATTTACCAATTTTGATTGTGATTTTCTTCACGTTCAACAAATAGGGGCTAATTGTTTTTTTTGTTTTTTTTATAAGCAGGTTCGCAAGTTATCCAGGCGCGAGTTTTCAAGGGAGCGGTGTAGTCACTACTCCATGTAATATATTCAGCTGGTATCAAATATTAAAGTAATGCTATGCCAAATTTTGTGAGAACATTAAAGTGAGAAAAAACTCATGTATATCTGATAGCAAGTATATGATGGGACCAGTGTTTCCAGTATTTACAACTTGAAAGGCATGTGAACAATGGTTACATATCAACCATCCATATCTGGCCTAAATTTGTTATTTCAGAAGAAGTCATCTACAGCTGCAATATACAACCTGTAGAGCTATAGCTGCCTCCTTTACTTTAAATAAGAGGAAAATCTGACTACTTGAAAAGAAAGACAGTCAGAAACTATTTTCCACCAGAATTTTAATAAATTAATCCTCTGAATACAAAATTATGCCAACTGCCTGTTTCATTTCAAATGGGGATGGGGACATTTTTAAGGGTAGGTGTATGTATTAGGTTGAATATGGTACAAATATATCAGCCTCCATTTCATTTTGTTTTTCACTGCATACTCACCTTCTCTCTTAGTTTTTCTCTATATTCTAGATTGTCTTTGTCTGGTCTTTTTTCTTCAGATCTTGATGTTGTATGCTTCTTTTTTACCTTGTACTTGACTTCCAATGATGGATTTTTCTCTGGAGAAAACAAAGAAGGTGAAAGTGTTTTTCTGCCACAGTCTCAGTAATACATGAGCATGTACTTGCAGCTTAACTATAGAAAGTATGCAAAGTTATTATGGCATCCAAACTTCTGTAGAGGGCGTAACAATATCGAGACATTTAAAACTCAATGACTGTTAAATATTGGTCAATTCAATGAAAGAATACAAACTTCCATAAACCAGACACTGTTGGGACCAAAAATGTTGGCAGTTTTATGTAAGTTGCCAGTATGTGGAGATCTGATTAACATTAGAGTGGCCTTCCTGAGACCAAAATATGTGGCCTGCAGTGGAACCTGGGTTACACAGGGAGCTGGGTTCCTGAGGACCAGTTTAGGGAATACTGTATTTTTATGTTTAATGAAAAATGTATCAAATCAGATAACTGATTGTGATCTAGAAGTTACAAATACAAAAATAAAGGAATAAAAAAAACAGTATCACTTCCAAAGCAACATTAAAAGACATTCCGCAGAATTATATGCAAACAAAATTCTCTAGGACATACAGAATTCTACCACTGGATGGCCCAGGGACTTCCGTTTCTTCTAACTATATACCCAGTTAATAAATCCCTGTTGTCCCAATCATTCTGAAATGCAACTCATCTCTGCTAGAACCAGTTAGTTGTGTCTATTACCAACATTTATACATTTCTCACTGTCCACATAAGTTGTGTGCAAATGAAAATTATCATTTTTCCAGAATGTCTTGTCCAGAAATGCCAGTCAGTAAACTAGGCTGCATTGTAATCCTTGCTTGCAAATAAATAACACTTATATAATAATGTTGGGTGTTTTTTTTAACAAATAAAGAACACTCAGTGCTAAAAAAAATTGGATAGTCTGATGCCCAGGGCACCTCTTAATTTAGATCGGGCCCCTCCCATATTCTAATAGATTTGCCCACCAGGCTTCTAAAAAAAAGTATCCTACATGTAAACTGCCCAGCAAACCTTAAGCTCACTGATGTAATGCAGCATTTTTATTTTGAAGTTCTTGAAAAACACTGGTAAATTATTAATATTCAGCCCCCTGCTGGGGCTCAATTTGTAGGTCCCTCACCCTTAGGAAGATCGTCTGCTTACTTGCATCTAAAGCACAAATTTTGTGAACAGAGTGAAGCACGTAACCTAAGAATTGGGAACAATACTATTTCTGTTCTCCATATTCACTGGTCACCTAAAATTAGCACTCACTTGTCATCTATAAATAATAATGAGCTGTCCGCTGCTCACACTTGCAGAATAATGCTTCACTAGTTAAATACAGTACACGCATCATGTTTTTATGAAAAAACACGTTGTGGGCATGGAGCTTAATCCTTTTCACGCTGTGTCGTCGTGGATAGGATATCGTGGTCGCCGTGGATTGTCCACGTCGTGGCTCGTAGTGGATGGATTAAGTTTTATTGCCCATTTGAAAGTCGCAGGAATATAATTATGTAATAGTGGACGCCCACTACCACGCGTGGAACTTACCTATCACCTCAGCTACAGCACACAGTGCACAGTGCAGAATGCTCTTTTTAATTTGTATGCAATGCCATTTAATATTCAAAGACTTCACTCACTAAAACGCATTCACATACGTGTATTGAAAGAGATGAAAGATAAATTGTCGAGAAAAGAGTCACGAATGATGCTTCACAAATTATACAAAGTTTAATTATCTTCATTTTAACGGGGGGGGGAGAGATTCTGTTTTAAACAAACAAAGGGTAAAAGAAATCACACATAAATACATGTATTAGCGGGTTTCATTCCATTATAAAGATAAAAGAATGCGAGAAATGTTGTGATTTTGTTTCTAATTACCCCAGTCACTTTCAAATGGTCTGCTTCAAATGTTCCCACACAATGAAATATACACGGCGCTATCCAATATACAACCTCTACTATTCCAGCCTGTTTAGTACTTGCAACTCAAATATACATGTTCATGCGACACATTTTCTCATGAACTAGACATGTGTTTACTTTTACTGTAGACCTACTGTTTTTACTCAGACTCTACGAAGTACGTGACGCTGCATTCTATGACCAACATCTTTAAAAAATATACTTAAGATTGCTGGTTTGGTCATCTGACGAGTTTAATATTACCGAATGGACGGGTGAAAGCGATAAAAAGTGTGTAATCACGATTAATTTGCTTCAATTGGCGAAACTTTTAAAATTCTGGTGTTTTAATTAATGTATCATTCAGTAAGATTTATTTTGTGCTTTTGAATTACTTCTTTCTCCCCTAGTTTAACTTGTACTGTATTACATGCAAGCTGAACACATCATATCTATCAATAATGCCTTGTACATCGCCTGAAATTGCTACGCCACGTGTTTGCCAAGACTATAAAATCTACCGGTATCTCTATTATTGCACTGATTACTGTAAACACGTGGCTTCTTATTTTTCGTTAACTACTCCGACCTGGAGGTGGAAAAGTTTTGGCTTCAGAGGTTGTAAATCCCAATTATTTCCTGTTAATTTTGAACCGTTCATATTAATTCTAAGGTGGTCTCTAATATTGTCAGGTCCACCTTGATTATTGCATTAAGTTCGTACATGGTTAATTATGACCAGATTCGACAATAGATAATAAGAAAATAAGACAAAGGATACTAATAGCAGGTGAATAACCCAATGAATTATATAAATTCTTGTTAAATACAAAATGAATTGCCAAGCAGCGATTTACAAATTAACTTATTTAAACAAAGAGTGGAATCAAAATTGTATTTCTAAATTTTGTCAGTAGACGAATTCCAAAATGAAGATGAACGAGGCACATTTCAAAAATGCATACTCTCTAATTACCAATGCCTGTTGCCAAGTTTGCGATAAAAGCTACGGCTAACATCAATCGAAAGTTATGGTGCATAATCTCTCTCTCTCTCATGTTTGCAGCTTTCTTAAACATGTAATAGCTTTGTGTTGCTGCGATAGACTTGTATTATATGCGCTGCGTTGCAAGATTAATTGGTAGAATACAAATTATATATGGTTTATTTTATATACCGCTAGAAACCAGTTTTAGGCAAAAATAGCACAACTTGACCACATTGTGTTTCTCACTCCATATTACAAGTCCAAAATTCGTTGTTCCACACGCAACAAAAATATTTTCATTCAGAAGTTATTGCTTTTTTTGAAACATCGGGGCTAAAAAAAAATAAGATAGAAGCTCAACACCTTCATGAATGGCCATGCTTGATGATAGATTCACGAAGAAAGTGACGAAGAAAGTAACCTTTTTCATAAAAATCACTTCGTTTATGGCATGAACAGCCACTGAAAGAGAGCAATCATCAATACCGTGTAGACGAATTCGGCTCATTTAAAAATTACCATACTCTGAAATAATCAGTCATTTTTCTAAGTCTACAGATAAAGGTATATGTATCCTGCTTTCAATAATTTCTTTAAAGAAGGTTTTGGAAACTGTAGACATTAAAGGGAAACTATGACAAATTAATAAATAGTACAAGAAGTTCTGTTATGAAATATCATTTATTGAGAAAACACACTGAAGTTGCCGGTTATGCCCAGGGGCAGGGTTGACGCGCTACTTGTTTATCTAACGCTGTTTCATTCACGTCTTTCTAGCGCTTGCATTACAGGATGTTATGCCAGCTGAAGTGGCTTCATTAAACAGAAACCCTTGGTGTTTTCATCACAATATTCCCATGACATACTTGTATTCTGATTTAAGTAATTTAACTTCTACTCTATGTGATACTGGGGGTGCGGGTGTGATAGGATTTAGCTTTAACAAAATTACACTTGTGATTTTTAGAAAATAAAATATTAATAATTTTATATGTGACTCAGGACCATTGCAGCTTGTTACATTTAAATGCTTGTTCCCTTTTCGGGAAAATAACAATACTATACAAGTTTGCTTTATATACCGCTAGAAACCAGTTTTACGCGATAATATCAACACTTAACGGCTATGTGTTTCTGAGACTTTCTCTGTCTAAATTCACTCTTCACAAACTAACATCTTCTTAGTTTTAAAGCGTTTGATTTTGCGATAACAAGAAACATTTTTATTCAACAGTGTTTATTTTGAAACATAGAAGCGCGACACTGACCAGTAGCTGATAGGAATTGTCCTAATTTAAGTCATTTAAGACTTCTACTCTATTTGCTTATTACGCAACGGAGTGGGGAGGGGGGTTGAAGGCTGGGAGAGAAAGAGAGACGGAGGGGATGGGATATAGCTTGAAACAACTACACTTGTTCTGATTTTTAGATAGTTTAGATGTGCATCAAGGCCAGTACCCCCCCCCCCCAAAAAAAAAAAATAGTTAAATGGTAGGTCTCAAAATGGGAATATAAAAATAATTATACTTAGTTTTTCATATAACGCTTGAGACCAGTTTTACACGATAATATGAGAACTTAACATCAAATGCGTTTCTCAGTCCAAATTTGTTTTTCACAAACTAACATCTTTTTAGTTTTAAGGTGTGTGGTTTTGTGATATTTTCATTCAACAGTTATTGTACTGTACATTTTGAAACATCGAAGCGCGACATTGAACATTAGCTGATGACATGTAGAAACTGTCATGACGGACTGTTGTTGACTCGAGGCAGGAAGCTACAGCAACAGGCATAGCGGCTGGCTTCAAAGTAAGAATGACACTCCTCAGCCAGTTTCTGGTGATGCAATGTAGATTCGTGAAAAAAGTGTGGACAGGAAATAACTTTTTTTCTCATTGAACTCATTTGTTTGTGACATGAATGGCCACTGATAGAGCGCAACAGTCAATATAGTGTACACAATTCCGTGCATTTAAAAAATTGCTGTACTGTCTCATAAACAATGTTATTTTAAAAGTTTAAGGGTAACAGTACAGAAGAACCTTTCCGTAGACTAGTATAGCTTGTGTATCTTTTTATTTTAAAATACTTTGGCAAGAATTATGACATACATGTCATATTGTACCAGTGTTCATGATCGTACATGTTTGATATAAATATTATGGCGTTCGTTTGTAATCTCTTTTCGAGTTCTATATGTATTACTGCTTTCAATGATTTCTTCAAGGTGGGTCTTGGAAATGATATGGAAATTAAAGGGAAACTGACAAATTAACAACCAGTACATAACACACTTTTATGAAATATCATTTATTGAGAAAGAACCTCGAAGTTACCGCTTGATACAGAACAATGTCAATTTCCGCATCTGTATATGCTAACAGGTACATATACATGTATTAAATCAGCAGGGATGTACGTTGTAGCTAAGCAATTATTTCTGATATACGCTTTGTCATGGACAGGGGTGGAAAGATATCCAAGAAATATAAAACCTCAAATTTTTTCTACGTTACGCGCGTTCGTCTGTATGTATCCTCAGCCAGGCTACTGATAAATACACAGGAAATGTTACCACTGTTCAGGTAAAGGTATGAAATTGATACCTGCCATGTTCGGGTTTACGGTGTCCGAGTTTCTCCCATCTGTTTGTTTAGTGTGTCGACTCGCAGAGTGAATACAATAGAATCAGCGAGGGGTGCCATAAAACCCATTATGACTCACGACGACTGCAATAAAATCCGTCATGCACTTCCACTAGACTGAGTGGATTTTCACTAAATTAGTGTGAAAATCCACCAGACTGAGTGGACTTAAACTACTCATAGTGGGCACTTAATCCCCTGCCCTTTCTCCACGCCCACGCAATTTGCGTGGTGAATCATAAAAACACGATGTGTGCACTGTATATGAAGCAGTACCTATGTGATTGTTTGACGATTTATCTAAGTTTGAGGATTAGAGACTTATTAAAGCATCCAGGACAATGTGTTTCACCTTGAAGAAACAAAGATATTTAACTGTATTTTAAACCATTTCATTCAAAGAGTTGGTAGCCACTGGTTCTATTGATATGCAGAGTGAGTGCTTTCTGTAAATGTGACACATCCACTGACTCACTGTACTATGACATGAACTAATGCTGTGGAAATCTAAAGGCTACTTGAAGACACTGACCAGAGGTAACTGCATGAATATGGCCCATCTCTTCACTGATGAGGTTAAAGAACTATCAAATCTGTCACTGTTCCTGCTGGACCCATCATTGTTCTTGATGAAACGGTCTGTATTTTGGACAAGTATCAAGACAGGTAAACTCTGCTTTATTAGTACTGAATTTGCTAAACTGTTCATTTTTTTTTTTACCTTATTTTAACTTCCCACAAAATTGTATTTGACTTTTAAACTGTAACTGTTGTATTTTGCACTTAATGTTAATCTGATTCATTCTTTCAGAATCTATTTCCAGTGATGGAACAATAGCATGCTTGAGAGAGCTTCTGAAGACTTATTTATTCCATGGCCAGGCATTGAAAGAGAGAACTCCTGCATGGTCAACTGCAAGATACTGATAGACAAACTCCATGAATGCCTAGTCCATTGATTTGAGAATTCAACATCAGAGGTTCTAAAGGCCACATAGATAGCCAATTTCAAGTTATGGTCAGATACATTTGAATCAAACAAAAGGTAATCTATGCTTTTTCATTAAGACTAAATCTATGCTTTTTTCATTTAGATTAAACCTAAGCTTTTTTCACTGAGACTAAATCTATGCTTTTTCATTTAGACTGAATCTATTCTTTATTCATTTAGACTAAACCTAAGCTTTTTTCACTGAGACTAAATCTATGCTTTTTCATTTAGACTGAATCTATGCTTTATTCATTTAGACTAAACCTAAGCTTTTTTCACTGAGACTAAATCTATGCTTTTTTCATTTAGACTGAATCTATGCTTTTTTTCACTGAGACTGAATCTATGCTTTTTTCATTTAGATTAAATCTATGCTTTTTTCATTTAGATTAAATCTATGCTTTTTTCATAATCATTCAGACTAAATCTATGCTTTTTTCATAATCATTTAGATTAAATCTATGCTTTTTTCATAATCACTTAGACTAAATCTATGCTTTTTTCATTTAGATTAAATCTATGCTTTTTTTCATAATCATTCAGATTAAATCTATGCTTTTTTCATTTAGATTAAATCTATGCTTTTTTTCATAATCATTCAGACTAAATCTATGCTTTTTTTCACTGAGACTGAATCTATGCTTTTTTCATTTAGACTGAATCTATGCTTTTTTCATTTAGACTAAATCTATGCTTTTTTTCATAATCATTCAGATTAAATCTATGCTTTTTTCATTTAGATTAAATCTATGCTTTTTTTCATAATCATTCAGATTAAATCTATGCTTTTTTCATTTAGACTGAATCTATGCTTTTTTCATTTAGATTAAATCTATGCTTTTTTCATTTAGATTAAATCTATGCTTTTTTCATAATCATTCAGACTAAATCTATGCTTTTTTTCATAATCATTCAGATTAAATCTATGCTTTTTTCATTTAGACTGAATCTATGCTTTTTTCATTTAGACTGAATCTATGCTTTTTTCATTCAGACTAAATCTATGCTTTTTTTCATAATCATTCAGACTAAATCTATGCTTTTTTTCACTGAGACTGAATCTATGCTTTTTTCATTTAGATTAAATCTATGCTTTTTTTCATAATCATTCAGATTAAATCTATGCTTTTTTCATTTAGACTGAATCTATGCTTTTTTCATTTAGATTAAATCTATGCTTTTTTTTCATAATCATTCAGATTAAATCTATGAATTTTTTCATTTAGATTAAATCTATGCTTTTTTTCATAATCATTCAGATTAAATCTATGCTTTTTTCATTTAGACTGAATCTATGCTTTTTTCATTTAGATTAAATCTATGCTTTTTTTCATAATCATTCAGACTAAATCTATGCTTTTTTCATAATCACTTAGACTAAATCTATGCTTTTTTCATAATCATTCAGACTAAATCTATGCTTTTTTCATAATCACTTAGACTAAATCTATGCTTTTTTCATAATCATTCAGACTAAATCTATGCTTTTTTCATAATCACTTAGACTAAATCTATGCTTTTTTCATAATCATTTAGACTAAATCTATGCTTTTTTCCCAGACTTTGGTGACGAGAGTGTAGGCACCCTGGTAAATCACTTTCAGTCAGTACTGGAGATGGCAGACTTGAAATCTCAGGAGATGGAGACTGAGTGGAGTCTTCTTAAAGCCATGAATATAACCCTTGGTGGATAATAATGCAATGTACAGTGACTGTACTTACAAATTAAACATGTGCAACACTTTTATTTATTTACCATTTTAAAGCATAAAAGTAACACCTGCTTGGTTTTGTTTTTCACTTGTAGAGATGTTCATAACCTGAAGTGGGAAATGGTCCACTAAAAGTTCAGCCATAAACTTCTTTTTTTTTTTGGGTTGTTGGACTGGTGGATCTGATTCTGACTCTACCCCTCACCTTGCAGATGCTGAACAGGGGTTAAGTGAAATGAAAATGGTAAAATCAGATTTGGGGAGTTCACCAGGTCAGTTGCATTATCAGGTCTAGTGATGGTGCTCCTTAACTCACTAGATACCAAGGATTCTAACCCAAGCAATGCCTTATTGCTGTGGCATGCTGCTAGACCATATTTAATGATAAATATGATACAAAAATGAACATGAACTTTCAATGTCTCCTGCATGATTCTGTTTGTGAAATACAGTTTTTATTTGAGCTGATATAAATGAACAATAAATGTTGGATCAGAAACTGGATAGGCTTTTCTTTCATTTTACTAGAATCAGTGAAATTTGATCAGTAAAAATGTTATTAGGCTGATCCAGTTGAGCAGGAAAAATAAATCCTGATGTCAAGCCCAGTAAGACCTAGTGGAAAATGGTCATTGTCTGTTGAGTAGTTAACTGTCAAAACAAGCTGGACTTCACAAATCTGTGTACATTTGATTCCGCCTGTGGCGAGCGGCAAGGGAGGCAAATCTGTGCATGTGCTAGATCTTGTTGTCCATTATACACAACTCTGTTGACCAAAAAAACACTATCTGCTGTCCACATTTGACAGAAACCACTACATAAAGAAAATTTATAGAAGGATTTTAAGTCATACTGGATGTAAGATTTCCACCAATTTCATTAACGACAAGCTATACATCATAAGAAGTCTTTTGGTGAAAATCTGATCCTGATATGGCCATCCATTCAGGAGTAGTGATAACAAGATTTTCAAGATGGCCACCATGGTGGCAAACAAAAGGACCAATGATGCACAATAGACCATCCCATATGCTCATCTGGTCTATGACCAAAAGAGCTAAAAATTAATGGAACCCCTGTTTCAGGGTGCATACATTTCATGCTACTGTATGTAAAATGCCATATTTCCTTTGATATTTTCCTCCCTGTAACATTTTTCAAAACCTTGTGTTTTTTGTTTAGAAGATTACAAATGCTTTAGATATACAGTAAATATACAATCACATGTATATAAAATAAAATCTTTCATTTTGTCGAAAAAAAGCAATAGCCTACCTCTACAAATATGACAGAAAAACTTCTTAATTGCCTTGGCATCATCGGCAGTAATTCCAATACAATCGCCATGGTACCACTCTTCACAATAGTCACAGCCACTGCAAAGGATGAGCATCTGTTAGTATTAGGAGAAAGGGAATTGCAATTGTACCCTATTAAAGATATTTTAAAGCATGCACTTGAAATGTGACAATATGTTATTTTAAGTATTATGTCTTTGCATAAAAATAATAGTCTGTTATCTAAGCTATAGCACATATATCCATTCCAGAGTCACAGATATGAATTGTTTAGGGGGAGGAGGCACTTTCCCTAGGTTCAAACTAGCAATCACCAAAACTGAAAATGGCAACTGATCGTCACTGGTGGTGATTTTTTTAAATCAGAAAATCTTCCATTGGCAAAAAGAAAATCTCTAATACTTTTTTCTGGAATCACCCAAATTTCAACTAAAAATTCAATTCACATATTTTATCACATATAATACTAATACTCAAGTCATGAAATAAATGCATAAATATACTGGTGTCAGCATTTCTGCTGTCCCAATCCTATGCATTTGACTGTGGTCTCAGCCTATCACATATTTCAACACATATAATACTAATTCTCAAATAAAAAAATGATTAAATATACTGGTGTCAGCACTTGATTACTGTCCCAATCCTGTGCCTTTGACTGTTGCCTATCAACCTTTGTACAGTCATCATGGATGGGTAACAAACTAATTCAATTATATAATCAACCAAAGCCTTACCCGATTTGTCACAGGTTATGTGGCAGAGTGACTTACGTAGGCAAATTAATGAACTGAGTAGATAATTTACCTATATTCTTTTATTTTGAAAGACAAGGTGTAGAAAGAATCTCTGAAAAAGACACAGCAATGTACAGTTAACATGCAATAGTTGTTTAGAAGAAGTTGGTCCAAATAAAGGAAGAGTCTAATTTACAACCAGAAAAGCACACTTAAGTCAATGAATAAATACAGGATCCAAAACGCTGGTCAGGACTGAAGAAATTCTGGAAGTCAAAGTAGAAACTACAGCATTGTTTTATATTCTTATTCTACATTAGAGTAAATATTTTATCTATAATTTCTCTATTCAAAAGTTTCAAAATGATCATTTTTGCAGAAGCAAAATATAAAAAATGATGCCATAAAAATGTGCATGTAATGATCAGTGCAAGCAAAGAAATATTTTACTGTTGAAACTCTTATCTTTTTAACCAGAGATATAGGCCTCTTTAGCAAACATATTTATTCTTAATATCAAAGATAATGATCATGACTCAGACTACGTTCAAAATCAAATCATGCTTAGTTCAAAATTAGTGGTAGAGAATTGATTAAAGAATCCATAAAATATTCCAAGAAATCATTTAAACAATTTTAGCAGCATTCTTTATTGAAAGGAGTGAAGTATTGTATTTTGTTTGTTTTCTGAAGAAGAAAAAAAACGTTATTCTGATGTCCAAAGACAAACACAAATATTCCATTCAGAGTCTGAAAACAAACAAAAGAAAAATTCCAAGCCCAAGCAACCAAACCCCACACATACATTATAAGGTTACCCCTTAAATCACACAACAAAGAAATAACACTTTATGCGTGAATGAAAACACACTTTAATTGCCACGTTTCGTCTGATTTATTTTTATTCCACAAGAAAATGCAAGCATATTAGGGAATACAATTTCACATGAAAGCAAAATAATTTGCCATGATTTAACATCCTACCATCATACACCAACCATGAAAATCTGCATAAATAAAATTCACATTGGTCTAAGAGTTTGTAATTGAATGAAAAAAAATATAAATCATGCATGTATGATAGGACAAATCTTGATTGTAATTTTCCAGATACAGCAAACACATTGCAGATTTCAGAAAATCCACATTTTCGTGATGGAAAACCATCTATGCTGCTGTCTGTCACTGACCGGATATAGTGGCCATCATGGATGACCATGTACTGGTTCTTTGTGGATGGATTAATTTTAATTGCCCCTATTGAAAGTTGCAGCAATATAATTATGTACATGTAATAGTATATGTTAACTACATCACGTGAAACTTACCTGTCAGTTTGAAATTGAGTAGACAGTGCAGAATGCTCTTTTTAAGCTGTACACAATGCCTTTTAATATTCAAAGACATGCCCAGTAATACGCATTGACATACATGTATTGTGAGAGATAAAAGATAAATTTTCCGGCAAAGAATCCAATGAGAATATTTAGGTGCTTCGCAAAATATATAAAGCTTAATGGTACAGTGATTTTAACAGCTGTGGCTAAGAGAAAAACCTTTTGTATTAATTCTAGGTTGTCACAAATATTCTCATTGTGTTCATTTTGATTTTTGTGGCAATACTGGCTCATTCAACTTTCAATGTATTCAATTTCTGAAGCGTTGTTTATGTAAATTACGACCAAGTTGGACTACAGAACCAAACTAGATATAATAAGAAAATAAGACAAGCACAATAATAGCAGGTTAATAACCAAGTTAATTATATAAATTCTTTTTAAAAAACAACAAGAGTCCCTTGAAGGGACTGATGCTCTACTGGCTGAAAAGAATTTCCAGGAATTCAAGATAAGACCATTTCTTCCTTTTAACTGCTGAGTGCTGAAACCATCTCTGATACTCTTTAGCAATAAAAAGATTTACAAATTAGCTGCTGTGGTGGACATATTGAAAGTCAGATTGGCACCATTTTCACACAGGACCAACAATACATCATCAGAAGTCTTCTGGTGGAAACCCCATGTTGATATGACTTTCCGTTTTGGAGGAGTAACGATAACAAGATTTTCAAGATGGGTACCATGGTGGCCATATTGGATATCAGATTGGCACCATTTCCATTTAGTACCAGCTAGACATCATAAGAAGTCTTTTGGTGAAAGCACAATGTCGATATGACCAGCCATCTAGGAGAAGTAGCAATAACAAAAGTTTCAAGATGGCCATTGAGGTGGCCATATTAGAAGTCAGATCAGCACCATTTTTATTTGTAACCAACTAGACATCATATTAAGTTTTTCTGTGAAATCGAACTGATGATATGACCATTCAATCAGGAGAAGTAGTGGTAACAAGATTCTAAAGATGGCTGCTGTGAAGGCCATATTAGACATCAGATCAACACCATTCTCATACAGGACCAACAAGGCACCATAAGAAGTCTATTGGTGAAAAACCCATGTTGATATGACCATCCATTCAGGAGTTGTAGAGATAACAAGATTTTCAAAATGGCCACTGTAGTGGCATATTCGACATCAGATCAGCATAAGTCTTCTGGTGAAAATCCCATGACAATATTACTTTTGATTAAGGAGAAGTACCTATAACAAATCAGACTGGCACCATTTTCATTTACGATCAACTAGACATCACAAGAAGTCTTATGATGAAACCCCATGGCAATCTTACTTTATGTTCAGGAGGAGTAGCAATAACATGGTTTTCAAGATGGCACCATTTCATCTAGGATCAACTGAATATGATAATAAGTCTTTTAGTGAAAACCCCCTGTTGATATGACCATCCATTCAAAAGGTGTAGTAATAACAAGATTTTCAGGATGACTACTGTGGTGGCCATACTGGACATTCACATCAGCACCATTTTTATACAGGACCAACTAGACATCATAAGAAGTCTGTTGGTGAAAAACACATGTTGATATGACTATCCATTCAGGAGGAGTAGTAATAACAAGATTTTCAAGATGGCCATTGTGCTGGCCATATTGGACATCAGATCTGCACCATTTTCATTTAGGACCAACTAGACATCATAAGAAGTCTTCTGGTGAAAACCCCATGTCAATATGACTTTCCGTTCAGAAGTAGTAGCAATAACAATATTTCAAGATGGCCACTGTGGCAGCTTTTTGGACATCAACACCATTTTCAATTAGGACCAAGTAGACATTATAAGAAGTTATTTTAGTGAAAACCCCATGTTCATATGACCATCCATTCAGAAGTAGTAGCGATAAGAAAGATTTTTTCAGATGGCCACTGTGGTGGCCTTATCGGATGTCTGAGCATTACCATTTTCATTTAGGACAAAGCAGACCATGTACAAGTTTCATGGCAATCTTCCAAGTAGTTTAGGAGAGATAGCAATAACATAGCAATAGCAATAATAGTTTAGGAGAGATAGCAATAACATAGCAATAGCAATAATAGTTTAGGAGAGATAGCAATAACATAGCAATAGCAATAATAGTTTAAGAGAGATAGCAATAACATAGCAATAGCAATAATAGTTTAGGAGAGATAGCAATAACAAACTTGGGCTATTGGACTGATGATGGACAATAAACTATCCCATAAGCTCTTCTGGTCTATGACCTGTAGAGCTAAAAGCATCGCTAAGCAGCAATTTTCTTATTTACTTCTGAATAAAGAGCTGTATCAAAAGTTTATTTCTAAATTCTGTCAGTAGGCAACCTATGAAATGAAGATAACTGCAGCACACTTAATCAATGCATACTTTCTAATAATCAATGTCATTTTCCAAATCTACAGATAAAACTATGGGTTACAACGATCGAAAGTTACAATACATAATCTGTTTGTCTGTCTCTCTCTCTCATTTTTGCATGTACATGTAATAAACTCATTTTACAAAGATATGGAAGATGCATTTATTTTTAAAAGAAAGCCTGTAGTGCAGTAAAGCATTTATTAAACATGTCATAGTTATGTGTGGCTGCGATAGACTTCTATTCTACACACTACGTAGCGAGATTAATTGGGAAAATAAAAAATGTATATCACAACTTAACCTCACTGCATTATTCAGTCCATATTACAAGTCCACAATTCATTTTTCACAATCTAGTATCTTATTAGTTTTATACTATCTGTATCTAGTATCTTATTAGTTTTATACTGTCTGTATCTTGTATCTTCTTAGTTTTATACTGTCTGTATCTAGTATCTTATTAGTTTTATACTATCTGTATCTAGTATCTTATTAGTTTTATACTGTCTGTATCTAGTATCTTATTAGTTTTATACTGTCTGTATCTAGTATCTTATTAGTTTTATACTGTCTGTATCTAGTATCTTATTAGTTTTATACTGTCTGTATCTACTATCTTATTAGTTTTATACTGTCTGTATCTACTATCTTATTAGTTTATACTCTATCTAGTATCTTATTAGTTTTATACTGTCTGTATCTGGTATCTTATTAGTTTTATACTGTCTGGTTTTGTGACAAGAAACATTTTCATTCAGAAGTTAATGCTTATTTTGAAACATCTGTGCTAAAAATAACATTAGCACTCAGCACCTTTCAATGGCTGTTAGGAACTTCAGTGTATGTACCTCCTGACTTGCTACTGTTGACTAAAAATGTAAAATGGTAGGAAGCTAACACGTGTAGCGAATGTCACTCCTTGACTGGTACTTGATGATAGATTCACGAAAATAGTGATGAACAAAGTAACTTTTTTTAAATGAAAATCACTTCATTGATGACATGAACTGCCACTGACAGTGTGCAGCCTTCATGCATTTAAAAACTCATACTCTAATAAGCAATGTAATTTTCTAAGTCTACAGATAAAGCTACAAAAGAACAATTTCTAGATTACCTCACATATCTTTTTTCATTATTTTAACATGCAATGCTACATTATTATTATTGAATAAACTTTAGATAGAATTATGACATAAATGTCATCGTGTACTTGATCATATATGTACGCTATAAATAGTATGGTGTTCATTTGTAATCTCTATTAGTTATAGTTATTAGTCTTAAAGTTTATCTTCATTTTCAAAAATAATAATTGCTGCATGTGTCTTTGAAAGGGCTAACATTAATTAAAATTGGTGAATTTAAACATGCTGTTTACTTGATAACAACTCGTTTCAAATCTTATCTAAGGGACAAATGCAATATGTGTACAAATTAAGTTTATTCCCAGCCAGCCTATAATCTACTGCCACCAGCATTCAAAAGGGTCACTGCCAGCCTCTTGCTAAAAGTGTATGTGTTTGGAACTTCAGAACTCAATATGACTGTGTGGCTGACACTGAGTACTGGCACGTAAAGATGTATACTTCACAACATTACTGGGCAGCAAACTTGAAAGGGTACATAGACTAGTCACTTTAAACTTTTATATGAATGGTACTGCTCAGACTGTTGAATACCATGCATAACAAGTACATGTATTGCAACCTTACCAATTTTAAGCAGGAAGTAGACATCAACAGAACAGGATTTGGTTTGTAACGGTGAAAAACTTACAAAATACTCAGGTATAATCAGAGTCCAAATGCAAACAACATAGACCCTGATCTGCCGTCGCATAATGTGCCGGCAGAGCAGGGTCTATGTTGTTTGTTCTACTGATGAGTCTTTACAAACTGCATAGACCCAGACCTGCCGGCACATTATGCGATGGCAGATCTGGGACTATGCAGTTTGCAGTTGGTATCGGCTTATATGCAAGTACATATGGTAATATAAGTTGCCCATGTTACCTAATTTTGAAACACCAGATTAGGGGCAATTTATTTCCATATGAATGGAGATAGTTCCTCATAGGTATTGTGCCAAAAATAACTTTAAGACATTGCAAATATCAAACTAATGTTGTGGTTGTGTGATAACATAGACACCAAAGAACTAATATTACTTACTACTTTGAACATTAAGATCAATATATGAAAACTGTAGTCAGTAACTGGTTGGTGATATAACAGGATGCCAATTTTGCTTTTTCACTGAAGATTATGCACACATTAGATGATTTTCCAGATGAATAATGGTCAACGTGAAATGCTGAAGTTGACAATGTTTTTTTACATCCTTATTTTGCCATTTTACTGAATTTTTATTCTTAATTTAGGTAATGTAAATTTTCATGTCTTTTGTTATATTGGTAGCATGGATTTTTCTTACCTCTTACCTACACTGTATTTAGTCATTGGAAGCACCCACTGTCTCATTACATCATACCTGTCTATACTCTCTAACTTACAAGTTATGTCCAACTGCAAACAACATAGACCCTGATCTCTGTTTGTTCTACTGATTACTTCTAACAAACTGCATATACTGGTGCATAGTTCAATGGCAGATTGGGGTCTGTGCAGTTTGCAATCAGACTTGACTTGTAAGCGAGTATATACATTACGTCTAATACATATAATGTAAGCTGGGTCATTCTTGACCATTTTGTTTTATTCTTGCAGACAAGTCATCACCATTGAGATGTTTTTTTGTTTTTTTTTATAGAAGAAATGTTATGTCAAACCCACTTACACTTTATCACTCCATTATATTTGTACAGAATTATCTTGGTGTAAGCCATCATATTTATGTGCAATGTGTATGTACCCTAATGTTATGCATGTATTAGGGAAAAAGCTAAAGAAAATTTGAGTAAACTAACCACCAGAGGAACAAAAATATTTGGATGAATGATCAAAATAGCCAGAATACCCAGTGGATAATCCATGATAACGAAGCCAAAATGAACCCATTATTTTGACCACAATCACCAAAGATCCAAATTCCTCAGGTGCTAGATTATGCAGGTTCCACTTTAATGTGAATTTTTAAAAAGATACTATAAATCATATCTGAGTAAGTTTTATCACAAACACTTTATAATACATGTTAAGTTTTCTTATTTCCAACCACTAGATGTAACAAATGACTTTATACTAATGTCTTGTTAACTATTGTACATGTTACATCTATGCTATCTAATATCAAATCAACAGGATCTTGCTATTTAAGTTGATTAAATGTGACAGCCATCTTTTAATTTTCCTGTAATAATTACTTTTTTTTAAGGGATCCCCAAACCAATGGCTAAGAATGCTATTTACATTTAAAAATCTGATGAGCTAGGCACTGTGAACTGGTGTACATATTACATTGCAACTATTTTATATGCCTTAACAGGGTGTTTTTACTCGTATGGATTTCATGTGACAACCATCTTCTTTCCTCCTAATATACACTTGAAATCTAAGATGTAACAATGCTAACGATATGAAACTGGATATCCAGCATGAACTACATCTGTAAAATCTAAAGTTTGAAAATTTGTTGCTACACTCAAACCATTTCCACATACATTTCAAGCAAAATAACACTCAAAATGAAACAGTTAACTAATTTATTACTAGTTATACTATTTCCCATCTTTACTGAGCTAAAATTCCATACATAAATGGTTGTTTATACAGGCATAACTGTGGTGTGAAAGTAGACATACATCCCTTTCATCTGCCAATAAACAAAACCATGTGCTTTTTGTATGACATCAGGTTATCATAAATGGGTAGATATCATAAAATAAACACTGCTTGATGTAGAGAATGTACGCTGTTTTTCCAGTAGCTGCCAATATTGCAAAAGATTCAGAGACGTTAACATTCTGACACCAAACCGATTTACAAAATTCAGAATACTGTGTCGGAATTTCTACTGGTGCTTTCTTTTTACAACATGTACCATGAATTAGGTCAACAAATGTACTTTCTGCATAAGGTCAAACATGGTTAGAAACTTACAAGAGTGGCATAAAATTAATCCGATTTTGGGATGTAACACTTATGATGCCAATGTTATGTCCCAGATATGGCGCAAAATAATTTGATAATTTATATTGATCTCTACATGATTTTGAATGTATATTCTTATGCCTTCTCAGTAACTTTAACATCAATGACTGCTCTTGTAATCACAAATGGCATTATGATGACAACTGATCACAACACCCTCATTGCACACACAGCAAAACTTGGGAACATAATTCATTTAACTTATGATCATGCAAAAAATTAGTAATATTACCTCTTACTTAACTGTAATGGCATAAGCACAACTTCAAGTTTTGTTTATTGATTCTCGAAATACTAAAATTTTCAATAGATGTAATGCCTATTTCATGACATCAAATTCTGTATCATTGTCAAAGGCACGATTAATGAGGAACTTTATTAGGTATCTTGTTTATGGTCTTGAACTGGCAAAGTTATCAATCTAACAAGTCTCAATAAATAACATTATCTCCATTTATATTCAGTCATTGTTCATGAATATATTGCTATTCTAAATAAACTTTAATGAAAAGGGTGAATTTTGTGCATGTTAATCAATTAAATGTTCGATTTTAAATACATTTAAAAAAAAAACATACATAAGCTGTCTTTTATTAATTCTTTAAGTTTTCTTTTCTTTTTTGTTATGCTAATATTTTCTTTTATTAATACGTCCTAACACACATACACACACACACCCACACAAACACACACATAGTGATGACAAAAATGTAATATTTGTATGTTTTTTGTGTAAGTGCAATGATAGAACTTCCATGCTTGAGGTATGGGACTTACAAATTTTCAACCATGGAAGTCCTGGATTTCCAAAAAGGACAAATTATTGGAACCCCAGATAAGAATATATAAAACACACAAAATAAGGATCTGTTTTGTGCTAGGTTATTTTTTTAATAAGTTATCTACTAAGACTAATTCCTAGATATGCAACCAGTACATGACCAGGTGCAGGTTTTAGTATGATCATGATGGAGGTGTTAAACAACATTTTCAAGATAAAAAGTGACCTATCCTTCTAATGTTTTTTACAATTTAGATTTATTTAAATTTATATTTTAACTCTACAGGTAAGTAATATAGTTTAAACAAATGGTATTCATTATACCAGTGTCAGCAATCCAATGAATAATGAAGTATGGTGTTCCTGAGTTTCGACAATTTGACTCTAACTTGTCGAGACTTTTTCTTCAGATGATAAGCAGCCATTCCTCCACTTTCTCAAAAATGGTACTAGTCTGTCTTGTATGAACAAAGGAGAAGTATACTTGTGTCCAAAAACTTTGTACACAATTAAAATTCATTTAAAACAATGTCCCAAAATTACAGAAAATACAGTACAACACAGAAGCTGTCAAACTATAACAAAGGTGGTAATAATCATTTTTAATTAGGAGTTATGTCACTTTAATAGTTTGGCTTTTTCAAGACCAAATAGTCAAAAGTGCTAAATATAGAAAAGTGCCAATGGTATTAATAGTTTGGCTTTTTCAAGACCAAATAGTAAAAAGTGCTAAATATAGAAAAGTGACAATGGTATTATCAGAAACAACTATTCTTGGCAGCGTGGCAACAAAACAGTAGACAGCTTGCAAAAGGCATTTGAATTTATTGAAATCAGTACAAGCCAAAATTCACTAGCTCATATCTCTTATGAAAGACATTTTACTCTTTCAATCAGCTGCTCTAATCATACTATTTGTTAAATTGGTTAAATCAAATTCTGATGATGACTTTTAAACATATGTTATCTTTTTTAAATGTGAAGAACTACAAAGATTTATTTTAGGGCATAGTTATTAAAAAGTTAATAGTAAACTCCTGTAAAAAGAAAAGCTACTATTACATAAATATTGACTGTTTGTGAAATGTTACTGCTTGAAAAGTAACCACTACAAATTTTGTTTCTGTGTGGACCTAACTTTCATTAAAGGGACATCTTCCATGATGAAAGGGTATTTCACCACCTCAGACACATCCCTGGAACAACCACCTAGAATTAATATCTGAAACTCTGTCATTCATATAATGTAGTATCTAATATGTTCTTCTTTCATATTTTAATATACCTTCATTTTTTGGTAATATTCAAAAATATAAATGTCATAAAAACATTCTTATTAATAAAAAAAAACAAAAGTACAGTACCTTGAATGGCACATATTGAAAGTCCTCTGTGTTGGTACAAATAGGGCCTGCCTGCCTCTAGAGATTACTGGTAAACAGGTCTCAATGACCTGGACTTCCATTTTGGCATCATGGACCCCTTAGTTCTCAATATTTAGCCTACTATTTTTATATATAGGGGATTCTCAGGTTTTGGAGAAATGTGGCCTGTACTTTAATTTTCAAAATCATACAGAGCACATAAGGTATGAGGTCATGAACTAAATTTACTCTGCAGAAACGATTATTTTCTTATCAGACTTGCAATGACTGTGACTTTTGACCTATAGACCCCAAAATCTATAGGTTTCTTTACTAACCTAAGTGCAAGCCATCCACCAAGTTTGGTCAAGTAACTTACTCCAGAACAAAAGTTTTTCTGCAAAACCCACTTTTCTTCAAATCACAATGACCCAGACCTTTGATATTTTGACCCCAAAATTAATATGCCTCTTCTTAAATGCAAGCCCTCCACAAACGCTGTCAATGTGCATGGTCTAAAACTAAAGTTATAATGCAAAAAACATTTTTCTTCTTTTAGTCACAGTGATCACAAACTTTTGACCCCAAAATCAATAGGCTTCTTTTTTGTCATCCACATAAAGGTACATGGTCTAGAAATGAAATTTTTGTGCAGAAACCTATTTTCATTTTTCTGCCATGGTGACCCTGACATTGACCTCTAAATCAATATTCTTCTACCATACTCCATGCAAAGCCATCCAAATAGTTTGTTTAGGTCTGTACTGTAGAACTAATATTATTGTATGGAAAGCATTTCTATCTTTCAGTCATTTACCTTGCCCTCTTACCCCAAAATCGATAGGCTTCTTCCTTACTACAAGTGCAAGCCATCCACACAAAGACTGATCCAGGTCTGTGAAGCAGAAGTAATGTTATTGTGAGGAAACCATTTTTCTTCTTAACGTCAGTGACCTTGACATTTGACCTCTTGATCCCCAAATCAATAGGCTTCTTCATTACAGCAATGTTTGGTAACAGTACATGGTGGAGAAATCCAGCTTTTGTTTGAAACTAAATAGTAACAGAGAGACAGCACAACACCTTATGGCAGGCATACAAAAAAAATTATCCATTGATTCTCTCTTGGATCAATATATGGAGATGGAGCCAAAAGAATACTTTATACTTTTTTGGTAAGTATATAACAAAATTTGGTGTATTTCTGTCAAACTACGAGTAAAAGGCATGCAGATCAAAAGACAAGAGTATAATGGAACAATATGCCTGAGCCATTAACCAAGCTATAATTTACCCTTCCTGTATACAACATTCAAACACTCAAACGCAAAAGCTAATTGACAAATTTTAAATTGTTGACAACAGAGGAGAAAATGCCACACCTTTATCACATTAACTGCTAACTTGAACAAGACAATATGAGTATAATTCATGAGTAAGAAACTGTTAGACTCAAAAGCTCTCACACAAGCTAAAGAGTTATAAACATATGGATGTAATATGTTTACAATTACCATAATTGAAAACATTACCATATATTGGATTTAATGGAAGGTAACTCAGATTTTCTTATCTGCGTCATTCCCACTAAGATAAGAGTTAGATGTAGTGATAGTCCTTGTTTTCAGGAACTCCACTCTTCAGTCCTTGACTCCCAGTGGTTAATATTGCGCCTATAGTTTTCCATTTACTAAATTCTCAGTTTCTGGACAAATGAACATCCAATTTTACAATCTAAAAGAACTCTAGACATGGTACAAAAGACTTACATCATGAACCTGGTTCCATCGGTGGATCTACATATACAGTATCTGATCTCCTCATCAGCATTTGTCACTTGCTCCATGGCTCGGATCAACTGGTTGACCTTGGCCTGCCTCTCTGGCAGCACAAACTATTGAACAAAAGTGAATGTAGAATTTTTTTTTAAAAATACAACAAAAACAGGGCCCAAAAATGAATGCTAATCTGCTAACCTAATGTCAGTGATTTTATAGATGAATCATTAAAATCCAAGCCATCACTAAGCAGTGAAAATTTCCACTGGTCGCTATCATAACAGTTAACAAGTATTATCATGTCAGATGTATCAAATAAAACATCAGACACCATTCCCTTTCATGGCTAATTGAACAGTTTATTCTGTTAACTGAATAGCTACCAACAGCCTGCACCTGACGAGGTACAATAAATCATGTGGTGGAAATGAACAGATATTATTCCAGGCATCTAGTAATTTGGATGATTATTGTCCAAAGGGTCTTTGTGCACATGGAACTAGCCTGCTGTACTGGCCCAAACAATGATTTCAATATCGATGCAGGGTTTTCGGAGACACCGAAATCAGCGTAAAAGTATGCAGATTTTTCTTTTGGGACGCATGAAAATTCCAAGACCTGAGTCCTCTGCACACAAGTTTTTTTTGTCTGCATAATTCTCATTTATTTGATCCATTTATACAAAACAAGTATCAATCATGTAGTGTGCAAGATATCAAACAAACCTCTATCGATTGTAATGTGATTAGGTGAATTAAGACACCTGTTAATCTACTGTTGCTGCCTTGTGATAATTTTGATCAAAAGACTAATTACACATGCATTTGCTTTGACATCACTCTTTGATAAGTTTCAGTCAGCAGTTTTAATCCATCATATTATAAATTCTTACGCAATGTTAGGAACACTTGCATTGTATCGTATACATGTACCATATTTAGAAAAATAGTGCCAAGCTTTGGAAAACATTTTTTTATTGAGTTCCCATGTTGATCGTCATAAATCATCATAAAATCAGCTGTTTCTTGATGTCATGTACAGATGTACTTTCATTTTCGAATGATTATCATATGTGTACTTTTCTGATGCAACTTTACATAATTTCTTTGGTGCCAAGCGCAAGGCTACAGATGAGCCCGATTCTCACGAGACTGGTACACAGAAATTAGTAGATAAGTCTACTGTTGATAAAGAAAACAGAATGCCAAAGAGACAGAGAGATTTGTGGAATGAATCATTGATTAGGGCATTCCCATGGGCCGAAAAATGAAAAAACAATGGAATATTATTAGCTTTATGCACATGGTGTCGTGACTGTGGAATGAAAAATGTAATGGCAACCCAAGGAACACCAAACTTGCAAAGGTGTTCAACATTTACTAGGCATTGGATCTCAAAGGATCATGTATCTGCCATTCAAGCACATCAGACTCAGAACAATAAAACTACGATACCAATTGTCGTCGAAAATGTGATTAGTAGGGAAACAGAAAGAGATTCTGATGAGTGCAAAGAGGCCCAAATCAGAACCATGTTCCACCTAGCCAAAGAAGGCCAGCCAGTGAACCAGTCTGGCAAATTAATTGAACTTCAGGTAACATTTTTATATGTCAATTACTTTACTGTTTTAGAACATAAACTGGTCTGAAAGCTTTCTAAGAAGAAAAATATTTCTTCTTGATACAAAGCAATCATTTTAACAATGTCATTATGTTATATATGCAGAGGATGACACAACTCCAGTTTGATCCAAGTTTCAAATTATACTGAAAGTTAAAATATTTATTTTAAAAATATTATAATCCTTCAAATATTGTTTTTTTCCCCATGATATATGCTGTTAATATTATGTTTTTGATGCTCATTTATTTTGCTTCTTATTTTGCTATTTAATATTTTGTACTTTATGTATTTATTTATATATCAAATTCATAGGTTACTTGGTAGATATCTTGTCCTGGTCTTGTCCACATACAACAACATTTTCAACTATTTTTTTTTGTTTTTACCAAACTTGACAATTGCAACCATTGTACAAAGACACATCAGTACTCAAAAAATCTGATAGCCCAACGCCCCGTGCCCCTCTAATTTTAGATCGGGCCACTGCTGTATCCTAAGTGAAGTGCCCATCAGGCTTGTCGATAAAAAAATCTAATTAATCTATAGTAATTTGCCTGAGAAAACTTCAATCGCACTGACGAAATGCGGAATTTAATTTTCAAGTTATTGAAAGACTAAACAATTATTAATATTTATCCCCATGTATGCCCCTTACTCTTATGAAGATCGTCTACTTACCAAACTTCTATCGAAAGCTGTAAACTTTGTGTACCAATGAAGCATGTGACCTATGAATGGGAACCAAATTGCCTGGGTTACCTATAATTAGTGCTCACTTAGCTTTAACATACCTTATATACATGATTATCAGTCGTCTCGACTATAAGTCGACCCCGCTTTTTAGGGCTGCAAAAAGTGAATTTCTCTTTGACCCTCATATAAGTCGGGGTGTACTTTGCAAGTCAGATCCATCTGAAGGGGTGACTTCTTAGCGAGTCAGAACTTCACTTTGGAAATATAAACAAGCCAAACTGGATAGATAGATAAGAAAAATAAAGACAAAACCAGGATAAAATACAATTATATTATTGAGTGAAATATGTCACAAATAAATTGACAACTTACAATTTGTCCATCTTTGTGTAATAAAGTCCATTGAAATCCATAATGCTTGACATTTTAAATCCATTTATAGGATAAATCCACGAATTCAATTATAGGTCACATACCGGTATAAAAATAGAAGTTCAGAATGATCCGATTCACAATATCCCGTAATATATTAATTCCACAGGTCGTACAAATAAACAATGAAAGTTAAGTCCACTTTTTTGTGATTCACGGTATCCTATAAATGACACTATTTAATGTCATCTGGTACACAGTCCAAGAATAAATCTTCATTGTCTGATAAAGTTCTTAAATCCTATATCGTCGCCTAGTCATTGTAAATCGTCATCTAGTCATCGTAAATCACGTCCGACTCCGATTCCTCAGCTTTACTCTCATATGCGGGTGCTTATGCAGAAACTGAGCTTGGGCTCTGTAAGTAACACTTTGATCATAAAGTCAGAAATCTATTAAAGGATGCAACTGAACACATGTCAACTGTGCGGCAAAATCAAAGGGAGTTCAAACAACCACTCTCTGTTACTTGGCACTGAACAAGTATCAAACTTGCGGCTTGATCAAAGGGTTGTCACGTGGGAAAACAAAGAGTGTGGTGCCTTTACAAGCTAAGGGATTAAGGTCAAAGTATATGCACGGGAAGTTGTAGAACTCTACTTTGCACTGAACAAGTATTAGATTCGAGGCTTGATCAAAAGGATTGTCAACTGAAAACAAAGTGAGTGTCTTTACAAGCCAAAGGCTTATTGGCCCATGTGCACTGGCAGATAACTTGGGAAATATCACTTGGGAATAAAATCTGACTTGTGGAAAAGGAAAATACAAATTAAATCAAAACTTTTATTGCATCAAGCACAGTCTTAATACAGCAAAACACAAATATTAATACAAATACAGGTTGTTCGGACTTGCATGAAAATGAAAGCAATATACTTACTAGAAACACCCACGGTAAACATTGACAGACACTTCACTTTGCGGTAGGTAGTATTTAATTTAACGGTAATATTTTCAAATTATTAAAATCCAAATAACTGTAGATACAAGTATTGTGTAATGAAGACCGTCATGAAACGGATAAACACAGTGCATACCATACATGCATTACTGGCTAGGAATAGTGGCATGAAAACGTAAAAATATATGAATTGATGGTATTTTTATGTACTGCAAACATCTAGAGTTTCCAACATTACCCCCAAGATTTATATATTTTTTAAAGTCGCGCTTATAAGACGACCGCTACTCTGCATGAATCGAATTTTAAGTAAAAAGAAGTCGACTTATAAGCGAGTATATACGGTACATGCAATTCTACCGGCGGTACAGTTTTTATGGCTGCCTACTGTACATTCTGTTTTATAGCTAAAATCTACTGCTGTTGAAAATTATGATTTTTTAAACAAAAGTTGAAAAAGAAAGAAGAAAAAAAAGACGGTATTTTTACACATTCTGTCCACGAATTACAGAAACCAGCCAGAACCAGTCAACTGGGGACCAGAACTGTTAAAGCAGTTGTTGCAACCAGTGCAATGATGCATGGCTGAGTAATCAGATAAAGGTTAATATGTGTACATAACATGCTGTTAATTGAGTACCTTATTGTTGTAATCTGGAGAGTTTAGGCCAAATGTGGGATGTGTTTTGAAGTGTTATAAATAACAAAGGGATCTACATGTAAGGTGGTCCATGATAGCTTTCGACTCTCTGATTAAAAATCGGCTGTCCTTTGATGAAGGTGAGATAAAAAAGAAAGACAGACAAAAACCTTTTTTCGGCAGAAACACTTAAATATTTTGATCTTTTGTCTTGTTTAATTGTCACTGCATTGTTCAAAATGTTTCAAGTTAAAGTTTAACGAATAATAATTGAGCTATCCCTTGCTCATGCTTACACTAGTGTAATGCAACACTGATCAAACATATTAGGCGGCACCTATGAACAAGATCAAAAGTGTCAAGAGAAACTATATAAAGTGTTACGACTAGGGTAATGTAACAAAAGAAAAGACTCGAACAAGCTTTCAAGATTTAAAATACAAATATTTAATTTCTTAAAATATTAAAATATTTCAACAAACAATCAAAGTGAAAGAATTAAAAATAACTTACAGTATAGAATATCCTTAAAAGTCCTAAATTGTTCTAAAGTTCACTGATCCGGAAGTTAATCCAAATATTCCGAATGAGGTAGATTCCGAATGAAACCTTTGCTGTACTGATGTGTTAATAAGAATCAGTTATACAGTCCTACCCGTTTATGTTGACATCCTCGGGCCCGAGGAAATATTTTCAACATAAGCGGATGTCGAGATAAGTGGGGGGGGGGGGGGGGAAGCTGAAAAAAGCACATTTCTCTTGGACCTGCATACAAGTTAAATTCATCTGTATGGGGTGACCTGTCGTCAGTGAGCAGGATTTACACTTTGAGAAAACAAACAATGGAAATTTTTAGTACATGAAGAAAAAACCAGTGTGAGATACACTTCTATATTGACAAATTACATTTTGGTTACCTTTGTGTAATAAAATCCACAATGCGTTAAGTGCATATGAAAAATCCATGAATTCGTGTACAGGTCTCATGTTAGAAAATGTATGCATCGGTCACATCCTGATAGGAAACACATGTATAAAAAATGGTCGTCCTCATTTGATCTAACACGTCTACACAATTCACTACGATATTCATTATCGCCAGTAGCACATGGTTGCATAGTTGTTATTTACATACTACAAAGTACATATACATGTACTTAAATTGACCTAGATTTTGGTCAGCCTGAAACAATACATGTTCCCATCTTACTGAGGCTACCAAGTGGATGGGGCTATTCACAGTGAAATGAAAACATGTATTTATTTACGGAAGTCATCGTGAAAAGTACATACAATTGAACAAGAGATATGCGGCTGATATGATTAATTTACCTTTCTTTATAGGCTCAGCAGCTTTCATCCATCTAGACCAACAAGTTGTTCTCCACCTTTTTTTTTTTTTTTTTACTGGTCAGCCACCAGTAAAAAAAACAAAAAAAAAAAGGTGGAGCACAACTTGTTGTTTTATCATCCATCCTGACAGGGTGTTATGTTTAAGTGAAAAGTTTTCACAGACATCTTTGCAAGATGCCCCACCTTCAACTTCCTTAACAGCCAGATATTTAGTTTCCAGAGACTAAATTTAATCTGCGTTTTACACTGCCGTTGGTAGCCATCGTAAACATAAATAAAGTTAAAAAAGGAAACTTTCACAGCACAATAAACTTGTTTTAATCACAGATCACTTTGGAAAATGCAACAATTGATCAGATTTCATTGCTTTTATTCAAGTTTGGTGATGATTTTTTTTTTAATGAAGGGTGGATTGCTTTTATTGAACACTGTAACCGGCTTGCTTTGATGAAGCGTACATGTGTTATTTAAGTCGCCGCGAGAGGCCAACTTTATAGGACCGAACAAAAGCCTGTTTTTTAATCCACCGAGACAATAAAGCCTGGCGGCAAGATCAACTAACTGTTGAACAAAGTACAGGTCGGAACTGGCCGCTTGTCGACATAAATGATCCGGCGGCAAAATTAAAGCTTGGGGGCAAGATCAACTAATTGTTGAACAAAGTATGGGTCGGAACTGGCAGCTTGTCGACATAAATGATTAGAAAACAAAGGATTTGTTCAAGCTGGGACCAAGGACTTCTGTCGACATGTACGTTTATTTTTTTATCTTGACATCGACATAAGCATGACAAATTTGGTAGTAATAGTAGACCAATGGACCGGGACTTTGCTTTTTTGTCGACATAGGTGGCTTGTCGACATAAGTGATGTCAATATAAGTGGGAAGGACTGTATCCAAGTTTTATAAATTCCAAATAGTCCTTGTGAATATGGAATTACACAAGTTCTAGAAATGTTTCAGATAATTCCACGAGCTGTATAATTATTCAAGTTTAAGACACAGTACTGAATCCAGAATATACTGTATGATGATATATATCACTAAAGTAGAATATCCATACACAAAAAGAACCAATCTGGTTTATGGCCTCTCAATCCAGTGTAGCTATGAAAAATGCTATAATGCTGCTATAAATCCTATTATATAGTCTCTTACTACACAGAATCGAAATAAACCCATATTATGTCTTTTATAAACAACTGGGTATTTCGAAATAATTTCCTTCTAAATTACAACCCTCTCCGAACCAATCAGAAACTAGGTTATGCGTGACATCGCCAAAGTACTTGTGCCCTGACATTATTAACAGTCAATAAAATATTGACTCTAAAATAAATCATAGAATCTATGTCAGAAGTTCATACTCTCACGTGCTGGATCACGTGACATGACTAATGCTTCAGTGAAATATTGATCCAATTTACCGTATGTGTACTCACGGCAAAATGACAGCTGTTAGACTAAGAACAGAGATCATAAACTAATAAACTATACCATTATTAAAAGAAAAATGATATATAATTCCGTAACAAAAGCAAGACATGCTTCAGATGCAAATGAACATCAACACTGCTGATCCAATGAGTAAGAAGGACACTGATAGAGCAATCGGACAATGGTTGACATCAGGACCTGGAGGACTACATTGCTTTACGTTCAATATTTTGAGATATGAATAAACACACCTCAAATAAATATGATTTTGTTTATTTCTTTTCATACTTTAAGTACAGCAACTGCAACGTTGTGTGACAAATAATAGTAAAAAATAGGGCCCTTTCGGGCACATGAAAATGGAGTCAGGGCTTGTGGAATTTGAGTCAGTGCTTGTGATTTTTTTAAGTCATCAGCCCTGGGCCTGTGTCCGAACAAAAATTCTTTGAGCACTGCACATGCACGTACCACATGAACAATTTTAGGGTTTATCACCAGTCATGAGGATGAGAGGTGGCAGAGTAAAAGACATAAACCTGGATTTATGATTCATTCATTCTCTATCAGAAACAAAATGGATCTGCTATTCAACAACATCACAACAATACATACATAATGTTCTGCAAGGAAAATAAAGTATTGTTATTAGGACTCCTTGTTTTAGGGCTGGGACTGAAACTTTTTCAAAGGGTGGAGTCCTGGACTGCAACTTTCAAAATCCTATGAAGAACCCTGTCGATGATTAAAAATATTTAGGGTATCAAGTTAGTATTGGCCAATTGGAAGACTCGGTGAATAATAGAGAATTATATAGAATAACATGTTTTGATATTTACATCATTGATAAACATTCAATGCAATGTGCGGTGAAAACTGGAAAGTATGTATATATACATGTAGTAGCACTTTACAGCACCTCAATAGTGGCTATATGGTGCCAACTAAAGGTAAAGTTTGAAAAACAATTTGGAAGTGTGCAAGGTGTTCAGCCACCACCAAAATGTCAGAAATTAGATGATGACAAGAGTGAGTGTGATCATAAATATGATCAAGAAAAGAGAGTAAGAAAGTATCAGAAATGCTGGGAAGATGCATATGAATGGCCAAAGTATAACTCAGGAAAGGATGTGATGTTGTGCACTTTCTGCGCCGAGTATTCTGAGAAATACAAAAGTGCGCAGGGTACTTCATTTTGATTTGTTGATGGGTGTAAAAACTTTCATTAACTGTCCCTGAAATCACGCTTATGATGGTGCATACAAAATATGGTACTCCTTAACTTACCAAACATCAATGATTATAACCCAAGAGATGCCATCAAGCTGTGGCATGCTGCTGTAACAAGAAACAGAAGGTCAAAGGCATGGTCTTTTGATCCTAGATCTGATGGTGAATCAGATACAGAAAATGAATATGAACTTTCAACTTTCAACAAGTCTTGTTTGTGAAATACAGTTGCTATTGTTTTGAGTTGATGTTAATGAATAATAAAGGTTGAATTATAAACTGATCTGACTTCTCTCTGATCTTTGTAGGATCAGTGAAATTTAGGCAGGATCAATCAAAATTGTATTATGGTGATCCTGTGGGTTAGTAAAAAAATTGTTCATAATTTTAAGCCCTGCAATAACACTTGGTATAGCTTGCAAAATCAGTTTGATCAAAAAGAAAGTCAGGCAGAAGCATTCTACCCTGTTTCTCTAAAATAGTATTGTATACAGACCTCCCACATTCATCATATACAAGAAAGAATAAGAGCCCCTGTGGTTGCCAGAAGTCAAATATAACTTGAGTAAGATGAAAATCACAAGTAGAGCAGGGTTGGGGGTATTCAGACATCTAAGCAGAGAGTATGGCATTTCTGAAGATACCTGCAATATCCACATATTGTCAGTTTCTTATTATTGATCAGCAGGTCATGTATACAACCGAAGTTGTGGTGATGTTTATCGACCATGATCATGTAATATTTCACCCCACTGGATTTATCCTTAAGTGTGTCAGATCAGTTTTAGTGAAGCTGGACATGCTGTCAGATCTCATCGGACACTTACAGCATTTTTATTTCAGTTTTAGAACATAAATTGCAGCAAAACCATTTAACAAATAATACATGTAGTTACATTACTGAAGATCTTAACCTTACTGTACACTCGTTCGTTTCTGTTAGTACAGAAAGGGAAAACATCCATTTCCTTTCTCTCAACTGTGTGAAGGTACGCTTAACTGCTAATATATTCTTTTTATTTAAGCTTTTGGGTTGTTTTTTCTTAATTTTTATTCCATATATATATTTTCCATTTTAATAATTTTTAAATTATTTTAAACTTATATACATTTTTTTAATATAGTTCACTTTTAATTTATTATGTCATATTTAGTTTAGTTAATTTTGTATTAGAATTTGTATTATGAGTGGTAATTTAATAATGAATTACCCTCCTCATTAATAATAATAAAATAACTATACAAAATAATAATAGTAATCATAATCATTATCATCATGATCAATCATAACTACACTGTACAGTGGTCCCCCTCTTGAACGGCCCCCCTGACCAGTGGTCACCCGCCTTATACGGCCACAATCCCTTGGCACCGACAAGTTTGTGTTCAAAAGTACCCCTCAAGGATGGCCACCCCTCTAACACAACCGGCGGACAGCATTTTAGTGCAAAAAACGGTCAAATTTACCCCTAGCGAGAGGCCACATAATGGTTGTTTACAGATTAAAATCTCGATAATATTTTTTAATTTCTCAGTTCAACACATTGACATTTTGTTCCAACATGCCAATAAAGTAACTTTAATCCTTACAAAGAGGTAAGTAATCCAATTATCCTTACTGCCATGTGTTCCTTAGATGTTAGCTTTTGTCACTTTAATAATTGCTGGCTATTATTACCACCGATAATTATCAAGATGACAAAAGCTAACCTTTGAGAAGCGCAGCATTGTTCAGCTCAAGTCAGCGTGACATCCGGTCGCCAGATAGTAAAATGGTATGTTAGCCTTTCTGGCTTCACTCTAATAGATTATGAAATGTACATAACCGGGTACCAGACTGCAGAAGAAGAAAAAAAGTTGATCACGTGACAGACTCATTTTCTGTTGTAAACACTGTGCCTCTTGCGTGATTGCCCGCGAAGGAATAAATTGTCGCAAAATATCGTCAGACATTCTCAGTTTAGAATGAAAAGTGAAAGCAATTAAATTAAACTAAAAGAGGGAGAGTCTTTTGATAACTACTGAGAAATTTTATGTCAGAAAGATTCAAATAAACATCGTCAATATACATTCAACTGCATTGAGTGGGAAGATGGAATCGATGGACGTACATCGATAGTTACAACTAAATGTTTGTGCCCAGAATTTACCGTCAATGTGGTTTTGCACCACGATTCATGATTATTCATATTTTTTTAAAATAACATTGATATTAGTTTTATCATATTGAGTCCTTAACCAGATAATATTTCTGTGATTTTAAAATGAAAATATTAAATATATAAAAATTAATTACATCTTTTATACTTTATATGTAGTGATTACAACTGTGTGATCCCCCTCTAGAAAGGCCACCCATCTTATAAGGTCACTTTCTTGCTGCAGAAGGGGTGGCTTTTTAAGAGGGGGGCCACTGTACCACAGTCATGATCAAGATTTTTCTGTGAATGAAACAAAATTTAGGAAATTACAAATATTTTCTTTTAATATATTAGGTAAATAATTATTTCTGTTGCTGCTGCAGCTGCTGTTTTTGTATTTCGTTATTGTAGTGGGTTTTTTTTCCATCAATAATGTCTGTGTAGAGACAAATATGTGAAATATTTGTATTTTGACTTCAAATACGTGTAGTTCTTACAGAATGTGCCATTAAAGGATGTAATTTGCATCATACGATTCCTTGCACTTGTGACCGGTGTGTATGATGTCCATAGTTGGTGTAAACCAAATGCTGGTATTTGATTGTCTTACGTGTGTTATCATAAACACATACATAATGAAATATGTACCAATATGTACCAAATAAACATGGATATGGCAAGGTGGATTTTCCCCTGATCTCAAACAGATAATGCATTGGTGTAAAATGCGTTACAGGAAACATTTTGCTATCAACCAACACGTAGAATCAGTTAGACAGTTCTGTTTCCCCTGGTGGTCTGAGGTGAACCAAGCTCTGCTCCAACATGTCCTGCAAATTGTCAGCTGGAATTGTCTCCTATTTTTGTCAAGTACTCAAGATCCAAATTCAAACTAGAGTCGAAGATGTACCAGACTTGTACTCTGGTACTCCCTGCAGCACTAGTGAATAATGGAAAAGACTGGGTCATTCACTGCATCAAAAGTGGCAGTCCTCATAAGTAATTGCTGCCATAAGTAACTTAAAGTTTGTTTCAAACAGTATCATGAATGGTATCCTCTGTTGTATTTTGTGAAGTATTATAGCAAGAGTCTCCAAAAATGGCAAAACTATGTTTTAATTTGAACTTTAATAATTCCAAACCATTCTTACATCCGTAAAGAGAAAAACCATGCTTTTGTTGAACGCTATTACACAGTGGTCTGTTGTAATGTTCCGCAGCACAGGGCATAACACTGGGTGAGTCTATTTGTTCAACTGTATAAGACGCAAATTATGTTTTGTTTAATTGTGGCATCTGAAGTGACTTATTAGCTCTCCTGTCCATGTAATGAACTCGACCGTTTCCCAATTCCGGCTCTTGAAAAACAACGCGGAATTACATCACAATCGTTCACCTGTTCAACAAAAGCATGGTTTTACCTTTTATGGAGGTAAGAATGGTTTGGCGCCATTGAAGCTCAAATCAAAACACGTATTTTGTGCCAGTTTGGGAAACGCTCACTATTGTGAGATACGACAGATTATACCATTCACGATGCCGTTTGAAACATACATGAATCTAGTTCAAGCGCCAGTCATCACGAAATGCTTGCCTAAAATGAGAAGTTTTATGATGAATAACAAACTTACCGATTGCATCTTCAAAACTTTTTAAAGTGGCTTGGGGAGCTATACAAAAGAGTGAAAAATCATAATGAAACGCAAACAATTACAAGGTATTGTGATAATTTTGTACGTAGATTTATGTTCTTAAAATGCTCTTGTGAAAAACGTCATCGAATAATGTGTTCTGTGTAAAAGAAAAACGTATTACCGATAAAAAATTTATTCCGGAAATTTACATGTCGACAAAAAGACAACGAATCGTTCAATATTGATCGAACAAGACCACAATAAAGAAAGAAAGAAAGAAAGAAAAATGACAAAATAAATAAATAAATACAAATGACAAAAATAAAAACATAAAAAATGACAAAATAAATCAACTACTGGCCTGCTTTATGGAAATCGCTTCCGTTTGAACCCGCGACCCTTGGATTAAAAGATTGACTCTCTACCAACTGAGGCTCGCTCAGTAATTATTAATTAATAATCGGAAGTACATATGCCGTGTCATTATATAATAGTGTTCACGTAGTTGTTGGGGTCGAATATAGGTAGTATCCATATAAAATACCCCATCGCCACAGTGGCAGGGGCATGTAATATTATCATTGTCCGTACGTCTGTCACACCTAAGTTGTACGTTTGGGTCATTTCAGACACTGAGATATGATACATATGTTCCATGAACGCGCTTCCAATGTTTAAAAATTGTTTTCCTTGTCTGGTTTTAATAACGGTATTTTTTTTCTTCCACCACTTGATCATGTACAACATGAACATTAATCTACAATTACTGTTTTAATTTTTTTCATGTTTCTGTGTTTTCCCTGATTCATTCCATATAGTGGTATAATTAGGTTTTGGAGATCAAAAGATTCATGTACAGTTTGCAACTAACTACTTAAACATGTAGTTGTAAAGTTGAGATTACTCACCCGTAACGTCAGTCACCACTATGGTTGAGCAGATGACCACTGAAGAACGTTAATGTGCTCTCATGTACATTTATAGGGATTGTTTCAAAATATATTTATATTTTGGACTTTGTCTTTTTTTTTTTTTTTTTTTGGTGAAGTATTGGAAACTAAGCAAAACTGAATTGCTTGCTCTAGTCGCTGTTGATTACATGTAAACAAAAACAAAAAAAATTGATCTCCCCACCCTCGCGACATTTACCTGTACATTGACCTTCGACCTTTTATAGCCTGCAATCTCCAGGAATATAAAGAAATACTGCCGTTTAAAAACTGTAATCAGAAGTTGATATTGTGACTGCTGTATCACTGGAATCAAATACTGGTATCATCATCGTAAATAGTATTGACTGACTTAGTATAAAGTTGCACAAATTGAATACCTGTGTCAGTCATACCACTATAGTATTCACATCCCCTCCCGTTTGTTTGCACCCCCCCCCCACCGATTTTAAAAACGAAAAGCATCAAGGATATATAAAAAAAATCACAAAACTTGTCTATTTCATTCATCAATTTATAATTTCTAAACTGATTGTCGCCAGGGATCCCTAATACTGTCAACTTGTTAGCGTTTCGAATCAAACTGGAGTTTCTTTAGTAACACGGTCGCCATATTTGCATGGCCGAGTCTATGTTTTCAAGCAACAGCTGTGATATATTTCACTGCCTTCGATAATTCCATACATTTACGAGTTACATCTATTTGCACACATGTATATAAGTGTTCCTCCTTTTTATTTGTTCAATTTTTTTTAGAAATATTAAAACCAGACATTGCAAATATTGGACGCAGACGACACAGTTTTACTGAAATGTACTGTTCTAGAAACCACAAAGGGACAGTGATCAGTCTCTCTGCTTGTTTACATGGAGAGCTTCCCTTTTGTTTGAAACGCCAATAAGTTGTCAGTGTTAGGGACCTCCCTGGCAACAATCAGGTTAGAAATTATAAATTGATGAATGAAATAACTAAGTTTGTGCTTTTTTATTTCCTTGAATCGTGCGCCATGTTACTCGCGACTTAACGCGCTTGTTTCGAGATAATGACGTCATCAATTGTGTCACCAGCGTTCTTTAAGAATGACAGCAAGTATTTAACAAGTACAATCAGACAAAATGAGATTTATACATGTAATTTCGTGTAATTTAAAAAAATCAGAATAAAAATCTATATTTTGACTAATGCCTTATTTGAGTCAGACATTGTGGCTTTGAATTGTGTATTATATGCTAAAGATAGGTCCGCTGATCACATGTTGGTTTGTTTACATTTCATGAACAGGAAAACCCACTTTAGGAATTTATACAACGGCAAAACGGCAAAGCCAATGTAAATAAGAAAATTAGGAGTATCGGTCAATGGATAGAGGGCTGGGGGATCCAACCTGTAACAATATAACACATATTGCTTGCCCCAACAGACGTGGATGCACATTCGCGAAGGAAAAGTGTAGGCTGCCAATTTTCCAAGTCGCTAGTCCGGGACAAGTGCTTTTTAAAAAGTCGGGCAAGTCCTTATTTTCGTGCGTTAATCACTATATCTACCTTTATTTTGGCCAATCATGCCCTCCGGATTTACTGAATGCTTGATTCTACCCCTCTTCATGTATACATTTACATTCTGTATAACACATACATGTGGTCAGTGATAATTTTCGCATATGCGCACGTTCTGGGTTTTTTTTGTGTTTTTTTCCATAAGGCGCACGTTCTGTTACCGCTTGACTGCATATTGAGCTAAGCGACCAAACTATCGGCAAATCAAAACACGTCAAACAAAAGAAAGCCAGTATGATCAATTAGCAGTGTTTCGAGCGACTTTGTTGCATTGTGTTTACTCAAGCCAGATCCTCACGAGCCGCTCATTATGATTTTAATCCAGCGAGTCAGTGTAACTAAATTAATGAAAGGTACTTTACCGACATCAGTGTTGGTTTCCTTTATGAACAGATTAAATGACAGTAATGGATCTTTAATTTTTAATTAATTATACAGATGATTAACTTCCACGTGCGATATTGCGTTTGAAGCGAAACAATTACGCTAATTAATGAGCTGTCTCTTCGTATTTAAAAGAGAAAATGTATGTTATGATCACTTTAGAAGTAGTTGTCAAGCAAGCTGATAGTTACTCTGTGGATAAAATGAGTTTGCTAAATTATTTTCGCAAGGAAGGTAATAAGGGCGATTCGGAGAAGAAAATTTTGTGAAAGTGGAGGGATAAAACGTAAGACTGCTACTGAATGTGCGGTAGCTATTTTTTCAGAGACATAAGCAGAACCTTTGAGATACTTTAGAGCATTTGACTATAGGCATTTTCCTCATGAGAGGGCAGCTCTGTTGAAATATGGGAGGGAAGACTTGCAGGTTCTTCTTAATCATCTTCAGGGCTGAGCAAATCCCATAGCCCGACGTCCCGGACTATTCATTTTTGAAGTTGGGCAAGTAAAAATGTCCAAGTCGCTAGTATGGGACTAGTGAATGAAAAAAAAATTTGCTCAGCCCTGCAGGCATATTTGTGAACACAAATGGTACTTGCATTACCGTCAAACCAACTACTGAACTATTGAAAGCAGCAAAGACTGCATGTAATTAAAACTATATCCCATGGATTTTAAAGACAGTAACCATTATATATTTTAACTTAAACTGGAGTCACGCTATTTCTCCGTCGCATATTTATCCAAATTGAATCAAGTATTATTTAAGTATTATTTCGTTTCCCGTAAACATGTTATGTATCCGTTCGTCGTCCATAAAAATGAAGTATCAGCAAGTACTAATTACTTCTTGCCTGGTAGAAGATCATAACACTCTAAGTTTGAGTTTAAAATTAAGTTTTTACTCTCAGCCGATTAAAAGTCGCTCTACAAAATTAAAGTCCTCTTTCACTGGCTGACACAAAATCTCAACTTCAAACTTCAAGCTCAGAAGTTTTATGACTTCCAGGCCAGCTCTTTGTTATTCAATCAATTTGTTGGTTTGAATGATTTTCCGAGATTACAGGGGTGACTTCTAACTTATCGCACGTGCTTTTGATCTTCCGCCCAGTTGATCTTCCACAAATATACAAAACATAAAACACACATTGTGCAGTACTGGCTAGCCATTTTCTTCGCTGTCGAGTCGACGATAAAAGGCAAGACTGTCTGACTGACTGAGTTTGAATTTGAATCGTGTTCGGTCATTCGACATGTAAATAATTGTACGCACGGCGTACTAATTAATTGTGACATAATGTCCGTTCGTGGCCAAGACTGATAAGGTGTGTCCGGAGGCGCAGAGCGGCAGCGGAATAATAAATTGAAACGCCAGATGCACTCTTTGTGAAATTCGGCCCAGTTATCTCCATCGGGCTGTCCCTATCGTACCAAATATGTCTAAGTCACATATTTTTAGTTTAATCATTGAACTAGTTGAAATTCACCTAAGTATTCAACTTTTACGGCTTCCCAAAAAATGTATATAATACTAGATAATAATTATCCTTCTAATATTTTAGTGATCTTGTTCATGTTAGCGCGAAATGATCAAGATATGTTTTTAGACGGTGTGCCGAATGGATCAAATTTATTAATAGTTGAGTTGTTATAGAAAAGGGTTTTCGGAGCCAAAATGAAAACCCCAAGGCAATTCTGATTTTCTTTAGCCCGTAAACGAGCCGTTGGATGTCCCTGGCGGCGGGGTCAGAATTGATTCAGGTGGTCAGGCGGTTAAAACCTACGTCTTATGCGATCTCTTGGACCCTCTAGTTCGATGAGGTCGACTACAATAAGTGGGCTTATTCTGGAAGGAGAGGTGATGCCTGTCTGCTCCATCTGGTGGTGATCAGGGCCGGCCCAAGGATTTTTGGCGCCCTAGGCAAACTATGAAAAAAATTCACCTCCGTCTAATTTGGCGCCCCTTGCTGTATAATTTGGTGCCCCATAAAGCCTGGCGCCCTAGGCGACCGCATAGTTTGCCTATATGGTCGTTCCCTGGTTGTGATCTATTATGTTGTTACATATCAGCGTAGCTAGTGGGATCGGGCATTCACTGTATCTCTCCCCTTCCGTTTAATGTTTGTGGATGACTACCTCCAACGGAGTTTGGATACTTTTGTTTGATTTTTGCCACCTCTTGTGGCGGCTATGATCACCCGGTGATCTTCTATGTGTAGCTTGGCGGCTTCTCGATTGTTCCAAAGGCCGCCAATTTCCATTTCCTTGGTCTGGTCGCAAACGTACTGCCATGCTTGTTCAAACAGAGTTTGTGTGCGACCGCGACCGCCGCAGGCTGCAGAGTCGAGGTGGCAAAGGGTGGTGGTTGTTTTCTCACCTGGGCCTCTTGTTTGTTATTTTTCGCTCGACTCTCCTGCTTCTTCCTTTCTTTCTCTCCTTTCTTTCTCGGCTCCCTGCTTTCGATCACCGCTTTATGTTGTTTGTAGTGGTGATGTCGATGTTCTGCTGGGCTCTTTGGTAGGGACGCTCGGCTTAGACTCTATGTGCTCTGTGTGTTTCCTCACCGCCTGTGTTCTTCCCTCCTGCCTCTCCTGGGGATTTCCCTGGTTGTTTTTTTTTTTCCCTGCTCCTCCCATATTAGGAAAAGAGTTGTCCTCTTCTCCTGGGCATTCAGGCTCCACCCTGATGCGATGCACAGGCATAGTCCCTTGAGGGCATTCAGGGCTAGGGTAGGAATAATAATTTCCATTTCTAGCGTTGTTTCTTCTTGTTACTTGCTGCTGTGTTCGCAGAGACTAATGTGACAAGACTGAGTGAGTGAGTTTTGGATTAATGTCGCATGTCGGTCATTCGACCATGAGAGACCATATAATTTGTGCGCACAGCGCACTGTTTAATTATTTGTTTGGTTCCACACACAATGTCTGACCGAGGCCAAGATGGAAAAGGGCATATCCGGAGGCGCAAAGCGGCAGCGGAATTGAGTTAAAACGCCAATGATGTTCTTTTAATCAAATTCTTCCCAGTTGCCTACGTCGGGCTGTCCCTAACGGAAAATTGTGTGTTAGCCACATATTTTAATTGTGATAATCCAGCTAGTTAGAAATTTACTTATTACATTAAAATTGGAAATTTAGTGAACATAATGTACTTAATGTTTCCAAAAATGTAAACCAATCCGTGGGTGTAAGTTACCCTTCAAATTTTAGTGATCTATATATTGTTTGCACAAATTCATAGGTGTGTTTTAGACGGTGGCTCGAAAAAGTCAAGTTTGTAGTTTAAAAATTTATGATCGAAAGGGGTTTTCAACAGCCAAATGGAAAACCCCATACACTCCGCCATTCACAGCAGCCGGTCCATGATGACTTCTTCTGGAGGTGGGTACGGTGCGTCGAAGGCTCGGCCCTCTTTAATGGTCAGCACCGCACTCTGGGTCTCAGGACTAGTCTCCAGTTTCAGCTGCTCTTCTTCCAGCCCTCCTGCTGTTTATCCCCCATGTCCCTGTGCTCCTGTTGGTAGCTTGCTGAGGTAGGTGCGGTACGAACGAAGATTCAGCCCTCTTCAGTGGTCAGTACCACATTCTGGGTGTAACTGCTCCAGTTATTAAGGATACTTCGATGGGTGGGTGGGTCGACTGGGTACATTCCGACTGAAGGCGCACGACCGACCTGGATAGCAGTACCCCCCCCCCCAAATGGAAACTGGAGTTATAATAGATGTCCTGTATATGAATAATATCTTTAATGGTTACTTGTTGCTCTTAACTATCATCGCTTATACTGTTATCTTAAGGATTTTAGCTGCCTTTTATTTTCTGTACTAGAGGGTGGAGTTTCTCCCGCCCAAGAGCGCGGGAATTTGGTCGCCCAAACCGCGAACTGATTCCCCAAATGGATCAGCCTACCAATCCCCTACCTCTCTAGGAGGAGCCCCTTCTCCCCCGATCTAGACAGATTGAGTTCCTGTTACCTATCCTATTCTCGCTCCTTCCTTCTGTTGGTGTATTCCTAGCGGGATATTAGATTTTTCCCCTTTTTCAGATGTCAGAGATATACCCCAATATATTTGAATACACCGAATTGATTTTATTACTTCCTATTTTTAGGAAATCCTGGTATATGGCTGGGGGTTTAAGTTTTTCTTGTTTCGCCTGGAATTGTTTCCTTTCAATGGTATACTTTGGGCAATCATTGAAAACAGGACCTATTGTTTCTGCGGAGGGACAATGCGGGCAGTTAATTCCTGCTTCCTTTATTCCCGGCACATACTTGAAGAAAAATATCCCTTGAAAGTGGAGATGCGGACGTGAAAAAAAATATCTGTAGTACAGAATACAAGTCAAGAGAAATGACTCAGATCTAAAAGAAACTATGCTTCTCATTTTCACACAAACCTACGATCACTGATACTTAGAGATTTATGATACACAAGGGTAAAAGTGTTTATACATACACAATATACCAATGCTTTTACACTGGGGAAGAAAGGGATTTAATTTTTAGTTATCAAAGACGTACACAAACGAACAAACACATAATATATTGGTAATGATGGAGTAGTATCTCTTTTCTAAGAGATCTGGGAGGCCATGAAAAGGGCCGTTTGTTGTTTTCCTGGATCTTTGATGTTAAAGACGATATCCAGGACGACTAGGCCGCACCAATGGTCTCATCACGCAGCAGGGACGCCTCTTTTTAACAGTGAGACTAAAATCACCTGCACCCATCTTCCATTCCTCCTCCTCCGCTTAGTCCCCTGCTGCTGCTACTGTTGTTTCTTTTCCCATTCTTCTCTTTCTCTGTTAATTTCCTCTCTTATGACATCTTCCTCTGGGTCTTGGGCCATCTTTAGGAAAATGGTTGTTTTCTTATACATTGTCCTCAATGAGGCGGTGCCTCACCCTGTGCATGTGCACTGGGGTTTCGCTTTGTTTTGCGATCTTAGACGACATGGCTGTTGACAACGATGGATGACACAACTGACTGACTGACTGAATTTGAATTTTAGACGTTTATCGGCCCTTCAGCCATGCATGTCTTTACCCCGAATGCGTGCAAAGCACGCTATTCAGGGATTACACCTGTACATAGGAATTGACCCAATATGTACAGAGTTAACGGTGTGCGCACGGCGCACTAAATAATTAAATGTCTTTAGCGGAAGAGGCTGCAAGGCGCATGTCCGGCGAAGCAAAGGATGAAAGGTTCTCGGCAAGGGGTGTGCCGCCGTCCCTGTAGGTTCCTTTAGCTGATCTAACGTGGATCGGTTGTTGCAGCATACGCTCTGATTTTGATATATCAAATTGTTGCTTTCAAGGTGGTGTTTGATTTTATTATTGATCATGGTTTCCATGATCTTATAGATAGTATTAGTCAGTGAAATTGGTCGGTAAGAGTTTAAATCTGCGGGATCTTTTCCAGGTTTCGGGATTGGTATAATAATTGCGTGTTTCCAACGGTTTGGTATTTTTCACGATTTCCCGATCAGATTCAGCAGATCCAAAATCGACAGTTCGGTTGTTTCTGGAAGATTTTTTTTTTATAGATTTCATAACCAAGCATGTCCTCTCCAGGTGAGGTGGGTTTTTTTTTCTACAGTGCCTTTCGCCACTCATGTATCGTGAAATCTATATTTAGGGAGCTGAAGTAATTTACCTGTCAGTGAACACATGGGGGTATTCTTTCTCAATTTTTTCCCTGTGTTTTTGAAACGCTTCCGTATGGTTAGAACTACTGCTCATACTGGTAATGTGGGCTGCTAACTATTCTGCTTTCTACCCGTCCGTAGTTAGTCCGGAGAGTTTGATGGGTGGATAATGAGGTTTTGCCCCCAATCTTTCCGATTTTATCCCATATTTGTTTTGAAGTTGCATTATGGTTTAATGATGAGCAGTATGTTTTCCATGACGTTTGTTTTGCTTTGTATATGGTGGTCTTAACTATTCATTCCTATTCCTTATCCTTATAAGAAAGGAATGCCTCAGAGTCTTTAGTGCGCTTAAATCTATATAGGGCTTTTTTCCCCTGTTTTATGGCCTGCTTAAAATCGTCATTCCACCATGGTACGGACTTTTTGCTGCGCCAACCTCCAGTTTTGGGGATGCACTGCTCCGCCGCAGAGGACAAATCCTCGACAATATTTTCATTGAAGATGTCAACATTGTCTTTGTATAGCAAAGCAGTGTCCATCCCCATAGAAAGCGAAACATCTCCCAGTCAGCTTTGTCAAATCTCCACTTTGGGGTGGTAGAGGTACAGTTTATGTGGACCTTGATTTGGATGGTGGTCAATATTGAAAAGTGGTCACTGCCTAAGGTGCTTGATTGATCAACTTCCCAATTTTAAATTTCCGCAATCTTGGGTGTGCATATCGATAAATCAATTACAGACATTGTCCGTTTTCGGGATATACTCTGGTACGTGTACCATTATTAAGTATGACTAAATTTGATAGCGTGACCCACCTCTCAATATTTCTTCTCCTGCTATCCAAGTGGGTTCCTCTCCATTGTTTGCTATGCCCGTTAAAATCTCCACAGATTACCAGATTGTCTTCTAGCCCACTAATTTATGGTATGTATCGGATTGTGTGATCAGTTCCCCTCCCGGGTCATACATGTTTACTACTTCTATTGCCGTTATTAATTTTTGTAATTTGCACTTCTGGTTGTGGTTCAGAGTTTGTATTTGCAGTGTGATTTCAACAGACTCATATAATAGAGCGTCACCGACAAATGTTGCCAAACCGCCTCCCTTTTCTCAGTTCGGTCTGTTTTTGATGAAACATGTTGAATACCCTGGTATTTTTGGGGTGGTCTGTACCCGCTCACTCAAGTTCATCTCATGAAAGCACACAATATCCGGTTTGTCAAGTTTAGTTTGAAGTTTTAGCACTGACTCGGGGATATTTGTTCGTAATCCCCTGCAGTTCCATTGTAAAATGAGAATTACTTTTTTTTTGTATCAACTGTGGCTGCATCCTCGGTACATTTGTATTATGTTTAGGCTTTCCATGACCTGTGCTAGGTTCACTTTTTCGGATTCGCGGTTTTGTTAGGACCATTATTTGGTTGAATATGGTATCAACGGGTACATAATTGTCCTCGCTCAGACTGAGTACCCCAACGATTATATCCCGGATAAGCTCTAAAACCTGGGTAATTGAGATGTATTGTGCTTCATCTTTCTGCTACTTGTTGTGGTTGAGGTGGTTTCATTATTTGTATGTTGGTGGGTTGTTTGTACATTTTATTGAATGTACTTTTATGTTACCATTGGGTTGTGTTTTAATTCTGGTTTTTTACGGTTTTGAATTTCATTACTTTTTTCTAGCTGTTGAGTTGTGATCTTAGCAGTTTGAAAATTTGTTGATCGGCAATTTGGCTTTCCACTGCTTTTATTTGGTTGCTATGATGTAGTTGTATTTGGTTGCTATAATGTAGTTGTATTTGGTTGCTATAATGTAGTTTTATTTGGTTGCTATGATGTAGTTGTATTTGGTTGCTATAATGTAGTTGTATTTGGTTGCTATAATGTAGTTTTATTTGGTTGCTATAATGTAGTTGTATTTGGTTGCTATAATGTAGTTGTATTTGGTTGCTATAATGTAGTTGTATTTGGTTGCTATAATGTAGTTGTATTTGGTTGCTATGATGTAGTTGTATTTGGTTGCTATGATGTAGTTGTATTTGGTTGCTATAATGTAGTTGTATTTGGTTGCTATAATGTAGTTTTATTTGTTTGCTATGATGTAGTTGTATTTGGTTGCTATGATGTAGTTGTATTTGGTTGCTATGATGTAGTTGTATTTGGTTGCTATGATGTAGTTGTATTTGGTTGCTATGATGTAGTTGTATTTGGTTGCTATGATGTAGTTGTAACATGTTTTTGTGATGGTTGGTTTTTTCCTGTGTTACTCGGGCCTGGATTCTTTGGTTTTTTTAATTAATTTTCCTTAATTATGTTTTTGGCTGTTTGATACTTAACATTGTTTTTAATCGTGTATTCAAGGGTTAGTGTTTCCCTTATGGCTAAAGGACAGTTTCTTGAGCTAGGGGTGTGGGTGTTTCTGTAGTTAGACCACTTCTGTCCCACAAATGTACACTTGCCCTCGTGTTGGCCACCACATTTGTTGCATCTTGTATGGAATTTACATTTGGTGGATAAATGGCCCTACCCTTTACAGTTGACGCAAACGCGTGGCTTGTTCTTGTATTCCTGTTTTTTTAAATATTCCTTGCGGACCATTAATGGCGGGGATTTATTGAAGTACAGGAATACTGCAGTTGAGTCGTTGCGTTCTTTGTTTTTAAGGCTTGCTGCATTAGCGACTTTCTGTCCGTGTTTTCTTATATCTTCTATTATGGATTATATGTCGTGTGTTGTGCTCACACTAATTGTTTTTTTGTTTTTTTTGTTATGGGGTTTCGGGTGCTTGTTTACTTTGGAGGACCTCCACATATTTAGAAACTTGTTTTGCTGAGGTGCATCTAATTACTATGTAGTTTAGGGTTGTGTGCTTTATTTGAAATTTTCCCCTGCGAACCTTTAGAAGCTCAGTTGTGATGCTCTGTCGCTAATGTTATTTACGTTTCTGTCGGGTCTCTTTATGAATACTGTCAGCTCACGTGGGTGGTATGAGTAGTTTTGTTTTTTAAGTCAGTTTTGACGGGTTGAGCCTTTGGGAGTAGTTTTGTTTTTTTAAAGTCGGTTTTGGCGGGTTGAACCTTTGGGCTATGAACCGAATTAGTGGTGGTACTACTTTTAGTGGAGGTATCACTTGATTTGGCTTGCTTCCTGGGATTTTTTGTAGGTGGTTGGTATTGGTTGGGTTGCATTACCTGCCTTATTCTCGATTTGTTTTTTTGGTGCCTATTGTTGTTGTTTTATTTGATCTCTTATGTTTAGGACTCCCCTTCATGGGTATTTTCTACTTTCCTTGTATTAATGAGCAGTTTATAGTTTCAGGAGCATCATGTATATCAGGGATTTGACATATTTGGATACATTCATCTGCTTCTGATCCTACTTTTGATGGGACTGCTATTTGGCTAGAGTGCACCTTAGCGCAGCTGGCGTTCGTGGTATTTGGTGTTGAGGTTGCTGCTCTATTTTCTATTTTGGTTGTGTGTATTTCATTTGTCATTTGGTTTACCTTCCCTACCTTCCTTGCCACTTCAGCATATGTGTCTGGTCCAATGCTCCCGTTTTTCACCTCCACTTTGGGGTATTTATTGGTGAAGTGGGAGTTTCCGGGATAAAGCTAGTTTCCTTTCCACCCACCCCTCTCCTCTGGTCACTGGTGTAACTACCATTTGCACATTTGGTGTTTGTTTAATAGACGCGAGGTAATCCATGGGTATGGTATCATTTTGATCCACAAAACTCCCGGACTCAAAGTCTAAGTGAACCCCTCTGATTCGAATTTCTGGGACAGGAGTGTTAGGATTATTGGGGTATGATGTGGGTGATGTTATTGGTAATGTTTTCTCCATGTTTTGGCTCTCTTCAATATAAGAATTCAGGAAATCAATCTTTAATGTGTCCTTATCTGGTGAAGGTATGGTAGCATTGACATTTACATTTGGCCCTATTAAAATGGATCCTATATATGTGGGTGGGGTTGATGTCATGGCCTTAAGTTTGTTTACGGGATTCTTATTTTTTGCCTTTACCCCATTTTAATATTGTTCATTTTATTTCCTAAGATTCTATGTTCACTATGAATAAGTTCAGGTTTATGTTACAGGATTTACCAATGGTCAGATGGTTAGTCTGTGTTAAAACAAAGGTTGCTTATGGATAGTTTGTTTGCTTAATGTGATTCCTTATGTCTAGGGTGAAATTAACCTGTCCAATAATTGGGCTCCAAGCGAGTGTAATGATTCCGCCCTGGTACACCTGTATTAACCAGGCCCCAGTGCTCAGTGACAGAAAATCTTGCAGTGATATCCACGGGCTTGAGTATATGCAAGGATTCCGTCAAGGTAAATACTAGTCTGATCCCTAGCACCTGTTTCCGAGCTTGGCAAAAACTCCCACAGTTCACTATACCCCAAGTTACAATACAAGGCTTAACAATAACGATAAAAATTTTGCGCCGAAATTTTAAGACAAAAGAACAATGCTGAATTCATTATTTTGGATTCCGGAATTTCAAATTTTTGCTAACCGTTGTTCAGGGAAATGCTTTAGAATTGTTATTTTGTTGTTAAGAGATAGAGATATATGTTAAAGTCACTCCTGAATGTCAGATGTTAAAATATATAGAAATTCAAGATGGCGGATAGGAAGACAATTTGTGTAGCCAACAGTATATAAGTTTTGACCCATAGGTTTACGTCTAAATTTCCTAACTTACCCTATGTTATAATTACAGGAGTCCAAGATGAGGTGGTGTGCTGACTGGCTGGAGTGGATGGCTGGATGGCTGGAAATGGCAGTGTTGGTTAAATCTCAAATCTCAAAACCTTATGGTCTACCGCTGCCTGCAAGTTGTTCTTGAAACGTAGCTGCTAAGGTGAATGCTCTTTAATCCGGGCTTAGAGGGTGGTCCTACGGTCCTTAGCGGTCAGCGGGTTTTAGGGTGGAGAGTAAGAAACTCCTACTTCTCCACGGATTTGAGATACGACCGTCCTTCAAGGGCCACAAGAATCGAATGTACGATGTCACAACTCAATGAATGAATGAATTTGAATTATACTCGATTTTGGCCATTTGGCCATGTACGAGTTGTTAATGGGCGCAGGGTTCCCTACTTAATTAATGCACACCGCTTCCTCGCTGCATATTTTTTCCACTTAGGGGGTTCATTGGAGACGATGACACAACTGATGATCATTTGTATCTACAACGCGTGCGGCCATTCTGCCATGTGCGTTGCGTTAAAATTAAACAAGTGCACAAGACACTATTGTTCAATTGTACACACCGCGTACGATTTAATTCACCCCGAATGAGTGCAAGCACCCAATTAGGGATTTTGTCGTCAAATGAGTTGCCAGCATGCACACCCATTTGACGCATTACTACGTGCACCGCACGCTTTTTAATTGTATGTCTGGTGTGGCAAGCTGCACGGTCTCATCAAGGGAGGCGCGAAGCTTAAGGAAAGTAATGAACGTACATGGTAAAATTCTGCCCAGTTTGCTAAGTCGGGCTGTCCCTAATAACCAATTATGTGTTAGCCACATGTTCTAATTGCGATCAAGCTAGACAGTTTTCAAAGTCTTTTTCTCTAACCTTTTATAATTTAGCGTACATAGTGTACATTATATTTTCTATAATAATTAAATACCAGGTCAACGTTACCCATTATCTTTTGTGTTCTTAATTTGGCAATTTCAAGTATTATTTTTGGAACGGTGAACTAATGGATCACATATCAGTAAATTAAAATAAAGTTGTTATCGAAATAGGTTTTCAAGCAAAAATGAAAACCTTTAGGCATTTAGTAATTCATTTTTTCTTCGGCAAACTGTGTTCTCTGGTTGGATGGTCTTCTTCCACACATTGTTTCGCCGTTCTCGTCTCCTGGTATTTCGTATTCGGGAACTGGCACAGGTTGTGGATCTCCGTCAGGTTTTCTGCTATCACAACCAGACTGGCCACCGAGTATTTGGTATCGGGCTCCCTGTAATATGTATGCATCACATGGGCCCCAAATTTCCACTCCTTTTTTACTGGCTTTCCCCGTATGCGCAACGACCGCCAGGCAATGTCTCGTACTGCATCTATGAAGTGGCTTGCTTTTCTTTTATATGTGAGTGTCACTTTGAGCCCCATGTCAATTAGACGTTGTTGTTTGGGTGGTTATTTTCCTCCTCCTCTACCTTCTTTTCTTCTTCATCCTTGTCGGTGGCATGAGTAGATTTGAATTTGGTTTCGGCAACGTTGGTTCTGGAACAGCTTCAGAGTGTGTAGCCCCAGTATGCGTGGAGGGTTCAGTCTGCCAAAGGGTGGGGGTGGGGGTCGAATTTCCAGTCATTGCGCCGGTCGGTTACTGGATTAGTGTGTCCGCATACGGCCTGTTTCATTCTGGCAAGGCGTAGAGTGGTCAGATGTTAAAGCCCTTACCTCTTTCATCCTCTTAGCCCTTTTCCTATTATATCTAGTCATTGCAGACTCCCAAGTCCGCGTAATATATTTTCCGGCGTCGTCTTCTATGATAGTACCCCACACCAATAGTAGCGTAGTCCGCTGTAGTCCTGTCATTAGGCTCCTGCTAGATGCTAGCGTACTACCTAGGGCCTTGAGGGCCCTTAGCGCAGGCATTGGTATGATAGCGGTAGCTGGTATCCGTTGTGGCACCACGCCTCCTGTAACTATCTCTTGCTTCATCACTAGTTCTGCTCTATTCAATGTCTTAACTGTGAATGTGACGATGAAACAACTTTTAGTTAATTTGGATTAAAGACGTGTGCGGTCCGTCGACCATGTACGTCTATTTACCCCCAATGCGTGCGAAGCACGCACTAAGGGATTGAACTGTGTGTTTAGCACACGATTTAATTCTCGTCAAGTGGGTTGCCGGGTTGCATGGTTTCCGAACTATGGGGGTTATTTGAAAGCACGAATGGGAGGGTGTGTACAATAAGTTATACCTGTACATAGGAATGGAACCACAATGTTTACAGGGTTACGGGTGTGCGCACGGCACACTACTTAATTGATGTCTAGAGTGGCAGGCTGCACGGACTCGGCAAGGGAGGCTCGAAGCATGACGAAAGTACTAAAACGCCATGAATGTACATGATCAAATTCTGCCCAGTTAGCTAAATAGGGCTGTCCCTAATACCAATTGTGTGTTAGACACATATTGTAATTGCGATTACATTTAAACAGTTTTAAGAATTTTCCTAATCCCTACCATTTTTTAAATTTAGTGTTCATGGTGTACATCCAATTTTCCGAAGAAAAAAAAAATATCCGGGTTAAAGTAACTGAATGAATGAATTTGAATTAGAGACTTGGGAGGTTAAAGTGTGTTCAATGCACACTATTTATTTGTAGTCAAGTGTGTTGCTAGTTTGCAACACACCTGACACGTTAAAGCGTTAAGAACGCTATTGTCACACCCCTCCATCGCTGCATGGTTTCCCCACAATTAAGGGGGTTCATTGAAGGCGCGATATTGGGGGGGGTGTATAAATGTTTATACCTGTACATAGGACTAGAACCACAATGTTTACAGGTATGCAGGTGCCAATATCCCTTGGTAAGGAAAGCTTGGAAAGGTATTTATGACCTGCCAACTTTGAAAATAAATTTTCTATGTCTGGTATTGGTTCTGCATCGAACACGGTGATTTTATTCAGTTGCCGAAAGTCAATGCAAAAACGGTTTGTCCCGTCTTTCACTCTGACCTAACTATACTCTAGTTATCCTTCCCTTAGAGACCGTCTTCTGGCATACATCGCACGAACGATAAAACCGCGCTACATCGCTATTGACACCGGGCCAATAGAATTCTCGTAATACCCTATCAGTTGTTTTCCTCATACCTAAATGACCCGCCATACTCGATTCGTGCGCGACCTTGAGTACATGCGACCTGAATTCCTGGGGAACAACTAGTTGCAAGAACTTCCTATCATCAGGCGTAGTAAATTCCCTGTACATTAAACCCTTTCGAAGTAGAAATTTAGAGGACCCCCCGTTCTTACACTTCCTCACAGTACCCGACAACACTTTATCTGCGGTTACGCGTAGAGACGCGTCACGTTCTTGCTCGTTCAAAAATTCTTCACGGGAGATATCAGTGATGGCTTCCGGTACCTTTACTTTACGTAGGGGTTTGCTATCTTCCTTTACCTGAGCTCTAGTTTGCACTGCTTGGATGATCGGGAATCGGAAGTCTGACATGGTTGAGAGTCTAGATCCCTGTACATTGCCAATCGTAAGTTCATAGATCGGGTTGGCTATGCACAACGCTTCAACGGTTCCGGCCAGAAAAGGTGTTTCGATAACTATCCTTGCGACGGGAACGTGGTCAATTGTTTGGTCCAGTAGCATACAAGGCGATTTAAACCCAAGCAATTGGTCATCGCGAACGAGGCTCCGTTTCACGACTACACTAGTGCACCCTGTGTCTCGTAAAACGGTCACCTTTTGTCCGTTGACAGTGCCACTCGCTGTCGGTACCCTTGCCTCAGGGAAAATACACGTGCCGATCAATTCTATAGCGTCGCGAACGATCTCTGCACGCACCACTGGCTCGTGCTCTGCTTGCCGGTTAGCCAGCTGGGAACCATCGAGTTTTCCATCATCTGACCGTCTGCCTTCAATGGCCACCGCGACTATCTGGACCGATCCCTTCCGCTTAGGACAATTGGGGGAGATATGACCCCACTCCTTGCAAGTGAAACATTGCTTGTCCTTATGCCTTCCCTGATTATCCCTGGCAGGTTTTTCAGGTTCCCTGGGTTTTTGGTCCTTGACCTGATTCCCGCCTTTGCGAGATGACATTCTGTGAACCTCCCCGAGCTTTAGCGAATAAATCCGCCTGTGTGGCCATGTCATATATATTCGTGAAGGACTTTTCCCTCAAGAATAAATACAACTCCTTGCCACAAGTTGTCAATAGCTGGTCCCGAAGCAAGAAATCGATAAGACCCTCAAATGTCTTCACGACTTTACCACATTCCACCCATTGCTGCAAGTAATTGCACGTCCTACTGACGAACTGGGTGAATGTCTCGCCTCTCTCGGGTTTGCTATACTTAAACTTCTTGCGAAACCCTTGCTCGGTTAGCTCGTATTTCTTCAGAAGTGCTTCTTTCAACGCGAGGTAATTTAGCGAATCGGCCGCGGGTAAACGAGAATACACGTCTAACGCTTTACCATTAAGCAACGCGCTAAGATGGAGCGAACAATCGTGTTTTTTCCATTTTTGTACAGCGGCGTACCTTTCAAAACCTGTTTAGATAACTATCCATGTTATCTTTATAGTCTTCAAATGGGGGCAATTTTGGACCTCTCAGTTTAGAATCATGTTCCCCCTCCCGTTTGGTTTTCAATAGCTCAGAATTGCTCTGATTTCCCTCTTCCTATTTATATCTTCTATCTCCAAAGCTTCTAACCTCACTCGTTTTTCCCCTTCTAACTTTCTATCCTCTATTTCTTTAAGCAGTTCTGCCTTCTCCCTTTCTGCTTCCCTTTACTATCCTATCCTTTCACTTTCGGCCTGTTTTTCTAACTCTCTCTTCTCCTCTGCTTGCTTTTCTAATTCTATCTTCTCCTTCTCAGCTTGTTTCTCTAACTCTGTCTTCTCCTTCTCAAATACCATCCTCTCCCTTTCAAATGCTATCTTTCTTTCCTCAGCCTGCTTCTCTAGTTCTAACTTTTCCCTTTCTACATCTTTCTCCTTTACCCTCTGATCCCTTTCTCTAGCCTGTTCTTCACGAACAAAAGTTCTGCGAGACTCCCCTTCGTAGCCAAACTGTTTCACCAGTTCCACAAGTTCTTTCATTGACGACATTTCAAAAATCTGATATGACCAACCTAAAGTGCACTATTGTGCAAAAAAAAAAAAAATGCGTAATTGCTATGATTTCAACAAACAAAACCGTATTTTCCTTCTCAGAAGGCAACAAAAACATTAAGTTGTCAATAGCTGGTCCCGAAGCAAGAAATCGATAAGACCCTCAAATGTCTTCACGACTTTACCACATTCCACCCATTGCTGCAAGTAATTGCACGTCCTACTGACGAACTGGGTGAATGTCTCGCCTCTCTCGGGTTTGCTATACTTAAACTTCTTGCGAAACCCTTGCTCGGTTAGCTCGTATTTCTTCAGAAGTGCTTCTTTCAACGCGAGGTAATTTAGCGAATCGGCCGCGGGTAAACGAGAATACACGTCTAACGCTTTACCATTAAGCAACGCGCTAAGATGGAGCGAACAATCGTGTTTTTTCCATTTTTGTACAGCGGCGTACCTTTCAAAACCTGTTTAGATAACTATCCATGTTATCTTTATAGTCTTCAAATGGGGGCAATTTTGGACCTCTCAGTTTAGAATCATGTCCCCCCTCCCGTTTGGTTTTCAATAGCTCAGAATTGCTCTGATTTCCCTCTTCCTATTTATATCTTCTATCTCCAAAGCTTCTAACCTCACTCGTTTTTCCCCTTCTAACTTTCTATCCTCTATTTCTTTAAGCAGTTCTGCCTTCTCCCTTTCTGCTTCCCTTTACTATCCTATCCTTTCACTTTCGGCCTGTTTTTCTAACTCTCTCTTCTCCTCTGCTTGCTTTTCTAATTCTATCTTCTCCTTCTCAGCTTGTTTCTCTAACTATGTCTTCTCCTTCTCAAATACCATCCTCTCCCTTTCAAATGCTATCTTTCTTTCCTCAGCCTGCTTCTCTAGTTCTAACTTTTCCCTTTCTACATCTTTCTCCTTTACCCTCTGATCCCTTTCTCTAGCCTGTTCTTCACGAACAAAAGTTCTGCGAGACTCCCCTTCGTAGCCAAACTGTTTCACCAGTTCCACAAGTTCTTTCATTGACGACATTTCAAAAATCTGATATGACCAACCTAAAGTGCACTATTGTGCAAAAAAAAAAAAAATGCGTAATTGCTATGATTTCAACAAACAAAACCGTATTTTCCTTCTCAGAAGGCAACAAAAACATTAAATGTGTACCAAAAAAACCCCTTAATAAAGTAATGTTATATGGCTACTTAACCTCACTGTCTTATCAAGAACGTCTGAAACACACATAATATCATACAAGAATAATGAAACAACAATTTTAGTGTTCCGTTAAATCCGAGATCCCACTTCTGACACCATTGTAACAAGATAACCAGGTTGGATTTCGGATTTATAACAGAACAATTTTGATGGTGATACAAATGCAATGTTTATTGATGAATGACTTGAATGGGAAAAGGATATGATTAATACGTGCGTGTATAAGATCCAAATATTGGACAAATTAACATAATCCGCAAGAACCTAATAATGTAACCCAAATGTAAATACAAATAAATAACCTTACACAGTACAAGGACAAAGGTTAGTGATTAACAGTAATTTCAAACGTCGAAAAGAATGATGTGTTTTACTCAAATAGTAAAAATGATGTACTTTACTCATATAGTAAAAATGTATACGCTCAAATAATGAAAAATGAGGTACTTTATTCAAATAATAAAATGATGAAAACAATGGGATAGATATCACACAAAATATCTTTACAATTGCAAACCACTGGGTATCACAAACCCCAAAATTAGCCCACGGCTAAAAGATTACATGTATGGAGTAACTCAAAACACTCCGTCACTGGCACACTTGGCTACCAGTCACACTGGTCAATCAAGCAGTCAGTATTAAAGGTAGTCACCGACCACCATTCAATTCCTTGATCAATCAAGCAATGAGTCCCCAGCAATCGGTCAGCAACGCCCGATCAGCTGCTACTCAACCCGTAACACACTGTTAATTCAGCTCTACGGCTGCTATGGTCAGCTTTACAGCTGATATGGTCAACTTCTATGGTCAGCTCTACAGCTGGGGCCTCGTCGACTCTGACCAGCTGAAAATAAATCTAACACCGTGTATTATGATTGACACGGGCATATACGATAACACGCAATGACTTTATATACGGTAAGTTATACAAATTACATTATTGGCACAACATTACAAAGCAATAAACAAGCTCAGAAGTGAACCTACCCGTGTCCAATAAGAATCCTATGGTACTAAACGTTTCCTAAAAATGCCACTTTATATTGCTAATATAAAGCTCTTATTAAGTCACACACAAGAATAGAAAATATTTGCATTGTACTACGCAAGCCGAAGCTACATAGAAAATATACATCAGAAATTAATAAATAACTTACATACCTCTACAGCTTAAGATGTGCAAATCCTTAAGTAGACTGCTTACTGACAAGACGTTCCGTAATGTTAAGATTTAGTCTTACGGTGAGGCATTTATACACAAACGATGCAACCCTACATCGTCACTGCGCTTGATGTATTCGGTTTTTCCCATCGAAAGCACTTCGCACGTGCAGCATAGGGTGAACCGAACTCACTGTTTCGAAATATTGTACAATATACATAAATCAACTTCGGGTATCGTTGTTACAATGAAAAACGAAACCCGAGTACATGTATTTAATAAAAAAAGGGGATTTATACAATTCCGTGACACTCGCCGCTTCAGTTGTTCCTTCGTGTCCCGGTCTTCTTGGGGGGCTACTTCTACTGTATCTGTTGTCGTTTGAATCCTCCTCTCATATAAGCAGAAGAGTTGTTCTTCTTGCCTGAGCCCGAAGGCTCCACCCTGATGCAATCCTAAGACCTCAGCCCTGGATTGCATGCAAAGTGCGGGACGGTATCATCGCTTCCATCTCTAGTTTAAGTACTTCTATGTGTTGCTTGTTGCTCTACTGACTGAAGACTATGACACAACTGTTTTTATTATTATTATACTTGAATTAAAGTCGTGTTCGCCCCTCGGGCATGTACGACTATTTATCCCCACAGCGTGCGAAGCACGCATAGGGGGGTTCAGTGTGTGCTGAGCACACTAATGTTATGGTCAGGTGTGTTGACAGTTTGCAACACACCTGACACTTTACTGATTTAGTACACCCCTCCATCGCAGCATGGTTTCCCCACAATTAAGGGGGTTCATTGAAGTGCGCGATATTGGAGGATGTGTACAATTAACACACCCCACCATCAATGCATGGTTTCCCCACAAACGGGGGTTCACTGAAGGCATGATATTGGGGTGTGTGTGTTTATACCTGTACATAGGACTAGAACCACAATGTTTACAGTTATACAGGTGCACGATAGCGCACTTATTTACATAATTGCTTCAAGGGCTCAGTCTGGAGTGGCAGGCAGCACGGACTTGGCAAGCGAAAGCGCGAAGCGTGACGGAGAGCTGAAACGCCAGGAACGTACATGATCAAATTCTGCCCAGTTAGCTAAGTCGGGCTGTCCCTAATACCAATAATGTGTAAACCACATATTTAATTATGACACTTCTTTCGAGTTTCGAATTTTGTTTATTTAATTCCGTATAATTTTGAATTTTGCGTACATAGTGTACATATTTTGTCCAAAAATAATACCAATAAACGAGTACAAGTTACTCATATCATTTTTGTATCACGCACAGATAATAATTTAGAGATTATATTTTTGACGGTGGTTCGAAATAGATCAAATTTGTGATATAAAGAGTATAATCAAAAAGGGTTTTCAAAAATTCGAAAGGAAAACCCTATAACAGTCAGGCAATTTTGACCAGTTAGCTTGGTGGGGAGAGCCTCTCCATATTCGGTCTGCTCTACGGCCCCCCCCCCTCTTCTGACAGCAGGCTGGTTCGATTCCGGCTGTCGACAGCAAATCGTCTGAGGCTGGAGCTTTATGGGTCGCCTGTCTCTACTGGTGGGCGTAGGGTTGGCCTGGGTCTGCGTTATAGGCTGCATACTGTAGCTCGCTCCCCTGGTTCCTGCGTTGTCCTCCCTGCTCCCTCCTAGTTTCAGCTCATGGCTGGGCAGGCTGCACGTGCTGCGTCGGAGTACTTCCGGAGGGTCTTTGCCAGCCCTTTGTACTCCTCGACTCGGTGCCTGCTCTTAAGGGGCTTCGGCTCTGGTGGTGGGGGTAGGTTAGCCATCTTCTGTGCCGTACTGCCACGTATATGCACGTATGCCTCTGACTTCCTGCATGACAGAGGTCGACTGTATACAGTAGTAGGCTGGTCATTACGTGCACGTGGCAGTCCGTATGTAAACACAGGTGACCCCCTCCCCTTCATCCTACCACAGGACGTGTTGACGATGTCGGGACGATGTGACTTGCTGGACAGCTGGCTCCTGACTGGAATGTGTGACACAACTGGTGAACGCACCACTTTATATGTGAGACACACGGACGTGAAGGAAAACATCCCTTAGATTCGGTACGTGGACATGAAAGAAACCATTTTTAATACAAAGATCATCAGAAAGAATGTGAAAGAGCATGTCCAAAAGAACACTTTTTTTTTTTAAAAATCAGCCCGCTCACTAAAACATCATCAAAAACAATGAAGAGGGAAGTTTATGGCTAGTCTCTTCCTCTTCATTTACAAATAGCAAAACATTACACATGAATGTATTTACAAAGTCGACAACGTTGTGGAGTAAGACAATGATCCTCTAGTACAGTGTCATTTTGCCATCGATATACACAACGTTTCTGTGCTAAAGAAAATAGCCATAATGTTCACAAAACCACCTTTCTATTCTACCATCCTTTCTAGAGAACTCACTGTCAAAACAAGTTACTAAATGTTGTAAGGGAGATCCAAGACTGTGTTGATAAAGAAAATACACACAATATTGTCCACACACAACGGGATCTGATCCTTGTTATCTCACATTATTGAATTGAGTGGATACAGCATTTCTTCTCATACAGTCGATGATGTCGTCTTCCAGAGGCGGTAATTTATAAGAATTAAAATATTCCACGCTGTGGTCGTTGGAAAGTAGACGGCTACCCAGTGGGTCCCTTGGCGATGACTATCGTCCTTGTTGATGACACAGGTTTTCATCTTTAGGACACACCACTGGATTCCAAGAAGTTGCGTACGAACTGTGAGTCAGAAGGTAATGCAGTTCCGAGGTATTCATTGTTCACAGGTAATGATAAGTCGTGAGTTAACACTTGGCCTTTTCATTGCAAATATCTGTCAAGTAAGTATATGATAGGGAACTCTCCGTTCTCTGTTGCAAGAGAGTTTCGATGCGTTTCGTTTCCAAAGAAGTCAATGAAGGTAAGCAATGGTTACACAAACTTTTATATCACTCTTTCAAAGTCTTCTCTTCTGAGATGAGGGTCCATGCGTATTCCAGACACTCTTCCAACTTGTCTTCTTGACTCATGATCACGTATTTGTCGGGTTGTTTCTGACTATGATCGATCTGACATCCATAACAACGTTTTCTGGTCAGTTTGATTCTTTCAGCTAAGTGACGAGCAAAACAGGAGACTAAGTGTTGTTCTTGTTCTGACCATCTTGACATCATGACAGTATTTTTGTTTTGTTCACTTGTCTGTGATTGCTGCTTTTGTTCTGAATAGAAAACATCCTCTTCGCCTACCTCCACATATTCCATCTGTTTTTTAATAGTCTAGGATCACTTCACTCAAACTGCTGATTTCTAGAGTATTGTCACAAATTGACGTTCACTGTGTTTGCCAGAACTAGTGCAAACTGAAGTTCCACACAAAGTTTGCCTGATTTTATATGGTGGAAATGTCTCTCGTCGCCGCCTTGTTCCGGAGTGAAATCAAAGACCCACAAAGCATATCCTCATGCACAATCGTCGCACGAAATACAATGGCTACTGTTGGTTCCTAATTGTCCTAAGGGCTTCAAACTGAGTCAAGTAAGATCTCCAGTAATATTTCTGGGCACAGTTAGGTTCAAAGAGTCTGGTACACAACGCCTGACAATCTCGGGTGACATCTCTCTTGTACACATCGAAATGTTGGAACTCAAAAGGATTTTGATCGATAGCTCCGTTGAGGGCCGCGATTTTGACGATGCCAATGAGCATCCACCCACAGTGATTGTTGTTTTTGCTGTTCTGAAGAGATGAACTCTGAGAAAGGGATGCAGTAGTGTTTAGCCCTATGGTCGCGACTTTTACTTCTTTTTATAGTCGATGGCTTGTGAAGTTGCAATCCAAGAATCGAAACTGGGTGGATATTCTTTCCAACGGACTTTGATTTCTTGAAGTCGATGTTTTCCCACTTTGCGTGTTCTTTGATCGAGAATGCTTTCGATATCGTACACGTTGTCTTCTTTTTGAGTCACTCGTTGTAACTCAGGCAAGTAAAAAGTTCTTTTTAACGCTTCTCCGTTCATATCTTCTAATTTATAGACGTCTGTGACACGAAACAATTCTGTAGTCCAATTGGTAAATAACCTATGTCTAAAGTATGTTTTGGTTTTCCAATGCGAACCCAATCTCCAGTGTTTAACACTTCTTTTTTTTCTGATCTTTGACGTTTTAAAAAATGTATCAAACACAGTCACTTCGTTTTGTGTTGTCACTTCTTCGGGTGTACATACGATTGTAAGATTGATTATAAGCTTTGACTAAACGTGCTAACACGTCGAAGAATTTGAGAGTATGTTGATGTGTACAATATTTCCACATAGTTACTTTTAAGTTCTTTGAAAACGTTCAACGACATTAGATTTCGTTTCAGAATTTTCAGTGGTGGAAAATTGAATGTGTCTTTTTTCAATTCATTTTGAAAAGCTTAATTAAGAAATGTAGGGTGTCAACCACTTTGTTTCAAGACAAGGTTTAAAGCTCGCACTAACTCTGAACTTGTTTTAGAAGTCAAAGGAACTATCCAAGCTGATTGTGAAAGCACATCGACGACACAAAACAAATATGTGTAACCTCGATTGTACGACGCTAAATGAGAGACATCCGCTAAATGTGCTTGCCATTGATGATCGATACCTGCTACTTTACTTTGACTTCGGAAAATGTTCGTCGAATGGATCTGTGTAACGTGTACGTCGATTGTTCTTGTGACCATTGTCGTACATCTTGCAGGCGTAAAGTTTTCATTTTGGTTTCAGCTGCACGATACATGAGCAGGATTGTAGTAAATGCTGGCTAAAAGTGTCTTCATGTAGTTTGTTGTTGCTGCTGCTTAATAAATCATCCACTGTTCGATACTGCACTCAGGTTCGTGTAATAATTTTCATTGCGAACTAGCTGTATGTTCTCTGGCCACTTTGTTCTTGATTTCTTTTTTCACTTCTACCTTCCCTTCATTTTTTTTTTTTTTTTTTTTTTTTGCTGAAGAGGGCGTCTACATCATCTTTTTGACCCAAGCTTTCATTTCTTCTCGTCTTGGAGTACGGAAGGTGTCAAAATTTTGTCATGAAGGGAAAAAAAAGGAGCAGACGGATTTTGAAACAGTTCTCTTGTTTCTTTCTCTTCTTCCATCCCTATGACTGTGTCTGTTATCATTTTATTTGCTTTTTGTTTTTCTTCGTTTTTCATGTTATTCTTGAAGTCTCTCCGAGTAGGTTCAGTCGTCTCGTCTAAAGCTTTGGGATGAAACAGTTGAAGTCCTTGCAATAATTGTCCGTAGCGTTGCGATTTTTCCGTTTCTGACAAATCTGTTCGACCCATCACCGATTGTAACTCTTGTTATAAATGTGATATCTCGGTGAGATTAGAGTGGTATTCGTTGTTCGTTCCAACGATGGAGTTCCATCTATCGTTTGTAAGGAACTAAAGTTAATTTTCGTCTTTTCATAAGATCCAAGGGTACAAATGTGACGTCTTTCCAGGAAAGTGGGTCCTTTGTATCTTCGTTTCGTCAATCCTCCTAAAAGAGGCTCAGCAATGGATCCTAACAAAGGAGCAGTTACTTTTAACAACAGTCCTATAAGCATGGGTAGAAATTCTCCTGAATGAGCATTTTGTTTTCTTCATTGACTGATTGGAATTTTCTTTTTCACCATTTGTCCAAGAACGTGACAATGGCGTCATAATTTTGCTATTTCTGCTTCCTCGTCCCAGGAACGTTCAAACAACATTCACACATGGTATCGATGATTTCTTTTGATGCTTTTTGAATGATTTGATTTCGCATCGGGGCATTAGATTTGGTAAGTACTGACAAAACATCCCAATGATTAAGTAAACGAGGAGGGAGATAATTTTTTTCCTGTTTGTGTGTGTGTGTGTGTGTGTGTGTGTGTGTGTGTGTGTGTGTGTGTGTGTGTGTGTAAGGTTTCTTTGCATGATGATGTGAACTTTGTGACATACTTGTTAAGGAGTAAAACTGAAGTGAATCTTGTTCACCACATCTTTTATAATGGGATTCGTCTTCACTGATTGTTGATACGTCGTATCGACTTGATTTTAGGTATTACTGGTGTTTTCAACGGACTAAATCGTGCATGTTCTTCTTTCGACAAATCTAGTACACTTTAACATGCCTATTCTGTCTTGTACTTTTGTCTTAGTAGAGGCTACTTTTTGGGCTGCAGCAGCAGTTGCTAGATGAGAAGAAAAATACGTCGACGGAGTAGAAGTTTCTGTAGAAATGGGCTTCCATTTTTTCATCAAATGAGGAAATACTGGTCTTCAATCAGATTTAGCGAGCATCATCGATAACAGAAGTGGAGTAGAGGATACGGTTACAGAGACAGGTGAGTAAGTGCGCGTTCTAGCTGCAGTGCCTCACTTTCATGAAGGCGTTGTTTTCTTTCGAGTTTTCTTTTTAGCGCGTGAAATTACTGTTCCGCACTTCTTTTTGGTCTGTCTTTTATGCCTTGCTTTGTTAGCTTGGGTATTAGGATCCCATTTTAAAGTGAACGGATAATAACAACTTCGCTATCACCAGGTTTCACAATGATGCTTTTTTTTTTTTGGTTAGAGTATCGATTCTTGGAACAGACAGTTGTGACAAAGCTTTTTTATCTCTTTAAAAAAAGTTTTCTCTGCTGTCGTATGTAAATGATACCTTGTAGTAACTGACGTGCAGTCAAAGTACACCATCGTAATACTTCTTTGAGACTAGCTTCTAACAAATGTGAACGCAATTGTGCATTTGTATTCGCGACTGATGGCATATGGTACACGAATCAATTTGGCAGGAGAATGAGATTGCAAGGAGGTCACGTTGAATACTAAATGGTGTTTTTGTATTATTTTTTTAGACAGACGAGGAAGATGACGTATAATTGACAAGACCTCCTTCTTGAGACCAATCGTGAAACAAATCCGTACAAAATCTCAACAACAACAAAAAAGTATGGTAGGTTTTAAACAGAGAAGTAGATGATCATAGAAGGCCTCTATTGTGCGGAGCTGCGTCTATTGTAGGGAGCTGGTGGTGACCAGGCTGACGTCGTGCTCTGTGTAACGACTTGTAATGTGGAACGCCTCCTTGGGTAGGTTGGCAGCCAGCCTTCCGAGGCTGCTGTTAAGAAACTGGAGACTGTCAATAAACTGCAGCTGTCCCAAGGAAAACGCCGTGTACTTCTCCATGTTGTTGGCGATAGCGCTGATGCAGGCCTCGAAGGCCATCCCGATGGCCTCCATAATAATAGCCGTGCAGGTTGTGGATCGTGAGCGGTACTTTGTTTTCTTCCGGGCTGATGTGCAGTTGGAGGTTGCACGCGTTGTGGACCGTGCCGCGGCACTTGCCTGCGATGTGGAAGTGGTCATGCACCCGGTCCTTCCCTAGGGGCTTGCTGCAGATGTGATAGTCTTTTGCCGCGCTCATAGCCGGCTTGGCCGGTTTCGCGAACACCGCACAGATCTCCTCCATATCGTGCTCGAGGCTCTGGATGAAGGTAGAGACAGCCTCTTTGCCACGGTACAGCACCGGCTCTTTGAGGTACCCGTCTCAAGCAGACGACTGTGTAGCAAAAGCCACACGGGACCTGGTCGGTGGTGTTCTGTGCACTGCTTTTGCTTGGGTCGCGGGAGGGGCCTTCGACCGGCACGTTCAGCACCTCGAAGTCTGCATAGGTAAGGTACGGTGCGCGCATCTGGTGGTAGTGGTGCTTGAACCATAGAGTGTTTTTGGCCGGTTCCGGCATGATTGGTCGCTGCGGTTTTTGCTTAAGCCTCGGCAATATTTCGTGTGTGACTCTAGCAGGTCTGCACGGATGAAGACATCCAGGCATCGGCGGCAGACGTGCTTTTCATTCTCGCTTTTTTTTTTTTTTTTTGCTGTACGGCCCAGATCCTTGATACAGACGTAGTGGCTTTTGGCGGCTTCGCCGTCCACTTCGGACAATAGAAGCAGGTCCAAGGACAAAGAAAATTGGGAGGTCGATCCCATCGAAGTTCAACACGCCCAGGTGCTGGCGATACTGGCCTGGCGTTTTCTGCCGCGGAGTGCAGGGCGGACAGAATAGCCCACTCAGTACAGCAGTTGTCGATGTTTTTTACATTGATAATGGACCGCGGCGAAATATAATTTGGCGTCGGCATGTAACTCCGCCCTAGAAACGGGCGATATTGAGAAATGTGGAATTCTAGTTCCACACAACTCGCGACGTGACAGCTGGAACCCTCGCGCATGTAATTTTCGATGTGCTCTTTAATCGCGGCGTTGGCTTGGGAGACCGGCAGCTAGACCTCGTCGGGTCGCATGGCAGCGGTGGATGGGGCTAGGAAAATAGGCTGTGATCTGGACGGCTTCTTGCTGAGTTGGGCCACTAGCACGCGACTAAACTTCACGGCGCCTTGCAGGGTTCTCAATAATTTTAAAACTGAAGAGTCATTTGACCCTTGACACCAAAATCTCAAGAGTCAAAATGAAAATCTCAAGAGTCAAAACTTAAATCTCAAGAGTAATTTGTTTTTGTGTCATGAGCTAGTAGCTGGAATTGTTCCTTATTCGTGGAGCAAACTCATCCTAAAGATTTGTTTTACAACTTTAGGAGAATTGTTACTAACTTTCTGTTTCTTTGGAGTCTGAGGGTCGGAATGATCATCACTGGCAGGTCGTTTCTGAGACTGAGACAGAAAAGAAAATACACTTCTTTCAGCCATTGTGTTTAATTAATACGAGCCAGTGTATGACAATTCAATGAAAAAGGAAGAGGTGTATATCTTGTAGTTCACTGCAAAGATTTTTTTTATAGAAAATCCACAAACAATTTTAGTTTCCTTCACAAGATCACTGACTGGTGACCACTAGTGGCATTAATTATGATTATTAAGTTTCACACTTAACAGGCTCTCAATATTTTTCTGGTCCAGATTTCCCCTTGAAACACTTTATTTTGCGAAGAATGGAGAATGTCTACTCTGATATTTGATCAGAAGTTAATCTAATCAAGTCATAATTGATTCCCTCTTCCTATAACTATCATAAACGTCAAAGATAATCTTAAAACAATCTGACCTTGATTTAGTTATGCCCACCAAAGCGTGACATCAGTGGCTTGTTAGCTCTGCCCAGTTCATATTGATTTTGCATGGGTGCAATATTATTGGCCGATAACGTGTAAACAGCAGTCTAGCAAATGTCGATCACTGGCGCATACAAGTCAATTTGTTATGGACATCTCTCGAATTGTTTCCTCGCCTTGGCTTCTATCCGTTTCAGTTTCGTTGCTTGGTTGAGGCTCCCACAGCGTGGGCAAATGCGGTGTCTGGCGCCAACACTGACACCGCATTTCCAGCACAGCGCTATCGCAATTCTTTTCCTGCTCCGTGATGCATGGACCCAGCAATACGTATTTTCCCACCTCTGCCGACCCAGCTCGTTACTACCCAGTTTCAGTCACGCGCACGTATTCATTTCCCAGCGAACCATGTTTACGCAACGCAATACTAAATACCTGCGTGCCTATCCCAACACATCTTATACCTCTTATTGGTTGGGCACTTCACGGTATAGGGGTACTAGCCACCACAGCCGACATCGATGCTAATCGCTAAAAGTTTTAAACGACAGTATCCATACTAGTCAGCAAAAGTTAACTATGCATACCCACTCTCTTCGACTAGTCGCCAAAGTTTTCTACGAAAAAGAACCAAAAAATAACAGGGTTTTATTTTAAAAAAATAAAAAAATATATGTGTTTTAAAGTAAAAACAAAAACGAATCCAAATTAACATTTCAGTACTTCAGTACTGCTCTTTTTTAAATTTATTTTTTTTTTTTTTTTTGCACACGCCAAAATGTTACTGTGTTCATTCCATAATTTATCAAAATAAAACTGGTCTTCAGAAAATGATGAATGAAAAATATTTCAACCTTTTGCAAAATGCACCACGGACTGACAGTAAGGCTGGTATATTTGTCACTCAAACCAGCCAGATTGAGAGTGAATGTTTTGTTTGTTTGCTTTTTTTTCTTCTTTTTTTTTTTTTTCGTTTGTTGTTGTTGTTGTTGTAAACTTACTGTAAAGAACATACGTAGCAATTTTTAGTGAGTAGATTCAATACAGTTCAATTAGAGTTCAGACATACCTACACATGATAAACATACGACGTAATATTCATTTCAGTTAGAGGGCAAACTAACTCACATTTTCCGCCAGACACAACTAACATGCTACACTGTTACATTTCTAACCAGACAGACTCATCCTGTGGAAACCTATCAACCAAATTTTAAACAATATTTTTTCCCTATATATTTGAAGATGGCGGCCTAATATTAAATTCACCTTGTCCGTATAAACTTGTTACCATGTTCAACATAGGACCCCCTCCCAGGATGTTAAAGTGACATACTATACTAATAATATTCAATAGTTGATAACAGCAATGGACAAAAATATTTTTTAAAAATCATCCAGAAGGTGTAATACAAAGCGAAAGACGTTGATAAAAGAATAGGGGTAAAAGGGGTGAATGCGCACAAACGCGTCATCTGAGAATGCAAAATGAACATACAGATATTGCCAGGAATTTTCTGTTAACCACATTTATGGAAGACAGTCTGCATTTCCAGAAAAATCAATATGGAAATCGTTGAAATAGCATTAAAAAAGTAGTGAAATGTAATTTTCATGTTGTTTCTTAGCAAATTATCACTAAGCTATATTCCTTTTCAGTTACAAGGGAATTTTTAAAAAAAAGAAATTACAAGATGCAGAGTTTTTGAAAAATGGCACTTCTGGCAATGTTATTTATCCTTACGTATATCAGTAGTCATGATGAAGTCTATATATTGAAATATACGTAAATGTGGTCATTAGTCATGATGAAGTCTATATATTGAAATATACGTAAATGTGATCAGTAGTCATGATGAAGTCTATATATTGAAATATACGTAAATGTGGCCAGTAGTCATAATGAAGTCAGTAGTATAGTGGGGCGAAATAGGTACAAATTTTTTTGGGGCCTCTACAGGTACGTACGGGAGTTTAACATTGGGGGCCTCTACAGGTACGTACGGGAGTTTAACATTGGGGGCCTCTACAGGTACGTACGGGAGTTTAACATTGGGGGGCCTCTACAGGTACGTACGGGAGTTTAACATTGGGAGTCTTACCATAATGTAGTGACGAAGACAACGTCATTCTACCATCAAAAAGGGGTGGAGGGTGTTTTTTGATAGTAGAAGACGTTGTCTTCGTCACTACATTATGGGGGAGAGTGTGGGAAGAATTAATCTTTCTTGAAAAAGGGTGGTCCTGTTAGCTTAACCGGTGAAGACGTGGTTTTTATATATATTAGAAGTTTGGTCGTGAAGGAAAACATGGTAAGGTTTTTTTTTCAGATCGACAGGGAGATCATAGAGAATAGAGGAAAAAAAAAAGGTTTTTAACTTTTTTAGATCGATAGAAAGAGAGAGAAAGATTGTGCGTTCATCTCTACTCTAAAACAAAATAACAAAAAAAAAAAAAAAACATTAGATCGATAGAAAGAGAGAGAAAGATTGTGCGTGCATCTCTACTCTAAAACAAAATAACACAAAAAAAACATTAGATCGATAGAAAGAGAGAGAAAGGTTATATTCATTATTTTTTCAAATTCAATAAAAAACTGCACAAGACCATTTTTTTTCAACAATCACAATAATAATAATTATATTTTATTTAATTTATATACATTATGTTACTCGTGGTAATAAAAACAATTTCATATAAGTCCAATACAGTTCAATTCATTTTTATATTATTACCATTTCATCGTCTTCTTGTTCTGGCATTTCAGGAAGATTCTTGTTGACAGTTCTCTCATAACTTTCTTCTGAACTCTCATTGATAAACTCTAGCTTAATAAAATGTCCATTATCATCTTGAATCCACTTCCGTTTTTGACAAATCCTGTAAACTTCACGAGAATATAATCCAAAACATCTTGCCACATCACTAGCGGAATCCATTCGACTATATAATCCTGAATTCAAGTCAGTTAATTTCACAGGTTTCACAAATCCTTTAGTGACTTGACTCTTCTTCTCTGGCTCTTCCCATCTAGCTTGAAATCTTTTCTGAAACTTCTTCGAAAAGACTGACTTATAAATCCCAGTACAGCAATAGTAGATACCTGATGAACGACAATCAAAATATTGAGCAGCCTTTGTCATACTTCCAAATCTTCTTTCCTCGGTCTCATCAACAAACTGGCACAACACACTTCTATCACTTCCAAAATTAACTCTCCTTTTTTCTTTATCATTCTTCACATGTTTATGTATGCATGTTTGTTCACTAGCAGTCATCACTTGAAGATTTTCTATTCTATCATCATCAAGTACATCATTGAGATGTACCACTTTACTCTGTCTTGGTAAATCCACTCCATTGACCGCTTCAAAGACAAATCTCCCTCGATTTGTCTGTTTCCTCTTCTTTCCTTCCTTATCAGCAACATTAATATCTATCAATCCAAATGAATTCAAATTTCCTTTGACTTTCCTTCCAGACTTCATATGATAGACATTTCCAAGTATGTTCGCAGCATAATTATTATATACCTTATGAACATACTTATTCAATTCAATTCCAAAATCTCTTATTTGTGAACGTGGTGGACATTCTGAAGACCAATATCCTTTCTCTTGGTAGATATAGCAAGTATCTTGACTTTTATCTTGATCGCAGTACTTTTCCATCTTCACAGTTTGAAAGTACAATCCCAAAAACTGATTCTGAAGGTACGAAGGTCTCTCTTTATATACTCTCCAACGTCATTCTTTCTACGTCATTCTTGGCTTCGCGGTGTTTACACTTCATGACCCTGAATCTAAAAACCACATGACCTAAAAGAAACTACTTTTGATAAAAAAAAACAAAGTTCACTTTCTGTAATGCTTGTGTGGCTTTAATCTAAACACTGGAGTCATAGTTTCCTTTTCTTTTTCATTCTCACTCTTTCTCTTGTGTTTCTTTAATTTCTTCTTCATAGGAATCCTGTTTTCCTTTTCTTCTTCTTCTTCTTCTTCTTCTTCTTCTTCTTCTTCTTCTTCTTCTTCTTCTTCTTCTTCATTCGCACTGTCTTCCATTCTTCTTACTCTCTTCTTACTTTTCTTGATGATATGTTCTTCTTCTTCTTTTAGGTTTGTTGATTTTGAATCGGTTTCCTCCCTCTCCTCTGCTAGAGTTTCTTCTTCTTCTTCTTTATGAGGACATTCATAAGACCAATGTCCTGGTCCTTTACAATGATAACAGATATCTTTTCTTCTGTCTCTCTTTTGCTGTTGACGTTGTGGACATTCTGGAGCCCAATGTCCTTTCTCTTGACAGATATAACAAGTATCTTCACTTTTATCTCTGTTTTGGTGTTGCCGTTGTGGACATTGTGTTGCCCAATGACCTTTCTCTTTGCAGATATAACAAGTATCTTGTCTTTTATCTCTGTTTTGGTGTTGCCGTTGTGGACATTGTGTAGCCCAATGACCTTTCTCTTTGCAGATATAGCAAGTATCTTGACTTTTATCTCGAACGCAGTACTTTTCCATCTTCACAGTTTGAAAGTACAATTCCAAAGACTGATTCTGAAGGTACGAAGGTCTCTCTTTATATACTCTCCTCTCTCTATATAAAGGTACCTGGGTGAAAACTGAATCAGTTTCAAAGTAAAGTTCAAGATGAAAAGATCACGCCCAAATCATGATAAACCAGAAGAAGAACAAGAACAAACCAAGAGGCCACGACGACGAAGGTATTCCGTGCCGCCTGAAACACCCTTAGAGGAAGTACTGGCTCAAGTCCATACCAGTGACTTTGAAGACGAAATGAGTGAACAACAACCTGAAACCCAAACTTCCAAACCACCACTGCCACCCAAAACCAAAGCCACTACTACCAACACCAGAACCCCTGACCAAGAAAGTCCTACTACCGCTACCGTGGCTCCTGAAAATTACTATCGGATTCGAGAGACACAAAAAATCACTTCTCGAAAATTTAGGACCACGGCCTATACACATACGGTTCACTTCAAAGACTTCAAGTCCGAAGTACCTCCCGAGAAAGCGGCGCGGTTCATTAGTGATTTATGGGAATCTGTCTTAATCAATTTAAAACGGCAATGTGGAGCCAAAGAAGAGGATCGCTTGAGACTGGCCATCCATCATGACCAATTGAAGAGTCCCGTTTGGATTGAATTTAGTACTCCGGAAGAATTAACGCCAGACAAAGTCATGTCCAAAATAGAACATGTACAACAATCCAATGACAAATTTACTATCACCGATGGAAAGGCCACCCTTTACATGACCCACGTTTCTTTACCTCGAGGAAGTGGACAAAGAAGAAAATCGTTATTGGTGGACGATCTTCGTACTACCAAACACAGTGTCGTCCAAATTAACAATACTGAAGATTCAATGTGCTTGGCTCGAGCTATCGTGGTGGGTCGTACCTTTGCTAACAAGAACGAGAGCAAAGAATGGAAAAAAGCCTGGAATAACATTCGACGATCACAAAGACCCCAACAACGAAAAGAAGCAGAACTCTTGTTGAAACAAGCAGGGATTCCTAAAGAGACCGTGTGTGGTATTTCTCAAATGCAGCAACTTCAAGATGTTTTGACTCCTTATTATACGTTAAAAGTTCACCCTCAAGAAGTGCGTGGAGCTCTACTGTTTCGAGGCCCTGATTTTCCTGAAGGAAAATACATTCATCTATATCACCATCAAGAACATTTTGATACCATTACTAGTATTACTGGATTTTTGGGATACTCTTACTACTGCGAGAAATGTAACAAAGGGTGTAATAGTCGGGAGCGACACATTACTTGTGGAGCGAAATGTCGAGGCTGTTTATCTGACCCACCATGCCTTCCTGATCCACAACAACATCACATTTATTGTGAAACCTGTCGACGCCGTTTTGTCAGTCCTACTTGCTACGAACAGCATCGCAAGACCCAAGGTCAGCAACAAAAATGTGCTTGTGAGTTATTACAATTGTGTTCTACGTGTGGACAACTGATTCGTACCAACAACTCCAAGAGACACGTTTGTGCTGGCAAGAAAAAATGTTCTATTTGTCATCAGATCGTCGATTTTGATCATCGATGTTTTATTCAAAAGTTTGACAAGACAGAGAAGAAAGAAATAAAGAAGAAGAAGAACAAGAAACAAGTAGATTTCATCTTTTTTGATTTTGAATGTATGCAAGAAACAGGCACTCACATTCCTAATTTCTGTGTAGCCCATCGGGCTTGTGATCAGTGCATTCAAGAATCGATTCATTTTCACTGTCCTCATTGTAGTCGGATTCCAGGAGGACGTGAAAAAATCTTTCGTGGAGTGAATACTTTGTCGGAGTTTGCTGAATGGGTTTTAGACCCTACCACCCACGACACTTGGAGCGAAGAAGACATTCATCGTTACGGAGATTGTCATCGGTATGCGACCGTCATAGCTCACAATTTTTCGGGATACGATGGACAGTTTTTACTTAATTATTATTTGAACCATGGAACCGAACGTCCTGAAGTCACCATGAACGGAAAAAAAGCTCATCTACATGAAAGTAGGACAAGTTCAATTCAAAGATTCGATGAGTTATTTGGCCATGCCTTTGAGTCGTATGCCAAAAACGTTTGGCATGACAGAAATGGCCAAAGGTTACTTTCCTCACTTCTTTAACACGGAAGCTAATCAACATGCTGTCCTACCTCATTTACCTGACCTTCATGATTATGACCCCGACGGAATGCGACCCGAACAGCGAGAAGCTTTTCACGCTTGGTACCGTGTTCACCAGAACGATCCCTTTGACTTTCAAGAGGAGATGCTCAAATATTGTCGATCGGATGTAGATATTTTAAGACGTTGTTGTGGAAAATTTCGAGAGTTGTTTCTCGATAGTGCGGAGGTCGATCCTTTGAAAGATGCAGCTACCTTACCTAAAGCCTGTTCCTTAGTCTACAGACAAAATTTCATGCCCGAGAACCAACTGGCCATCATCGACTCCAACACGGGGGTTTTTGCTAGTCGTCAATATTCGGTCAAAGCTTTACGTTGGCTTCATTACTTATGTCAAAAAGAAGACAAATGGATACAACATGCTAGAAACGGAGGAGGAGAAAAAAAGATTGGAGGCTATTCCGTGGATGGTTGGGATTTAGAAAACCCACACATTGTGTACGAGTTTCAGGGATGTTTGTTTCACGGATGCCCTACTTGTTATCCTAACCGAGACATGAAAACCCCTTATTCAGATTCTACCATGGATCAGTTATATGAACAGACTTGTCAACGACGACTTCAGTTAGAAAGTCAAGGTTACGAAGTGATAGAAATGTGGGAACACGAACACGATCGACGTTTGAAAACCGATCCTGAATTTAAAACCATCACTCAAAGTTACGACGCAGCCGACATCGAACCTTTAGATCCACGCCACAGTTTATTTGGAGGACGAACCAATGCCACTCGTTTGTTGTACGACGTGAACGAATCCCAAGGAGAAGAAATCAAATACATTGACGTGTGTTCTTTGTATCCTTGGGTGTGTAAATATTCTCGTTTTCCTACTGGACACCCTGAAATTTTAACAGAACACATTGACGTGGAACACATTCGTCAATACGAAGGATTAATCAAATGTAAAGTTTTACCTCCCACAAACTTGTTTCATCCCATCTTACCTTACCATTGTCAAGGAAAATTGATGTTTCCTTTATGTCGGACGTGTGCCGAAACGTGTAACCAAGATCATCCCTGTCACCACACGGAGGAAGAACGGTCGATGATAGGAACGTTGGTCAGTGCCGAATTGTTTCGGGCATTGGATCGTGGATACCGTTTATTGAACGTGTATGAAATCTGGCACTTTCCAACTACAGTCCAATACCAAAAGGACGACGCCACTAATCATCCAGGCATTTTTTCGGGGTACGTGAACCAATTTCTCAAACTGAAACAAGAAGCTAGTGGTTATCCTTCGTGGTGCCAAACTCCTGAAGACCAAGTCCGATTTAAAGAAGAATACCGTGACGTCGAAGGCATCACTTTAGAAGACGTAGAAAAAAATGAAGGAAAAAGATCATTTGCCAAAGTGATGTTGAATTGCTTGTGGGGAAAAATGGCTCAACGAACGATCTTACCCAAAACGGAATACGTGGACGATCCTTATCGTTACTTTAAACTGGTGGACGACAAAAGTATTCTAGTCAAGCACGTCGAAATTGTCCGTGAGGATTTGATCATTGTCAATTTCGAAGATGAACCCAAGTTTGTCAAACCTGACAAGTTTAGTAACGTAGTCATTGCCGCCTACGTGACTGCTCATGCTCGTTTGAAATTGTATGACGAATCGTTAGAAGTCTTGGGAGATCGTGTTCTGTATTTTGATACTGACAGTTGCATTTACATTCATCGCCCCGGTTGTCCCCACCCTACTATTCAAGGAGATCGTTTAGGAGCCTGGACAGACGAACACCCTCAAGATACTATTTTGAGTTTTGCTAGCGGTGGCCCTAAAAATTATGGGTACCGATACCGAGACCCTCAAGGTCAACTTCACACCCAATGCAAAGTCAAAGGATTGACTCTGAACTATCGAACTAACCAAGTCGTAAACTTTGAGGTTTTAAAAAATGCTTTACTGTCTGGACAAGTGAAAGATTTTCAAGTAGCCACGTTAGAACCTCACAAGATTGTACGCCTACCAAATCATAAAATAGTGACTCGACCTGTTCAAAAAGTGTATCGTATCGTGTACCAAAAAAGAGTGAGACTTCCAGATCACACCACTTTACCTTACGGACACGCCGATTTGGAGAAGTATAAAAAAGGAACCCCTTCCAAACCTAACCCTTCATTCTCACTTTCAACGTTAACCAAGAAGCAAGAAGAAAAAAAAGATGAGTCACCACGACTTGGAGTGTGATGCAGTACCATGAGATGAAACGGATTCTGTACGGTTTGGTATTGACGTTAATGACAACAAGGTGAATGTGGGTCCCTATTTGCATATCAGAATACCTGTGACTTTACTTGGTTATTCCAAGTATGAAAGTCGACTGGAGTCATTCCAAGACAAGTGGACAAAATTTCTAGAAGGACCTAAACCGGAAGGTTTAGCTAGATCTGGATTTAAATACACGAGAGAAGGAGATAAAGTTCAATGTTTTAGTTGTGGTGTGAAACTTTGCCATTGGGAGCCTACCGACTCAGCTTACATTGAACATGCCAGATGGTCTCCGCACTGTCAGTTCTTACCTTTAGTCGCCTTAGAACAGTTCGGGTACGATGAGCCAGATGCCAAACAGAAGAAGAAGTAGTTGTTTTTAAAAAAAATTCCATGTCGGAGGAGAATACTTCTTCTTTAGAAGAATACGGAAACTTTACCAGAGTACATTCGTGGCTTGCCTTTGGAAGTGCGCGAAAAGATTTTACCAAGAGTTTGCCAAAGATCTAGCCCGTCACCACTAAGTGTCTATTATTAGACACAGCCTGGCTATAAAAGAGTGGATATGCCTGAACTCTACACGCCACTCGTGAAACGGATTCCGTGGAAGGAAAGCATAGATAAAATTCAGACCTTAGAGAATTATAAAAAAGTGATACAAGAACTGTGTCCATTAAATTTTGGACGTTATGTGGTATGTGTCTTAGTGACTTCTTATCTTGGAATTCGTTTTCCAGGACATTCGTTGTGGACTATTTTTGAGGACAAGTGTTTGCCTTGGATTCTTTTGAACGATCCGTGGCTGTTTTGGACTCAATTGTTGTTGTTGAGTTTCAAAAAACAATATGACCCTGTGTTCTTCTTCGGACTTAGTAGAAGAAGAAGAAAACTATAAAAACTTAATTTTATCAGTCCACGAAAGACACATTGTACGTAAAGCGTTGAGAGTGGTAATGAAAATTAGTGACGCACTTCCATGTGAAGAAGACATTCGTCACACTTTATCTGTGTATAAAACATTTCAAGAAGTGTGTTTTGCTAGTGAGTTACACCAACACCTTTTCCATTGGAAAGATGTACGACCCTGGAGAAACCTTGGTTTCCAATATTGGTTACAAGAAGTGGCCCAGTTCAGCAAAGATTTGGCCACTTGTTCATAAGGTTCTAAAAGTGAAAAAAGGGGAACCTCGATGGGAAACCCTAAAAGAAGAAAAAGAAGAAGAAGTACCTGACACCACCACTGTGGTTCCAATACCTCTTGAGGATTAACACCACCCTTCTTTACCACCACCACCGCTACCGTCAGAGGATTCAAAAAAACAAAAGACGACCAGAAGAATGTCACCCCAAAACACAGTGTCTTTCATGACTAGGACACGAAACTATTGTTGTACATTGACGTGTTTATATGACAGTTTGATGGTTTAAGTAGGAGCCTTCATTGTGTACCTGATGATTTTACTTGGCTATTTTCTCACTCGTACTGTAAAAAATGAATGACTTGTAAAAAAATATGTTATTTGTTGGTTAGTTGGTTACTTTAAAAAAAAAAAAAAATAAACGTGTATGAAAATCGTATAAAATGCCTTAGGTTTTTTGTCTTCTTCTCAAAAATCTTCTTACCTCAATCATGGCTACATCATCCTCTTCTACCTCGTCTGCTTCCTCCTCCTCTTCTGTGGTGAAAGTGATTGACGAAAAGTTAGATCGTCAAAGTTGGAATGCTTTGTATCTGCGCCATCCATTTAACATGTTAATTGCTGGACCCAGTGGTTCAGGCAAAACCGAATTTGTCAAACGATTGATCGAACACAAAACTGATTTGTTTGATCGTCCACCTCAACGTATCGTGTGGTGTTACAAAGAGTGGCAACCGTCTTACACGTTATTGAAAGAAAGTCAAGGAGAAACCATTTCCTTTGTGGATGGTATTCGTCACGAAGACGATGGAATCGTGTCTGACGTGAGTCAAACTCATTTAGTTATTTTTGATGACATGTTAGGAGAAGACGAAGAAGAAATTAAACTTTGGTTTACACGAAAAGGACACCATCGTAATGCTAGTATTGTCTACATTACTCAAAATTTATTTCAACAAAGTAAAGCCCATCGAACCATCAGTTTGAATTCTCATTACGTGGTCTTGTTTAAAAACCCCAGAGACAAATCTAAAGTACAAGTGTTAGCCAAACAGTTAGGAGCTCCTTGGCTCAATTATGCGTACGACGATGCCACTCAAACCCCTCACGAGTATTTACTCATCGACTTAAAACCGACCACTCCTGACTATTTGAGATTTCGTGCCAGTATCTTTCACTCTTGGAGTGAAGAAGGGGGTCCTGTCATTTACACGTCCCCTTCAGCCCATTTTAAAAAAAACTATAAAAACAACCTACGACGTCATTTCTGTCTCACACTCTTTTTGGAGAGAAGATTCCTTCCTTTCAATCTCATCCTTCGGCTAAATTGATTCGTGCCTTGTATGGCATCAGTCGTGAAAAAAATGCACAAGTCCGTGCTCATTTGTTAGAAGCGAGTCTTAAAGAAGTGTTACGATGGTTTACTTTGACGGCACGTCAATTACTACAAGGCATCATTCACATCCCTCATCAAACTCAACGTTTTTTTCAAAGACATAAATCGGCATTGTCACAACTGGCTGATCCTAGAATCGATTCACGGACTAAAAAACAAATCATTTTAACTCCTGGTGGAAGTGGTTCTTTAGGAGGAGTCATGATTCGTTCCCTTTTGAAATGGGATCCTAATGATACTAAAACCAAAACAACTCCTAAGAAGAAGAAAAGTCCAAAGAAGAAGAAGAAAACCAGCCCCAAGAAAAAGAAAAGTTCTGCCCAGAAGAAGAAAAAAACACCTACTACCACCACCACTAACACCCGACGTAAAAGAGGTACTGCTGCCAGGACGCAAACGTACACCCGCAAAACACCACCACCACCACCACCAGCAGTGACAAGGTCTCCTTTTGCGTCCACTTCTTCCTCTTTATCTTCTTCACCACCCTCTTTTACCATGATGCCTGTCAAACCAGACTTAAGATCCGTGTTTCCTAATTTGATGCAAAAATGGAAACCTATTTCGAAAGTGACCCCGTCAGGGACCGTCGACTTCAGCTGATTTAGCCATGGCAGCAGCCACCCACAAAGTACCATCCCCTAAAACCAAAGTCCAAGAAAGAACTGGCATCTTACAAAGTTTAGTGGATTTATCCAAAGAAGAATTGAAACGATTTAATCCCTTGAAAACACCTCAACGTCGAGTCAGACCTGTCGTGAAGTTGGTACGTCGTGCAGACAATCAGTGGAGACGTATTCCAGTATAAAATAGAAGGGTGAAAGGCCAAAAGACTTCAGACTTGTTTTTCTACCGAGTAAAAAAGATGGCTCCCAAACGTGTACACCACCAAGAAAAGAAGAAATCCAGCAAAAAAGGACGACTTCCCCCTCGTCTAGCTAAACATTGGGATGTCTTGTCTGTCCTAACCAAATCCAATTCTCCCATGCGAAAACAACTCATTCAAACAGCTCCTAAAGAAATCATCGATACCGTGTGTGAATGTTGTTTGAACGTGTTGAAAGGAACGGTACCTTTGTCCAAGATACAGAAACAAAAATTAGGGAAACATCGGAATGTTCTTCGTCAAATGGTGAAAAAGAAAATACCTCTTCAACAAAAGAAAAAAATGTTAGTACAACGAGGAGGATTTCTACCTATGCTGTTAGGACCGTTGTTAAAAATAGCCGCTCCTTTGTTAGGAACGATTGCTGGACCACTTTTAGGAGGGGTTATGCGATAACCCCCCCAAAAAAGAAGATAAAAAGGACCACCCTTCTCTGAAAAGACCACACATTTTTGGTACCTTTGGATGAAATGGAAGGACGAAAACTGACTTTAGTACCTTACAAACGATGGATGGAATTTCATCGTTGGAACGAACAACGGATACCTCATTTACCACCCAATCCTAATCTCAACGAAATGTCTCAGTTACAACAAGAATTACAATCCCTGATGGAACAAAACAATGTGTCTGAATCAGAAAAATCCCAACGGTATGGTCAATTTTTACAACGTCTAAAACTCTTTCGTCAAAAAGCAGTCGACGAAACAGCTTCACCCACTCTGAGAGATTTTAAGGCTCTGATGAAAAGCGAACCTAAAGTGACCATCAAAAAAGAAAAAGAAGAAGAAGAAGAAGAAGAAGAAGAAGAAGAAGAGTTTTTACTAACTCCACCTCTTAAAAAAATTAAAAAGTTAGCCACCCCGGATTGGATAAAAAAGAAAAGGTCTACCCCTTTACCCTCAGAAGAGAAAAAGAAAGAAGTAAAGAAAGAAGTCAAAACAGAACCGATGACTCCTGATCAAACTCCCTCCTTTACCCCAGTAGCACGTCGGACACGTAAACAACAACAATCCAGAAAGATACCTCACGAAGAAAAGAGTATTGGGACTTGGTTAACTTATTCTTGAGGAAAAAAAATCATGGAGAAACTGTTAGCCACCATTTATTACAATCCTGGTCATGCTGCTGGTTACGGAGGAGTTCAAAAATTATATCGAGCTGCTAAAAGTCAATTGAAAAGTGTACGTTTACCTGAAGTACGACGATGGTTACAAGAACAATCAACGTACACGTTACACAAACCCATTCGACGTAAATTTTCTAGAAGTACCACTCAAGTGGAAGGGATCGATCATCAATGGCAAGCCGATTTAGCGGACGTCTCTCATTTAGCCACTTACAATCGTGGTCACAAATATTTGTTTTGTGTCATCGATGTGTTTTCCAAATTTGCTTGGGTCGTGCCTTTGACTTCTAAAAGCAGTACCGAATTGGTACGGGCCTTAAAATTGGTCTTGAAACAAAGTGGACTTCAACCTTTACGATGGCAAACGGACAAAGGCACCGAATTTCTAAACCAAGCTTTTCAAAAAGAATTGAAACAAAGACACATTCATTTTTTTACGACCGAAAATCCTGAAACCAAAGCTAGTATCGTGGAACGTTTTCAAAGAACTTTGAAAGAACGCATGTGGAAATATTTTACACATCAACATACTCTCAAGTACATCGACGTGTTACCTCATTTGGTCAAAGCGTACAATCAATCGTACCATCGTAGCATTGGATGTACCCCCGAAGAGGTCAGCCCTGAAAACGAAGTGTCTGTGTTTGATAAATTATTTGGTTCACCCCAGCAGACCAAAAAAAAAAAAGAAAACACCCTTGTTGGAGTTAAAGACGGGAGATTGGGTTCGCATCGGAAAAACCAAACGTACTTTTGACAAAGGTTATTTACCTAACTGGACTACCGAATTGTTTCGTGTCACTACCCCCGTCCGTGGATGTGATCCTCCCGTCTATAAATTGGAAGACATGCACGGTGAAGTACTCAAAGGAACATTTTACTTGCCTGAGTTACAACGAGTGACTAAAAAAGAAGATACCTTGTACGACATCGAAAGCATTCTCGAACAAAGAACACGGAAAGTGGGTAAACGACGAATAGAAGAAGTCAAAGTACGTTGGAAAGGATATCCCCCTAGTTTTGATTCTTGGATTGCAGCTTCTCAAGTCGTCGACTATAAAAAGAAAAAGAAGTAAACTCACAACATGCCATTCAACACAGTAGCCACCCAGACGACTTCAACGACTCCTTCACAGAGTTCTTCTTCTCTTCAAGAATTACAAAAACAACCACTTTGGGTGTGGTGTGGAGAACGTGTGCCTAAAAATCAAATCGTCTTTTTCTGCCAAATCTTTGTAGTGTATTGTGTCATCGGAGCAGCGATTGCTAATTTGAGTTTACAACAAGGAGACAAACAATTGTGGACCATTTTACTGAGCAGTTGCATCGGTTATCTTTTACCTAATCCCTCTTTGAAATTTACGACCACGACCGACAACAGTCACCACAACAACGCCAGTCCATCTTCTTCTTCTTCGTCCAGTTACCACCACCACAATACCAGTCCTCTTTTGGAACCTTTTGAACATCCTTCTTCTGTTCACTTGAGGGACACCTCGGACACCAGAACCACCACTTTGGAACTATGAATGACCAATTTTATTTAACGTTACCTAGTGACAGTTCCATGGATGTGTTTCCCAACAACACCTTATGTTGTTTCACGGCCAAATTACCTCAAGCCATTCAATTGGATCACGATGCTCATTGGGAAGTGAGTTTGGTAGAAATCATTCATCCTACGCAAATCATAAACATCAACAAAACTCAAAACACTATGGTTGTACAAATCTTGAACAAAAAAATACATGATCACTTGGTAAATAATGATCCTGAAATCTGGAAAGAAGACCCTGAAGATCCAGACATGAAAGGATCATTCAAAAAGTTAGTACCAGATCCTAAATCTACTAGTCCTATTGTCTATTCTCAGATTACCCTGAGAATTCCTACAGGGTATTATTTTAGTCCTGAACATTTGGTGGACACCATTAGAACCCAGTTTGCACGCCAATTTCAATATGCCATATCAGCAGCCAATAAATTTGTAAGAATTGCTTACCATGCTTTGGCACGACGTTTAATTGTCCAATTTTTCAAAGAGAGAGGGCAACTCCTTACTGAGAAAGATAAAGGTTTACCTTTGGAAGAGAGAAAATACTTGACCATTGAATTTTGCTCTGGATTGTTTGGTATTTTGGGTGGAAATAAAGATTTTACCGCTGAAAGTGATTTAGAGTTTGGAACCAATGTAGAATTTGGACATAAATTTAAACATCCTATTGAATTGAATGGTGGACTGAATTTAATGTTTGTCTACTCCGATGTGGTGGAGTACAACGTGGTGGGACACACCTCTGCTCCGTTACTGAGAGTCATTCCTTTCAAATTGGATATTGGTGGTGGTGGTGGTTCTAGTGTTACTGTGGACGAAGAGGGTGGAAGTAGTACTACCACTAGTAATGCTAGTGTTGGTGGCAACACCTTTCACGTTCACCGTGAATTTGCACATCCTCATTATCTTCCAGTCAGTAAATCGTATTTTGACAGTGTCCAGATTAGTATAAAAGGAGATTTAGGACAAAGTGTTCCATTCATTGACCAAGGAAAAGTCACGGTGAAACTACATTTTCGAAAAAAACAAGTTCTCTAACATTCCTCAAAAAAAAAAAATGTATCCAGTGTACCAAGGAGTGGCTCGACAACGAGGACATGGTTTAGGAGATATGTTAAAATCAGCTTTTCGGACGGTAGCTCCTATTTTGAAACCGATGGTGACTCGAGGATTTCATGCCTTAAAAGATGCTGCTTTGACACAAGGAAAAGAATTTTTGCAAAACGTCCTCATCGACAAACAAAATCCTAAAGAAGCCTTTTTGAGAGCAGGCAAAAATGTGTTGATGACGACTGGTAAAGATCTTTTAGGTCTCCGAGAAAATCCTATAAATACGCTTCACGCTTCAGACTCTGGCATTACTTCACAGCAGCAAGGACAAGGTAGAAAGAGACGACAACCTCAAAATCCTTTCAAAGTTCATAAAAGAACACACGACAGTAGTACTTCCAGAAAAAATAAGAAAAGAAGAAGAACTGGTAGAGAATTAGACGTATTTGATTATTAAACTGTGAAAATGATGCACCGAGATTCTTGCGAATGTACCAAGTCCGAACTAGAACTGTTTTCTATGCGTCCCACCATGATGACAATGCAAGAATCCCAATGGGTGGAATTTCATCCTGTATCGTCTTTGACGGATTCAGCTCCTATCGAATTTGATATCAAAGGACAAACCGAAGACTACATCGATCTGAATAACAGTTACTTGTACCTGAAACTGCTAGTACAAAAAAGTGACAACAGCCTTCCTGTGGAAGCTTCCCTAGTAGCTCCCGTCAATAATTTCTTTCATTCTTTGTTCAGTGGAGTAGATTTCTACTTGAATAACAAACTGATCAGCAGCAGTTTGGATACTTACCCTTACCGTGCTTATTTGGAAAATCTCTTGTCGTACGGAAAAGATGCCAAGAACACTCATCTGGATGCTTCGGTGGTCTGGAAACCTGACACCGCGGGTGCCTTCAACGACATATCCCCGTCAACAGGGGCGAGGATTGACCAGACTGATGATGCTGCTCATAAAATAATTCCAGCAGATCCCCATAATGTGGGATTTAACGAACGCCGAAAGAAAATCAGAGGGAACAGTTTAGAACTGATGGATCGTTTGCATTTGGACATGTGGTTGCAAGACAAGTATTTGTTGAACGGAGTAGATGTACGTCTGAGACTGAATCGTAGTAGTGCCGCTTTCCATTTGATAGCTTTTGCTAACGAGTGGAAAACCATCATTCAACAAGCCAAACTTTATGTGCGACGTGTAGAAGTCTTACCCAAAGTAGCTAACGACATCAGTCAAACCTTGAGCAGAACCACTGCAAAGTATCCTCTTAGACGCGTGGAAGTGAAAACCTTTACTGCAGCCGCTGGACTCCGATCCATAGTCGAAGATCACATCTTCCAAGGACAGCTCCCTAAACGTTTGATTATTGGTATGGTTTCTAATGCAGCCTTCAACGGAAACATCAGTCAGAATCCGTTCCAGTTTGAACACTTTAACGTCACCAAGATAGATGTCAGTCGAGATGGCAAGACCTTGTGTACCAGACCTTTTGAATCTGACTTTGGTGGCGAGAGAAATTATTTACGATCTTACTTGACCCTGTATGAAGCCACAGGACAGTTAGGCCGCGACAGTAGCCACGGCATTACGTACGAGGATTATGCAGGAGGGTATGCCTTGTGGGGATTTGATTTCACTCCGGACCAAGGCAGCGATGAAGGACATTTCCACCCTATAAAATCAGGCCCCCTTCGTGTGGAACTTCAGTTTGGTCAAGCTCTAACCCAGACAGTGAACGTTATCTTGTATGCAGAATTTGATAACACTCTAGAGATCAACAGTTTGAGAGAAGTCATTGTAGACTATTAGAAGAAACAAAAGATGCAGAACGTAGAAGAACCTATCGAGATAGATGAGGGATTTTGTGAAGTGATTCACCAGTCACCAACTGCCACAAAGGATAATGATAATGACGAAGTCATTCATTTAGTACCTCCAATAGAAGAAAAAAAAGAAGAATAAGAAGAAGAAAACCATTCCGTTCCTGTGTTTACTGGATTTATGGTTTGTCGATGGCCAGAACACGAAAAACAGTTAGTGACCTGTTATGCTCAGGAATTGAGTCCAATCATTAACAGTCTGATTAAAGAACAATATTATGGATGTCAAAACGATCATCCCAGTCAGATACAACACGACAAATGTATGATGTTGACAGGTGAAGAACAATTGGATGAATATTTGGAAACGGCCTGGACACAACTCTCAGATGAACACGCGTTGACACAGTGGTATAAAGTCTTACAGACTTCTTCTTTTCCTCCATTGACTTCTCTGGAGATCAAACGGATCGAAGGACTCATTCATCAGAGTGCAGAACCTATCCGACGTGAATATTCTTGGAATTACAAGACAGAACAATTCCAGCATAAAGTCAGGTGTGCATTGCTGACTCAATATTTCTGTTGTTGAAGGACAAAAAAAAAATGGATACCAGGGAACTTCATTACTTATTGAATCGCAGTTCCTATACTTCTTCTTGGAATCCTGTGGTATGTGCTAAAGATGAACTACCTCATCGTAAACCAAAAAACGTTCATGCTTATGTCATCAATACTGACGACAGTCATCTACCAGGAACCCATTGGATTGCCGTGTACTTTCCCAACAATCACTGTGTGGAATATTTTGATTCTTATGGATTACCTCCTTTGGAAAAAGACATCATCGAGTTTATGAGAAGAAATGCCGTCTCGACTCGATTCAATAATGTGAGACTACAAGGATCTGATTCTATGGTGTGTGAACAATATTGTGTTCATTATCTTCATCAACGCAGTCTTGGATATTCCTTAGAACATTTATTGACTTATTTTGATAGTGACTATGTTCGAAACGATGCTAAAGTACAACAATGGTTTTGTCAACGTTATGGTTATCTCTTGTCTTTAGCTCACCATCGTAATGTACATCAAAATGATGATGTCGATGTAGAAAGTTTGACATTTACTTTACCTTCCCAACGTTGTCAACCTTGTAGATATGTTCCTGTTTGAAAAAATTTTATCGTTGAATAGATAGTTTTTTTAAATGTTGGAATAGTTTTTGTTGAATAAACAATTTTGTGAATTGTTGAAAAAAAAAGGTCTTGTGTGGTTTTTTATTGAATTTGAAAAAAATAATGAATATAACCTTTCTCTCTCTTTCTATCGATCTAATGTTTTTTTTTGTGTGTTATTTTGTTTTAGAGTAGAGATGAACGCACAATCTTTCTCTCTCTTTCTATCGATCTAAAAAAGTTAAAAACCTTTTTTTTCCTCTATTCTCTATGATCTCCCTGTCGATCTGAAAAAAAACAAAACCTTACCATGTTTTTCTTCACGACCAAACTTCTAATATATATAAAAACCACGTCTTCACCGGTTAAGCTAACAGGACCACCCTTTTTCAAGAAAGATTAATTCTTCCCACACTCTCCCCCATAATGTAGTGACGAAGACAACGTCTTCTACTATCAAAAAACACCCTCCACCCCTTTTTGATGGTAGAATGACGTTGTCTTCGTCACTACATTATGGTAAGACTCCCAATGTTAAACTCCCGTACGTACCTGTAGAGGCCCCCCAATGTTAAACTCCCGTACGTACCTGTAGAGGCCCCCAATGTTAAACTCCCGTACGTACCTGTAGAGGCCCCCAATGTTAAACTCCCGTACGTACCTGTAGAGGCCCCAAAAAATTTTGTACCTATTTCGCCCCACTATACTACTGAAGTCTATATATTGAAATATACGTAAATGTGGTCAGTAGTCATGATGAAGTCTATATTTTGAAATATACGTCAATGTGGTCAGTAGTCATGATGAAGTCTATATATTGAAATATACGTAAATGTGGTCAGTCTGGAAATATATTATTAAGCATTAGTGATTTTATTATCAGTGTCAAATTAAATAAAATAAGGAATTTAATTTCGTTGACAAGAGAGGAGGGGTGGGGTGAGTGAGACATGATCTTTGTGCACGGTTGCCAAATACATCATCTTACGCATATTTGGACTATAATTTCTAACAACAACTACTTTGAACAGCGCTGTATTTTGGAATGGCTTTTTTTTTCGTGTAGACGTTTACAAAAAATGAATCAAACAAATTCCTGCGTGATATATTGTTTATTGCTAAAACGCAGTTCTCTGCGTGCACGTGTGCTTGAAACGGGTTGATGAACACATCAAGGTCTTCCCATTAACAGGAGTCGTTGATAGTTACAGCATGATAACTTTTATCACTTCACAATTGTCTTTGGTTTTAGAAACCTGAGATTCAATTCACATCAAGGAAGAGAGAGAAGGGGGGGGGGGGGGGTAAACACCTGCCTGCACTACCAACATGGAAAAATCAGTCTGTGTATGTTTGCTATGATTTATAAAATACTGGGTATAGGACTAAATTTTTTTGTAAGCAGTGGCTTACAAATAGGCCTGGTGTGATCTTTTAAGTTAAGTCGCAGTTTTATGCATCCATTGTGAGGATACCGACTGACTGATTCTGGCCGTGTGCTAAGAATGCTTTAACGGTATGCTCTGAGAAGATAAACGATAAACGATGAGATTTAAGCTAAAACGCAAACTTTAAAGAAATTAATGTACAGTGCATTTAAATGCATTTTGGGGGCACACGAATGTTTCAGGATCTGTAGATAGATAGATAGATAGATAGATAGATAGATAGATAGATAGTGAGAGAGAGAGAGAGAGAGAGAGAGAGAGAGAGAGAGAGAGAGAGAGAGAGAGAGAGAGAGAGGAGGAGGGGGTGGAGATTTAATGGTGACGTAGACAGCAATATTGATATGGCTGAGACAGTAAAAGTGCTGTTGGTGGCCGCCTACCGCTTCACGGTGCCGAGTAGAATCTCTGCCGGAACAGCTACGTTTCTGCATTATGATAGTAGGTATTGTTGGTCATTCGGGTTCCTCGTTATGCTTCATTCTATGAATTGAATGGCGGGCGGTACGAAGTTAGTGCACAAATCTCTCTCTCTCATATGAAATGCTTTCAAGGAATTCAAATCCACAAATATTTTAAAAGGCTTTTGCTTTATATTTATCATTTGTACACCCTGTTATAGATCTACATATCATTATATACAGTATCGCTAAGACTTGGGCGGATCGAGGATAGCTCTCTGTTTCAACATTTTAGTTGACTGTCGGTTAACCTACAATCCATAAAAACGAATCGTTTATTTCCAGCTGCTCATGTACTCAGTAGAGTTGGCTGTCGTAATGCATGTACTCAGTAAAGTTGGCTGTCGTAATGTACTCATTAGAGTTGGCTGTCGTAATACATGTACTCCGTAGAGTTGGCTGTCGTACTACTCATGTACCCAGTAGAGTTGGCTGTCGTAATACTGGTTATACTATAGTATTGTTGTCAATACCCAAATCAAAATATTATCCGAAACGACGTAGGAATTACGTCACTGCAATTCGTCTTGGGTCATTCGGGAAAACAATGCATTAGGTTACGTTCCACAGTTTTTACGCAATGTAACTTTCTGAAACGTATGTCGTCTGCTTTAGGTTCAGTTTTAGCTGTGAAAACTGTCAAACACTGGACTTTTTTCATATCGTTTGAGCGATACTTGACTTATGTATCGGTGTAACTGGTGATATTATTGTATTTTTGTTTTAACAGTATTAAAGAGAACATATGATATATAACAATACAATATAATATATGGGGATTTAGTAGAAAGCTGGAACCTTGTTGAAAACTGCCTCCCCTATTAAAGAGAAATGTTAACAATCAATAGTTATCAACCGACTTAAGTAGATAGGTCATATACAAATATGAATATATCAGGGACTTAAAATCCACTTGCCCAACTACTGGGACAAGCTCAAATTCAGCTCAGGCAAGTTCAAGTTTCCAAGGTACTTGCCTGTGTACAATTTTTTAGGTCATGTTATGTTTGTTATGCGTTATGTTCTACAAGTTTTATACCCTGCAATCTTGCCACAGTACATATGTCAGCACCTTTATTTAGTGTTTATATGAACTGCATTCTTCCATTACATAATTGGCCACAGTTTCTTTCATCAATCATATGTCATTTCCATCATGTAGTCAATGTCAAGGTCAGTCTCGCATTTTCTCACGCAGACATGTAATGTGAATATTTACTATTTAAAGCAGGTTTTGACAAATAAGGAATAAATATTTATATTTTACCTTATCAGTTACATTTTAATTGTAATATCTGTATGTATCCGGGATTCACTGACTTTCAGGGCAGTTTGTGAGCTTGCTGACTCTAGACAATCAGCTTGTCAAATATTGCTTTGATGCATGTTGCCAATTTTAAGGTGAGTAGGTATTAATTGGTAATAACCTGACTCTAGAGATTTCTTTGACAGATGCGTTTGAATTAAAAGGCACTTGTTTATAACAATTAACCACCAGGAGGATTTTGTTCAAAGCGTGATAGATGTACCAAAAATGTACCACGCACAAATGGTATCTATGATCTGTTGTTTATGTGATAATTACAGGAGACCAATACATACTTATTGATTGGAAAACAATTATATGGATACAAAAAAGTGTTCTCAATCGCAAAAGTTGGCATGTCAAATATTTTGATGCATGTCACCAATTTCAAGGTGATTAGATAATTGTTAAGGTAAAAGGAGAAAATAAGTCTTCACAAATCCTTCAGTTGTGAGTACATGTATAAATAAATCATTACAAACAGTCTTGCTTTCATTATTGTTTATGTAATTGATTACATGAGTCTGCTGCCATGTCTAGGCAAAAAAAGGAAACTCAATGAAGAAAAAACCCCAGTATGATGCTACAAAATGCGCAAGAAAGTTCCAATCATTGTGGATTAATGAGTATCCCTGGCTCGAATACAACTCAGAAAATGATTTATGTTCTGCAGCCACAGCAGAAAATATCCCCAAAGTGCTCAAAGCAAAATTGGGATATCAAATCCATTTTCCATAGGGACTGACAGTTAGAGGAAAGACCATATCAGATCCCATTTGGACTGCATTGCAAGAAGCATGCATGAAAATGGGAAGGAGAATACTCTGGTCACAAGTTTCACAGCTGTTCTGTTATCGGTTTGATTTTTCAATTCAAGGTCTTTTACCTAAACATCTCTCATGTTCTCTCTCTCTCTCTTTTACTTACAAATCAAGCTATTTCCAAACCCTTATCTACCTATTAATTTATCTGTCTATACATGTACATGTCTGTTTTTGCTCTTCTAACTATGTTTGCATTCTAACCCTTTCTCATCTATATATGTCTACATGCATTATTTACATATATATATTTTTTAAGAACTTTAATTATCAGCATATGGTTTTAAGGTGCCAACAAAGATAGAAAAGAAAACAAAAGTTAAAATAAATATAAAACAATTTCCTTAAAATATCCTATATTTTATTTTATCTTCTTTTTTTAAACTCATGTTGGGATATTATGTTTGGGGCAAGCTCAAATTTCCCAAGGGCAAGTTCAATTTTCCAGTCAGCTTGCCCTGGGCAAGCTGACTTTTATAACATTTTTAAATCCCAGTATATATATGATCAGTTCTAGTATATGTAATTATTTTAGACAGGGGTCACGCTACCAGGCGAAGTGGGCGACTAAGTTGCAGAAAAAATGTAAACTTCACCTTCTGCTATTAGGAAAGCAAAAACAACTTCGCCCTGTCATTTTTTTTATTTTTAATCTACACCAAGTGACAGCAGTTTATGGCTTTTGAGATGCTCCTCAACCCAGCCAAGTAGTTAGTCTTAAGCCCCAGGCAAAATGGATTGCATGTTGCCTTAGCAGGTGTTCATATAAATTGCACTGACAAAACAAACTCTTACACATTCACAGGCATGTGTTTTAATAGCTGATTGACCATTAACTCTTTTCCCCCGCAAGATATTGCTGCCCGATTTCCAGAAGTTATCATTTGATGATGAAAACTTAACAACTTGTGTTTCGAAACTAAATCATCTATATGTAAATAACAAAATTTGTGTTTTAAGAATAGAATCTGTGAAAGCACTTTCTAAATGTATATTTTGAAGATTTTACCTGCCGTAGTTGCATTATTTTCTTCATAAAATCAGTTTGAAACTGTAAGTGAACCTTCTAAGGGGCAATAATGGCAGACATCATTGTGTCTTGAAATTCCTTCTTTATTAGACTCTGTTTTCATAATTCATTGGGTACATAAATTAAGGAAATTATACAATTTGTAGAAAGCAAAGTGGAACTATTATGTTATAAAAGATTTAGCCTAAAAATAAAAATGTGTTGGTCAGAAACAGGTGGGACAATGCTATGTTGTGGGATTGATACACGCTGATACTTAAGGTAGACATAGACACAAACATAGACAAATTTTATTTATATTCGGAATTGCATTACATAATAAGAAACATTAGCTCATTGGAGCTATTTTACCAACTGTAAACAATAATATAACAATGTAATTCAACCATCAGACATACAGTACTTACAATCATAACTTCTTTTTGTTTTTTGTTTTTGTAAAATTTTAATTCTAACCTAAAACTGCATATCCCTCCCCCCATTTATAATTTATATTTTAATAATCAATGCAGGAAGATTATTTTACATGAAAAGATTCTACTCTGTCTTCAATCATATACAGTGTTAAAATACACATGCTTAATGGCAGGACAATACATACTTAAGATATTCCCCTCCTCCCAATTTATAATTTCTGTTGAAAAATTAAAAGCAGAGAAGGTCAAGGTTGTTTTCTTACATCACTCGTTTTATGAAATAATGAGTAAAATTAGCAAAGAAAAAAATGTCCAACCAATACACAACGTTATTGCAAGTACATAGACAAATAATAAAACCATAAATTTTTAATCCTATCTTGGGACTTGGGATTGTTGCAATGAAGCTAGAAAGTGAGTGGTCATATGAAGAAAACCCCTGTTTCTAAAAATAGATGCAGCTATGTGATATGTGTCACACCATATTTTCATATTTGTGCTTGGCTCTGTTCCTGTTCAGTTACTTTAATGCTTCATTTCATCGTCGATAAATAGCTAAAGTAATGTTTCATATAGATTACATCATTTTAATTATAAATAGGTATAAATAGTTAACCAACTGCCTCTAGAACAAGAAATTTAATTTTTATAATGTTTATACTTTTAAAAACTTCACCAAAAATGACAGTAAAAAAAATTCACTTTTAATTTAGAATCAACTCTCTCAAAATGCAGTTGTAAAGTTGAGATTACTCATCAGTGGCCACTGAGGTTTGAATGGATGAACACTATGATGTTGAAGACACATGTACATGTGCTCTCATGTGTGTTATAGCCTAATATAGGAGTTGTTTCAAGTAATCTATAATGCCAAACACAATCAAACACTTTACTTGTATCAAAGAAAAGAGTTCTAACTTTCTTTCTCTGGTCTAGAGCTAAGAAAATTGTATTATAAATATCTAGTAACTGATTTGTTGTAGACTCACAGGGTGTAAAGCCTGTTTAATTAAGTGTAATCAAATTATGTTGAACAATATAATTATGCAAATATTAGTAGACACACTTTTCAAACACCTTGGACAAAATACAAAGGAGTGATTTAGGGCGATTGTTTGAAACACTTGTTCTACATACTTTTTTTTATATATTGGGACCACATTTGCTAATTTTCAAGAATCTGCAGATTCTGAGATATTAAGAAAAATGTTAAAAATGTGACACAGTGGATACTTTATTGAACTTGCAATTCTTTGAAGTAGCTTGTGATGCAGTAAATCTGTACCACACACCTTGAATTGATTTAAAATGATAATAACATTGTATATGTCATCTTTACTAATGTTGATGCAAGAGAGAGTGGAGTATGGCAATTGATGTACGTCTAGTTCAGCAAGTTGACATTGTGTTATATTATCAATTTGTATTTAGACTGTTTGCAGAAGAAATCATGAAATATTTTAGCTTCCTCTCCATCATCTGTAACCGTAGCCCCATTAATAATCAATGAATCACAAGATTTCTTCTTAGATTTTCCTTGGATGTCTTTAACAAGTTTCCAATACTCCTTAGAATTACCTGAAGAATTTTTTTTCTTCCTTACAATCGCTGATTGTGGAAATATTTAGATTCACATATTTCACTAATAATGTTATTTCTTTTTTGATGATATAGCAACCAATGTTGTATGTTTTGTGTTTGTTTTGCTCATATTTTTAAGTTAGACTTATTTTGCACCCATTTAAATCCAGCTTGTGAACTTGCAAAAATACTTTAAAAAATAAACGTATTTTTGCCATGCTCATCCTACATCTACATATGGAGATTTAAGTACCTTAATTTGACGTTACGTGGACGATATTTGAATCAAATCTTACTGCTAAGCTTTTGCAATTTCATCTAAAAAATTTGGTACATATTTTTTCTTTCTAAAACTAGGCATTTACTCAGAGTACATAGTTACACATTCGAACCCTGTGGTAACTAACTGAGCTAGATACCTGCTGCATCTGGCACATACTGAATGCATGAATAAAATTGATTCATGCCAACATAAGTATTCTTCTTTAAATAACATGATCACATAGGTTATATGTTGGGCTCACTTTTCTGTACAAATTTAACCTTGTGCAAAATATGAAACTGGAGCGTAACCATACTCTCAATGTGTTATTAATTCAGATGCATCAGAAAAATTAGAAGTACACAAAATTTACAAGAATTTGATTCCATTTTACAGTAAACAGAAACTTCTGAAAAACATTTATAAAATTCTGCTTATTATAGCATGTATTTGTCAAAATCACTTCTAAACATAGATTGTTTTTTTCCACAGCATGCCTGGAGACCTCTGACCTATTGCAAAAGGATGTAACTTACATCTCTTCAGGGAATGTGTTGATTTGACTATACTGAACATTGAAAGTGTTCCAGTATTATAACCGGTATCATTGGAATAAATGATGCTGCATCAGTACTGGAAAATATCAGTCAACTATCAGTCTCAAGTTTCAGTTTTTGCTGGCAAACCATGTTGCAAAGCAGCTGAGACAAAATGTTGATGACGTCCTCAAAATTCAAGAGATTTTTGATAACAGAAGTTACTTCACTGGCACCTAAGGTTCTGCTCTACAGTTTATGTACTTCTGAAGGAGGACAGGTGTAAGGTGAAGTTGTGTGCATTTGCAACAAGCATATTGGAGAGAATGTTGGCATACCTCTATGCTACTTTCATGTACTGTGACGGAAATTTCTTTATATATGGTAGTAGGGAAACAAAGCACTGCCTAAAGCAGACAGCTGATCAAAAAGACTGCTCCCACATGCTCAAGAAATAAACTTGAACTAGTCCAATATACACTAACTTTAGCAGTGATTAAAATAGAGTGAAAATGAATTTTGCCAGAGTAGACAATACTAACTTCTGAAAGTGCTATACAAGAAGTATAAAATATATGTTAAAAAAAGTTTTTAAAAGTTTTTGCCTAGTTTTTTATCCAATTTACCTCTGAAGTCCAGGAAGTGAAAATGATCAAGTGGAGCTAGCAGTCTTTTGAGAGATGCACATCTAAACTAAGGCCAAGCTGTATACTTTATAAACCCAAATTGCACCCATCAGTCATAAACCAAAATAATGGGAATTGAAAGTTATTCAAATAACCAGGATAACCAGTGAGGAAAACCTGGGAAATTCTTTTAAGAAGTAGCACCCATCAATATAAAAAGTTACCGCTTCACAATCTCAGACATGTTTTGTCACCATGGAAGGGAGGACATAGGACAAAACAAAGATGTCTTTGACCTTATGGAAAACTTTGACCTGTCACGACCGAAGGTTTTTGGCCCTTTGTCCAAAATGGAATCTCCCATGGGTTCTGACTTTGCTGGATAAACCACCATTCAGTCTGCTTTCTAGAGCATCCTTAGTTTATCTCATAAAACCTACTTCCTAGTTGTTCTAGCTTCAGTGGACAGAATTATTGAGATACATGCCTTGTTGGTCAATCCAAACTATCTACAATTTTATTGTAATGGTTTGATTTCACTCATGATGGCACCTGTTGTTACTGAACAGGCCCCTGTTCCCTTACAGACAATTATTTAGCTGTGGGAAAGAGGGCGGAGATGATTTTAACAAGCTATTACATCGGACACCTTTTGTCCCAAAAGGTTTATTTTTACCTAGTGGAGCCTGCAGCAGCAGCACAACAGGCTACCTTACCAGGTCATTCATCAGCTTCACAATGACACAGCCACTCAACTTCTGCTGAATTTGTGTGGGAAATTTTTATTTCCCTGTTAGATGCATCTGGGCAGATGGAGTCACTACTCAAGCCCATATACTTCTCAGAGAACTGAAGGTGCCTCACATACCGTAGGGGACTGGAGATATGGCATTCTATGAGTTAAGGGGATGTAACTCCTTCCACCTTGTACCTATTCTCCTACGGTACTATGATCAGGTAACATATTTGAATAAGAAACCAATTTTTGAGGAAAAAATGTTTCTTCGATAATACTTATCCAATCATAATACAGACACACCCTCCCAACCTCCACGCAGTTACATCTTACTGACAGAGTGTGTATTTCTGCTCCAGAAGTAACTCGTGTAAGGACAGGATTTGGCACAATCACTCTATGTTGAAAATATAATCATGGAGCAGATTGTGCTGGTGTCGAGAAGCACAAATATTCAACATTTTTACTATGTAAAATTGGCATTTTGTTGCTGTTGCATTGCATGCACAGTCATAGAAAATTTGCATTATGGTTTTGGTTGAATTTGTTTCATTTGCTTATATTTCCTAAACCTCTTAATGGATTCTCCTCACACTTAGTATGAATCATTACATAGCAAAGACAATTCATTCAGTGGCATGCACTCTTGCTCCTTTGACCTTAACTTCAATGTCATAGAAAAAATTTGCATCAATTTTTTTGTTCAAGTTTTTTCATTTGCTTATATTCCCTAAACTTCTTAATGGATTTTCTTCATACTTGGGGATGAATCATTATATAGCTTAGACAATGCATTCAGTAACATGCAATTTTTTAGGTGATATGCAGTTTCTTATTTGTCCATGGGGTCATGGTCATAATCATAGAAAATGTGCATTAAGGTTTTGGTTACAATGTTTTCATTTGTGTATATTTTCTAAAGCCCGTGATGGATTTTCTTCATACTTAGAATTAATAATTATGAAGCTGTGACAATTCATTCAGTGACATTCTTGTCCTTTTGATCTTGGGTTCAAGGTCACAGTGATAGAAAATTTGCATGAAGGTTTTGCCTTTAGTTGTTTCATTTGCTTATATTTTGAAAACCCCGTGATGACTTTTCTTTGTACTTGGGTTGAATCATTATACAGTTAAGAAAATTCATACAGGGACATTCACACTTGCCCCTTTGACCTTGGGGTCAAGTTCACATTCATAGAAATATTTGTGTCAAGGTTTTGTTTAAAGTTGTTTCGTTTGCTTATATTTGCTAAACCCCTTGACTGATTTTCTTTATACTTGGGATGAATCATTATGAAGTCAAGAAAATTCATTCAATGACATGTACTTTCTTCCCTTTGATCTTGGGGTCAAGGTAACATTCACAGAAAATTTGCATTATGATTTTGGTTAAAGTTTTTTCATTTGCTTATATTTCATACACCATTTGATGGATTTTTTTTTCATACATTGAATTAATCATCATGAAGCTAAGACAATTCATTCTGCAACATGCTCACTCTCACCTTTTGACCTTAGAGTGAAGGTCACATGGACAACAATGCTTTGATCGTGAGCTCACCATCCAGGCCCTGGCCTTCTCGTAATATTTATACATTTTTTCTACTTTCAGGTGAATGTGAAAATTGAATGTTATGTGATCTCTCATAATGGCCAGTTTACCAGAAAATGCTGACAGAAAACAACAGAATCCTTTTATCTTGCATAATACAAGGCCACATGATGGTTCAGTGCAAAAGGAGTGTGAACAACTATGGCAAGAATTGTTAAAGGTAATTAGTTTGACATAACTTTGATGGGGACAGCTTTTTTGACAAATGAAATAGTCAGTGCTGTTCTCCAAAATAAAATGATACACAATTGTGCATATGCAGAATTATTTCTGTAATATATGTAGACTTATTTATATTATCAAGTTTTGTGCATTGTCCCTTATGATCATGAGAATCATCTTGCATTGGTTCAGGATTACTGTGCGTTCAGTGTGCTTTGTTCTAAAAACTATTTCTTGAATCCCATCATGGTCAGATTCACTGTGTTATTACACTAAAGTGTACCGCAACGTAGGCACCTTTATTGATCATAAATACAGTATTAATTATTGTTCTGATAGTTAATACTAATGTAGTTTTACCAATGTCTATTCTTTCCTGCTTGTTGAGTGATATGCACCGTAGTTGTCATCACAAAACTTCCAGACCAAATTTTGTTGATCTCTACAAACTTTTACATCAGTAGCTGGACACTTAACTGGGTCCAGAAAAGTGGACATTGGGTCTAATCATTGCCAGTACAGAGTTGTACATTTTTATTTCCTTCTCCAATATGCAGTACTTTCATAGCGACATCATTCCACATGACACTCAAATCGTGTTTACACTGGATCTTCCTTCTTGGTTGGTATTTTCCAAAAATGTCCACATACTTTAACACTGAATTAGTTTGATGTATTTCTGGGCAGATATTATATAATTATCTTGCAAGGAATATCGATCAAATAGGAGCAAAATAAACTGAATAATTACTATTTAAATCAAATACTCAAAATGACACCTATAGCTGAAAGAGTATGTCATGCCTAGAGTATGTCATGCCTACAGTATGTCATGCCTAAAGTATGTCATGCATACAGTATGTTAGACCCATACTATAGAGTAAATCTAATGGCATCCCATTACAAATTTCTGCACTCTTCACATGCATTTGGAATGATTTGGCACTGTTGGCACACTGTAAAACATCAGTTATGACAACCTTTTGTTTTAAGTTCAGCTTGTGTGGGTTTCAAAGAAACTCAGTTTTTGATCACTTTCCTCTTCTTTGTCTATGAATCATGTGACATACCGTATATACTTGCTTACAAGTCAGGTCCAACTGCAAATTGCATAGACCCAGATCTGCCATCACATAATGTGCTGGCAGATCTGGGTCTGTATACTAGTTTGTTAATAGTAATCAGTAGAACAAACAACATAGACCCTGATCTGCTGGCGCATTATGTGAGGGCAGATCAGGGTCTATGTTGTTTGCAATTGGACTCAACTTATATGTAAATATATATGATATGTGTCTTTCCTTTATGCTTACCTAATGTATTTATTCCATAATAAGCAAATGCTCGATGATAAGCCTATCCCAGTTTTACAAACTTTGGCAAAAATATTTCTAAGGATATCTTTGACTGATAGTAAGCCCACCACAACTTTTTGACAAATTTATTAGCCTGTCCTCCTGCTCTCATCATGGAATAAATACTGTACACAAATAATTAAAAACTATCCCTGTTGTTGATAGTGTTTATTTTTTTTTTTGATCTTTTGAGTTACAAATGACACCCTGCATGGACCTTCAAGCACAATACCAAGTTTCCATCCAACTACATTCCATCCAGCTGCATACGAAAGAGCAGGAGGGACATATGGATGGGCAAACAAACAGATGGGGGGGGGGGGAGAAGCACCACAGTATTCCAGACACTTTGGAAGGCATATGGATAATAATAAAAGAAGATAATTAGCTGTTATTAGAGTCATAATGTTGTCCAGAAAAACAATAAAATGTAAAAAATGCAGATATATGTTCTATCCAGTGGTTCTAGTTTCATAGAATTTTAAAGTAGCACTAAAGACTTATCCCGCTGGCATCAGTATGGTTCAAGGCAAGTGCTAACTGTATTCTTACATGATCAAACTGGTTTTCATTGTTTAACTAGTTTGACGTGCATTTTCTTGACATCAGCCTTTGTAAAAAGTCAATAATGGATGTACTGTTGGATTGCAGGTTTTTCCAAGTCCAAAATAACTCCTTGCTGTTGGTATGGTATATAATATATGTCTTTAGTAATTGAAGAATAACTTTGAACTTTCAGGAGCAAACTCTTCATTTGTTGCTGCAGAAAATATTTGCACACATCAGAGCCATGTATGATACTTTCATTGATAGTATGTCTGTATGTATTAGTGTTTAATGGCTATTCAGCACAATAATGTCCATATGGTGCCTATTCAAAATAAAGTTTAAAAAATGTAAAATTTAAGAATTAAATCAAACTTTAGGAAGGTAAACATTTTTAGATAAAGGTAAACATGAAGTACAAAAATATAAAATATAAAATGTAAACCCTACATTATAGCATGATAATGTATTATTGCTTTCTCTGACTGACTCTCAATCCCTATAAGGGTCACTCTGTCTTCAAATGGAGCACCTTTCCATGCCAGGGATATTTGCTTGAAATAAAGTTTATGTTGGATTAAAATAAAAGAATATTATTTAATAAAAAAAACTCAGGTATACCAAACTAAATGTTCCTGCAATTTCAAGAAATTTATGGTCAGGTGAGCTGAAGGTATTGTCTTTTATCAGTTGAACTTCGTCCATCATACGTTGTCCATTCAGAATTATTATTTACAATTTCTTCTCAAAAACAACTTGACCAATTTGCACATAATATTGTAGGGAGTGTTCTGGTATCTTAAAATTATAATCATTCATCCTATGTTGCCACCATTACTGAATACTAAAAATAGAAAAAACTTTAAACAATTTCTTTTAAAAATGACTCAACAGAATTTGACCTAATTTGACAGAAAGCATCGTGACATGCTGTTCATTCATATTGTTGAAATGATGCCAATCCACAATAAGTTATGGTCTCTGTTTCAAAAAATTAGAAAACCAATAAATGGCTTCTTCTGAAAAACTGCTAAACAGAATTTAAACAAATATGGAAGAAGGCGTCATAGCATAGATGGCGTTAAATTTGTTACAAATGACATCTATCCACCATCAAAAATGGCTGCCATTACTAATGATATACTAACTTTGAAGTGGCTTCTTCTAAAATAAACACTGAGCAAAATTCGACCAGATTTGACAGAAAGCATCCTGATATAGATGGCCTTCAAAATTTGTATAAATGATGGCAATCTGCCATCAAATATGGTCACTGTTACTAAAAATAGATAAACCTTTAAATGACTTTTTCTTGAAAACTCCTTGGCAGAATTTGACAAAATTTGATAGAAAGCATGCTGGCATTGAGGACTTTAAATACTTTTTTTTTTACAAATGATGCAGATCCACAATCAAACATAGACACTGTTTCTGAAAATAGAAAAACCTTCAAATGATTTCTTCTTCAAAAATGCTAAACAGAATTTGACCAGAATTGACAGAAAGCATCCTAGCATAAAGGCCTTTAAATTTTATACAAATGATGCTGATCAACCATCAGATATGACCACTGTTATAAATATAGCACAAACTTTTAACAACTTTTCAGAAACTGCTCAGCAGTTGTTTAATGAAATTTGACAAAACATTCTGGCATTAAGGGCTTTCAGATATTACAAATGATGCCAATTCTCCATCAGATATGGCCACCATTGCTTGAAAAAAGATCCTTTAAAAGACAGCTGATAAAAAACCACTCAGTGGAATTTGAAAAAATATGACAGATCAAAGCATCCTTTCATGAAGGGTTTTATATTTATACAAATTAAGTCAATGTGCCATCAAGTATAGCTGCTGTTACTGAAAAGATAAAAACTTGTAATTTCTTACTGGCCTAGATTTCTTGGCCAGCTGCTCTTGCATTTGGCTGTTTGGTAGATGTCAGCCAGGTGAGCAATCTCCTCCCCACTTGTGCCTCTTCAGGGCTGAGCAAATCCCATAGCCAGACGTCCTGGACTATCCATTTTTTAAGTCAAGCAAGTAAAATTTTCCAAGTCGCTAGTCTGGGACAAGTGCTTTTTAAAAAAGTCTGGCAAGTCCTTGTTTTTGTGCTTTAATCACTATATCTACTGTTATGTATGATGTTTATATAATATTATATATATTTTAGGAAATTATAAATGTTTCTTCACATTAATATTTGCTTAAATCTTTATGTTTATTAGGAAAGACATGTATAACTAGTGTCCTTGAATTAGGTTGTTTTGATCAATATGTTTTCTCAATTTGAAGGTCAAGGTTGATTTTTGTTTACAAGTAAAAATTCCATTAAGATGACTCATGTTCTAGAACATTCTGTCATGTGACCAATCTTTATATATGCCATGTTTGGACGACATTTATTCAGTTTTGACATTACCATCAGTCTTGTAAAGAGCTATTACAGTTGTGAAAATTCATTCCAAATTCTAAGAGAGGAATTATTTTAAATATTCATTGGATTATAACAGTGCTCATAAACTTTTGGATTTTGGATTTTTAATTGATGATTTTGGAATTTAAGTGAACTTATTCAGAGATTTTGGAATACTTCATTTTGACATCAGCACATCAAGATTTCTAGTACATCAGGACTTTGGAGACCATTAGCACATCATAACATTCAAGGACACAGCCGTGAATTCGGAACATTCTATATTTAGGACTTGTGATTAGAACAATCATTCTTATTGGATTATTAGGATTTCAAAACACATTACTGTAAGTGACTTTTTGATTTTTCATTTTAATTATCTAGTAATAAATTGCTTGTTGATTTTTACTTGATTTGTTGGTTTCACTTTCTTCTGTTACATTTTTCTTAGACCATAGAGTCGTAACAGAAATTGGGGGCTCGTCTTCTGAGATCTGAATTTCATTAAAGCATATTAGAGATATTAAATTTATCTTTGAAATTCATATTGATTTTGTCTCTGAATTTTTTTTGTCTTTGGCAAAGATTTTTAAATAGAGAAATTTTTTTGTGTGAAACCAACAAGCATTTACAATGGCATCTAATGTTCAGAATTTCATTTCAAAACCTACCCAGGAGGGGTTAGAGTGCATGAGAAAGGATGAGTTGCTCGAGCTTGCCAGAAAATACAGTCTATCTGAGGCAAAAGTATCATTGACAAAACAGGAGATAAAGATTATTTTGATTCAGTATTTAGTAGGAAAGGGAATTTTTGATAGCAGTGCTTTAAGTTTGAAGAGAAAGCCTGTATCTGGTTCTGACAGGAAATAAAGGGAATTAGAGTTAAAGAACCAGATGGATTTAGAATTGGCAAAGCTTCAGATTCAGAGAGAGAGAGAGAGAGAAAGAAGAGAGGCAGATACAGATGGAGAGAGAGAAGGAAGAGAGGCAGATACAAATGCAGAAGGAAGAGAGGCAAATACAAATGCAGAAAGAAGAGAGGCAGATACAGATGGAGAGAGAAAAAGAAGAGAGGCAGATGGAGAGAGAGAAAGAAGAGAGGCAAATGCAGATGGAGAGAGAGAAAGAAGAGAGGCAAATGCAGATGGAGAGAGAGAGAGAGAGAAAGAAGATAGACAAATACAAATGCAGATGCAGATGCAAAGAGAAGAAAGGGAAATGCAATTTAAATTAAGAGAATTAGAACTGGCAAACAGAGCACACTCCACTCCTTTAAACACAAGTTCAGGTTTTGATGTTACTAGATATATTAGGTTAGTACCCCCTTTTCAGGAAAAAGAAGTAGATAAATACTTTCTTCATTTCGAGAAAATGGCTGAAAACTTGAAATGGCCCAGAGAGCATTGGACTTTGTTATTACAAAGTGTACTTATTGGCAAAGCTCGTGAAGTCTACACTTCACTGTCAGTACAACAAAGCACTGATTATGATGTGGTTAAGGAGTACATCTTGAAAGCTTATGAGTTGGTACCAGAGGCATATCGACAAAGGTTTAGGAATTGTAGAAAAGAAACTGGACAAACTCATGTCGAATTTGCATGGGAAAAAGAACGACTATTTGATAGGTGGTGCTCAGCCAAGAAAGTTGATCAAGCTTATGATAACCTCAGACAGCTCGTATTAATTGAAGAGTTCAAGAGGTGCATCCATAGTGATGTTAAAACCTATCTTGACGAGCAGAATGTGGAAACTTTGGAAAATGCTGCTCGTATGGCTGATGATTATTCTTTGACTCATAAAATTTCATTTGGCAATAAGTCGTCCTCTCAGCAGTTTTCTGGTAAAAAACCATTTCAATCTCATTCGAGTACTTCCAAATTTCACAACAGCACAACTGTTAGGAATCAAACATCTGATAAGACTGATCAGAAATCCTTATCTCTTCCTACGTGCACTTATTGTAAAACGAAAGGGCACGTTATTTCTGATTGCTTCAAGTTGAAAAATAAGCAACAGAGAAAAGACAGAGCTTTTCCAACAAATGCTCTTATTTCTACGAGGTCAAGGTCACGGTCTTGTATTGAAAGCAATACATTTGTTGGGTCAAACAAACCCCAGTCTGATTCTATTTTGGAGGCTTATGAACCATTCATGTCAGAAGGTTCTATATCACTTATTGGTGATTCTGCCAAACCTATCCCAATTAAAATATTAAGGGACACTGGAGCTTCTCAGAGTCTTTTATTATCAGGTACTTTGCCTTTGTCTGAGGAGTCTTCTTCAAGTGAAAGTGTTCTTGTTCAGGGAGTAGAGTGCGGCTTTGTAAATGTTCCTCTTCATTGTGTAAATTTGGCATCAGACTTAGTTTCTGGACCTGTGACTGTTGGGGCAGTGACTTCTTTACCCATAGAGGGTGTTCATTTATTACTAGGCAATGACCTAGCTGGAGATAAGGTTGTGGTTAATCCACTTGTAACTGACAAGCCTTGTTTGGATCAGAAAGTTGATCCTGTCGAAACTGAAATCCCTGATTTGTACCCTGCTTGTGCAGTTACTAGAGCTATGGCAAAAAGAGCTCTTGAGAGTGATGTTGATCAGGATATTATTCCTTTAGCTGACACATGTATTGGTCAGTCTTTTGATGAGGTCACTTTTTCCTCAGGTATTGATCAATCAAATGGTATTGATCACAGTGATCCTCTTTTGGCAACTCATTCTCTTTGTTCTAATCAGGATGACAAACGACAATCCCTTGTCGTTGAACAGGAGCAAGATCCCGAGATATCTTGTTTGTTTCAGAGGGCTATTAGTGAAACTGAAGCCACACAAGTTCCAGTGTGTTACTTTGTGAAAAATGGGGTCCTTATGAGGAAATGGAGACCACCTGATGTACCCGCTGGTGACGAGTGGTCAGTGAGCTATCAAATTGTTGTTCCTAAGTCATATCGACAGGAAATTCTTAATTTAGCCCATGAAACTCCTTTGGCTGGTCATTTAGGAGTCCGTAAGACTTATCACAAGATCTTGAATCATTTTTATTGGCCGAAACTCAAAAGTGATGTTTCTAAATACTGCAGATCTTGTCACACTTGTCAAATGGTAGGAAAACCCAATCAGAAGATACCTAAGGCTCATCTGCAACCTATTCCTGCATTTGATGAACCATTTAGTAGAATAATGGTAGACTGTGTTGGTCCTTTACCTAAAACCAAGTCAGGCAACCAATACTTGTTGACCATCATGTGTGCATCTACAAGATTTCCAGAGGCAATTCCTCTGAGAAATATAAAAACTAAAACTATTGTGAAAGCTTTGGTGAAGTTTTTTACACTTGTTGGCCTTCCCAAATCTGTCCAGTCGGATCAAGGGTCAGATTTTATGTCTGGAATTTTCCAACAAGTTATGCATGAATTAGGCATCCAAGAGTTTAAATCTTCTGCCTATCACCCTGAAAGTCAAGGTGCTTTGGAAAGATTTCATCAAACTTTGAAGAATATGATTCGATCATATTGCTTTGATACAGAAAAGGATTGGGATGAGGGTGTTCATTTGTTGTTGTTTGCTGTTAGGGAATCAGTTCAAGAGTCGTTGGGTTTTAGTCCCTTTGAACTAGTTTTTGGTCATACTGTCCGTGGACCATTGAAATTATTGAAAGAGAAACTTCTTTCAAATGAAGATTCAAAGATTAATCTTCTTGATTATGTTTCTGATTTCAAATACAAGTTGTCAAAGGCCTGTGAAGTAGCAAGAACTAATCTTCACACTACCCAGTCAAAAATGAAATTAAGGTATGACAGAAATTCACAGGAAAGGAGTTTTAAACCTGGTGACAAAGTTCTGGCTCTCTTTCCCATACCTCAGAATCCTCTTCAGGCTAAATTTTATGGTCCTTATACCGTTGAAAAGAAAGTAAATGACTTAAATTATATCATTAACACTCCTGGGAGATGGAAACAGAAACAACTTTGTCATATAAATATGTTAAAGGAATATTTTGACAGAGATAGCCCAGCTAATTATTCTGTTAATTTAGTTGTACCTGTCCCACACAGTGAAGATATCTACGATGGAGGACGATCAGACTATAGTGACTCTGGTATAACCAATCTTCGGAATTCAGAAATATTGAACAACCTAGACCAGAAACTTTCACATCTACAACAACAGGAAAGAAATGAACTAAAACAGCTATTACATGACTATGAGCACTTCTTTCCTGATGTTCCAACACGAACAAGTAAAATTTATCATGACGTTGACATTGTAGATTCTGCGCCTGTGAAACAGCATCCTTATAGGATGAATCCTCTCAAACAGAACTATCTGAAGAAAGAAATTCAGTATTTACTGGAGAATGATTTCATAGAACCAAGTAAAAGTAACTGGAGTTCACCATGTATTCTTGTTCCCAAGCCAGATAATACATTCCGTATGTGTACTGACTATAGAAAAGTCAACAGTGTCACCAAAACTGATTCATTTCCAATCCCAAGAATGGACGATTGCATTGATAAAATTGGAAATGCGGAATATGTCACCAAGTTTGACCTTTTAAAAGGATTCTGGCAAATTCCACTGACGGAAAGGGCAAAAGAAATTTCAACATTTGTAACTCCAGATGGACTTTATCAATATAAAGTCATGCCGTTTGGAATGAAAAATTCGCCTGCAACGTTTCAACGTCTGATGAACATGATAACATTTGGTCTTGATAATTGTGATGCTTATATCGATGATGTCATTATCTACAACAACACCTGGGAAGATCATTTGGAAACCATTCAAAAATTCTTCGATCGACTCAGCGATGCGAATCTGACAATTAATTTGAGCAAAAGTGAGTTTTGCCACGCTTGTGTCACATTTTTAGGAGATATTGTGGGACAAGGTCAAGTTAAACCTATAGAAGCTAAGGTCAAAGCTATCTCTGAATTTCAAGTTCCAATTTGTAAAAAGCAACTGATGCGATTTCTAGGTATGGCTGGATATTATCAGAAATTTTGTTCCAATTTTTCCAAAATTGCTGAACCTTTAACAAGTTTATTGAGTAAGAAAGCCAAATTTTATTGGTCTGACAAGTGTCAGGAATCTTTTGACAAGTTAAAGGCCATGCTTAAGAATGCACCAGTTCTTTCTGCACCAAATTTTAGCCAATCATTTAAATTATCTGTTGATGCAAGTGATGTAGGGGTTGGTGGAGTATTGATTCAGGAAGACAAAAGTGGTGTGGATCACCCTGTGTGTTATTTTTCTAAAAAACTAAACAAGCACCAGAAAAATTATTCCACAATTGAGAAGGAATGTTTGGCTTTGATATTGGCTTTACAGCATTTTGAAGTGTATGTTACCTCAGCTCTTTCTCCAATTATTGTGTACAGTGATCACAATCCCCTTACTTTCATCAACAAAATGAAAGATAAAAATCGGAGATTGTTGAGATGGAGTTTGATATTGCAAGAATATAACATTGACATCACACACATCAGGGGAAAAGACAATGTGATTGCAGATGCACTCTCACGTGCCTAGAAATGTAATATTGCTTGATGTAATTAAGTCCAGTATCATAAAACATGTTCTTATGTAATTTTGGTTATTATAGTATTAGATGTATATTCAAAAGAAAGCTTTATTACATAAATCTTTCTTTTTCTTTATGAGGGGAGGTGTTATGTATGATGTTTATATAATATTATATATATTTTAGGAAATTATAAATGTTTCTTCACTTTAATATTTGCTTAAATCTTTATGTTTATTAGGAAAGACATGTATAACTAGTGTCCTTGAATTAGGTTGTTTTGATCAATATGTTTTCTCAATTTGAAGGTCAAGGTTGATTTTTGTTTACAAGTAAAAATTCCATTAAGATGACTCATGTTCTAGAACATTCTGTCATGTGACCAATCTTTATATATGCCATGTTTGGTGGACATTTATTCAGTTTTGACATTACCATCAGTCTTGTAAAGAGCTATTACAGTTGTGAAAATTCATTCCAAATTCTAAGAGAGGAATTATTTTAAATATTCATTGGATTATAACAGTGCTCATAAACTTTTGGATTTTGGATTTTTAATTGATGATTTTGGAATTTAAGTGAACTTATTCAGAGATTTTGGAATACTTCATTTTGACATCAGCACATCAAGATTACTAGTACATCAGGACTTTGGAGACCATTAGCACATCATAACATTCAAGGACACAGCTGTGAATTCGGAACATTCTATATTTAGGACTTGTGATTAGAACAATCATTCTTATTGGATTATTAGGATTTCAAAACACATTACTGTAAGTGACTTTTTGATTTTTCATTTTAATTATCTAGTAATAAATTGCTTGTTGATTTTTACTTGATTTGTTGGTTTCACTTTCTTTCTGTTACATTTTTCTTAGACCATAGAGTCGTAACACTACCTTTATTTGGCCAATCATGCCCTTCAGGCGTACTGAATACTTGATTTTACCCCTCTTCATGTATACATTTACATCCTGTTACCGCTTGACTGCATATTGGGCTAAGTGACCAAATTATCGGCAAATCAAAACACGTAAAACAAAATAAAGCCAGTATGATCAATTAGCAGTGTTTTAAGCGGCTTTGTTGCATTGTGTTTACTTCAAGCCAGATCATCACGAGAGGCTCACTATGATTTTAATCCAGGGAGTCAGTGTAATTAAATTAATGAAAGGTACTTTACCGACATCAGTGTTAGTTTCCTTTATGAACTGATTAAATGAAATCATGTTTGTAATAAGCCCATCCACTGCTGAGTGTGATCGAGGATTTAGTTCAATGAACTTAATCAAGACTTCTTTAAGGAATTCCTTAAACCAAAAGAGTTAACAAATGCTAATGAACATTTCTGCAAATGGACCCGAGCTTGAGAAGTTTAACCCAGACACAGCTATCAACTGCTGGCTTAGTGCTGGTGCAGGTGGCAGACGTATACATGGACATTTTTTCAAATCCATCAGCTAAAACATATATACATGAACCTGAAGAAGCCAAATGTATAACAACCAATGTTTTTGAAAAATTTAATTCTTTTAAGAAATAATTATGTTGTATATTATTTCGTTTGTTTTTTCTATGGATTAAGTACATACTCCTCATCAAATCTCGGCAAGCAATTACCATTTTGGTACCAGTGAAAAGTAAGGTGGGACTAGTGAAGAGTAAGGTGGGACTAGTGAAGAGTAAGGTGGGACTAGTGAATTTTCTGAAACCACTTGTCCTGGACTAGTGGTTAAAAAAAAAATTTGCTCAGCCCTGCTCTTGTTAAAGTAATCCCCACATATCTCTGTCCATTTGGCTTTTTATTGCAACACAACAAAACTGCAGTATGTTCTTTTTATCTCTTAAGAGCTGTTATCTCCTTCAGCTTCAAGAAGAGATTCAGAAAGTGAAAAAACCAAAGCCAGCCTTATCCACAGCCACAGAAGATTCAGAGACAGTGGATGAACTTCATGTGACAAGGGCCAAATGTAAACAGATGAAAGCTGAAATAGAAATCCTGAAGTCTGAACCTATTCATTGTATGTATTCTAAATTGGATAATCAAATAGACCAATAAGTATGCACAGAAAATTATTCAGGTGAAATCATGTGCAGTCATACTTGCCTTAAAGGTCACCTATATTAAGCAATCAATTGAATGTATTAAACATCCACTTTTTAGAGGTCTCTTACAGCAGATTTTTGTAAAAAAAAAAATTAACCGCAATTAAGCAGGCACCTGTCTTAAGAGGCTATATTTCTTTGCAGAAAGTAGGGTGAGTTTGAGCTTATGAAAATATGAAAATCTCTCAGGATCAGACATCCTTGGATTCCGTTAGAAGTAGCAACAAAACTTTGTCACCTACCCCCATTTCAGGTCAAAATGAAAATAATCTCCCAGGGACAATGAGTTAAAATGGTTATTTATTAAGTCTGAATAAGAGTTTCTTATGGCTTAGTGGAAATTCCCAATGTCCAAATTGGGCATTTTATAGTTGGTCAAAAAGTCAGTCCAGTCAGACATATATGACAAATTCTAGAGACCTGCAATCAACATAGTCAAATTTAATTATATTATATTGGCCACTTGTCCATGTGATTTTGATTGTAAACAAATCACTTCCCAGAGAAATTTTGCAATAGTCCCTACATTTGACTGAACAGATAATGGAGTTTCTGCCCATCTTTACCATCTGTCTTCAGCACTAAAGGAACGTTATGGTCATACCGAGTTTAAAGATTACCAGGGAGAAAAAAAACCTACATTCATCTGATTTTCAGTCTGAATTCTAAAATACTTACTCAAGATCCTTAAAATGTCATTTAAGAGTTAGATCAGGGGTCTCCAAACTACAGCCCGCGGCTTCGATTTGTCTGGCCCGCGGTGTTGTACTTTTTTAAAGCGATTTTGCATATATTTGAATTTTTCACAGTCACTTCGGCCCGCAAACCCCCTTCAGAAATCTAACATGGCCCTCGTCTTATAAAGTTTGGAGACCCCTGAGTTAGATGACTGAGTTCACGGTGTTTTCAATGCATCTTGGCTGAGAGTGGGGGTGTTGATAAAGACCAAAGTAAACAGAAAGAGGATGGATTTGATACCTTTGTTAACATTGACAAATATTAGAATCCTATCTGAATACATTCAGCAAATATTTGAATAGAAAAATTTGGTTTCTGCTTAAGCTCTGGTGTGTACATACTATCTTACCTAGAATAGTAAAACTTGGTAAGGGGTTGTATATTGATGAGTGCTACACCTTCATTGCAAAAGCAGGTCACAATGGCCCATATTTTTATGCTTAACTGACTTTAGGTAAATTTTGTGTTTTAAGTATATTTCTCAAGCTCTGTTCATGCTAGTGTCATTAAACTAGATAATTGTGTGCATCTCTATTAGCACCAGATCCTTACAACAAAAGAAGGTCACTGTAACATACATTTGACATTAGATTCATTTTTTGTATTTAGCTCATGACCACATATGTACCTTCCTTGCTGTGTACATACTATCCTACCTAGAATCATGAAACTTGGTGAAGGAATGCATTTTGATGAGTACTACACCCTCATTGCAAAGTAGGTCACAGTGGCCCTTATTTTACATTTCAAGAACTTTGGTTAAAGTTTGTGTTTGATGTTAATTTCTCTGACACTTTCATACTAGAATCATGAAACTTGATGATGATAGATATTTCTTTTAGTACCACACCCTGCAATAAATGAAAGTCTCTGTGACCAAACATTGCACATTTTACTGGATCAGGTTAAGTTTCAAAACCACAGAGGATGCAACTTGATGAGTACTACACCATCATTGCAATAGTACGTATATGGATAATACTTTATACTTTACCAGAGGCTGAAATTTGGATACAGACTTCAGATACTTGGTTACCATTACTTGACTGAATTCACACAAATCATGCACTAGAGAATATATTATCAAGTACTACTGTACATGTATTTGTGTTGGGTGTATTTTTATGTTGGATCCTGTTGTTTATTTTCTCTTCTCTATTTTTGTCTGTATCTGCATGGTTCATTATAGTTTTTATACCATGATTGAGACTGAGTCTGACTGACCTTTCAGTGGGAAAAATAGCTGGGTCCCAAGCTCAAAACTTAGGGTCACAGACATCCGGCTTTAGGAATGTTCAGCCCCAGTTCACTACTTTGGTTACATTTTGTGTTTGAAGTTCATTTCTCAGGTACTGTTAATTCTAGAATCATGAAACTTGATGAAGGTATGCATATCTAGTTGTATCACACCCTTGTAATAACCTAATTCACACAGTTTCCTGGCTGTGGTAAAGTTTTTGTCTTTAGCTCATGGCCACATAGGCTTTTTGCATGCATATACTGTCCTATATGGAATCATGACACATAGGCTTTTTGCATGCATATACTGTCCTATATGGAATCATGATACTGTCCTATATGGAATCATGATAATGTCTTATATTGAATCATGATACTCTCCTATATGGAATCATGATACTCTCCTATATGGAATCATGATAATGTCCTATATGGAATCATGATAATGTCCTATATGGAATCATGATACTGTCCTATATGGAATCATGATACTGTCCTATATGGAATGATGATAATGTCCTATATGGAATCATGATACTGTCCTATATGGAATCATGATACTGTCCTATATGGAATCATGATAATGTCCTATATGGAATCATGACACAGGCTTTTTGTTTGCATATACTGTCCTATATGGAATCATGATACTGTCCTATATGGAATCATGATAATGTCCTATAAGGAATCATGACACCTAGGCTTTTTGCATGCATATACTGTCCTATATGGAATCATAATGTCCTATATGGAATCATGACACCTAGGCTTTTTGCATGCATATACTATCCTATATGGAATCATGATAATCTCCTATATGGAATCATGATAATGTCCTATATGGAATCATGATAATGTCCTATATAGAATCATGATAATGTCTTATATGGAATCATGACACATAGGCTTTTTGCATGCATATACTGTCCTATATGGAATCATGATACTGTCTTATATGGAATCATGATACTGTGCTATATGGAATCATGACACATAGGCTTTTTGCATGCATATACTGTCCTATATGGAATCATGATACTCTCCTATATGGAATCATGATACTGTCCTATATGGAATCATGATAATGTCCTATATGGAATCATGACACATAGACTTTTTGCATGCATATACTGTCCTATATGGAATCATGATAATGTCCTATATGGAATCATGATAATGTCCTATATGGAATCATGACACCTAGGCTTTTTGCATGCATATACTGTCCTATATGGAATCATGATACTGTCTTTTATGGAATCATGATACTGTCCTATATGGAATCATGACACCTAGGCTTTTTGCATGCATATACTGTCCTATATGGAATCATGATACTGTCTTATATGGAATCATGATACTGTCCTATATGGAATCATGATACTGTCTTATATGGAATCATGATACTGTCCTATATAGAGTCATGACACATAGGCTTTTTGCATGCATATACTGTCCTATATGGAATCATGATACTCTCCTATATGGAATCATGATAATGTCCTATATGGAATCATGATACTCTCCTATATGGAATCATGATACTCTCCTATATGGAATCATGATACTCTCCTATATGGAATCATGATACTGTCTTATATGGAATCATGATACTGTCCTATATGGAATCATGATACTGTCTTATATGGAATCATGATACTGTCTTATATGGAATTATGATACTGTCTTATATGGAATCATGATACTGTCCTATATGGAATCATGATACTGTCCTATATGGAATCATGACACTTGGTACGAGGATAAATATTGATGAGTACTACCAACATTTTGTAGGTCAAAATCACTTTAGTGTAAATTGATTTCTGCATGGTAATTATTTGTTGTATTGGCTGCTTCAGAGTACTAAAGGTTTTGTAGAGGTGAGCTATATAAATAATGTCTACATTCCAGTTTCCAAAGGATTAGGTACACTTTGATAAAGAAAACGTCCATGCTAGAGCTTTTTGCTGAATGCTTGCGTAAATTGACCTGCTTCGTCTATTTATGGTTCTGCTATATGAGCATGTGATCACCTGTGAACCTGTTATAAGGCTACATATTTTGTATTAATGGGAACAAATGACATATTGTAATCTTTTACTATATATTCTTTTACTATAAAAAAACAACCATATACTAAAAGCCATATGTGACTGGTTTGTCTAGAAAAAGGTAAATCATTTCAGCTTGGCAAAAAAGAGAATAATAATATCTTCTTTAGTTTTGATATCAAAATTGCTATCAAACTTTTTGATCATTGTACCAGCTGTGCTAGTCTGTACATGAGGTTCATCTCAGTGACATTTTTTCAGATGACCATAGCATCATAAGCATGACAATCATATTTTAAAATATGTTTTTAAGGTATATTTAGTTCTACTATTTATAGACCAGAGGAACTTATGGGATGTTGTTTGTCGTCTGATGTTCATCTGTCCATTAGCACAAGTTTGTTATTGTTGCTCCTCCTAAACTATTGGAGGATTGCCATGAAACTTTGCACACACATTCATCCCAAGGTCTAGTTGGTGCTAGTTGTAAATAGTGCTGCTCAGACATCCAATATGGCCACCACAGCAGCCATCTTAAGAATCTTGTTCTCACCACTTCTCCTGAATGGATGGTCATATCAGCGTGGGGTTTTCATTAAAAGGTTTCTTATGATGTTTGGTTAGTCCTAAATGAAAATGGTACCAATCTGACATCTAATATGGCCACCATAGCAGCCATCTTGAAAATCTTGTTATTGCTTCTCCTCCAGAATGGATGGTGATATGAACATGGGGATTTCACTAAAAGACTTCTTATTATGTCTAGTTGGTCCTAAATGAAAGTGGTGCTAATCTGACAGCCAATATTGCCACCACAGCAGTCATCTTGAAAATCTTGTTATTGCGGTCCTCCTGAATGGCAAGCCCTATCAGCATGGGGTTTTCACCAGAAGACTTCTTATGGTGTCTGATTGGTCTTAAGTTAAAATGTTATTGATATCCAATATAATCATCACAGTGGCCATATTGACAATCTTATCTCTACTCCTCCTAGAAGGAAAGTCATATCAACATTGGTTTTTCACCAGAAGACTTCTTCTGATGTCTGGTTGATACTAAATGAAAATGGTACTGATCTGATATCCAGTGTGGGCACCATCTCAGCCATCTTGAAAATCTTTAATATTGCTACTCCTCTTAAATAAAAAGTCATATCAACATTGGGTTTTCACCAGAAGACTAATTATGATATCTTGTTGATCCTGAATGAACATAGTGGTGATTTGACCTCAAATAAGGCTGCCACAATGTTTCTAATTCTCCTGAATGGATGATCATATCAACATGGGGTTTTCACCAAAGTCTTCAATGGTGTCTGGTTTGTCCTAAATGAAAATTGTGCTGATCTTACATCTAGTATGGCTGCCACAGTGGTTAATTTGTAAATTTTATCACTCAAGAATATCAGAGGTGGTTTTCACATTCAGCAGTTAAAAAGAAGAAAGGGCCTTATCTTGAATTCCTAGAAATTCTTTTTGGAAAGTAGAGCATCAGTCCCTCTGTGGGACTCTTGTTTTCATGTAAAGCACAATCAAGTACTTCTGTGATTTGTCTGTAAAATGATGGCACTTAGAGTGCATATTGCTTTAAAGACATACAAAAAACATATAAATTATAAATGTACAGAGTATCTTTTTAAATTCTTTCTTTACATTGAAATTATGTCATCAGTTTTACATTTTGAGGATTTTCAAGAAATTCTGAGCTGATTTGTGCAACAAATATCAAAATAATTGATTTCATTTTGGGGTTTGAAAACCAGTCTGTATCGGAGTAAGTGGTATTGTTTGTGTATAATATGATTATGTCATTTTGTCAGTGATAGGTGACAGTGAGGTATGTTATGATATGATGTATAATATGATTATGTCATTTTGTCAGTGATAGGTGACAGTGAGGTATGTTATGAGATGATGTATAATATGATTATGTCATTTTGTCAGTGATAGGTGACAGTGAGGTATGTTATGAGATGATGTATAATATGATTATGTCATTTTGTCAGTGATAGGTGACAGTGAGGTATGTTATGAGATGATGTATAATATGATTATGTCATTTTGTCAGTGATAGGTGACAGTGAGGTATGTTATGAGATGATGTATAATATGATTATGTCATTTTGTCAGTGATAGGTGACAGTGAGGTATGTTATGAGATGATGTATAATATATGATTATGTCATTTTGTCAGTGATAGGTGACAGTGAGGTATGTTATGAGATGATGTATAATATATGATTATGTCATTTTGTCAGTGATAGGTGACAGTGAGGTATGTTATGAGATGATGTATAATATATGATTATGTCATTTTGTAAGTGATAGGTGACAGTGAGGTATGTTATGAGATGATGTATAATATATGATTATGTCATTTTGTCAGTGATAGGTGACAGTGAGGTATGTTATGAGATGATGTATCAGGAGAAGAGTCAGGACAAGGCAGGCCTGCAGGACACATTAGCTTTCAGTCGTGCACAGAGACAGGAACTGCAGGAGGAAATTAAGAGGTACTGCATGCACCTTGTCTTACAGGGCAGTATGGTGTAGTGTGGTAGGCACTATGTGCTTAGAATCGGAAGGTTGTGGGTTTTGAGTTCTGTGCTGGCTGTTGTGCTTGAGTCCTTGAGCAAGGCACTTGGCCTTGCTTGCTCTATTTGACCTCATTATGAATTTATACCAGCATCCATATGGGTTAACCTGTGATAGACTGGTGTTCTATTCAGGAGCAGTCATGCACTCAGTTGCCTTATGTCATCAAACCTGGCATAAGCTTTGTGCTAATGAGCCCTTATAGACACAGGAACACTTTAAATCAACACCATATACATTGGTGGGAAAGGAAATAGCCAATTCTTTAATTTCTTTTACCTTCTGTCCCAGTTTTTTTTTTATTTTATTTTATTTTTTTAATTTTTTTTTGGTATCGTCTAAAATTCTCATATGGAGAATTTGTCTTGCCTGTAAAATGTGGTACATTGTTTTTGATTGCAGTGTTTTTGTTGATGATAATGATTATTATCATCATTATCTTCTTCTTCATGCCATAAGTGTCAGCGCACGTTTGGTCACAGTAGACCTACATTTCATACATTCTGCAACAAAGTTAAATATTGGCATTTATCTTCATGTCTTTAACCCTTAAAGTACTGTAGTTTTGTAGCACAAGATCCCTCAATGCTGATTTGTTTGAGAAAAGAAATGAAAATTGTGCTCTGCTTTTAAATTGCCTGCATTTTAATTACTGTACATACCGGTAATAGATACACAAACCCTATATGAAAAATGATTATTGATGTCTGAATTTTATTATAAGCATCAAGTCACATATGTAACTTTATCATATTTGCAATTAAAGGTGCAAATACAGGTAAATATTTAAATTACCTTTGTATTTCATCTGTATTTTTTTATCTTTTTTAATGAAAAAATTCAGATATGTCTAAAAAAATGCTCCATTCTTTCGTGGCTCGACCATACATATGTATGTCTGTTACAACTTTATATCCAAGTTGTGAAAATCACAGGTGTAGAATAGGTAACAGCCAATGAGCTTTCAGTAGAGGAACACCGCAAGTATGTTTACACCCCTAAAGTCTGTAATAAATGTTCACAAATCTTTGCTGTTTTCTTGTTATTTATTTTAATATATGTCTGTCATCTAATGTCCACTTATGAGCTTACAAAGACGGTCACCTGTCAAGTTCATTACCAGTTCAGGTTGTACTTGCTTAGAATATTAAGAAATATATCCCAACTCATTTTGTTTTGGCTGAAGTATGGGGTTGATATCACATACTCATCTGTCCAGGAAAAATCGAAATCAGATTTATGCATCAAACCCACACCCATAACCAATGCAAAAAAAAAAAGAAGGTAAAGTTGTTAAATTCTGTACAGAATAAAAGATAAAGGTAACAAGTAAAATCCTACAGTCCAAATTTTTTAATATAAACTGCATTCCTTCAAAACATAAATTTTTGGGGTGGTACATGATCATACAGTTCCTTGTCAAGTTCACATCAAATATACTTCTGCCTTTAACAGTCATGCATGTACAATAATCAAACTAAATAAGTAAAATCATGTTGGGGTTGAATGTACACATACTTAAAAGTATGTTACATTGATATATTTTTCTTAATTTAGTGACTATTTTACTGTTGCTTTTTAATCATGTTGTATCAAAGCAAATAAGACATAGACTTAAGCTAAATTTATATTAGATAGAGAAATTTGCCAAATATTTTTCTCGACTTTTTTTTTGCCATATATTAACTTGCACTATGTTAACCTATTCTCTTCTGTGATTTTCAGTGCAAAGGAGACCCAGCTTGAGTTAGAGGCAGTAGTGAGAGCACTAGAGGAAAGGCTTCAAGTGGAAAATAGGGAAGATAACAGTAATAATAAGTGAGGGAATATATTGTTTAATTTACTTAAAACATACAGGAAGTTCAAACAGCTCATTCCAAATACTGTCAAAACCATACTTGGTCTTGCAAAACATTCTTTTAGGCAGAGGAAACAAGAGCTGCCAGGGGAAACAAAACCCAACAAGATTAGCAAATGCGGAAGTACAATACTTACCATATTTTCTGCATGTTTTCAGACCATGTTTGTTTTCAGGCACCAAAAATTATTTGCCAAATACTGTTTTAATGCCTTTTAGTTTTTGGACAATATTATACAATAATTTATTTTCCTAAATTTATGTTTTCTGAAACAATCTAAGGAGACTTGCTGTCTCCTTTTCAAGTACAAGTCATAATTTTTTTGTGTCTGCAGGTAATTAAAGAGAGGAAATTTGCTCACTAATGTGATCCAGTCAGCTGCAGCAGAGACTGTTCTTAATGGGTTTGTTGATGCTCACATCAAGTATGTGTAGCCTCCAGAAATAATTGCAGGCACATCATGTTCTCATTGTAACAGGGTTTTTCCATATCATTATTAATGGTAGCCTGGAATGAGTCCATCACTTACATCAATCACTCTCTTTTGGTGAATGGCAGATAAATTTCTTTAATCCATCTGAGCATTAGTGGTTCATCCATCCACCCTTTCTGTCATACTGCGATAGCCCATCCTTTTGGTGTCTTATGATAAAAATCTCTCATTTCCTTGAAAATGATCACAGGGGTAATACATCCTGAGCACTGTGAATAACTAAAACAACAGGAATGTATCTCTTACTGGAGCAAGTTATACAAATGCAAACACCTATCCTTCTTACTTTGTCCACTGTTTTCCCTGGTACAAGATCAAAGCACATAGGTGTCTTATCCATGTTAATAATCATATTATCATTAAACTTGTGCTCCTCACAGGACACAGTACAAACTTGTGGAATGAAGCGATTTTCTTTTTCAAATCATTGGGTAAACACTGGGCAAGAGAGGTCTTGCTCATGAATACAGACCCATGTCTATACAAGAAACCCTTTCCCCAAGCCTAAGAGACATTGAAGTTGCTGTCTGTAAATTCTTTAGAGGTGAGCTCCGTGGCATATTTACAAATTCACTCTACACTGACTAATTTTTTTATGTTGCATAGAGTGATCACCCATTCAGCTATCTTGCCATTAAGATCTTTCCACATTAAATGGGATGCAGACTCTTCAGTATCAGTCCATTCAAGTGTAGCTGTGCAGAGAAGTAAAGTTTCATCCATGTATTCACTGTGGATTTAGGGATTTTTAATTTTTGGATGTATTTCTAATTTCATGGAGTTAGCATAGGGTTAACAATGTCCTGCTTTTGCTTCAAGGCATAATGTTTATAACGACCACATGCAAAACTGATTGGAGCACTCTAAGGCTCAAGGTAATTCAACTCACCATTTAGAGCAGCTTTTTTGCAGGCATTTCTTTTTCTGTATCCTCAGACTCATCACTTTGATATGTTTGTTAACATAGTCCATGTCAGGTAATATTTCCATCGGTGATTGGTTATCAAAATGTATTGGATGATTATTTATAATCGTAAGTTTCTGTTTTTAATGGCTTGATTCCGTTAACAAAAATATGATTTGTTCAACAGTGTTGACATAGTTACTGAAGAATCCACATTAATATACTGTTAATGGCTGTGACAGTCAAGGTTTTGATTAAAAGACAACTAATGTCAATGAAAATGCAAAACCTCTTTTGCATTGCTTCACACAGAGAGTTATCACATTGCATCACACAAAGAGTTATTATGTCACAATGCTTCACACAGTTATGTCAATGCTTCACAAAGAGTTATTATGTCACATTGCATCACACAGATTTATCATGTCACAATATTTTAGAGTTATTATGTCACAATGCTACACACCGGGAGTTATCATGTCAATGCTTAACAAAGAGAGTTATCATGTCACAATGAGGTGAAATTTCCAACAGTTTAATGTTTATTTCACTGCCACAAATTTGGATGCTTGACAACTTGTATAGCATGTTCATATTACAGACAACACTTGACATTGACAAATCAGATAACATGTTCATGTTGCAGACAACACATGACCATGTGTGCCATCATGACCCCAAACATTTCATAATCATAATTAAAATGTTTGCTGTGAGATTTTTGAGCAAATTTACACTCTATCAGATTTTGCTCCATTTAATTATGATGTATGGGGTTTTTTTTGTAGAATATATGGAGGATGTGCACACTTTGAATGCATTCAGATGCTTGCAAGTTTGTTTTGTTTCTTTTGCAGTCCAGTATAGAAATAAGAAAGACCTGTACATTTTCTTGTTTTATCATTAGTAGGTTGTTACTGGGATGTTCATCAATCTTGCATTAATAATCAATGTCATATATGTACATATAGATTCAAACTTGTAATTCATGTTAAGTTTAGTTACTAGAGGAAGTTAATTCATCCAATTCTAAATATCTTGTAAATTATATTTTCCATCTTTTCTTTTTATGAGCTGCTCTCAAGAGAAGCCCCCCCCCCCCCGCCCCCCTGAGAGGTGACCTTTCATATACCCAAGTATAGTGAATCTGCTAAAGCAGACACTTATATATAAAGGATATATGCTCAAAAAGGATAATATGAAATCCCTTGATCACTTTTACAACCATGTTCAAATTTAATATACAGAACACCAACCCACAAAACATAATTTATTGTCCTCTGGTGTCCCTTTTAGGAAGAATTCTCTAATACATTTTTTTACAATGTTGATTGAATCCCCTACCTCCTGCCCCCATGAGAGACCAGCTTTTGATTTCAGAAGGGGAGGAGATCACTGTGTTACCTTATCTGCTCTTAGCTGTACAAAAGACAATGTTTCACTCTATTCCGAAAAACAACTGATCATACTTTTTTCTTACCTGTTGACATTTTACTTGCAGACTTCTGATGCAGCTGGAAGCTAAATTAACTGATGCACAAAAACAGTCAGAGACATTGCTCAGACACATGGTAATAACTTGTTTCATTGTCAGTGATGATTCTACTTGTGCTGAATATCTTTGTCAGAGTCATTGTTCAGACACATGGTAATAACTTGTTTCATTGTCAGTGATGATTCTACTTGTGCTGAAATTCTTTGATATTTATTGTACTTATCGTAGTTGCACATGGACCACTTGTATCTTAATTACCCAGCACATGTATTTTATTTAAGAGGACAATGCATTGATGTTTTGGGGGTGGGGATGGGGAAGAGAATAAAATCAACCAAATGTTTGTGATTTTGGACACATATTTAAATTTTCTACAAAACTTAGAGATAAATTCTATTCCACAGAACTGCTTGTGTAAGTCTTTTTTCACAGAATTCGATATAATGTAATGATGTTTCTTTTTTAGTACAAGCATTGTTACTTTAACTCAGTACTTCAAATTATTTGCAAAGTAATAATTATTATGTCTATTCTTTTTTAGAGAGATTTCATAGACAAGCACTATCCTTTGCCATCAGAAGAAATCTTCAGTAAAGTGAAGAAAAAGGTATATCCATTACACTGGTACATATACAGTGATGAAACTTCATTGGTGCATTTGTCATAAGGAGTATTATTGCCACCAATAACAGATCACAGTGATCTACTCATCACACTCTAGCGATCATATTTTTTTCTTCTTCTGTTTTGCAGACATTGTATATACAAGAAGTCATGAAACTTAAAGGCCCAGTAAGTTTGAAGTAGTACAGGAATACCTGTCCTGAGAGACTGACCCTTTGCCAACACATTTAAGGTCTCTCAAAATAGTTGGTCTCTCATTAGAGTTCATTACATTATTTACCACAAAAAACCCAGTTAATACTCCATGCATGAAAAAATCTTGCCTTTCATGATAGTTGATCTTCCAAAACTGATTTTTCAAGATGGGTTTTACTGTACTATTCACTGTGATCAAAAGTAGGATCACAGCAACCCACTTTTCATGTTCCATTGACTATGTTGAGTTTAATGATTATGCACTGTATATCTGGCAAGACATAATATTCCAAAGACCTCTCATATCAGCACTACATCTCTCTGTTGACTGTTTCATGGTCCCACACAAATGTGGAAGTTATTCCTTCAGACCAGAAGTTTCACAAATTGTGTTTTATTGTTTGTCCCTTTTATTTATGCTGCATAATATTGTTTTTTTTTATGTCATTGTAAGTCTGAGAACAATGTGGGGAAGTAATTTTTATGATTTATTTGGAAGGGCCAAAAACAGTAATGAAGATTAATGGAAATTAAGATTTTTTACTTTTACTAATTGTCCCCTGCTTCTATCTCTCCATCATTCTGCCTCTCCCCATCCATTTCTGTACATTATTATTATTATTATTATTGGATTTCAACCAAATCTGGTGTGCTGCTTGATATTGATGAGACCATGGCAGAGTTTGATTGTCAGCATTCTGCATCATCGTTTAGTGGAGTTATAGTCCCTGATTGTCACGTCCACCCACTTTCATTTCTGCAGAAGAACTCACTTGTTTTTGCATTTCAGCCAAATTTAGTAGGCAGCTTGATTTTCATGCACTTGGGTGGAGTTCAATTGTCAGCATTCTGCATCATCTAGCAGAGTTATAGGCTTTAATTCTTTAAACCCACACTTTTTTTCCTGAACATTAACTCCCTTAATTATTGGATTTCAACCAAGTTTATTGGCAGCTTGATATTGTTGAGGCCTTGGCTGAGTTTGATTGTTAGCATTCTACATCATTATCATTTTTAGTGGTTTTGGCCTCATATTTTCAGACTCGCCAACTTTTTAGTGGTTTTGGCCTCATATTGTCAGACTCGCCAACTTTTTAATGGTTTTGGCCTCATATTGTCAGACTAACCAACTTTTTAGTGGTTTTGGCCTCATTGTCAGACATACCAACTTTTTAGTGGTTTTGGCCTCATATTGTCAGACTCACCAACTTTTTAGTGGTGTTGGCCTCATATTGTCAGACTCATCAACTTTTTAGTGGTGTTGGCCTCATATTGTCAGACTCACCAACTTTTTAGTGGTGTTGGCCTCATATTGTCAGACTCACCAACTTTTTAATGGTTTTGGCCTCATATTGTCAGACTCGCCAACTTTTTAATGGTTTTGGCCTCATATTGTCAGACTAACCAACTTTTTAGTGGTTTTGGCCTCATTGTCAGACATACCAACTTTTTAGTGGTTTTGGCCTCATATTGTCAGACTCACCAACTTTTTAGTGGTGTTGGCCTCATATTGTCAGACTCATCAACTTTTTAGTGGTGTTGGCCTCATATTGTCAGACTCACCAACTTTTTAGTGGTGTTGGCCTCATATTGTCAGACTAACCAACTTTTTAGTGGTTTTGGCCTCATATTGTCAGACCAACCAACTTTCCTTTGATTTTTGCAGCATTTAATCTACATCATAATTTAGCAGAGTTGTGGCCCCTGATGGACTCATCCACTTTTGCTTCCACACAATAATTCCCTTAATTATTATTAGATTTCAAGAAAATGTTATATATAGCTCTATATTGATATTATTTCAGTGGAATTTGATTATCAGCTTTCTGCATCATTGTTTAGTGGACTTGTGACCACTAAATGTTGGACCCAGATTTTGTATGCAGCAAAATATTGATGAAATCTCAGCTGGGTTCCACTGCCAGTGTTCTACCTCATTAGTAGTGTTGTCCTTTGCCTTAACTCCTTTACTATGTCACCATTGTCACTTAGCCCTTTCCTCTACAAAATATAATTCCCTACTTCCAACAAAAATGTGAGTGACATAAATTCTTGGAATTCGCTTTTTTATGTGGATTTCGTGCTTAATACAAGTAGTGAATTTAAAACCTAACAAAAAATTGTCCTTGTGTTAAAACAATAGGAACCCTTCCCCAATCCACAATTTTAAGTATTGACAAAAATATGGTTTTTAGCCAAACCGTGAAAATTGATATCCATGAAAATAAATGAAATTCACAGTGCTTAACTTCAAGGCGCAAAAATAACGTGGAGAAAACTATTTTGTATTTTTATGGATATTTGTCATTCCTATTTCTGTTATTTTAAAGAACCTGTATTTAAAAAGTTGAATCAATCAGATGTATTCTTAAAATTGTAAAATTTTAGATTTTGCATATTAATTTGATCCAGTATATAGACATAATGGTTTATTGCATTTTTGTGATGGATGCAATAATTCTTCTGTGTCCTTGTAGATGAGATTTCCAGATGATCAGGCCATGGTGTTGAAAGACCTTCTTCCACTGAAAACCATTATTTTTGTAAGTTGCCATAAACAAGGTCAATAACTGCACACACAGGTACAGTGTTATATATATATATATTAATTTTTTTTTTTTTTTTTTTTTTTAGGCAAAACCTGCTATAATATGCTTCATTATAACATTAATTGGATATAACATGGCCATGGTGTGGTTTTATAACTGATTCACGAATTTCTCCCAACTGATTCTTGAATTACTGCAAACTTTCATTGCTAAAGTAAATGAAGAAAAGTTAGTCTGTCTTTAAATGAATACAGATTTATGAATGTTCATTTCACATATGTCAATTGTCCATCACATCATTTTGTTGTTAGCTTGTTATTTTTTAATAACACTGGTTTTTTTAAAGATCTGATAATTGTTAATATAATTTGTATTGAACAATTAACAATAATGCTGATAATTCTTCTTTGTGTTTGTCTTGAATGTATTGTGTAAACTGTTGTTCAGTCCAGAGCAAGTAGGAGACCACCAATGCCCCATGCCTGCACAATCAACCAACATATACAGATGATTGCAACTATTTGGTACTGCTTTATTACCAGTCATTAAACAAAGGCTGCTACTGTTGTCAGCCAATGGTCACATGATCAGTCTACTGGAAGCTAAAAATCAATAAATATTTGGTAAACAAAATACTTTAAATATTGTTGGACATTTGACAGCAGCAGTTTTGGTAATTGCCACACACGTGTACCCCCCCCCTTTTTTTTCATCTTACTTAAGTGAATTCCATACATGTAAATATAACCCCACATTATGTCTTTCATGTGAGTTTTAAAGTCATCATATGGCTACACCCATATGCTTAAATCTGACTCAATTTTATTTTCTTAAAATATAGTCAGAAATGGAGACATCAGCTTCAGATCATTCAGATATACACATGCCACCTGTCATTGTAATGCTGACATTGCATGTACTGTAGTTGGACACCAACTGGAATATATATATATATATTTGTGCCTTCCCCTATCTGCAAGGTGTCACTACATGCATCCATCATTAAGGTACTGATTATGGGTCCCGAATACAAATATGCCTCACTCAAGAAAGACCATTTTTTAAATAAATAAATACAAATGGTGACACTGCAAATACTTTTGTGTTCGTTTATTACTGCGAATAAACTTTATTTCTGCAGAAAGTTTTGAATATTTACTCTCAAGCACTGGAGTAAACAGTTTCATCAGAATGAAACAAACAAACAGTGACACTTACATTCATTAAATTTCATTGCTCACGTTCTGAAAAATCATCATGTAGAAAAATCTAGCAATAACCCTAACGTCCTGGTAATTTAAATGAAACTTGGAAATTTATTTTAAAGAAGCTTATCAGATTTTAACTTGGAGAGGAAACTCTGAAATTTGACCAATTATCTGTCCAAAGACCGAGACCAAAATGCCAGTGCTCTTGGAAAATCACCAATTTGAAATACACAGTGGTTTAATTTTGTACCTTCATATATCACAAACAAGAAAAAAATATGCTTCAGAGCATTATGATTACTTTCTTCCTTTTCTTAAAATTAAAAAAACTTCACTTATGAAAATACGGTATTATTTTAGCAGAATCAGTGAAATATGGGCTTATTTTTTGGTGAGTTTATCCCAATTTTGGGGAAGAAATATCATTTTTCTTTCATGCTGTTTATGATAAAGTAAGCCATGATCTCTACAGTTACTTACTTAATATATGAACTGGATGGAAAATGAAAGTAAGGATCATATAGATATTGGGATCAAAAGTCTTTTCCTTATCTTTAATTTTCCCCCTTCCCTCCTGCTTTTTCATTTTGTTAATAATCACTTTGCTATGTAGTAAATTGTATCATTTTGATTGAAAGTGAGATTTTTTTATTTTTTATTTCCTTGTACTGTAAAATTATTCTTGCAATATTGCAAAAATAGTGTGAATAAACTAAACAATTTTGATGGGCAAAATAGTTTAAATCTTCCAAGTTTTCACTTCATTTGAAATCCAACATTCACAGGTGTAATGAACAGAATTTTATTTATTGATCAGTTATTTCATGTAATTATTTATTTAATTCATTACTTTAAATGATTCATTTGTGTGTTTAATGATATGTTCACTTGAAAATGTACTTTTGTAATATAAACTTCAAAGAAGCTGTGAATGAATATATGCATGAACGAAAGAGTGAAAGTATGAAAATATTTACATACTCTATCTGACATGATTGATAAGGTGAAAATCTTTCATGCTAAAATTTTTTGAAGACACTTTGATGAAATAAGTTAAATGATTAAAAATTTTGAACTATGATATTAAAAAAATGAGTTAAAGAAAAAGCATCTCTGAATTATTGCCTCAGATTACAAACAATCTAATCAGACAAAATTATATTTGAAAAGCCTGAATTATAACAAGAATGAAACTTTATGGTACCCAATTCACCAAATATTATTTCACAGCAATGCACTGGTAATTTAAATACTTGTGCAAATAAATTACATTTACGGTAAATGTGTACACCTACAGTTTCTGTAGCACTGTGCACAGGGTGATATCGGTACTGTAATGATGGGATGTTACATGATACAAATATGGCCACCATTTACTGTATATACTCACATAATGCGCCGGCAGATCTGGGTCTATGCAGTTTGTAAGGACTAATCAGTAGAGCAAACAACATAGACCCTGATCTGCCTGCACTTTATGCAACATCAGATCAGGGTCTATGTTGTTTGTATTCGGACCTGTCTTTTATGCAAGTATATATGGTAGATGGCATAATGCGCCGACAGATCTGGGTCTATGCAGCTTGTAAGGACTAATCAATAGAACAAACAACATATACCTTGATCCACCAGCGCATTATGTGACGGCAGATCAGAGTCTATGTTGTTTGCATTTGGACCCAGCTTATATGCGAGTATATATGGTATATATAAAAGAAGATAGTATTATCATCTTTGTTCTTAATGTGTAATTTGGAGGAATTGATTATTCATTTGAGCTAACAAATATCTTGAGCATGATTATATTTCATAAGAAAATAAAGAAAATTCAATGATTACTCTTTGAATGGTTGCATTGAAGCGAGCAAACTGCTTCGGGTGACTTACATGAATAAAAACGCCATTTATACAACCTAGCTGTACCCTAAAAATGAGTTTACATTACAGTAGCTTCAGCACCCTTTTGTAAACAAATAATTTCTGTCAACATCAGTAATAAGTTTCAAAAATTCTTACAAGCACAAGGGTAGTTAAGACAAAGCATTCCATGAAATTTCTAATGGTTTATCAATTACATTACTGAAGTAAATGTACTGTATACACCCGTGTATAATCCGATACCAACTGCAAACTGCATAGACCCAGATCTGTCATCACATAATGCGCTGGTAGATCTGGGTCTGTGTAGTTTGTAAGGACTAATCAGAAGAACAAACAACATAGACTCTGATCTGCCGGTGCATTATGCGATGGCAGATCAGGGTCTATGTTGTTTGCATTTGGACTTGGCTGAAAGTTTAATTCCTGTTTGGAAGACAAAGGTTTACAAGTACTTGGTATGTAAATGCTTCATGTTATTACACTCTTCACAACTTGGTCATTATGATTTCATGCCTCAGTGATCTGCATTAACCTTTTGATTTGACTTAATTTCTTAGAAACTATTGCTGCAGAGTAATGTAACTTAATTCATATGATGCATCATAACAAATATAACACCATTTAGATAAAATACATGGGATGCATCATAACACCATTTAGATAAAATGCATAGGATGCATCATAACAAATATAACACCATTTAGATAAAATGCATAGGATGCATCATAACAAATATAACACCATTTAGATAAAATGCAAAGGATGCTGCATAACAAATATAACACCATTTAGATAAAACACATAGGATGCATCATAACAAATATAACACCATTTAGATAAAACACATAGGATGCATCATAACAAATATAACACCATTTAGATAAAACACATAGGATGCATCATAACAAATATAACACCATTTAGATAAAACACATAGGATGCATCATAACAAATATAACACCATTTAGATAAAACACATAGGATGCATCATAACAAATATAACACCATTTAGATAAAACAAAACATTGCAATCCAGACTTACTACCATTGGCAGTTTTCTTGTTGGTTTAGTATCAGTTTCTCTTAATTTGGAATATTAGATTTTACTACACTTTACTACCATAGTCTAGTTACTTTCATATCTACTTTTGAGTATGCTTTGCTCACTTCTAATAAACTCCATATCACTTCATGGCTTGAACCAAGTGTTAAATATAAGCACAGTTTCCTTGATTCAGTTCTTCTTGAAGCATATTTTTGCTTTGCCTGTATTAGCAGATGTTGAAACATGGATATCACTTAAATGGTCGTGATCATGTCCTGGTCATTGAAAACATTTGGGCTGGAGTTTTCCAGTCATTTAACATATAAATGTATAAATGGAATTTTTAGTGGTGGAGATATTTTAGTGATTTAGCAGTCACAGTGAGATCACAGAAATAAATGTTACAACCTTAAGTATTATTACCAGTCTAATAATAATATATGTAATATTATAATACTTTATTTATAGAGGGTGATTCATTTAATCAAAAACTATTCTCTATCGAAGCCATCTTATGAAGAAAGTATAACAGTATACATCATACAGAAGTTAATAGTAATTATTGTTTAGTTTATCATGGCTTTAGTATTATACATGCTAAATTATGTTATAAGTAACACAAACATGCTCATCATATCTCTTCTTAAATACTGTAATATTTTCTGCAGCCTTTGCATGCAGTGGAAGCTTATTCCACAGGACTGCACCAGAGTGCAGGAAGCTTTTCTTAAATTGCTCTGTGCATGGTTTCAATGGATGAAGGTTTCCATGTGTTGTTGATCTCAACTGGTACAGTGTTAAATAAGGCTTGAATACATTCTGTAGCTACTCTGGTCCAGCTTCATGCAAACACTTATGTACAAGAACTGCCTTGTGAAAATCTATCCTTTTATACATTGTAAGACATTTTAGTTCTGCAAACAGTGCTTTTGATGCATGATCAATAAATGCATCTAAAATAGCACATGCTGCTCTTTTATGAAGTTAATAAATCCAGTCAAGCTGAGATTTGGCACAGTTTCCCCATACAGTTAAATAATAACCCATTGTTGGAAAAATGTATGCATTATAGTATATACAATGTGAGTTTCTGAAGGTAAATACTTCTTGATTCTATTTGGGCAATTCCAGGTTTATAATTGCCAAAATATACAGTAACTAGCCAAAATTACAATCCCATTTTTAAACAAATTGCTAAATAGTATGTATGTGAAAATACTTGCTATATTGTAAATCAGAACCTTTACATTTGCAGGAGCTTATGAACAGGTGTTTGGACTTGCCTAATGATCCCTACATCACAATAGATCACCACTACTGGCCACCTTATTTGGAATTGCTCCTCAGATGTGATATTGTGGTGCGGCACTCCGAGGATAGCAACAGAATAAAATTAATACCCTTTCATTTATAATCATTGTGATGGAGTTGTGTTTCGCTATACACTCCATTGTGGACCTGCATTGACCTTTTTTACTAAGTGTACCATATGCAAAACTAAGTGAGTCGAGATTTAAATTTCATCACATTTATGATGTCAAGAACTGTCAGTTGAAGCATTTCAGTTGTATTTTCCTTGTCAGATAGAGTTAATAGATAATAAAATTATTGCAGTGTAATAATTTTTAATAGGAGAGAATAATGTACCTCAATGTTTTGGGAGTAAATGCTTGAAATTTGTAAAGTATTCATCACTTGGTGCATTTTATATTATGGTATACCATACTGAAACAAGGACATGTGTATTCACACCTTTATTATTACATTGTGTGGCATACATGCCTGTCTGACCACATAAATGGGTAATTTGTAGTATGATACGAAAATGTACACAAAATGTCAGCATCATGTTGTTGGCCAGTGATTATTCTTGCAACTACTGTACCTTATTAGCAAAGCTCACATAAAATTAATTTCTGTGTCAAGGTCAACTTTTTTTCATGAAGTGTTTGTGAAAATGCATCATATCACCAATCAGAGAAAATTAATTAAATGAGAGAAGTATTTGTGAAGATGCATAATATCACCAATCAGAGAAAATTAATTAAATGAGAGAAGTTTTTGTGACGATGCATAATATCACCAATCAGAGAAGTTCAAAAAGACTACCTATATTTGGTGGCCCTGTTTGAACCTTCTTTGAAAATACAGCCTAGAAATAATTTTCAAGCTATGTGTAATTGTAAGTAAAGAGGGTCAGTGACCCAGTTATGGTGCATGATATTTCACTTGAAGATAAATTCACCAGCCAGTTTAGATGGACTTTTACAGATTGATGATATGGCCAAAATACAGTTCTTCAGCGATGGTTACCTAGCAACAAATATAGGTCAGACTTTTCATTGTACAAGACCTTTTCCACCTCCCCCCAGACACATGCATATTCCAATTTTGGAGGCAGCAGATATCGCAGTAATGATTGTGTAACTGAGGTATGGTTTTCAGACTGTTAAGCTGACAACAAAAAGTAGGTACATGTGGCCCACTTGTGCTGCAGGAGACATGTTTACCCCAAAATGCACTGTGTTCCAATAGAACAGCTCTGCGAGTATACTTTTTTTTTTTTAAAAGAAAAATCAACACATTCTCAATAGGAAATATACGAGTTACATCCTTTTGCAAGAAGTTAGAGGTTATTTGAGGTAAAAATGCATTACAATCAATGGGGTGTTCATTAGACTGCATTCAAAAATTATAAATGCATGAAATATGCAAGAATTTGGTCTCATTATGCAGAAAAGATACATTTTTACACAACATACCTAAGAATCTGCTTTATTTCAGCATTTAATAGCCAACATTTCTTCTGCACACAGACTGGCCATATCAACATGGGGTTTTCACTAAAAGACTTCTTATAATGTGTTTGGTCTTAAATAACAATTGTGCCAATCCGACATCCAATATGGACATCTAGAAAATCTCATTGTTGCTCCTCCTGAAAATGGTGCTGATCTGACAACCAGGATTGCCACCAAGGTAGCCATCTTGAAAATCTTGTTATTGCCGCACTTCATAAATGAAAAGTCACATTGACATAGGGTTTTCACCAGAAGACTGACTGTGATATATAGTTAGTCCTGAATGAAAATGGTACCAATCTGATCTAGAATATGGCAGCCATCTTAAACATCTTGTCTCTACTCCTATTAAACAGGAAGTCATAGACTTTGTATGGTGTCTAGTTGGTCCTGAATGAAAATGATGCCAATCTGAAATCCAATATGGCAAACATGGTAGCCATATTCAAAATTTTGTTATCACTACTCTGGAATTGATGGTCATAACGACATAGGGTTTTCACCAAAAGACTTCTCATGATATCTAGTTGGTCTTAAATGAAAATGGTGTACTGCAGATATCTGACAGGGCTGATACAATGAACTTATTGGAATTCTTGTCACTAATTCTCCTGAATGGATTGTCATATTGGCATGGAGTTTTCACCAAACGTCTTCTAGAGGTGTCTAGTTTGTCCTAAATGAAAATAGTGCCGATCTTACATCCAATGTGGCTGCCACAGCAGCTAATTTGAAAATCATGTCGCTCAAGAATATCAGAGATGGTTTCAACTCTCAACATTTTAAAAGAAGGCATAGTCTTATCTTGAATTCCTGGAAATTCTTTTATAACAGTACAGCATCAGTCCTTTTGAGTGACTCTTGTTCTTAATTCAGTTAACAATGTCTTTGTCAAAAGTTACAAAATGTGTGTAAATTTAAATCTTAAGTCCAGAAAGTTAAAAAATGTGTATAAAATTGAAACGTTGCTGCAGTGGTACCAAAATCTATTTGTTTCGTCTACTCATGACCATGATAATGTGTGTAAAATTTCATGGCTGCCAGCCCAACAGTTTTTGTACTCTCAAGCTACAATGGTTTAGGACGGATGTACAGATGTGCAGAAGGGCAGTAGCAAATCAATATGCCCACTTTTCCTATCACAGTGGGGGCATAGAAGGCAATGCCAGTCACTAGCACAATTAGTGTAGGTGACAGTTATCTAGATTTGTCTAAGGGGTGTAATACTTTAAATAGTGTCTGATAAACTGAGCTAATTGTAAAACAACACATATCTGTGGAGCATCAGGTATGAATCAGTGACCTAGTTTTGTCTGAACAGTTTAGTGTTTCTTGTGATGCACCTTCATATAAAATTACATGACTGCAGGGAATAGTTTCTGAAAAGCTGAGCTCAACGTCTTAAGAATTTAAAACCCAAACGCAAATAACTAGGAAGTGGTTTTAGGTTACAGTGACATAGTTTTGTATTTAGTGCTCTTCAAAACCTGCCTTTATATCAACATGACTCTGCCAAAAATAATATATGAGAAACAAAGCTAAATGCAAGCACAAATCACAAAAGATAGGTCACAATGACCTAAGTTTATCTAATGAATATTCAGTGTCATGAAAATGCTATTTTCACTGTCATGGAGATGCTTTGCCTGAAATGAGCTTTGAATGATACCTACTCTGAACTTCGTATGACATTTTGCAATTAATAGTCACATTTTTAAAATTGGTTGTGGTATGAATGTTAAATAGGTTACTTATATTTCTGTCTCCAATAAAATAATAATTCAAGAAATGTTGCACAATGAAGATGAATATAGCTAAAATCATTGATTTTAATAAAACACAGAAATACAGCCCCAACAGATTCTTAGATTTTTGGGAGTTAACATTTAATTGATAAATTCATAATATTTAATCAATTATACATATTTAAAGGAAAATAAAACTGTCTCTATTTCTTTATATATTTACTTCTAAAGATAAAGGCATAATTAATATGCATAGTCTCTTGATCATAATCAAAGTCATTCAAGATCATGATGATATAAACTACTTACTAAATTTTGTTAAAATTAGATGAGAAATATTTTCTCCAGATTTAGAGACGCAACAAGATCAGCAAGTAAGGTATCCATTAATATACACTGATCTCACTTGATATAGAACCTGTCTACAACAATGATAATATAAGCTTCAGGTGGAACAAAATCTGATTGGAATTCAGTCTCCAGAGTAGAAACAAGCTCAGCCAATCAGATGCAAGATTACCTCATTAAAATGTGTTGATCCCACTGACTTTAGAAACTGTCCAATATCCTGATGCTATAAACCCATATTCCAAGTGTAATCAAAATTGGATTGCAAATATGGCTTCCAGAGTGGTAACACTGTCAGCCAATCAGATGCAGGATTACATCATTAATATGCATGCATCTCGGTCATTACTGAACTTGTCAGATTTTGATGATATAAGCATATATTTCCAAGTCTGATCAGAATAAAATAAGAAATACAGAAACCATTGCTCAGTATTGAACCCATCCAAGATCCTGATGATATAAGTTCATATTTCAAAGCGATAAAAATCGAAATCAAAAATATGGTTTTCAGAGTGGCAACAAGCTTGACTTATCAGATGCAACATCACCTCATTAATATTCATGCATATGGCCTCCGGAGTGGTAACAAGCTTGGCCAAAATCAGATGCAAGATCACCTCATTAATGTGTGGATCTCGCTCATTATCAACTCCTCTAAGATTGCAATAATCAGCCCGGGTCAGCTACTATGGTGTGTCCCTGGGTAAAGCACTTTACTCTGATTGCCTCAGCACTAAATAACCTTTTGTGCTACTGTGCAGTGAAAAACCAACCCAAACCAAACTGACACGATGCCTGCAGTACTAGACCCAAACCAAACTGACAAGATGTCTGCAGTACAAGAACCAAACCAAACTTACAAGATGCCTGCAGTACTAGAACAGTAAGTGGTTATAAAAAAGTAGATAATGTTGACCTTATTAATGTAACCTGGAGATTTGTTGCCCCAGGAATATAAGTGTAATGCAAACACTTAACAAAAGCAATAGTGACAGAAAAGATTCTGGTGTCCTCTAAAACTTGGCATAACTTGCCTTACCTGTTGTCGTAAAAAAAAAATAGCAATCTAAAGAAGGAGTTGTGTGAACTTGGTACTAGTTAAGTTTCATATAGTGATATTTATCAATTCACTGTTAAAAAGTTGTAGAAAATATTATATTTAAGAAATTCATAGTAAAAAGAATAAGATCATTCAAAATTCATTGCTTGCAAGCTTATATGTTGTAGCATCCTTGCCGATGTAATTTGAAGCATGAAGCTCCATTCAAATTCTACAAGTTCTGCAATTTCTTTAATTCATCTAGCTTGCAAGTGAGGATAAAGTGTGGAAATTACAAGTTTCATTGGAATCAACAATTTAAAAGAGAATAATCTCTAACAAAAATTCAACCTACAATTATAAAGAGACATTTTCTGCGAAACCCCTCCAATAATCAGCTAGTTAATAGTATTTTAATAGTCTTAGGTACATTATTTTAAGGTCAGAGTCACTAAATGTATTAATATAGATCTAGAATTATAAAATTGTTGATGTGAATAAACTCTTTTTGATGGTCTTTAGGCAAAGTGTCTCTACAACAGTGATTGTACTTGTCCTGACATGTCTGCATATAAATTACATGATCCTGCAGGAAATAGTCTCTAAAAAACTGAGCGGAATGCAAATCTTAACCTAGGTTTAGAGTTGCCATGCCAAGCTGGCTAGTTGTACAGACATCACAATTCAAAGGCTGGAGTAGCTACTTTGCAATTCGGTCCAAATTTGTAAAACACACTTCCTATAGGTGCAGATTTTTTCACAAGGGTTGAAATTACAACTTTCACAAAATTATAAAAACCTGGTATTTCTTGCTTTTCTATGGTGGAATATATCATACTTGATATTAGTCGTTGAGCTTCTCCTTGATGGATATACTGTATATACTCGCATATAATCTGGGTCCAAATGCAAACAACATAGACCCTGATCTGCTGTCGCATAATGCGTCGGCAGATTGGGGTCTATGTTGTTTGTTCTACTGATTAGTCCTTACAAACTGCATAGTCCCAGATCTGCCGGCGCATTATGCAATGGCAGATCTGGGTCTATGCAGTTTGCAGTTGGTATTGGCTTATATGCGAGTACATACAGTAATTCTATTTCTCATGCAAAGATCATTGCAGATCGTATAAGTGATGTCATTATGCTCTCAGATCCAATGTTCAATTCACAGAATATTTCATAATTTCATCAAATGTTGCTAGAAATACTTTTCATAGTACAGATCAAGTAATGACAGCCTACACATGAACTTATCCTTCTTTCAAACCAGGGTAGAAAAATAATGCCAGACATGATAAGGTCATGAAATAAATTTATTTTCAAACTGAAGATTCAGTTAAATTTTGTGGTGACATTTAAATCATGCTGCCCGAATATCTGTTAAAACCATCTAAATGCTAAAATCTAGGCAGGTATTCAAATTTTTTAGCAAGATAAATATTTCATTTGAAAAAAATATTGATGTACATAAAAGAGATTTGTTATTTACATTCTATAAAAATACACAGAAGATAAAAATGCACCTAGGTGATAAAATCAAACTTGTTAATAAAGAAAATGATTTTTATCACAGATCCTTTTGAAATAGGCCTGTACAATAATGCAATGTCTATAATTATTACATAAAATGGAAGATTTATATACAAAAGGAAAGTAAAAATACCAGTTTTTCTTATAATTCCCACACTAGTGATCCCCCATTATAACACTGTTCAAAGAAGTAATAAAAGTGTACTCTGTTATATGTGAGGTCACCTTATATTGGGTTACATTATAGATAGTATTACTATTGCATATTGTAATGGGATCCATGATCATACCTGCTTTATAAAGTGTACTGTTATAATGAGACACCTTATATTGGGTTACATTATAGATAGTATTACTATTGCATATTGCAATGGGATCCATGACCATACCTGCTTTATAAAGTGTACTGTTATAATGAGACACCTTATATTGGGTTACATTATACATAGTATTACTATTGCATATTGTAATGGGATCCATGACCATACCTGCTTTATAAAGTGTACTGTTATAATGAGACACCTTATATTTGGTTACATTATAGATAGTATTACTATTGCATATTGCAATGGGATCCATGACCATACCTGCTTTATAAAGTGTACTGTTATAATGAGACACCTTATACTGGGTTACATTATAGATAGTATTACTATTGCATATTGTAATGGGCTCCATGACCATACCTGCTTTATAAAGTGTACTGTTATAATGAGACACCTTATACTGTGTTACATATACATAGTATTACTAATACATATTGTAATGGGATCCATGACCATACCTGCTTTATAAAGTGTACTGTTATAATGAGACACCTTATACTGGGTTACATTATACATAGTATTACTATTGCATATTGTAATGGGATCCACGACTATACCGGCTTTATAAAGTATACTGTTATAATAAGACACCTTATACTGTGTTACATATACATAGTATTACTATTACATATTGTAATGGGATCCACGACTATACCGGCTTTATAAAGTGTACTGTTATAATGAGACACCTTATACTGGGTTACATTATACATAGTATTACTATTACATATTGTAATGGGATCCACGACCATACCTGCTTTATAAAGTGTACTGTTATAATGAGACACCTTATACTGGGTTACATTATACATAGTATTACTATTACATATTGTAATGGGATCCATGACCATACCTGCTTTATAAAGTGTACTGTTATAATGAGACACCTTATACTGTGTTACATATACATAGTATTACTATTACATATTGTAATGGGATCCACGACTATACCGGCTTTATAAAAGGGACTGTGTTATAATGAGAGGCCTTATGGTGAGGGACCATTGTATAAACTGCCAGTGGTCTTCAAAGTTTGTTCAGCATTGCTCAAGCATTGTAATAATGAAAACTCAAAATTAGCATCATCTTCAGATTTTCTTTCAACAATTTGAGAACTTTGCACTTAACTTGAAGAAAATAAACTTCCACTAAAAGAGTTGACAAAACATAAGGCTGTAACAAGTTATACAGGCTTGCATGGTAAATATTTTCATATGTTCTTTATTTCTGCTCACAATGGAAGCTGATATGTTACTGAGTAAGATATTTAATTTCAATTTACAATGCATTTGTATTGCAACAATGGACAATTTTAACAGAGAAGTAATTAAAGAAAATAAAATTTCACACCTATAAGTGAGAGGAAGGGGATAATTTAAAATTAGGGAATGGAAACAACTACTTTTTACATGGTAAATAAAAAAAACATTTAAAAGTTGTTAAAATATAAAACACGATAATGATGTGCTCACACGTATGTGTCTATTTTTGGCCTAAAGAGTTGTACTAAATATAATCCCAAAAAGTGCATAAAGATTTATGAACAGGTTTTACTTTCTGCCTAACTCAAAAAAGAATTCCAGCTTTTATATCATTTCATTTTTACAACTTAAAAGTAAAAATCAGTTACTCTGAATCCACTATATTTGGGGAATGTGAATTTCATGGTTGCTATGAACCACACATTTACTGGGTTTTTTAACTGATTTTGGAAATTCTCCTTCCCTGATGCAGGCACTTTGAAACTACCAGTTTTGGAAACACCAGGAAAATCAAACAATGGATTTTCATGCAAAACTAAATTAATAACCGACTGCACTTGAGTTAGCTCTGCTCAAACACCAGTTAACTGCTGTTAGTTCACCAAACTGTGTGCATAACAGCATCAAAGACCTTATTTAGACATTTTTTTACACCCTGAAAATTTATATGATATCAGCTTTAGTCTAAAAGTGCTGTATTTTGATCCAGACACAGAGAGAGCAAAACTTAATGCATTTTGTAATTTACTAGTTCTCACTAAATTTCATGTTTTAGGTAACCACATTTACTGATTGTACCATTTAGTTTCAGTGAGAAAGTCTATTAATGTCATATTAATTCAAAATGTTACATACATAATCAACTGTATAAAGTAATCATACCCATCTACCTACGGTTATAATTTCAATGAAAACCAAACTTACAACAAAACTACAAGTGATGCTATAAACTACCAAAATGACAGTTGTGCAAAAGTGCTCCAGGTTGAAAATATCATATATATATATATATATATATATATATATATATATATATATATATATATATGTGTGTGTGTGATATGCAAAGCCAGTATGCAGCAAAATGTATATCAAAAGCTACATCTATTACAGTATGTCAATTAATTCAGTTTTCTGGTCAATGGGTGTTTTTTTGCACGAGAATAATCATATAAAAATTTATACAGAAAATTCCATAACCATTCTAATTTTATTAAGACGCATTAAAAACAAATAATTTAAATTGCAATAAATTCACCAACAGAACTTTTCTGTTTAGTGGCACTGCATAACTCTCATTCAAGTATCCATTTCTGGATTATTTTATTTTCTCAACTTTTATCACTAATTTATGAGCAGTCAATATGAAAGTGTTGATGGAAAATTAAACTGGACATGACACCTGCAAAATCTAAAAAATCAAACAGAGATTTGCCAATATAAAAAGAAACCAAAATTTCATATACAAAATCTACAGTATAGTGGTCCCCCTCTTATACGGCCCCCTCCTATACATGGCCAGTTTTCTCAGCACAGACAAGTTTGTGTACAAAAGTAACCCTCGTGGGCGGCTACCCCTCTGATGTGGCATGCAGCCAGCATATTGGTCCCAAAATGTCAAATTTACCCCTCACAAGCAGCCACATTTTATCTAATACATGTTAAAAACCAATATTTAATTCATACGGTAAGATTAGTAATCCGATTATCTTTTCCAACGTCTGTTTCCAGTTATCAGGTTTTTGTTACTGAGATAATTACTGGCTGAAGTACATTATAACATGACCACTATGGTTAATATTATATCATTATCTACAAACGCCAATGTTTACAGGAAATGGGCTCAAAAATGTTGTGATGGAGTTTTGGGCTTCACACAGCTGTTGAGTTCTTCTCTTTTATAGTACGACTGGAGGTAATTAACAAGATCATAACTTGGTCAACACAGGCTAAATATAGCTTTTGTGGATTCACAGATGAAGAGAAATGAACCTTGAACAAAACAGGGTACCAGGCAAAGACCGAAAAATCGTGAATGCATCACTTTCTTTATAAATAAGGCATTTAGTTTACTCTATACAAGTTTCATCTGCATGATTAAATTGCAGTACAATTAGCAACATAGGAAAAAGTCTTTACAAAAGTTTAACATGTCATCACGCAAATGTACAATTCTTACTTTAAAAGAAAAAGTAATAGTTATTTGACTCGACGACAGTGGGGAGAGTTCAAGAGTTCTTGCCTAACAATTTTATGTTGGAAAGACTCTAATAAACAGCATCGTAACAGATAAGGAGAATATTCTGCAGCAGTGGGAAAATGGAGTAAGTGGAAAGAGAATGATTCTGAATGCCAAGTAATGTTTGTACCAAGATTTAAGTGACAAGGTTTTTGAATGGTTTTGTACTGCATGTGCCAAAAACATCTCACTCACAGGTTGATTGATTAAGAAAAGGCAACAATTTTGGGATAAATATTTCACGCTTAAGACTTAAGAACTGTTAATGCATCTTCACTTGAAATAAGTCTATTTCTAAGACAAGAACTTGTAATAATTAATGTTACTTTTAAATGAAGATATTAAATGTTTTGAAGTTACATGTAGCTTTCTTACTAAATACACATATACTTCTCACAAATATAGTCCCCCTCTAGACAGGCAACCACTCTTATAAGGCCAATTTTCTACTGTATATGGGGTGGCCTTATAAGAGGGGGACCACTGTATGAATATGAAGAAGGCAAATAGCATGTGAAACAATTACTCACAAGGAAAAAGGAATTAAAGTAAATGGCTAAACTGCTTGAAAGTGCCTGACATTCATACAACTTAAAAGAAATGGCTAGAAATCAAAGCCAGGCATTTGCACTCTGCAAAATGGGCATTAAAAATGCCTTACTACACACAACTGTGTAACAAGAAATTATGTCACTAGGATAATGGCAGGTGTCTCTAGAAGTAAGCTTTCTACACCAGTAAGCAACACCCTATACATATACTAAATATATACATATTTCATGTTTGAAAAGAAAACCACACTTGCATGCCTCAGCCGTGAATTAGGTATTTTAAAAGATTTAACTTTACCCAACAATCACAGCATTTCTTCTGATTGGCTGAGTAACTGAATATCTATTCCCTTCCTGGCTAATTTATATTAAAACTGTCAGGTACCTCAAAATCAAAATTCAACTAATCATGGTCAGGAGCTATAGTTATTGCACTCTAAGGCTTGACTTTACTCTAAAATAATCAGTCACTGATATAATCACTGACTTCAGTAACATTCAGGTATATCCCTAATGAAGTGTGGAATCAAGCAGTCTGACTGGGCCACACATCCATGTTTCAATTTCAACATACTGATTACAGATTCTATACTCAAGTTTTTGAAAATGAACTTGAAATAATCAAGTAATAGCAAGATCGACTGATAAAAGTTAAGACATAATAAGATAAGGTTCCCCAAGTGAGACATAATTTTATGTGCATTTTTTTTTCTGATATTGTCATAACTGAGACTTGACATTTCAACTCTTCACACTGCTCCCTCTTTCTTAACATCTATCCTTGGCTCATACTGATGGACTCGTGGCAAAACTCTAAGAAAGTCCTATCTAAAAAGTAAACTTTTAAAACTGACGTAACATTATATTCCTTCATGCTATTTTTTTTAAAAAAAACATGTTTTAAAGTTTTTGTTTTTGTATCTTTTAGTTTCTCTTTGTTACTTTTCACCAATGAGAGCCTCATGGAAGAACAATCATTGTGCTAAGTGAGCTATGCTTTATAAATAAAGTATTAGTATTATTATTATTATTATTATTACAGCATTTATCTGTGCTGATTTTGTCAAAACACATGAATTTTAGGGTAAAAAAAAGAGTTCTGAGAATTCAAAACTAGAGGTAGAGTATCAATCTACTAATGTAACATGAAGACAATAAAAATGTAAAATTTAAAAAAAAATACATTCCTACTTAAAAATTGTAATAAGCATATTGTAAGATAAAAATCAAATTTGATGACTTAAAACTGTTATATATTTACATGTATAGGCTTAGAAGTGACAAGTTCAAGCAACAGATTCATTTTAATGAGTCAATTACAAGTTGAATAAAAAACTCAATGCATTAAAACTCCTGTGCTATCAATAAATTTAAAAAAAGATACTGTAAGAAATATTAAATGATACTTGCTTTCCATATACTAGTAATCTAAAATGTAAAATAATGTCGAAATACTTAATACTTTTGAATCAATCAGGAAAAATCAAAGTGAAATTATGCTTAAAAATAGTATCCATCATGGGCTTCCGATATCTTCATTTCATAAAATTTTACTTCTGGGATCCATGCTACGTTGAGGTTGGAGCAGTGTGATAATTTTAACAACAAATTAATGTAATAACAATAGTCTCACCAGACAACTCAATACAAATTCATGCAACAGCAACAGTCTCATCTGACAATGCAAGATGAACTCATGCAATATTAATAGTCTCACCTGACAATGAAATGCAAATTCATGCAATAACCATAGTCTCATCTGACAATGAAATGCAAATTCATGCAATAACAATAGTCTCACCTGTCAATGAAATGCAAATTCATGCAATAACATTAATCTCACCTGTCAATGTAACACTTGTCCTACTTTTAACTTTAGTTATAAATGTAGATCTGACTGGAAAACAAACATCCAGAGTACTGACCTTACACACTGCATAATCTCGTATTTCTGAGGTACTGCTAGTCTAGTTCTGGATCTAACTAATAATGTACATTACATTTATTTTGTTACCTTACATTGATGTCAAAGTATGTTACCAGTAAATACGGTATTCCTGACCTAACATCTTTGTATAATCTCATCTTTCTGCATCACATAATGTTCATGAAAGTCTTATCTGGAAAAAGGTACTTTGTATCAATTATCTTTTGTCTTGGTTTGGAACAATTTATTACTAATTTTAAAAATCCTAGTAATGTTTTGCTACTGAAAGACAAAATTATTTTGACTATTTTTTTTTCTTCGAATATCTTATGAAAATAGCAGTAGTTGTAAGGAAAATTTGGAATTCACTTATGCTGGTTCAGAATACAGTGTGCAATAATAGTAGCTACTGGTTCTATGGTAGCTAAGCATTTACATATTCTGCCAAATACCTATGTATTTGAAAATATTTCTTTATGAAATTCTGTCCAGAGGACTGGTTAATTGTTTTTGTTTGTTCTTTTAAAGCATGTTTGATATGTTTATAAAAGCTGTTGAATACATATATGGAGCTCTTAATACTTGTTGACAAAGCTGTGTGCTCAATATGGCTGTTGACAAAGCTGTGTGCTCAATATGCCTGTTGACAAAGCTGTGTACTCAATATGCCTGTTGACAAAGCTGTGTGCTCAATATGCCTGTTGACAAAGCTGTGTGCTCAATATGCCTGTTGACAAAGCTGTGTGCTCAATATGCCTGTTGACAAAGCTGTGTACTCTATGCCTGTTGACAAAGCTGTGTGCTCAATATGGCTGTTGACAAAGCTGTGTGCTCAATATGCCTGTTGACAAAGCTGTGTACTCTATGCCTGTTGACAAAGCTGTGTGCTCAATGTCTATTGACAAAGCTGGTAGCCAAAATATGCCTTTTATGTCTTTTATGCCTTTTATGTGCTCAATATGTCTGCTGACACAGCTGTATGCTCAATATGCCTGTTGACACAGCTGTATGCTCAATATGCCTGTTGACACAGTTGTATGCTCAATATGCTTCATGACACTGTTGTATGCTGAGGTAATGAATGTCATTACATTTCAGGTCAGAAAAGAGGTGTTATTACACATAATCACATATAAATGTACCTTCAAAATTCATACAGACTGACACATGTAAGGAAATATATAAAACTATTCGAACAACTTGCCACAGATTTCATTCCTTGGATTTTTAAAACATTAACAAATGATTATGGTCCATAAAACAATCACAAGCAGAGTATAGTTAGACATCTCCTCTCCAAGGCTGCTCATTAAACTCCGTAACAACTTCAGGCTGCATTCGATTTTCTTCTTCTGAAAATATAAAATGCAAATTAGTGCAACTTTGATGGCTTGCCATCACAAATCCCAACATTATTTATAACACATTACTACCTTCCCTCTTAGACAGTGCTCCAGGGTATCTTAAAAAATTACATGTACTTACTAATATGTGTCTTCCTGCATTAACTGCATATATTAAGAATTGTAACCCCCCCAAAATACATGAAAATATCACTGTTATTGAAATTTGTGTTACATTTGATGTTTAACCCCTTCTTAGGGATGTCAGGAAAGGGAACCAGGAGTAATACCCACTTGCATATTGTTACCATATGGATAAAAACAACTACCAATTTTCATGAATTTCCACTTAGCAATTTAGGAGGTGATACTGTAATAGATAAATGGGTAGCCAGATGGACAGACAGGTGATACTGTAATAGATAGATGGGTAGCCAGATGGACAGACAGGTGATACTGTAATAGATAAATGGGTAGCCAGATGGACAGACAGGTGATACTGTAATAGATAAATGGGTAGCCAGATGGACAGACAGGTGATACTGTAATAGATCGATGGGTAGCCAGATGGACAGACAGGTGATACTGTAATAGATAGATGGGTAGCCAGATGGACAGACAGGTGATACTGTAATAGATAAATGGGTAGCCAGATGGACAGACAGGTGATACTGTAATAGATCGATGGGTAGCCAGATGGACAGACAGGTGATACTGTAATAGATAGATGGGTAGCCAGATGGACAGACAGGTGATACAGCAAAGATAATCCTAAATGCTCATTCCTGAAGTGTGAATGGTCTGATTAGGTAAGCTTGGCAGCAGTTTTCCCATACTATGTTACAGTAATCAAAGTAGGATTGAATGTAACTGTTTAAAAACCTCACTGAATGGGAAATTGGGAGAAAGTATCTAATCTTGGATGACAACCAGAATGTTGAGGATATCTTTTTCATAACATTGTTCTGTTAGGTTGTTTGTCAACATGCACACCTGGGACCATGTCATGTTTGACAACTTGCAATTTGGTATTCTTGTAAAAGAGATCCAGTGTTGCTTCAGGAAACCTTATCTTTTCTGGGCTAGTTTTAGTTATTGATATGTTTAGAGTCATTCCATTTTATTGGCATCAAGTTTCCAAATCATTCAGGGCACACTGTAATTGTTTTGTATTATAGGTAGGGAGAACTGCACGTCTCAGAGAATGGTATCATTAGCCTATAAATCTGTTCTCGCAAATTCATTTGGCAAACAAAAAGGCTGGTCATTAATAACAATTAGAAATAGGAGAGGACATAGTATTGAACCCTGTGGAACACCATAATGTAAAGTTGGTCATTTAAAATCAGTCCATTTATTGCGACTTTTGGTACCTCTCTGTGAGATAGGATGAAAACTACTTCATAACTGTCTCTCTACATTTATACATTTCGAGTTAATCTAGAAGAATTTCATGATCCACCAACACATATGCTTTTGTAAAATCTACTAAGACAGTACATACAAGCTTACCTTCATCTAGGGCTTTGAACCATTTATGTACTGATGATATTAGGCAATTTCACATAAGTGATTGTCCCTGAATCCTGACTGATTTTGGTGAAAACAGTCGTAGTTTATAAAGAAATCGATGAGACAGTCATGTACTGGTTTTTCTATTAATTCAAAAGGGAGGACAGAATTGAGATAGGTCTAAAATGACTTAGTTTTGTCTAGGTTGGTTATAGCACAGTTCGGGACATAGCACGATCTCGTTTTGTGGACCCCGACCATCGTGCTATAGCGGGGTCCTACTGTATGTCTTTAAGTTGATCTGCTTTGTGTAAATTGTCTCAAGGGTATATGTCTTTAAGTCGATTGAGACTTTATTTGAAAGTATTTCTCCACTGTACTCTCATTCATGTAATTCACTAATAGCCTGGGCCATGACAGATAAATACTGGGCCTGCATGAGCTGGACCATGACAGATAAATCCTGGGCCTACATGAGGCTGGCACAAACATTGGTATGATTCCATTTTTCCCTTAAATGAGACAGCAGCCTCTCCTCGCAATCTGCTTTTAAAACGTCACTGACTGCAACTGCCTTCTAATAACACTGACAATGGTACAGCAAGTCACATACAAAGATCACACTGTATCAGAATCCAGTCAACAAATGACTCCTTAGGATCAGGTAGACCCACAACAGTAGGAGACTGTACTTCAAATTTCCTGCTTTTGACCACTCAGTCAGCATCACTGTCTTAGTTGAGTGAGTGAAACTCAATTTCAACAGAACTGTTTATATACGGAAAAGGTAGTTTTGTTTAAAAAAAACTTGATTTGCTGCAATAGCTCTGTTTACGCACCTAATCCCTAATTGTTGAGAGATCTGTTTTGATTGTGATCTTCAAGAACACTGAAAAAGCTAATTGGAGTCCTAATTAAAGTAGTGAAATTAAGCCTGTTTGCTTGTACATGCATGCAAAAGATATTGGCATCTTCTTTGATTCAGATCTCTTCATTTCTGCTACATGTTACTGATTAATTACTAACGTAATCAACCTAATTATTGCAGATATTTTTTTTTCCTTCAAAAAATAAATCAACAAAATTAAGTATCCATGAATATGCATTTTCTAAGCAAACCACAAAATTTGATGCCCACAAATCTAAAGCTAATGGTGTGGGAAAAACACTAACTTTAACCATCAGGTAACATCCATTGTTTCAAACAGTGATAAGGTTATCAGTAACTACAATTAATCACCTGAAACCGGTCACTCTAGTTTAAAGAGGTTTTATTACCCCAACTCAGACTAAAGTCTACATTTTCGTGGTCTAAAACAAATTATGTGGCAACCTGCTATAAGACCATTCCAAGTCAGTAAACACCTGTAACACAGTATCAGGTTAGTTGTAATTACTAATTACTGTAGTGACAATGATGTGTAATCAATAGCACTATCACCAATTGCTTACTCAATGAGTAAACTATGTCACTCGTACATAGGGATGTGAGAATAGAAGAACCAAGGTCTTCAATGGAGTAAATAAGATACACTGTCACTTAGAAACCCTATTTATGATCATAGAAAGCCAGAATGGATAATTTCAAATGAGATCACAAAGTTACTAATATTCTACTGCTATTGTATTGGTCTATTTTCTCCAGACCTACTAGATGCTTATTGATAATTGTATTGGTCTATTTTCTCCAGACCTACTAGATGCTTATTGATAATTGTATTGGTCTATTTTATCCAGACCTACTAGATACTTATTGATAATTGTATTGGTCTATTTCCTCCAGACCTACTAGATGCTTACTGATAATTGTATTGGTCTATTTTCTCCAGACCCACTAGATGCTTATTGGTAATTGTATTGGTCTAATTTATCCAGTCCCACTCAATGCCTATTGGTAATTGTATTGGTCTATTTTATCCAGGCCTACTAGATGCTTATTGGTAATTGCATTGGTCTATTTTATCCAGTCCCACTCGATGCCTATTGGTAATTGTATTGGTCTATTTTATTCAGACTTACTAGATGCTTATTGGTAATTGTATTGGTCTAATTTATCCAGACCTACTAGATGCTTATTGGTAATTGTATTGGTCTAATTAATCCAGACCTACTAAATGCTTATTGGTAATTGTATTGGTCTAATTTATCAAGACCTACTAGAAGCTTATTGGTAATTGTATTGGTCTAATTTATCCAGACCTACTAAATGCTTATTGGTGATTGTATTGGTCTAATTTATCCAGACCTACTAAATGCTTATTGGTATTTGTATTGGTCTAATTTATCCAGATGTACTAAATGCCTATTTGGTAATTGTATTGGTCTAATTTATCCAGACCTACTAAATGCTTATTGGTAATTGTATTGGTCTAATTTATCCAGTCCCACTCGATGCCTATTTGGTAATTGTATTGGTCTAATTTTTCCAGACGTACTAAATGCTTATTGGTAATTGTATTGGTCTAATTTATCCAGACCTACTAAATGCTTATTGGTAATTGTATTGGTCTAATTTATCCAGACGTACTAAATGTCTATTTGGTAATTGTATTGGTCTAATTTATCAAGACCTACTAGATGCTTATTGGTAATTGTATTGGTCTAATTTATCCAGACCTACTAAATGCTTATTGGTGATTGTATTGGTCTAATTTATCCAGACCTACTAAATGCTTATTGGTGATTGTATTGGTCTAATTTATCCAGACGTACTAAATGCTTTTTGGTAATTGTATTGGTCTAATTTATCAAGACCTACTAGATGCTTATTGGTAATTGTATTGGTCTAAATTACCCAGACATACTAAATGCTTATTGGTAATTGTATTGGTCTAATTTATCCAGACCTACTAAATGCTTATTGGTAATTGTATTGGTCTAATTTATCCAGACGTACTAAATGCTTATTGGTAATTGTATTGGTCTAATTTATCCAGACGTACTAAATGCTTATTGGTAATTGTATTGGTCTAATTTATCAAGACCTACTAGATGCTTATTGGTAATTGTATTGGTCTAAATTACCCAGACATACTAAATGCTTATTGGTAATTGTATTGGTCTAATTTATCCAGACCTACTAAATGCTTATTGGTAATTGTATTGGTCTAATTTATCCAGACGTACTAAATGCTTATTGGTAATTGTATTGGTCTAATTTATCAAGACCTACTAGATGCTTATTGGTAATTGTATTGGTCTAATTTATCTAGACCTACTAAATGCTTATTGGTGATTGTATTGGTCTAATTTATCCAGACCTACTAAATGCTTATTGGTAATTGTATTGTTCTAATTTATCCAGACGTACTAAATGCCTATTGGTAATTGTATTGGTCTAATTTATCCAGTCCCACTCGATGCCTATTTGGTAATTGTATTGGTCTAATTTTTCCAGACGTGCTAAATGCTTATTGGTAATTGTATTGGTCTAATTTATCAAGACCTACTAGATGCTTATTGGTAATTGTATTGGTCTAATTTATCCAGACCTACTAAATGCTTATTGGTAATTGTATTGGTCTAATTTATCCAGACCTACTAAATGCCTATTTGGTAACTGTATTGGTCTAATTTATCCAGACGTACTAAATGCTTATTGGTAATTGTATTGGTCTAATTTATCCAGACGTACTAAATGCTTATTGGTAATTGTATTGGTCTAATTTATCAAGACCTACTAGATGCTTATTGGTAATTGTATTGGTCTAAATTACCCAGACCTACTAAATGCTTATTGGTAATTGTATTGGTCTAATTTATCCAGACCTACTAAATGCTTATTGGTAATTGTATTGGTCTAATTTATCCAGACGTACTAAATGCTTATTGGTAATTGTATTGGTCTAATTTATCAAGACCTACTAGATGCTTATTGGTAATTGTATTGGTCTAATTTATCTAGACCTACTAAATGCTTATTGGTGATTGTATTGGTCTAATTTATCCAGACCTACTAAATGCTTATTGGTAATTGTATTGGTAATTTATCCAGACGTACTAAATGCCTATTGGTAATTGTATTGGTCTAATTTATCCAGTCCCACTCGATGCCTATTTGGTAATTGTATTGGTCTAATTTTTCCAGACGTGCTAAATGCTTATTGGTAATTGTATTGGTCTAATTTATCAAGACCTACTAGATGCTTATTGGTAATTGTATTGGTCTAATTTATCCAGACGTACTAAATGCCTATTTGGTAACTGTATTGGTCTAATTTATCCAGACGTACTAAATGCTTATTGGTAATTGTATTGGTCTAATTTATCAAGACCTACTAGATGCTTATTGGTAATTGTATTGGTCCAAATTATCCAGACCTACTAAATGCTTATTGGTAATTGTATTGGTCTAATTTATCCAGACCTACTAAATGCTTATTGGTAATTGTATTGATCTAATTTATCCAGACCTACTAAATGCTTATTGGTAATTGTATTGGTCTATTTTATCCAGACCTACTAGATGCTTATTGGTAATTGTATTGGTCTATTTTATCCAGACCTACTAGATGCTTATTGGTAATTGTATTGGTCTATTTTATCCAGACCTACTAAATGCTTATTGGTAATTGTATTGGTCTAATTTATCAAGACCTACTAGATGCTTATTGGTAATTGTATTGGTCTAATTTATCCAGACCTACTAAATGCTTATTGGTGATTGTATTGGTCTAATTTATCCAGACCTACTAAATGCTTATTGGTAATTGTATTGGTCTAATTTATCCAGACGTACTAAATGTCTATTTGGTAATTGTATTGGTCTAATTTATCAAGACCTACTAGATGCTTATTGGTAATTGTATTGGTCTAATTTATCCAGACCTACTAAATGCTTATTGGTGATTGTATTGGTCTAATTTATCCAGACCTACTAAATGCTTATTGGTGATTGTATTGGTCTAATTTATCCAGACGTACTAAATGCTTATTGGTAATTGTATTGGTCTAATTTATCAAGACCTACTAGATGCTTATTGGTAATTGTATTGGTCTAAATTACCCAGACCTACTAAATGCTTATTGGTAATTGTATTGGTCTAATTTATCCAGACCTACTAAATGCTTATTGGTAATTGTATTGGTCTAATTTATCAAGACCTACTAGATGCTTATTGGTAATTGTATTGGTCTAATTTATCAAGACCTACTAGATGCTTATTGGTAATTGTATTGGTCTAATTTATCTAGACCTACTAAATGCTTATTGGTGATTGTATTGGTCTAATTTATCCAGACCTACTAAATGCTTATTGGTAATTGTATTGGTCTATTTTATCCAGACCTACTAGATGCTTATTGGTAATTGTATTGGTCTATTTTATCCAGACCTACTAGATGCTTATTGGTAATTGTATTGGTCTATTTTATCCAGACCTACTAAATGCTTATTGGTAATTGTATTGGTCTATTTTATCCAGACCTACTAAATGCTTATTGGTAATTGTATTGGTCTAATTTATCCAGTCCCACTCGATGCCTATTTGGTAATTGTATTGGTCTAATTTATCCAGACCTACTAAATGCTTATTGGTAATTGTATTGGTCTAATTTATCCAGACCTACTAGATGCCTATTGGTAATTGTATTGGTCTAATTTATCCAGACCTATTAGATGCTTATTGGTAATTGTATTGGTCTAAATTATCCAGACCTACTAAATGCTTATTGGTAATGACAATCTTCAAGTCAACATATATTATTTCAGACAATGCAAAGGTTATCAGTACATGTAAGTACAAAGAAGGACATAAAATAGGTCACTTTAGTATCAAGTGGGTTAAATATTCTAATACTCTGCATTAGTCTAGCTAATCAAATCATGATCTATATATATAAAATAACACCAAATGCTTACTGGTGATATCAATATCAAAGGGAATGTCGGTTAGGTTGACAGATGCAATCCTCTCCATTATTTCCTCCATCTCATCTTCCATCTCTGTATACTCTCCAATCAGACTGTTGTTCTTCTGGCAGTACTCAATGAATCTATCAAGGGAGACAACTCATGCATCAATCTTATTTCTGTTACCTCATCTGTAATATAGCTCCAGAACAACTTTAATAATGTGCATCGATGTTGTGTGAAAATTCACAAAGGCTGCTTGTAAATATGTGTTAGGTATGGTATGATCACAAAGGCTGCATATAAATATGTGTTAGGTATGGTATGATCACAAAGGCTGCATGTAAATATGTGTTAGGTATGGTATGATCACAAAGGCTGCATGTAAATATGTGTTAGGTATGGTATGATCACAAAAGTTGCATGTAAATATGTGTTAGGTATGGTATGGTCACAAAGGCTGCATGTAAATATGTTTTAGTTATGGTAGGATCACAAAATGGTAACTTTAATTTGAGTGTTTTTGGATAAACAGACATGTATTCTAGTCAATGTTTTGGCAATCTGACCTCAGCAGGAAAAGTTTGGAAAAAGCAAAATCTTGCAAAACTTTTGGGTTACTCACAAAATAATTTATATTAAAACACTAGCTTTTTATTCTTTGGATTAAATAAGATAAGACCCTGGAGATAAAATACATATACACAATCTTCTGTGAAATTTTTCATGAAAGCAGTATTTAAATTTCTTATGTTGATAAAAATACTCTGAAAATTGTTACATTATCAGATTAAACAATACCCACTAATGGAGTACATTTTTGTCTCTTCAACACATGCACTAAAAGGGTGACCATAAATGACATTCTAAAATTCAATTAGTAACCGATGAAGTGATGACTGATTGAGAATGATGAACTTACTTTTTCCAGTTTGGATCTTGAGACAGAGTGTTGGGGTTTCCTACCACTACCAGTAAGGCCTTAGCTCGGGTTATGGTCACATTAAACCTCTGAAAAATAACCAATTTTGTGCATGCCTAAGATAGCATAAAATACTTTCAATCACAAAACATTGGTTTTTATATGAATCCTTCTTTTATGCTTCAACTCCAAGGCAAATATGATGCACACCTAAATGAACACAACAATCTTTTATGTTACTAAATACTTTGTCTTGTTACTACATACTTTGCATTGTTACTATACTTTGCCTTGTTACCTTGTGCTTTACCTTGTTACTACATATTTTACCTTGTTACTACATGCTTTGCCTTGTTACTACATATTTTACCTTGTTACTACATGCCTTGCCTTGTTACTACATACTTTGCCTTGTTACTACATACTTTGCATTGTTACTACATACTTTACCTTGTTACTACATACTTTGCCTTGTTACTACATACTTTGCCTTGTTACTACACACTTTGCCTTGTTACTATATACTTTGCCTTGTTACTACATACTTTGCCTTGTTACTATATACTTTGCCTTGTTACTACATACTTTGCCTTGTTTTAGAGCCAGGCAGTATATTCATTTATAATTATATTTAGTTTAATTGATTTAAAAGTATATGATTTTAGCAGATTTTGATACAAATACAGCTTAGCAGACATCAATGAAACATGAAGTATGTGACATGCTGTTTTATTCAAATCTGTGACATGACCTTTGAATATTAGTTACATTAGTTGTAAAACTATGCTGCCAACCTACCTTAGGATTTTTTAGGAACCCCAGTTTGAACTTGTCATCCATGAGGAGGTATTCTGGGTTACTCCGTACAGTGGACACCAGGATAACTGTCTTCTCCTGTCCTTGGAATTCCTCCACTGACCCCACCTGGATGTCCCTGAAATTCTTTTGGGACAAAATCTTCCTCAGTTTCTCAACCTGATGTAAGAAAAAAATTACCTTGCATCTAATTCATGCATTCTGCCATAAATGTACTACATTTTAAAGTATAAAATAACAAAACGGGAAAAAAAGGCTGATCTTTAACACAAAGATGCAATTCAAAATTGGTTTAATAACACTTATCATAAATAAGGACTATTAATTTTCTGAATAAAATTTTGTTTAGACATTCTATAACATTTTCTTTTACTTGGATATCTAATGACTTTACATAAAAGAACATCCGATTTTTGCTAGTGTGAAATATCAAGTAAAATACTTTACACTTAGACTACTGTCAGATCAGTGGTAATTAAAGGTTCCCTCTTATAAGTATTGACATAAAGTAGCTTTAATTTTTAAATCTGCAAATTATAAGTTAAATTTTCTAATTTAGGAAAAGGACAATATATAATAAAGACCATTACTGGCCCACTGATTAAATTCATGCAACAGCTCTTTTTCTTGGAAGATTATAATATTGCTCTTTCCAAAGTTGCACCTGATTCTGTGGAAAATAATTTATTCCAAAACAAGTAAGGTTGAAAAGTTGAACTCCAAAAATGGGAAAAATACACATTTTTCAGCACTATGAGCCAAAGTTTATATAAGTGTTAGGTAATGTACCAAAATGATACTGCACGGCTATGATAAAATTTTAACTGCAACAAAAATATCTTTTTGGTTCACAGTTTTGTTCATATCTATTTATGAAAAATCAATGCAAAATTAAAAGATCTTATTCAGCCTAACTGTTCCCAAATACCATTTCAGTCTTAATATAACATTTACACACAAAAAAAACAAACATTTAGTTTGTACACAGAATACATCTTACTCAAGTATCTAAAATGTGACTTTTTAAGTATGTTTTTGATTGCACTCATACATGATGAAATAAACAATCTGACAAAAGCTTAGGTACAAATTCCTTTACCAACTGTAAGTGATAGCTCATAAAGTACACAAATGTTGAGTTTTTATCTGATTAGCTTTCAGAAGAAATTTAAGCAAAATTTAAAATACTAGTTATGATACAGTAAGTGATTTTCATCCATTCTGTCTGCTCTTTTCTACAATTAAAAAAAAAATGAAATTAAATAACCCAGATTTTGATAATGGTAAATGGAAGGGATACCAGAACTGTCATAGTGATGTCTGCAAACCTATTTAGGTTGGACAAAAACTTTGAGAATAAGCATCATTTGGCACAATGATAGTATTTACTTGCTGAAAGTCAGCTTGATGCAAAAACATTGTTATGTAGATCCACCACCACCACTTTCCATTTTAAATTACAGCATGCTAGAGAATTAAGATATTAAAACTGGAAATTTGAGTGCTTGATTCATTTATTCACAATGTTCCGAAAAGTTGAAATAAATTATCCAGCGTACTCATCAGTAGCTGTACTCAACATTTCATGTGTTTCTATATACAAATCAGTTATATCCCTTGGCAACACTTCCTGGAATTATGTATTCAGAAAACATTTGTTCTGATTCCAAAATATGTTTTCCACATTTTATATTATTTTTTGGTGGAAATGACCAGAAGGGATTAAAAACATTTTAGTTTGATGGTAGTGATGATAATGATGATGATGCTGTTCATGATGATGATGTTGATGGTGGTGGTATTAAATGTATAAATAATTACATTTTAAGTAAATGTTTTGCTTCATAATTATATCTGTGCTGCAGGAGTAAAGGATATAACATGATTTGAGAGCAGGTTTTTGTTACAAATGAAAATCAAAGACAAATAATACATGCATATCGGAGGGCAGGTTTTTGTTACAAGTGACAATCAAAGACAAATAATACATGCATATTGGAGGGCAGGTTTCTGTTACAAATGACAATCAAAGACAAATTAAATATGCATATCGGAGGGCAGGTTTTTGTTACAAGTGACAATCAAAAACAAATAATACATGCATATCGGAGGGCAGGTTTCTGTTACAAATGACAATCAAAGACAAATAGTACATGCATATTGAAGGGCAGGTTTTTGTTACAAGTGATGATCAAAGACAAATAATACATGCATCTTTGAAAGTAGGTTTTTGGTACAAGTGGCGATCAAAGATAAATAATACATGCATATCTGAGGGCAGGTTTTTGTTACAAGTCACAATCAAAGACAAATAATACATTCATGTTTGAGGGCAGGTTTTTGTTACAAGTGATGATCAAAGACAAATAACACATGAACATTTGAATAGAATTAAAGTATCTTTACACCCATGAAAATTTGGTCAAAATTTTTTAGTGGGCCAAAAACAGCCTTTATCATATCTTGTCTGAATTAAAATTGTGTGATTCACCAGCAGATGATATATATATATATATATATATATATATATATATATATATATATATATATATATATATATATATATATATATATATATATATATATATACTGCATATACAAATGTATCTTATTAATTTGAAATCAGTTCTGCAAACTCAATTCTCTTGCTAATTTAGATCACAATTTGTGCCCACAAAAGATTGTGACTTACAGTAAGCAAGTTACTGTGAACAAATTATCTCCAAATTATTAACTTCTGTATCGATGCTAAAATCATTAACTTTATATCATTTTATCCCAAAAAGTGCTAGTTAAGCACTTTTTCAATGTGTCAGAGTAAAACAGTCAAGACTTAGCTCCATACCTGTTTTCTATATGGTGCAATTATTCCAATATCATTTTCCTTGATGTTGATTCCTCCCTTCTTGCATTTGGTCAACTCCTGCACATAATGCATAACAACAGCTACCTCATCAGGGTTGAAGAAGGATGGACTTCTCTCTTCACGCATATCTTTCCCAATCACACAATGAAACACAACAGGAAAGCCCTTTTGAGGCAGCCCCTCCCAGTTACACAGCCTCTCTCGTTTTATTTTCTCAGCACATGCTTGTAGTTCATCTTCGTAAAAAAGTTTATTTGGTAGGTGTAAGATGGCTGGATGGGATCGATAGTTGCGAAGAAGCTTGGTGATGAAACGTTCATCATAATGATGTTGATGATCCTCCACTTCTACTAACTGGTAAGGTTCCTGATTCATATATCTCTCTAATAATGAGACATCTAGAAAAACAAAATGATAATAATTATAAAATTGGCTTTTTTAAGATTAGGCCAATAGCCTTTCTTTGTTTACTGTCATAAAATAATATATCTTGCCTACAGAAGTTCTGAACTATATGGTTCCCAAAGCTTCTGATCATTATTTGATCAAATTCTTTTGGTATCCTGGCTACCACTGTAGCTTACATATGGTTTTATGACAAAAAAAGCCATACATTTCAGATGCATCAAGATAGCATTAATGTTAAAGCCTCATTAAAACTGGGGGCTGTTCCAGAAAAATAAGGGTATTGTACACAGTACATTATATTCCTATGATTGATGTCAAGTTATTTTGCAGAAACCATTTTCCTTATTTCAGTCTCATTGACTTTCACCTATTGACCCCAAAATCGACACATAATATTCTTGTCTTAAATGCAAGTCATCTACAAAGTTTGGTCGTGGTTTGTGGCATAAGACTTCAGTTATTTTCTGGAAACTGGTTTTTCTTCAGGATGTCCATCTGGCCCTTTGATCTTTGACCTTTTAACTCCATAATGAATAGATGTCTCTCTTGTCTCAAATGCAAGCCATCTACAAAGTCTAAAAATGCATGTGGTACAGAACTTAAGAGGTTTTATTGAAATTATTTTTCCTTCTTTCAATCCCTGTGACTTTGACCTTTGACAAACAAATGACTTGGTGTCTTCTTTGTCCCATATGAAAGAAATCTACATGTATGATCAAAGTAAGTGATAACAAACTCATACTATCATGAAGAAATCAATTTGCTTTTCTGAGCCCTTATGACCTTGACATAACCTTTTGACCCCTAAATCAAGTGTCTTTCTTATCTCAAATGCAAATCAAAGTTTACACAGTTTTATCAAGGCTTCTGGTATACAAGTCAAGTTATTGTGAGGAAACAGTCTTCCTTCATTCAGTCCCTGTTACCTCTTGACCTATGACCTCTTAGGCATGAAATTGATAGGTCTCTTCCTTGCCCCAAATGCCAGCAACTGACAAAGTTTGATAATGATGCATATTGGAGAACTTGAGTTATTATATGGAAACAAAATAGAAAACAAAAGACAACATATGGATGTATAGACGGATGAAAAAAATCATAACATTATATGCTCCACCTTATGGCAGAAGTTTAAAAATGGAACGGGGTAGGGAAACACTCACTTTTAATTATATATCATTGGTGGTGGGTAATCCAGATTACCTGACAGTCAAACTATTCTGTGATGACTAGTCTAATAAAAAATGTATTAAGTGGAAAGACCTTTTAAAAAAGTGCCTTCTGACAGCCCCCTACCTTTATTTTATGGAACACCCCTCAATGAAAATGTTCTATATGTTCTAATACATGCAACTGCAAATTCACTCCATACTCTACTCATATAAAAAAAATTCACTTACCAAGACCATACTTTATTGCAAATGGAGATCGAAGAATTGGCCCCAGTTGTTTAGGGTCCCCTGCTAGTATCAGCTGTCCCCAAGTTTTGTTGCCAGGAACATTAGGGTCCAATATACCAGCTACTGCAATCAATGTTTCTGGTTCAACAGCATGACCAGCCTCATCAATGAAGACATGGGTGAAATGGCCTGGAGGAAAATTGGCAGATGCCAATCTAAAAGTACAGAACAACCATTTTTGTACCTTCGGTAAAAATGTATGTCAAGACTTTCATTTGAATTAATAACATTGAATGTTAGGCCTGAGATGGTTTGAAACATGTAAAAAAATCTTCAATGTGAAATTAAAGCAGTCCCCTACTAAAAGGTCCCTCTCAAAAGAGGCCACCCCCTAATCAGTGTCAACCTGACTATGCACTAAAGCAGTCCTCATAAAATACCTCTCATGAGACTGACTTTTACTTGTAGAAGTGGAAGACTTATAAATGGAAGACTAATCTACTGAAAAGATTGTTGACCCCATGGTGATCATGTAGTAATCTCGAAGATGATGCACAGCTTAAAGATTTTGATATTTGCATTAATTGTATGTGTACACCAAATTTTGGAACAGAGCAAAGACTGAAGATAACAATTTTGCATATAATTATTTTATGACATAATTGGTCATTTCTGTTTGAAGATTTAGTTTTGTGGATGGAAAGAGAATAAACACTGATACATTAGTAAATCAATGAAATTCTTAAATACAGGGTTTATGTATGAAATAATCATGAAGTGTTTTGTGCCATTTTTTCTTTGTCTGTCATACTGAAAAAATGTTTGAATAGGCACCAGATTGGTCAATTTACACATCCAACTGTTTCAATTTACACATCCAACTGTTTCAATTTACACATTCAACTGTTTCAATTTACACATCCAACTGTTTCAATTTACACATCCAACTGTTTCAATTTACACATCCAACTGTTTCAATTTACACATCCAACTGTTTTCACAACTAGGCCTAGTCTCGTACCTGTTATAGGTGTAATGATTCATCAATGCACATTGGCATCATGACAATTCTTGCCACCAATGAATGTATTGGCTGAAGTTATTCTGATTCATTGAAATTCAATACATTGGAAATGAGATGATGTATTGATACAACTCATAAAATAATGTACATCACAATACATATAAGAAATAGGAAATAGAAATTACCTATAAAGAAAAAATTTCTCTCCTCTTTTCCTATATGCAGAGAATTATCTCTGATCTACATAACAATCCATAATAAACATATCCAAGCATTATTAACCAAGATATGAGAGTATGTCTCTGTGTGGAGTAGTCTGCTCTCAGAAGATTACATACAATTATGCTTCAATTAAATCTTACACAAGATATGCACTAAATTCACACCATACAGTGCACCACAAGGCAGTGTACTACAGTGAACAAAGTAGAGTACTGTAGTGAAAAAAGTACCTGGTTAGTTTAACAAATGTATTTTTTTTGTGTTGGGGGGGAGGGGGTAAAACTAATTTTAATGATGGTGGATGCAGAAGTGGAGCCTTTAAAAAATAGGTAGGAAAAATGCTTTCTATCCTTTCTTCTCCCTTGAGAAGTGGTCAAATAGACCCGTAAAGACCTAACTGGTCATAAAAATCTATCTGGATCATCCCCAATGTAGATATGACTGAGACTGGGAATCTCAATAGGAAGTGGAGCTATGGAAGGCAGCTGGTTCTTTGCCAGAAACCCAGATTTGCAGCAGAGAGAAACGGAATCATAATTACCAAGAACTGTTACATCGACAAGTGCATTCTAGTTGAATATCGGTCTGGGTTTTTCTTTTGCTGATGGAGTTAATGTTGGTGGTTCAATCTAATTGAAGGAGAATTTTATCATGGTGGATTTGTCAATGAATTCTACTTCATCATTGTAAGTAAGTTGTCCTTCAGGCTTGTCACCAAAAACAGAAGACACTATATCTACCTAGTCCATCTAGTTTGCCTGATAAAAGACTGCATAATGAAATACTACATCACTCACCCATAGAAATATTGTTTGCACCTTAACTTTGTGTACAAAGTAAAACATGTGACATATGAAGAGGGGAACAATACTATTTCTTTTCTCTGTGTTTCATTGGTTACCTTTAATTAGTGCTTAGTTGTCCTTCATGAATGATAATGAGCTACTAGGGTGCTTAATATCTTGCTCACACTTATTGCCTGTAATACATAATTGGTTCAATGGATGTGTATCAGTTCCTGCGTGACTGTATGATAGTCAAGCTACCTGACGGGATTAGTGACTTTTCAAGGCACCCATGACCATGTTTTGCAACTAAAATAACACTATTTTAATCCATTTGGTTCATGCAAGTGTAGGCCACTAATTCCATTGACATATGGAATAGGCAGACCCCTATCTTCTTTAATTCTAATGGATCCACTCTTCTGTAACATTACAAAACTTAAAGCTTTCAAGAGACAAAACTCGTCCTGATGGAGATCCCCCTCCACTTCCCCCCACCCAAAAAAGAAATATGAACCATAACTCTCTTCATTTTTTTAGAACTTCAATTGAACATCATGTGAACATTTTTCAAGCATTCATGTAAACGGTCAGGAAACTGCTGGTATTCAAGTCCCTAAGTATTGGTTAAAAGAATGGGAATGGACACTCTGGAGACAAGTGAATTGGAGTCTGAGCAAGAATTTATTTTAAAGCTTTGTGTCTATGGCTTGTGCCTTAAAATTATTTTCTTTGAGCACAGTAAATGTGAAGCCAATTTACTGGAAAAGTACCCACAAATATCCATAATAATTTCTCGAGTGAAGTACTGGTCACATGACCTACATCTAAGCTACACACATTCTGTAAGGAACTACTTCAGATGCATGTGTAATTGATTGACGCATGTCATCTGCAATGATAGTAAAATGTAATTATATGACATTACAGTTTACATGGCATTTATGATTTTACCATTTCCATGAACATCATACCAAACTTGGAAACAAACTGTGTGACTATTTTTCCATGTGATGCAAGATTTTTTTGTATAACATTATTGATCATGATGCTGATGATATATATATATATATATATATATATATATAAGCATGGTAAGTTCATAATTCACTTGTATTATGGATTATGGAATTAATTTGTTTGTTGGTGCTTACTTGAAACTCATTTATCTTAATATGCACCCAAGAATTATTAAACACAAATATTATTAACATTTATGCCTTCAATATTCAGACTTCTCCCACCTACCTGCCAGCTGTCACAAGGGTGCAAGTGACAATCCTGTACCGACACAGTTCTGTTTTAGATGGAAAGAAATACTCCCTAGTCCGTTTGTCATAATTGGATACCTCCTGAAATAGAATGAAATGCCATGTTTCCTTCTGTACTTTTCTGGTTGCAGAAATGTTACAAATATCTCTTAGTTGACACTCAGAAATTATTAAAATACAGATGACATTTTGCTAACAGTGGAAGTACAGTAGTCCCTCTCTTGAACGGCCCCTCTGACCAGTGGCCACCCACTTTACATGGCCAGAATCCCTTGGCACCAATGATTCTGTGTTAACAAGTACCCCAGCAGCTGGCATATTAGTCCAAAAACTGTAAAATTTACCCCTCATGAGTGGCCATATAATGGGGTTTACATATAAAATCTTATGAATATTTGTTGATTTCTAAACTCAATACATAGAGATGTGTTTGAACATGAAAATAAAGTACCTAACTTTAATCTATAGAGTGAGGCAAGTAATCCAATTATCATTACTGCTGCATGTTCCTTCCATGTAAAGTTTTGTAACTTTGATAATTACTGAGATGACAAAAGCTAACAGATGAGAAGCACATTATTGTTCAGTTCAAGTCAGCCCGAGATCTGGTCACCATAATGTAAAAATATTATGTTAGCCATGGTCACTTCTCTCTCATAGATTAAAAAATATATATTTGAAAGGGTACAAGTCAATCATGTGACAAGCACACTTTCTTTGTAAACAGTCAGCATTTTGTGTAATAACCATATATTGCCAATCTGCCAGTGACCGTCTTGTGTAATAACCATATACTGCCAATCTGCCAGTGAGCATTTTGTGTAATAACCATATATTGCCAATCTGCCAGTGAAGGAATAAGTTCTTACACATCATCAGACATGCTCAATTTAGAAGGAAAAAAGAAAGGATTTTTACAAAACAAAAAGGAGCGAGAGTCTTTTGATCACTGCTGACAAATATGATATCAGAAAGACTCCAATAAGCATCATCAGTTATCCATTCTACAGCAGTGGGAAAATGGAATCGACAGACGATGATAGTTACAGCCAGATGTTTGTACCATGATTTTACTGACAAGGTGGTTTGCACCACAATTGATGATTACTCATAAGTATTTAAAATAACAATAATATAAGTTTTATCACACTGATTCCAAAACATGCCTGTAGTTTTTAAATGAAAATATTAAATATTGAAAAATTAGTTTTGCCTTTAATACTTTATATGTAATTTTTACTGATATCCGTGTGATCCCCTATAGACAGTCCACCCTCATACTTTCCTGCTCCAAAAGAGGTGACCATATAAGAGAAGTATCCCTGTATTGCTAATTTAAAAAAAAATTTATACAATAAATTGCATGGCATTAGTAAGAAATGTTCCCTATTTTTAACACAAAACATGGGAGCTATAAAAAAAAACTTGCATTATATGTGAGGTTACTTTATAATGGGGTATAATCCAACAAGATCATATAATAACAGTGCATATAAATGCAAAAATATAACATTTAATAATGTGAAACTGCATTATACAGGGAAACTCTTTTATAATGTGCTTTGTTATAACATGAATTTGGATATAACACCATCACATCATGGCTCCCAAATTTTTGCTCCTTATTCCCAGACACTACTCAAAACATCAGCCAAGCTGACAAACATAAAAATAATTCAGTTAAGTTTCGGAAACCTATAGCTTACAGATATCATCATTAATGTTCTTACATAGCAATGATTTTCATTAAGCATGGGGCAATCTCAATCCCAAATGTTATGTAATTTGGCAGGTAGTAAAATTATTACTATACATTTCCTGCATTTTGTTTATCCCACCCGCAACACTCATACACCCATTCATCAAAGTTTCGATCATATTGTGATTCAGTAAATAACTGTCGGCAATTATGGACACCAACTAACATCTTATAGTCAGGTTTCCTTGTAATTGATTTTCATTAGCTATGAACTAAAATTATGTGAAATAAATGAAGAAGCAATTATATAACAAAGCTGAACCACTTTAACATTTAACAGAATTCATTACTCTACTGACATTATACTGTAAATCAATTTGACCTGGCCATGTAGTTTTAAACTCTCTGTGCAAAGAAATTTAACTCAAGCTCAAGTTTCCAAAATTTGGATCTGTTGTAGCTTAGGGGTAAGGTTAGGGGTATGAAAATTTCTGGAATATTGTACTGTTTGCATCTCAACATACATGCTACATTTTTGGTGTTGCACAGTTTCTGGGGTTTTTTTTATCTTCATCCACATTTGATGACACATAAGCACCATTTGTCCAATATTGAAAGGCTTTTATACCAGGATGCTTTCTTTCAAAGATTGTAAAAAATCTGTTGAGTGGGGTTTTTTTCTTTTCAATAAAGTTTTATAAATGTTTTTCTATAGTTAGTAATGGTGGCCATATCTGATGATGAATCAGCATCCTTTGCATAAATTTGAAAGGCATTCAAACTATGACACTTTCTTTCAAATCTGGTAAAACTATGTTTTTATATTTTTAGTGCTGACAACCATATCTGATGGTGGATCAGCATAACCTGTACATATATGAAAGCCCTTAATGCAAGGATGCTTTCTGTCAAATTTGGTCAAATTCTGCTGAGCAATGTTGAAAAGTAATTTTAATGTTCTTCTATTAGTAGTAATGGTGGCCATACTTGATGATAGATCAACATCATTTTTACAAATCTGAAAGCCCTCCATGCCAGGATGCTTTTATTAAATTTGGTCAAATTCTGTTAAAGTCATTCAAATGTTTTTCAATAGATATATTAGGAAGATCAGCATCATTTGTAAAAACCTGAAAATTCTGCTCAGTGATTTTTACGACAAAGTCATTTAAAGGTTTTGCTATTTTTAGTAATGGTGCCCATATTTGAAGGCATGTTGGCATTATATGTAAAAAAAACTGAAAGCCCTTAATGCCAGAACACTTTCCATTAAATTTGGTCAAATCATGTTCTCTGGTTTATGAGAAGAAGCAGTTTAAATATTGTTGCTATTTTAAGTAATGGGGGATTCACATAATATGTATAAATTTTGAAGTCCTTTATGCCAGAATACTCTCATTCAAATTGGTCAAATTCTGTTTAGTACTTTTAAGAAGTCACTTAAAAGTTTTTCTATTATTAGTGGGAATATTTGATGGCAGATCAGTATCACTTGTACAAATATGAATGCCTTTCATGCCTGGGGTGTTTGCAATACAATTTTGTCAAATTCTGTCTGCAGTTTATGAGAAGTAGTAGTTTAAATGTTTTTCTATCTTTAATAAAATGTTGGCCCTATTTGATGGCAGATCATAAATCTGAAAGCCTTAATGCCATGATGCTCTCTGATACATTTTACTCAAATTGGTCCACTGGTTTTTAAGATGTTGAAAATTGTGATACACAATGGACATTGCATGCCAGATGTAGGTAAATACTAAAAACTCACTTGGCATTATGGTGGCCATATCTGATGGTGAATCCACATCCTTTTTATAAATCTTAAAGACTTCTGAACTAGGGCACTTTCTTTCCAATTTGGCAAAATTATTTTGCACACTTACTGAGAAGGTGTTGATAAAAGGTTTTTCTCTTTTTAGTAATGGTGAGCATATTTTATGGTGGATTAGCATCACCTGTACAAATTTGAGTCCTTTATACAAGAGTGCTTTCAGTCAAATTTGGTTACATTCTACTGAACAGTTTTTGAGAAAAAGTACTTTTAATGTTTTTCGATTTTTAGTAATGGTGGCCATACCTGATGGAGGATCAGCATCATTTGTACAAACTTGAAAGCCATTAAAGCCATGATGTTTTTATTTAAGTCTGTTGAGCTGTTTTTAAGAAGAAGTCTTTTGAAGGATTTTCAATAGATATATTTACTGATAGATCAGCATCAGCTGTATAAATTCTAAAGCCCTTTAGGCCAGAATGTTTTCTGTCAAATTTTGTAAAATTCTGTTGAGGTATTTTATTATGCTTTCCATCAACTTTCGTCAAATTCTGTTCTGCAGTTTACGAGAAGTGTTTTAAATGTTTTTTTCTATTTAAGTAATGGTGATCATATTTAAAGGTGAATGTGCATAACTTGTATAAATTGTAAAGCCCTTTATGCCACAATGCATTCATTCAAATTGGTCAAATTCTGTGGAGTGCTTTTGAGAAGTCACTTTTTTTAAAAATCTATTTTTAGAAACTGGCCATATTTGATGGCAATCAGCATCATTTTGTACAAGTATGAAAGCCCTTCATGCCAGGATGGTTTCCATCAAATTTGGTCCAATTCTGTTCTTTGGTTTATGAGATGTAGTAGTTTAAATGTTTGTCATTATTTAGTAATGGTGGACATATTTGGTGATGGACCATCATCATTTGCATTTATTTAAAAACCCTTAATGGCAGAATACTCTGCTAAATATGGTTGAAATTGGTTGATTAGTTTTTGAGCAGTTGGAAATAGTGATGCACAATGGGCAGTGCATACTGGATGTAGGACGGTGGATCAGCATCATTTATATAAACATGAAAGGCCTTCAAACTAAGGCTCTTTCTTCAAAAGTTTGTAAAATTAAAGGTTTTTCAAGATATATATACTGTTTGATAAGAATCATTTGTTCAAACATCAAAGCCCTTCTGTAAAATTAGGTCCAATTCTATGGCATGATTTTTGTGACAAAGTCATTTAAAGGTAATGCTATTTGTAGTAATGGTGAATATGGATTGGCATTATTTGTAAACAAAATGATCAATTGGACCTCATATCACTCACTTAGCTTACATAACCAAACAATTGATCATTTCATTAAGTGGATTTATGTAGTATTGTAAGAACACAACTTATGTAACTATCTTCCAAATTTTATATCATGTTGATTTGACCTATTTAACTATATCTTGATAAAAATTCTTTTTAAAGATAAAGACATAATTAGTATTTACAGTCTCCTTAGCATCTGAGATCAATCAGATGCAAGATCACTTTACTAGTACATGTGCATCTCACTCATTATCAAACTCATCCAAGAGCTTGATGATATGATAAGCATATATTCCAAGTTTGATTAGGATCACATCAGTAATATGGCTTCAAGAGTGTTAACAACCTCAGCGAATATGATGCAAGGTACCTCATTAATATGCATGGTTTTCACTCATTATCAAAGCATCCATGATCTTGATGATATAAGCCCAAATTTCAAGTTTGATAAAAATCAGATTAAAAAAATATGGCCTTCGGTGTGGTAACAAGCTCAGCTGATCAGATGCAAGATTACCTCAATCATTAGCATGGATCGCACTCATTATCGATGTCATCCATTATCTTGATATAAACCCATCTTTCAAGTTTGATCTGAACTGAATTAAAAATATGGTTCCAGAGTGGTAACAACCTCAACCAATCAGATGCAAGATCACCCCATTAATATGCATGTATCTCACTTATAATCGTACTTGTCCAAGATCTTGATGATACAAGCCCATGTTCTAAGTTTGATCCAAATCAGATCAGAAATGCAGCCTCCAGAGTTGTAAAAATGTCAGCCAATCAGATGCAAGATCACTTCATTAATATGTGTGGATTTTGCTCATTAATAAACTCATCTGAGATTTTGATGATATAATCGTATATTCCAAGTTTAATCGAAATTGGATTAAAAATATGGACTCAACAGTGGTAACAAGCAATTGTTAATGGATGAACACTGCATAACAGATTACTGACAATGGATGATGGACAATGCATGATGGATGCAAAACCATACCATAAGCTCAGTGGCCTTACAACAATGTGGGCTAAAAATGTATATCCTTCATGCCAGAATGAATTTCATCACATTTGGTAAAATTCTCTTCCATGGTACATGACAAGAAGTAGTTTTAATGTTTTTCTACTTTAAGTAACAGTGGTCATATTTGATGGTGGATCCATTTCATCCGTATGAATTTTAAAGCCCTTAATGCCAATATGCTCTCTGCTAAATTTGAGTAAAACTGGTCCATTGGTTTTTGTAAAAAGTTGAAAATAGCTCATTTTGACAGATGACGCATGAAAGGCCAGGTGAGCTTAAAAAAACTGACAAAGTCACTCTTATAATAAATACCGTCATGGTTATCTATTACAGGTCACTCATGTAATAAAATACTGTCAAAGTTATCCATGACAAGTCACTCATGTAATAAATAATGTCAAGGTTATCTATGACAGGTCACTCATGTAATAAATACCATCAAGGTTATCTATGACAGGTCACTCATGTAATAAATACCATCAAGGTTATCTATGACAGGTCACTCATGTAATAAATACTGTCAAGGTTATCTATTACAGATCACTCATGTAATAAATACTGTTAAGGTTATCAATGACAGGTCTACCCATGTGGACCATGATGAAATAAGATTTTTTTTCAGAACTGTACATATTTAAACCTGTTTCAGTATCACTGAAATAATGCAAGCACTGTATATAAAGCAAAAAAATGACAACTTCAACTTGTATTATGAACAAAATTCTAGGTTGTATTAAGATCATAAACAATACAGAAATAATGCAACTGAGAAGCTACTGGTACTTAAGATTTTAACCATGATTATGCCTGTGCTATACATAAAGAGTGATATGATGTTTGGCGGAGAAAGGAAAACAATTACTGATAACAAGGACAGAGTCGTAAACAAAGCACTGCATCATCACAATTAAACTGTTCTATCTTTACCCAAATATTATCATGGATTATTTTTATGTCTATTGTCTTACTTATTTATTACCGAAACCTATAAAAACGCCTTGATATATTGAGGAATTGTAACCCATGTTAATCAAATTTCTTTGATTTTTCTTGCATTTCACAGATGTCAGATACATTTTGATTTTTTTTGCATTCCACAGATGTCAGATACATTTTGATTTTTCTTGCATTCCACAGATGTCAGATACATTTTGATTTTTCTTGCATTCCACAGATGTCAGATACATTTTGTTCAATATGACCGATACAGTAGAAATGTGTTCATGGAATACAGATGCCACACTACAGTACCTGTACCTGAAATGACCTAAACACAAAACTTAATTGAATAGATGGATGGATGGATGGATGAATGGATGGATGGATGTATGGACAAAGGTAAAACTATATACCCAACCATTTTAGTTTTGGCACATAAAAGCAGTGTTTTAGTTTTGGCACATAAAAGGAGTGTTTTAGATTTGGCAAATAAAAGCAATGTTTCAGTTTTGGCACATAAAAGCAGTGTTTTAGTTTTGGCACATTAAAGCAGTGTTTTAGATTTGTATGCAACATCTTTAAAACCAATTCCATACTAACCTTGACCTTGTCACTGACACTATGCCATGACCTTGACATTGCATTAAGGCGGAGAATTTCCTTGGGTGGGACATGTTCTAACAGTCTTTCAACAATCAAGTCAGCAGCACTATTTGAAGGAGTGCAAGCTAGGATGTGGGACTTGGGATGGTCTCGATGAATCTGAAATATCATGTACATATTTACTGAGTTACAGACAGAGTTAAAAATATTCTCCTCTTCAGAATGCATTGTCCTCACAATGAATGTAGATTTGCAGATAATGAGTTGGAAATATGACTAATGGAAGTTCTTACAATTATAAATCTATTCAGAGGAAGTGTAATTGTGCAAAGCAACTTCTTTGTACTAAATTACACTACAACAATTAAAAATACATTTAAATCTTTACAATTTTGGTACTTCCTATCGCTAGTTATACCTTCAATATATGAAGATAATTGTTTCAGATCAAAGAAATCTGACCTTAAACCTTAGGATATATTTGGAATACATGTAATTACATGTTTTCAGATGTGTACAACTGAACTTTCCAAAGTAGAAATGTTTCATGTCAGTATACCCCCCCCCCCAAAAAAAATATTATGTTTCATGTCAGAATACTCACAAAATATTAAATTAGAAATGCTTATGTCAGTATCCCCCACAAACATGAAAACACAAATGTTTCATGCCAGTATACCCTCCCAAAACATTAAAATAGAAAAGTTTCATGTCAGTGTACCCCCTAAAACAATAAAATAGAAATGTTTCATGTCAGTATAACCCCAAAAAGCATTAAAATAGAAAAGTTTCATGTCAGTATACCTTCCAAAAACATTAAAATAGAAATGTTCATGTCAGTATACCCACCTAACATTAAAATAGAAATGTTCATGTCAGTATACCCACCTAACATTAAAATAGAAATGTTCATGTCAGTATACCCACCTAACATTAAAAAAGAAATGTTTCATGTTAGTACAAACCCCAAAAATATTAAAATAGAAAGTTTTCATGTCAGTATACCCCCCAAAACATTAAAATAGAAAGTTTTCATGTCAGTATACCCCCAAAACATTAAAATAGAAAAGTTTCATGTCAGTATACCCCCAAAACATTAAAATAGAAATGCTCATGTCAGTATACCCACCTAACATTAAAATAGAAATGTTCATGTCAGTATACCCACCTAACATTAAAATAGAAATGTTCATGTCAGTATACCCACCTAACATTAAAATAGAAATGTTCATGTCAGTACAAACCCCAAAAATATTAAAATAGAAAGTTTTCATGTCAGTATACCCCCAAAACATTAAACTAGAATGTTTCATGTCAGATTACCTCCTAAATTAAAGTAGAAATGTTTCATGTCAGTATACTCCCTAAAATAGTAAAATAGAAATGTTTAATGTCAGTATAACCCCTAAAACATTAAAATAGAAATGTTTCATGTCAGTATACCCCCTAAAACATTAAAATAGAAATGTTTCATGTCAGTATACCCCCTAAAACATTAAAATAGAAATGTTTCATGTCAGTATAACCCCAAAAACATTTAAACAGAAAAGTTTCATGTCAGGATAACCCCATAAATATTAAAATAGAAATGTTTTATGTCAGTACACATCCCAAAAAACATTAAAATAGAAATGTTTCATGTCAGTATATGCCCAACAAAATTAAAATAGAAATGTTTCATATCAGTATATGCCCAACAAAATTAAAATAGATATGTTTCATGTCAGTATAACACCCAATGTTTCATGTCAGTATAACACCCAATGTTTCATGTCAGTATACCACCCAATGTTTCATGTCAGTATAACACCCAATGTTTCATGTCAGTATAACACCCAATGTTTCATGTCAGTATAACACCCAATGTTTCATGTCAGTATAACACCCAATGTTTCATGTTAGTATACCACCCAACAATGCTAAAACAGAAATGTTTCATGTCAGTATACCCTCCTACAATGTTAAAACTGAAATGTATTATGTCGGTATACCCTCCTACAATGTTAAAACAGAAATTTTTCATGTCGGTATACCCCCCAACAATGTCAAAACAAATGCATCATGTCGGTATACCTCCTACAACATTAAAATAGAGATACTTTCATGACTCGCTATGGCACATCCTCACACTTTGTATTATATACTAGTTCCAACCACCAACTTGACCCAGGGATCATAAACAAAAATCCATTACATATATGATGTGCCATTGTGCTGTTTATTACATATTCCCTCCCCCCTGACCCAGAGGTCATAACCGAAAACTCATTATATATATGTGCCCTCATGCCAGGACTGCCAGTTTCAAGTTTGGTAAAAAAAAAATATTAAAAAATATACATGAAACTGCAATTTTGTGTATTTGACCTCTAACCCCCTCCCAAGAACCCCAGAGGAGAGGCACATAAACCATACCCCTCTTGCTGATGATTTTGAAATGGGTAACTTCTGTACCAACTTTGGTGAATTTCAATCCAATGGAGATGTAGTTATAGACAGATGGATGGAGAGACAGAAGGTATCACAATGAACTCTATAAAACATGGGGATAAGTCAAATCTGTGACAGCATTACAGTAGTTTGTGGCAGATGATAAGTCAAATCTGGGACAGCATTACAGTAGTTTGTGGTAGATGACTTACATCACATCATTTTTGAGGCTGCATTGTTTACATGTATAAATGGCTTAGTTTAGTTTACTGCCGGTAAATGTATATAAAATCGGTAACCATGTAAACAAACATGCACATGGTACATCTGGTCTTAACAGATATGCATGTCAACATAGTATGTTGAGTTTGCATTATATATTTTTTCACCAGTACTTATATGTAGCAATAGGAATAATATCATGATGATAATAAGGATGTTTGTACATAAACTGTCAGAAACTGTATACTCAATAAATGTCTTAATATGTGCTAAAAGCTGTACAGCAAATGAAACTACCACAAGCTGAACATGGTACAGTATGCATGTTATAATAAAGCTTTAAGCCTAATGTGCAGATTAGAGGAAAGGCTGCATTTTTAATTGGATTGATTCAACGACATCATTTTGGTTACTATATACCATATACAAGATCAGACATTTTCTCAGTCAATTTAGAAATAATCTGTCAACAAATTTTCACTAGTGATTGGGGTGGAGAGACAGGAAAGGTGGGCAATGATTCCAGAGAAAAGCATGAGAACAGGCAGATTTATTAAACTTGCAAACAGTGTATAACCAAATCTACTGGCATAATCTGGGTCTATTCTGTTTGCTTGAAATCATGAATCAGAGCACTAGATAAGAACTTTATAAACTGAGTATTTTACTCTCTGCTTTGGAGCCAATTGGATTTGTAAAAATCTGATGAGACATTTTGTGAACACTGTAAAGCACAACTTACAATACCAGACTGAGTATTAATCATCAAGATGTGAATTGTGCCTCTTAAAATGTATCAAATAGCTTTGTGATCAAGACTAATTCTAGTGATCAAGACTACAATAATTATGGTGCATTCAATTATATGACTCTATCTGACTGAGTCTTCTCCCAGTGATCAAGTACTATTATTTCAAATGTACATAGAACATCTGGAACTTGTCCCAATAGCTTAGTTTATACTGACTGAATGCATAATTATAAAGCATTGACTGTGCTTATGGCAGAAGAAATATGATGCACCTATGCATCATCTAGAAATTGATGGCATGATATGCATTACAACACAAATCAAATGCAATGATGCATATCACTCTATCTATTGGCTTGTAGACTTCAACACAATGTACATCATGATATTGAACTTGTGATATGCTATCAAAATGCAGAACATGTTCAAGTCTTCAAGCATATTAAATGTCTTATTGACCATTACTATATTGGAAATTTCCCGACATTAGACTGGTATATAATTTGTAGACAGCAGGTACTCCACAGTGATGTACCCTTGTACCTCTATTAACAATACCTGTCATGTGGATTAATTGAAGGTGTTGTCAATAGGCAGCAATAAAAACAGCTGACATGCTCTACAACTTATGATTACTCAGTGTGATATACCTGAAGACTTGATACAGACAATTCACGTTCTTAGTAAAGTGGATTAGCTTGTGTTATATCAAGTTTTAAACACATGTATACAGGTTATTTATCTTTGCTTTCCCTTTTCCAGTAGGCTAAACTGGGCTGACATTTGTTTGTGATAAAGCTGTCAACATCTCAAACATGTGAGTTTCACAAGCTCTTGTTGTATCGTTTTATTCAATGGCAGATTTCCCCTTGATAACTTCATTTTGGACATAGTTGGTTCAGCCTTCCTACCCTGAGCATCATTACAATTAATGCTATTCCATATTAAATTCTTGAACCAGTCTAAGTGATTTTGGCTCATTTACATATTGAGGGCAATCATCACCATATTTAGGGTTGTATTATCAAAATCACTTCTAGCATTTTTTATGGAAAATATGGATTATCATAAAGATTTTCTGAAGTAAGATAATATCAATGGATGTATATCATTTTGGTGATACAGCCAGTTGTCAAAAACACTCTATGTTATGAAACAATATCAATATTAGAACTGGCTCCAATATGTTAGGGGTTTTTTTTTGGGGGGGGGGTAAAACTAATTTTAATGATGTAATACTTACATGTTGCTATTGCATAGCTGGTACTTTTCCGAGAGGAAAATATCTCGACCGTATGAAAAAAATTCGTCCTCCCATTAGGGTGAACCAGAAAATTCCAGAACTCTGGATCGCCCCTGGGACACTATGCACATATTGCCCATGCATACTGACTCTTCATTCTTTTTGAGGTAGCAGCCTAACTTAGTGGGACATCCATGCAGGGCAGGAGGAGGGAATCTAGCAATAGCAACAGGTAGGTATTACATCATTAAAATTAGTTCCCCCCCCCAAAAAAAAAACAAACTACATTTTAATATCAGCAATACCATACCTGTTGCTTTTGCATAGCTGAATTAGTCACTTTGGTGGGAGACTGATGATCACATAACTGGCAAATAAAAAACAAACAAGGAATACTCACCCTCATTGAAGAGCAGGAGACTACTGCAGGATGGAATCCACATGGGTCACTTTCTGAGTGATGACAATTGGGCCCAGTGAGAAAATGCCTTCACTTTGATGGGCTAACGACCAAAGGTGAAAAGAGAAAGTAGTGTGAGAGTGCCAAAATACAGCTTTCATCATATCCTCCAAAGATGAATGAGTTAGAAAGGCCCATGAGGTAGCAATGGCTCAAACCTCATGAGCTTTAATCTTCATGAAAGACAGGTCCTTATTAGGACTGGTTAGCTCTCTTGATAGTTAATGCAATCCACCTAGAAATGGTGGAAGCTGAAATATCATCTGAGCCTTTAATGGGGAGGAAAAGACACTTTCTACACTTCCTTCTCCCTTTAGAGTCTGCCAAGTAAAGACGTAGAGCCCTAACTGGACATAAAAGTCTATCTTGATAATCCCAGCACAGATACATCTGAGACTGGGGATTTCAATCGAGAGTGGAGCAACTGATGGAAGCTGGTTTTTTGTTAAAAAAATCTGATTGGCAAAGGAGTGAAACTGACTGATAATTCCCAATGAACATTATACAGCCCTGTTCTATGGATAGGGCATGAAGCTCACTACTTCGTCTCGCAGATGCTAAGGCGAGCAAGAAAACAGAGAGTTTGCCCCACAAAGTTGCTCCAAACAGGAAAGAATTTTTGAGTCACCAGAACATGAAGGTTTGGGACACAGGTCACTGGGCAAGAGGAACTCCTCCTCCTCTGCCTCCTTAACCGACGGATGAGAGGGGGCAGGGGACCAAGAGGGAGAGTGTACTATATCGGCCTGTTCTGTGTCAAACTCGTGCACATCGACGAGGACAGAAATTATGTCTTTGTCCTGCTCTCTCTCCTGCGAGGTAGGACTACGTGACCCAATGTCTCTCTGTTGCGGGGAAGACTTGGGGAGAGGAGGAACTTGAACCGGTAACTCCTCCCACGGAGATAAGATAACGAACTGTTCTCAGCAGTGGACTCAGCAGGTGGGTTAGGGCAATTCTCCACCCACGTAGAGCATTTGGGGGAAGAAGGTCTACCCCCCTCCCTCTTTTCCAACCCATCCTCATAAGACGATGTAAGTCCATGACCTGCAGTCATGACCTCACTATCCTGTGGCCAAGGTCCAGAAATCCATGGCTGCATGTAGGGAAAGGACCAATGACGTCCCTGTGATGGAAGGCCCCACATCCCATAGGTATTTAGAGGGATAATACAGAAGGAGGGGATGCTCATCTGATCCCCTTCCCTAATCTGGCATCTGTAAGCCGATTCCCAGTCCCCCACAGGAAGAAATGGCAGTATGTAGAGAGGGGGGTGGATTCCTATCCCTGTACCATAGGGATTACATAGCTGGTCACCTGGCCCCAGTGCCTTGGCAAAGACCTGACAGATTTAGATCTGAACTCTCCCCTTACCAAGGGAGCTAAATCCCACTGTTGACAACAGGCCCTGGGAACTGAAAGGGTGCTGCTACCCCCGTTACTATGGGGGGGGGGGCGACACTACTGACTTTCACCCCGTACCAAGCTGTAGGTCGGTAGAGGGTGCTGCTCCTCCAACACAGGAGGATGGCAGGGGATGTATGTCTTACTCTCTGTCCTTCTGGATGAAAGAGGGAGCTACTCCTCCCCAAAAGGAGGTTGCAACTCACTCTCTGTCCTAGTGGAAAAGAGAGGGTGCTGCTCCTCCCTCTCAAGAGGATGTGACTTGCTCTCTGCCCTCAGAAAATGGAGAGGGTGCTGCTCCTCCCTAACGGGAGTGAGCAACTCACTCTCCACCCATTTATAACCTCCCTTGGGAGGGGGCACACTAACCCTAAGAGTCTCCGGACAAACTTAGGTAATCCTTCTCTGAAACAGGAGGGACCCCAAAAACTCTCAAGAAGACAAGGATACCTTATTCCACGCTTTATTGGTGCATCTACTCTCGATGAGATCCCAGACCTCGTCTGACCGACCATAGGCTACAGAAGGGACAACCATCTGTCCTCTTGCAGTTTGTGCAATATAATCAAGTGGGGTGTGTCCCAGGGAGATTTCCTGTGACAACACTTACCCACACCTAGCTTAGACATTGTTCCTGTAAAAGAGAGCTGAAAAGAAGATTTTTTATACAAAATTTCTACGCAACAAATAGTATACTCAGGGTAATGCATGGACTAAGTCTACACTAATATAATAATTTCAGCGAGAAGTCACCTTACTTGGGTGTTTTCACAAGATTAAATGCTAAAAAGGAAGCAATGCTAAGCTCAGAACAGAAAAATGCCATATAAACAAGCCAACCAGGCCTAAAGAAAGCTAGGGACTACTAAATTAGCAAACAACCAGTAGGTTACAATTGCAAATTAATAATGGAAGAAAATACAGGAAGGCTATCCAAAACTAAAACTGACAGAGAACCTGTGTTTAATAACCAAGCACAAGATATAAAGGTAAAAAGTGGTTTGCGACCTGCTTACCCCATACAAAATTAGCACAATTCACGATATAGGTAAGGTGAATTAAATGATTCATAAGGAACAATAAAATGGATAAAGGCAAGTCCGTAGACTGCAATTATGTAAGGATAGGGAAATTTAAACAAAATACCTACCCTTGGCAACAAAAAGTACAACCAAATTTGAAACAATAACACCCTGTGAAGAGGTAAAAAGAAAAGAAAATGCCAAGCCATACACCATGTGTACAGAAAAAATGTTAAAAACTTTCAAGAGAGTTTAATCAAACAGTGATAAAACTCGATCAGGATATAATCCTAATGTTTAAAAAGAATAAGCACACACAAGAAATAGTAATTCGCTTGTTTATCCATGAAGCAGCAGCTAAATCTTCTTGACATAAACAATGTTGGATATTATATGTAAACCAAGAAAAGAATGGAGCGGCAGTATGCTTGGGCAATATGCGCGGGGTGTCCCAGGGGCAATCCAGTATTCTGGAATCTTCTGGTTCACCCTAATGGGAGGATGAATTTTTGTCATAGTCATGGTATTTTCCTCCCGGAAAAGTACCAGCTATGCAATAGCAACAAGTATGGTATTACTGATATTAAACAGCATTTTACATACATTCGTCCAATTCTAATCTGGGTAACATTCATAGATAAGTTTCTAGCAATGATTAAGACATTCTGGGCTTGTATCAACTGATTTTGTTAATTCTTTACTCAAACAAATTAAGCAACAAAAAACTGTATCTGCCATGGTTCATGAACTTTTGCAGAGTTTACAGAAATGAAAGTATTGTAATTATATCATTTAGGGCTGGTTGACACTTATCACCAATGGTAATACATGTACATAATGAACAGACTGATGTAGTTTTACAAACAAAAAGTAAACACCATAAATGCAACTAGAATTCTTTTTTTTGTAAAAGAAAACACTGAAACATTATTATGAAAGTATTGTTTATCAGTAAGAAAGCATATAATACAACCTAGTTTACCTAGACCACTTCCAACCAGCAATGAACTTGCTGGGTGCATTGATACACAATCCTGACAATAAAGATATTAATTTTCTGGACAGAATATTCAGGAAAATTGATAACTCATCAGTATGTGAATTATTCATACAGAGGGAAAAGTATTTATTTTTTAATATCTGGACAGTTAGGTACATGAATTATTTGGACAGAGAGAAAAGTAATTATTTTAAATATCTAGATAGTTAGGTACAAGAATTATTCAGACTGAGAGAAAAGTATTTATTTTTTAATATCTGGATAGTTAGGTACATGAATTATTCGGACAGAGAGAGAAGTATTTATTTTTTATTATCTGGATTGTTAGGTCAATGACGGAGATTTTAGGATTCTACCTTTTCACTTTTATTATGAAATATTGTTGAAAATGGTCAGTCAAATTTAATGCTTCAAATTCTCACATTCAGAGGGGTCTGTTTCAATGCCAACCACAATTAAATATGAACTTAATTAAATCACAAATATAAACATAGATTGCAAGTTATTATGGCTTAGGTGAGTAAAATTTCTAAACTGACAAAGGCATTTTTTCAAGTACTTTATCACAATCAAATTTTAGTTAGACTGATAAACATGTGGCACTATATAGCCAGTTCTGTGTTGATGCACCATTAAACCCTATACACACATATATACTAATAAAAGCACTAAGATTAGTCAGAATAATCAGCCACAACTTATATATAATTTAAAAAAATAAGTGCCAATTTTAAGGCAGAATCCAAGAGTGGTTTTCATGGTATCTTCAGTAAAAAAATATATTTACATGATCTGTAATAGTGGCTTACCTAACATATGCACAGTATTTAACAAGAAATATGCAAAACTTGCAGTAAAGTAGCACGATGATATACTTTTTTCAGTCATTTGCATAATCCCTCTTTCTATTCCACAAATACCCTCACCTAACTCCAAGAAGATGGAAAAAATTGACAACTATAGTCAGCGTCCAATCCATTATGAATCATACCCCACCTTCAACCTCTAAAAATATTTACCTGGCACAATTACAATCTTGCTGAAAATTATGTTACCACTTCATACCTTACAAATTTCAAATCATACCTTGTTCTGTCTGCGCAAACTTTTGAAGTTTGGAAAAATATAGTCATCATCAGTGAGTACCATGATCAATCCTTGCTATTTTTAGGAGATAGAGCAGTCTAATGTACATGCAGAGCCACAGGGGTTAGATGCAGACACTCAAACAGGTAAAAAAAATGTCAGTACAAATTTAATACTGTATTCACCATGCAGGATATTTACCACTATAACAGCTACAATTAAAATAAAGAGTGACGAAACCACATGTATAAAACTGTCTGAATCATAAAAATGTTATGTTCTTAGACCATAGACTTTTTATCCTTTTTTTATTATATGCCAAACATTCCACAACAATACAGTCTGAACTGCTTTACACGTGTTGTGTTGAATATTGTGCAAACTTTAGGTAGACCACTATTAAAGACTCCATGCCCCATTCCTTATTACCCTAGACAAATCCATAAACTTATACAAATAAACAAGTAGAATCACAGACCATTCTTTTATCTCAAACACACAAACAGTTATGGAAAAACTTGTGCCACTGATGAAATGAAGACAGTAATATGTCACTTTCAATTCCTTTCAAAGTCTAAAAGAGTAAAGATCAGACAAGTACAGTTTCTTCAGTTTCTACCAACCTGTTTCATAGCCTCCACAATAGTGACCGTTTTGCCTGTTCCCGGAGGTCCAAATACAATATATGGGGCAGGGCGGCAAGTCCAGGCTTTAATGTTTTGTACAGCACACTTCTGTTCAAGATTCTGTTCAATATGACTGTTGAAGAGCCTAATAAAAGCAATGACAACAATGCAAAATACATTTATATATAACAGTATATTTATAGCATTAAAGGCTATAACATCAATAATGAAAACTAATACATCTTGATCAAAAATAAGCTGTAGGGGTATATAAAAAGCCAAAGTATTGGGAAATGGTAAACTTAAAAATCAACAATCTTCTTTTTAAGTTCCTATTTAAAGATACTTAATATTTATAACTCTTGACATGCAGCTGATTCTATTCTATGTAAAGTGCTTGAAAATGTTAGAATCTACACAACTTTATCTGACCTCTAACAAAATGATGCTCATATAAAATGAAGAGGGAAACAAATTCTACCAAGTAAGCAACGAATTACCTGATATTTGGGTCAGGTCTCTTGGTAATGTCAATCATACTTCTTTCTGGAAATAGCAACCTCTCTAAGCCTTCCTCAATAGCCAGCTGACAGGCTCGATGTTGGAGTCGCAATGGCAGCCAATTGAACACAAACCTCACGTTGAACTTCATGTTGTTCACAAACATGTTCAACAGGCTGAAGTATTTGCAACAAGACTTTCCAAATACTACATAATTTAAAACATATTTCACTCTGCATCATATTTAAATAAAATCTGAATTTAGAATATTAAAAAGTGTATGTACCTGACCAATTTTATATCTCCAGTTCTCTATTAAACCTCATCGACAATAATAGGTTCAGTCAAATTGATCTTTGTTTTTACAACAAAAAAAACAATCAGAGGCAAATACATACACACATACAGTGAAACTTTTTTCTTAACAAACTCAAATTATTTAGCAAATTTTAGGATACTGTAAAGTACTAAACTACATCCAAGTCATTAAGAAATTCATTTAATTTTTACAATGCATAACAAAGTTAATTTCAAACTAAAAATTTAATTTGCCCTTTAGAGTTCTAAATAAATGTGTTCCACTGTAATTTATACAAATAAAAGTATGTATGTAAGTAAGAGTATAAGTATAGTGTATACAAGTAAGAATATAAGTATAATGTATATAAGCAAGAATATAAGTATAATGTATATAATTAAGAGTATAAGTATAATGTACACAAGTAAGAGTGTAAGTATAATGTATATTAGTAAGAACATAAGTATAATTTATATAAGTAAGAATATAAGTATAATGTCTATAATTAAGAGTATAAGTACAATGTATATAAGTAAGAGTATAAGCTTAAGGTATATGAGTAAAACTATACATATAATTTATATAAGAGTATAAGTACAATGTATGTAAGATTATAAGTATAATGTATATAAGTAAGAGTATAAGTATAATGTATGTAAGTAAGAGTATAAGTATAATGTATATAAGTAAGAGTATAAGTATAATGTATATAAGTAAGAGTATAAGTATAATGTATATAAGTAAGAGTATACATACAATGTATATAAGTAAGAGTATAAGTATAATGTATATAAGTAAGAGTATAAGTATAATGTATATAAGTAAGAGTATAAGTATAATGTATATAAGAGTATAAGTATAATGTATATAAGTAAGAGTATAAGTATAATGTATATAAGTAAGAGTATAAGTATAATGTATATAAGTAAGAGTATAAGTATAATGTATATAAGTAAGAGTATAAGTATAATGTATATAAGTAAGAGTATAAGTATAATGTATATAAGTAAGAGTATAAGTACAATGTATATAAGCAAGAGTTTAATCCATGACTGCACATAAACATCAGGTAATTACCTCAAATCAAATCCAAGAGCAACTTCATCTTGATGAACTTCATGTACACAGCCCTGATACTCCTTAAGGCTTAGTTTTCCATCTGACTGACAGATCCTCACATACAGCCAGTCACCTTTCAACACTGAGGGTCTGTTTTCAGCTAGCCCTGGGACCTGGTGAAATACAGGAATTTGGTAAAATTATTCCAGTATAATTTTTCTAACACATGGTGGGAATGAGAATGAAACAGAAAAGTATCAAACAAGAATAGTAAATGTGAACCCTACACAATTTGAAAATGATTTGTGAAAGAGATACACATACAATATAAATTCAAAGGTGATATGGAACACATATAAAGCCCATTAGTTTGACACTAACTGTAGTCAATAGAAACATCTCATAAACCCAGTTGATGACATAAGAGATTTTATTTTGGAATCACTTTCAAAAAACTGTTTTAATTTATGCTGTCCTATTCAAGTGGAGGCAGGATAAACTGATGTTAGATAAAATAGACTCAAATATGTCTTTTGCAATTAAGTAGTCAGAAACAAAAGAAAGCTGAACTGACTATAGGGTCATGCAGATGGTGCAACCATACAATTGTAAGCAAGGTCTTATTTCGGGTTGAAATGATAACACTCGCTTGTTAGTTGTGGGATTTATTGTCAGATGAAATGGTACGAGATAAACCTTACCAGACTCGAAGGGTATAATTGTTTCGAATTATATTCAATCCGTTGTCTTTCACTTGCGTGAAAGACAAGTGCTTTTCTTATTCACGAATATTACTGCTCGAGATGTTGTCCGTCTAAGAACCAGAGTAGGAATGCCAGAGGATTTTGTTAGTTTGGCGGGGAATCGATGTTAATACTCATGAAGCCCGGGAATCATGCATCGCGATCAATCCCTCACTCGCTCACTCACTCATGACGAACACGCACATTGGTATACAACACAAGTCCCGGGTCACATACTCCCTCCCTATGTGTAAATGTCTCCTGACATTTAGCAAATTTGAGCTTGCTGCGTAAAAAGTACAAGAACAAATAACCCTGCGGAACTATACTTCAAGTCTTTTGAAAAAAATAGAAAAAACTATTAATCATACATATGAAATGATTATGAATACAGAGCTTAATAAGTTTACTCTCCCTGCAGACAATACATAAAACTACTGAAATTGGAATTGCAACTAATTATTTAAAATAATAACAACTGAATTGTCGTCCTAAAATATACTTACTGTATTTAATTTACATTAATTGGACTATCAGTAACTCATACGTAACAAACAGTTTGCGAATACGCCCACTGGCCAAGCCGGTCGGGTGGTTTTCGGTCTCTGGTTGAACGCCTCAGCGGTTGCTGGCCTAAATCTTCCTGTGGTGTCATTGGGCTTAGGATCAACCTCACAGACTGGCGGTCCGGGTCTCCCTGTAACATGGTAGGGCTTCGAACTGACCTTTCGGCAGATATCTCTGGGGGACTGAACTGAGTACTCTCATGCGAGACATGAGAGGGAGTAGAAAAATGACTCGTGGGTTCACTTAAACTACTGCCATATTGCCTAGACCTACTGGTTTGAATGTTTACGCTTTCAAGAGGCTGGCTAATATGGGGATCGATAATAGATGGTGATCTACTATCAGGGGCACTTCGTGTAGAGTGTTCACAGAATTGAACATTCTCCTTCCCAGCCCAACCGGGTCGTCTGTGTGGTATCACATACCGGTCGGTGTCCGAGTCAGAACTCGAAGATTCAGAACTCGACTTTAAAGGGGTAGCTTTTGGTACACCCAGTTTCTTCTGAACCAGTTTCATGGGGACTGGGTCACAAGGAAGGTAGTCAAACGGCAAAAGCATATTACGATGCAACGTGCAAATAGATTTCGAACCCTCGACCCTCCTTACCTTGTACACAGGTATATCTAAATTGGGGATTGATATCACCTGATATACATCCTTGGACCACTTGTCTGCTAATTTCTGTTTCCCTTTTAGTCCAACATTGCACACTAGGACTTGGTCCCCTACTTCAAGTTTGGACTCTCGGACCTTTTATCATACTGGGCCTTGTTCTTAGCATGGCTATTGCTTGACTCCCTCGCTGCGGCCGTGTAAGCAAATTGGAGACGGTCTTTCAGTTTTTCTGCATATGTGTGAGGCTCTGCAGCAGCCTCGCCACTATCTGGTGTAGTGCCCAGATAGGCGTCGACCGAAAGCCGGGGGTGCCACCCAAACATAAGAAAATGGGGCGAGAATCCGGTGGAATCATTCTTGGTAGCATTATATGCATGGACTATTGGAGCAATGTAAGATTTCCAATCTTGTTTTTGCTCTTCCTCCAATGTCCCTAGTATTTTTAAGAGTGTTCCATTGAAACGTTCGCAGGCACCATTCCCCTGTGGGTGAAACGGGGATGAGCAAGACTTCTGTATGTTCGTTAATTTGCATAGCTCCTTTATAACTGCACCCTCGAAATTATGTCCCTGGTCACTGTGAAGTCTTTCTGGGAAACTGTAATTTTCGAAAGAAGTGTTCATAAAGGGCTTTAGCGGTAGTCTGAGCTGTCTGCTTGCGGCAAGGAACAGCCTGAGCATACCTGGTGAAATGATCAGTTATCACCAAGATATTCTCAAACCCTCCCTTAGATCGCTCAAGAGACCAAAAATCTATGCAGACGAGCTCCATCGGGCGAGTGGTGTAAATTGGGGTTAATTTGGCCATTGCCCTAACCGGGGTCTTTCTACGTATGCACCGTTCGCAAAACTCCACCTTACGATTCACGTCCTTCTCCAGACCCGGCCAATAAAATCTTTGCCTAGCTAACCAGAGTGTTTTCTCCTTGCCCTGATGACCCATATCGTTGTGAATACCTCTCAAGGCTAGGCTCAAGTATGACTCTGGGATCACGAGCTGTTTGATCGATTGACCATCAAGAGAAGTGGTCCTGTAGAGAACGCCATTTTCAACTTCAAGGCGGTTCCATTAGCGGAGAAATGTTTGCACAGACGCATTTTCTCTACGGAGATCCTCCTCCCTTGGCCGAAAACGCTTACTCTTGAGGTCAATAACTTTCGCTAGAGTTTTATCAGTCAACTGTTCTCTGTCCCACTTGATGTTATCAAAATGTTTAGATGGAAACACCTCATCGGCCGAATGAGGCGCCGGATCATCTGAAATACTCCCAATCAAAGGTACAGAGACAGTGGCTGCATGGCAAATGGCTTCCACCACGCCTGGGAACATTTGTGGTAAATGCGAGAGACTGTCGGCATCAATGTTATTTTTGCCAGCTCTATACCCGATGGAAAAATTTTAGTTTGCTAGAGTCACAACCCATCTATGCCCTGTAGCGTAGAGTTTTGCCGTTGAAAGGACGTATGTTAACAGGTTGCTGTCCGTGACCACCTCGAAGGATGAACCTAAGAGATAGTCATGGAATTTATCCGTCACAGCCCAATTAAACGCCAAAAATTCGAGCTTGTGAGCCGGATAGTGCCGTTCACTGGGTCTCAATCCACGACTCGCGTAGGCAATGACTCTTTTCACATCATCTTGCTCTTGATATAGGACCGCTCCTAAGCCACTAGCATCCATATGCACGATAAATGGTTTAGTATAGTCAGCAAATGCTAAGATCGGGGTAGTGGTCAACTTGTCTATAAGAGTTGCAAAGGCTGTTTCTTGGGCAGTGCCCCAAGTCCAAGGAGCTGTTGGTTTGTCTTTGGACTTATTCTTTCGAGACGCTTTGGTCGTGCCATGGTCCTCTAATAGAGCATTTAATGGTTGTGATATCTGCGAGAATCTCTCGACAAAGCGGCGATAGTACCCTGCGAACCCTAAAAATTGACGTAGCTCCTTAATGTTTTTAGGTTTTTGCCAATTCCTAATCGCAGCGGTTTTCTCTGGGTCAGTCTGTATACCTCCCTCAGATATAACGTGACCCAGATACACGACTGAGGACATGAACAACTCACATTTAGAGGGTTTCAGCTTAAGACCGTGCTGACGTAAGCGTGCGAACGCTGCCTCCAAACGTTCCATGTGCTCATCGAACGTCCTGGAGAAAATGAGAATATCGTCTATGAAAATGAGGCACTCTTTGAGGTGCATTTCTCCCATGCATTTCTCCATAAGACGCTGAAAAGTAGCCCCAGCTTTGCACAGACCAAAACTCATGCGGCTCGCTTCATAAAAGCTGAGCGGACCCACCGAGATGGCTGTATATTGCTTATGTTCTTCCTCCATCTCAACTTGCCAATAGCCTGACCTTAGGTCCAGCTTGGAGAAGAACTTGGTCCCTTGCAATACATCGACCGTATCATCAAACCGTGGAAGCATATAAGCATCCTTCCGAGTCTTTGCATTGAGGGTCCTGTAGTCTATACAGAAACGTAGGCTGTTATCACGTTTCCGGACCAACACAACATTAGAGGAGTAAGGACTATCAGATTTCCTGATTGCACCAGCATCTAACATTTCCTTAATATGCTGACGCACCTCCTCATACATCCCAGGGGGTATTCTCCTGTATGGCTGTTTGAAAGGCTTATCGTCATCAAGCACTATCTTGTGTTTGATGAGACCAGTCTTACCCAAGTCTGTGGGCCCCCTTGAAAATATGCAGTCCCATTTGCCCAATACTTGCCTGAGTCTATCCAGTTGCTCCGGGGTCAGATTTTCGATATTGATCTTAACCTTCAGATCTTCCAGAGGAGAATGTCCACTGTCTTTGGACATGCTGGGGGTAAAATCAGAAGCTAAGTTGTCAACAACTTTGACTTCACTTATCTGGCATATATCAGATTTGGGTCTTATCGTCACACATTTGGCGGACATATTGCAAAGTTTAATCTGAACCTTGGAATATGACCCCTTTGGATCAATCCTGATCACCCTTGGGCAGACCGTAAACTGTTTAGAGTTTCCCAAGTTCTCTGTAACTGCTTCTGCTATATGAGCATCAACATTGCGGGCAATGCCGTTGATAGTAATGGTTTCATACGGCGCAACGTTGATAGTATGCGTATTGGTAGATCTTACTGTAAATGACTTGCACTCAATGCTATCAATAGCAATTTTCCATGTATCTGGAATTCTATCTGTAGGAGGATTATCAATCATGTAATCCCTACATAAACGTATGACATTTGTTCCAATAACGACAGAACAGGTACTGTTGGACTCTGTATCTGGTACAACTAAAATGGGGAAACTGAGTTCAAAATCAGAAAAAAACGGCATTAAAATCGGGTACTCAATGTATCCCAGATAACTCAGAAAAGAGCCATCTGCAATAGTCACTTTGAGACCAAGCGATTCAAGAGAGTGAAGCACTGGCTTATCACTAAGCGACAAATAAAAACTATTCGATACGGTAGTCACCATGGACCCACTGTCAACAAGGGCAGTAACTGGAACATTGTTCAAATAAACAATACTAGTGTTGGAAGAACCAACCAAGCGCTGAAATAGCGTATTCTGGCCTTTAGGATGGTTACCGACACCCGTATGGACATCTACATAGGCGGTTACTCTTTTTAACTGCTGCACTCCTCTACCATAGTCATGCCCTCGGTTGCCGTTACCTCGGTTACCGTTTCCCCGATTTCCCCGGTAGTTGTCGTGGCCTCTATTGATGTAGTGGCATCGGTTGTTTTCGTCGTCATTTTGGCCCTGTCTTTTGCTGTTATCCTAAACTTTGTTAATTCCAGTCAGTTCTCTGAGGAGTATCGACTGTTCATGCAGCTGTTCAGCAAGAGCGTTGATTCGAGTCCTAATCTCTCTTCTGTTTGTTGGATCCTTAAGTCGAAATCTCGATCTACCTTGCATCTCTCGTGGCCGCTTTCTACCATGGGCTGGTGGTGCACTTTCTTAGGGGGGATTGGGCCGGCGTCCTTCGGCAAGTTCAGCTGCTTGTCAACCATCATAATTTCTCGTAGTAACTCGTCATAGTTAGTGATGGAGTCGAACTTATGGTGAGTGTGGCTCTTAAGTAGTTCACTCCTCAGTGAAGACCAAAACTTCTGTCTGAGGAGGCCATCCTTATCCTCTTCTCTGATGTGGCCCGCTTCGATCGCAGTCTGGAGAAGTGTCTCCAGCCTGCAACCAAAGGTAGTCACCGACTCCCCTTCTCTCTGGAAAGAGTTGAAAAACTCTTGCATAATCATGCCTTGAGTTGACATATCTCCAAAGGCAGTATCTAGGCGCTTCAATATGGCTTCAATGGATGCTTTCTCGCCTAATGCTATGAGGGTATGTCTCGCCCTGCCCCGCAGAGACCGTCTGATAGCCTGAATCATGATTGTTGGGGGATATTCAGGTATAAGGCATTTCACCTCGAATCTCCACTCATAGTATGTGACGTCACCTGTCTGCGTGGGTTCGTCCCCCGAAAAAAAGGGGATCTTTGGTACTACGGCGGAAGTGGGTGGGGTGGGTGTAGCATTGGTTGTGGGTGAAGTACCCTGAGAACCACCAAATAGTGCTGAAGCACCTAATATTTGGACCTTAGGCTTGATGTCCATACTGGATATACTAAGCTGCCTGGGCGAGCCTCTCCCAATACCTGCAATTGGAGTGCTTTGCAACACAGGGGTAGGTGGGGGTATACAAGATTTGGCTGGGGTTACAACAGGTTTAAGTGGCATTCAATGCCTGTATCATCTCCATATCTGTCATGGGGTTCTTACCTGTAGCCATCATGAAGAGAGGTCTAAAAAATCGCGCGTATATCTGATCACAACAAACAAATCGCACAACCGCGATTGGTTGTATAACCATAATTCAGGATAAAAAATCAAACTATTTTACCAACGATAAAAAAAATCAATAATGGTATACGTTTCCTCAAGGTGGATATCAATGTCACTAAAAATTTACTTTATGTATTGAAATATGCTAAAAAGTTTAAATAGCTCCCTAGAAACTGTCTGGCACGCCTGACAATCTTACACGCAAGCTTGCACATATAATAAACATATAGTGATGTATTAGATAGGGAGGTCAGAGAACTGTCTTGTCAAGTCAACGACACTTCAATAAAGTAAACAGAAAGTAAACATACACATATTAATGATAATTGCTATAATGTCATTGAAATGTCCATTGAATTAACGCAAAATTCTATTTGGGTATTTGAGTAACTGTTATGTATGATGTTTATATAATATTATAAATATTTTAGGAAATTATAAACGTTTCTTTACTTTAATATTTGCTTAAATCTTTATGTTTATCAGGAAAAACATGTTTAACTAGTGTCCTTGAATTAGGTTGTTTTGATCAATATGTTTTCTCAATTTGAAGGTCAAGGTTGATTTTTGTTTACAAGTAAAATTCCATTAAGATGACACATGTTCTAGAACATTCTGTCATGTGACCAATCTTTATATATGCCATGTTTGGTGGACATTTATTCAGTTTTGACATTACCATCAGTCTTGTAAAGAGCTATTACAGTTGTGAAAATTCATTACAAATTCTAAGATAGGAATTATTTTAAATATTCATTGGATTATAACAGTGCTCATAAACTTTTGGATTTTGGATTTTTAATTAATAATTTTGGAATTTAACTGAACTTATTCAGAGATTTTGGAATACTTCATTTTGACATCAGCACATCAAGATTTCTAGTACATCAGGACTTTGGAGACCATTAGCACATCATAACATTCAAGGACACAGCCGTGAATTCGGAACATTCTATATTTAGGACTTGTGATTAGAACAATCATTCTTATTGGATTATTAGGATTTCAAAACACATTACTGTAAGTGACCTTTTGATTTTTCATTTTAATTATCTAGTAATAAATTGCTTGTTGATTTTTTACTTGATTTGTTGGTTTCACTTTCTTTCTGTTACATTTTTCTTAGACCATAGAGTCGTAACAGAAATAAACAAGTCTTTGCATTTGCTAACGATTATGCTTTGACTTGTTATAGCCAATATGTCAACTGGCTGAACTCGATTTGACAGTGTGATTCCTATGTTGCATATAATAAGTGGGTCAAACCGTGCTGCTACCACGTGTTGGACTAAAAAATAAACTGTAAAAGAAATGTTAGCGATAAGCGCAACTATAGAATTAGAACGACATGACTATTACATGCAAGCGACTAACGATATTGAATAAGTGAACAAAAATAGATTGAAAATAAAACTTACAGCATTTCCAAATCCAAGAGTCCCTCCTATCACACTAACTTAACAAATAACACGGAACACAAAACAAACATTACTCTGTGTCCTATATATTGTATATATGTAGAAAGTATGTACCCGGATACTCCACAATATGTGCACAATTTTCCTTTTCGGGTCCGAAACAGAACACTAAATCACTTGGAAGCCATGCTGGAAGTTTCCAATTGGACTCCTTTTCGGGTCCGGAACAGAACACTAAATCATTTGGAAGCCATGCTGGAACTTTCCAATTGGACTCCTTTTAGGGTCTGGAACAGAACACTAAATCACTTGGAAGCCATGCTGGAACTTTCCAATTGGACTCCTTTTAGGGATCCCTTAGTAGCGGCCCTTCAGTCTGGTTTAACCGTAAATACGATCTTCTCTTTCCCACTGTTGTCCCACGGTGGGCGCCAGATGTAAGCAAGGTCTTATTTCGGGTTGAAATGATAACACTCGCTTGTTAGTTGTGGGATTTATTGTCAGATGAAATGGTACGAGATAAACCTTACCAGACTCATAGGGTATAATTGTTTCGAATTATATTCAATCTCTTGTCTTTCACTTGTGTGAAAGACAAGTGCTTTTCTTATTCACGAATATTACTGCTCGAGATGTTGTCCGTCTAAGAACCAGAGTAGGAATGCCAGAGGATTTTGTTAGTTTGGCGGGGAATCGATGGTAATACTCGTGACGCCCGGGAATCATGCATCGCAATCAATCCCTCACTCGCTCACTCACTCATGGCGAACACGCACATTGGTATACAACACAAGTCCCGGGTCACACAATAGTACCAAAAGAGTTGCAAATGCAGTAAGAACACAATCTGATGTTATATCTAGCATGAATAAATCACATTCACAGGGATTACATTTCTCTTTTAAAAGTGAGAATGATGGGAAAAATTCTGTCCAGCAACCAAGTACTGGCTGAAAATCTGACTGGTCACATGTAATACCCAAAATTACATATTAAGTATGAAGTAAGTGGAAACTTCAAGGATTTTTTCCCGCCTTGAAAGGTGAAGTGAAGAGGGATGTTTAAATTTTAAAACTTTTTCTGCATTACTACTTTTCCTGTTACACCAGGAGAATGTGAGAAGGTCCTGTACATCTCAAGTTAAGACAAAAGCAAATCACTAGAACATTTATCTGTGTCATTCTACTATTTACTAGGATGTGCTGTTTTACCTGTATATCAGTGTATTGTGGTGTGAAGCCTGCCAGTATAATTAACTTTTTTTTTTTACTTCAGCTTTGATTTGTTTCATTTGAACTTTTGTCTCTTTCAATGTCTGTTGTTCCAAAACCCACAAAATATTTTTGAAAGATGTGTTTGCCAAAACAATGTTTGAACTGCATGCCTTCCTGTCGCATGTAAACAACCCAAGCCTGAAGTCTTGTACTCAGATGATGCCAAATAAAAAGGCAAAATCAATCATCTGGCCTGAAATTCTCCAAGAAAGATGTAAACTTCATCAATAACCTTGACATTTGTCAGCAATATAATGCAGAAGTGGAGTTTGCAGGTGGGATGAGAAACCTGACTGTCAATGTTTGCCTACATCACCTCATTCCAGCCACCAATGCAGCCCACAGAGTTGAGAGGATGCAAATTAAACAGGATCCAACCTCATCTAGCTCTGACTCATCCACGTGTAAGGATGTTTCCCAATTAATGTTCACTTAAAGAGATTTAAAAGAAATTAAAGCTATATGAAACTCTGATTTCTTGTTCACTCTATCAGTATTATTTTGCACTGTCTACAGATTTTCCCAATATATTGCAATATGTATTACAATACACTGTCCTATCGAAATGTATCGTAAAATGAAGCTTCTGGATATACCCAACCCTACCATTTACCCTACATTTTTATACACCCACCTCTATAGGAATCCTCATCCTTGCAGTTGAATGCAGTGAATGACAGAATATTGTGAACACAACTTGTCTCACCGATTTCAATGGTTGATTGGTTGGTTTTTTTATGGCACTTCAAGTACATTATTAGGTATATCATGCCAAGGAAATGGAAGATAAGTACATTTTCCAAGGACGCACTGAGGCAGTCAACCTGTGCTGGCCTGGGAAGGGATTAAACTTACAACCCATGGATTACATGTCTGATGCTCTTACCGACAGAACTACCATGACTCACTACAGATTTCAATGGATTGCCAAGAAACTTGAAAAATGTTATGATCATAATATGGACATGCTCATATAGACAAAACAGTGCTCTTTTTGACTGGAGCTGGATGTCACGTATGACAGAATCTTGTGAATGCAACTAGTTCCACAGTTTCTGAAGAATCACCATGAAACTTTGTACATGTTATGACCATCATCTGAAGATGCACATATGCAATGTAAGAAAGAATCTTGTGAACACAGCCTGTCTTGCAGTTTTTATGGATTGCTATAGAACTTGGTACATATTATGGTCATCATCTTAATATGTAGATATTGACAAATCTTTGTGCTCCAATTATTTTTGTAAGAGTTCTTGTCTTATCTGACTTACTGCTGGATGCAACTATTCTTCCATTTTTCAGTGGGTTGCCATGAAACATAGTACATATTATGATCCTCATCAGAAGATATACATTTTAATAACACTGTCGTCATGTTATAAGAGTTATACCCTTTTTTTGTCTATCTGAATAGACTCGATAGACTCCATCACAAGGGTTGATGCGGAATGCAGTAGAGGTTGAGGTTTATTAATGTGGGCAAATTGCTCACCATTCATCTAGTTCAAACTATTTCAATATCAATTTGAATGAGTTTTACACGTTTAACAAACAAAATAGAAAACAAAATGTATGATGTCTCAATAAATACATTTTTTAATTGCTAAAAATGTTCCTTAATTGACAAAATGACTCTTTTCTTCTCCATCCATAACATTGCTTACTGGTCACTTTCATTAAGTACTTTGAATCTCCAACAGAGTAAACATTTTCACTATTCTGCACATAAATCAAGTTAATAATATAAAACTGTCGGAACATAATCTAAGTTACATGTAAGCATATCCTAGAAAAAAAAAAATGTCTTGGTTCTAATATATACACGTGATTTTTTAAAACTTACAATGAAGAGCTGCAATTTTTAGGAGCATTTTGTAACAATGATAACAGGGTCTTGTGAATATTACATCACAGAGTTTAAAAAATGAAATAATGTATTCATTATTTTACCTATGTTCTGCATAGTTAATTTTATCATAACACACACCCAAAAAGCTATCAAAGTACTGAAAGTAATGCAGGATAGAGAAATTTAAACTTGTGAGTAGATGATGATACAGATCATGTATTAAATGGCAAAATGTTTTTGTGCACAATACTTGGTAGGCTGGTGTTTTGTCTTTAATATCAAAAAATAATTTGCTAAGGGTGCTGCTCAAATTACCTGTGCATTTAGCATTATAGTCAATGAATTTTTATAAAAAAAAGCACAGTACAAAGTCATATGAAATGCACACTTTAAAAAATAATAATTGCTGGAAAATGTACATTGAGTCCCCACGCAGTGTTGATGTGACTCTCTCACCAGGGGCAGAGTTGGGTTGGGGGAGATGGGGTGTGGTGCGGTGTGACTTAAACTACCATTGAAAATTGTAAATTTTTCACAGCAATACAAAGTAATCTGGTCATGCAAACTGAACCACAACTCTAAAAACATTTTTAAAAAATCCTGGGTCTGCCCCTGCTCTCTACATCTCTGATCCAATTCTAATTCAGTTTTGTTTGTAATTGGTAAATATGTGGTAGAGAGGTAGATAGACATTGCATCTTTCATTAGTGGACAAAGCAAAGTTCCTTCCCTTTTCTCAGTCTGCTTTCTTGGATCAATGTGCTCTATCATCCATTACATGAAAGAAAAATTCTCATTCTTCCATAGGCTTAATGTTGAGTTAAAGCTTTTTGGGCAAGACACCAAATTCTACAGAAATTCTGTACTACAAGTATCCAAGGTACAAGGAATAAGTCGATAGTAGTGCAAAAATGGTTCCCTTTGCCAAGGTTAACAAGTGACATGTATATTTGGGCTAAAAATAATTAGTGTATGTTGCTCAAACTGATGTACTATATTTACCTGGGGACAGTTCAATTGGGAAACAGGCTGCTTTCTTTTTAAATAAGTGAGGCCTGTAGCTCTATCATGGCCTCTTTGTCTTTATTCAGTATTGTCTTTGGAAATGTTACTAGGACAGTTAAACATTCAATGGAAATAAATAGTCACAGGCATTTTGGTATCAGAAATCTTATGGTGACAATGCAAACAAACGGCTTGTTGACTGCAGCAGCTGATCACTTTACAATTTTTATGAAAGCAGGCAGCAGGATAGTAAATGAAAAATGTGTGGATAATGCATTAGGTTATGATCACAATATGAAGATCAAACTATTTCATTTAAAGAGGTTCATGCAAAACCTGGTAATAAGTCTATATTAATTATTCTGATCTATGATAAAGTATTATCATACAAACACTTTCATTTAAAGCAAGAGACAATTAAAAGCATAAACTCAAATTGGTGATTTTGCCTAGATTAAAATGGCAGATATCATGGCAATTATGACACCGTCTTCATGATATCAATGGATGGCAAAGATTTCTCCACCCAAAAAGTAACAAGACAAGCAAAATATTTTCAATCAAATGTCAAAATTGAACAATAACTTTGATAAATATAAAGAAAATGGACACTATATTACTTTCAACAGGAGAAGCCTTTTGTTGTCCTTGCTTTCCCTCATGGTGACATCCTTCATGTCATACTTTCTTATATCCACCTCCATTTGAATCTCTTCAATGTACATCAGGGTCTGGAACCTTGTCCGATAGGTATCAACCTTCAGTTCAGAGTCTAACAGGTACCTGGAAGGTATATATTATACAACTTCTCATCATGCTGAAATTGATTGATTCACCCCCAGAAGTTATCTTTGCTAAAACTCTGAAGTACACATGCAATGGTGTTATAAGATTCCAGACTCAGTCCAAGTCTCTGACTTCACTCTGCCTATCATGTCAGTGTCTGACTTCACTCTGCCTGTCATGTCAGTGTCTGACTTCACTCTGCCTGTCATGTCAGTCTCTGGCTCCACTCTGCCTATCATGTCAGTGATACTAAGACTATTGAGGATAAAACACAATAAAGTATTGTTTAGGATCTGCATCTTACATCAATTATAATATACAGAATTTGGTCTATTTGCTTATCTGTCCTGTCCATTTCTTTGTTCTCCATTTCATCGGTTCTTACCTTCATTTGAAATGAAAGCATTGGCACTAAAACTTATCAAGAGAGAAAAGAAATTCTTAAGTTTTACTGTTTGCCTTTCTTTCTGTTCTGTTATTTGTATGATTCCAATCATTTATATAGTGGTCCCCCTCTTATAAGGCCACCCTTCTGCAACAGGAAAGTGACCTTATAAGAGGGGTGTCGTTTCTAGAGGGGGATCATATAGATGCGAGTAATAGTCAAATTTAAATTAAGAAAGGCTTAACTGGTTTTTAAATATATAATATTTTCATTTAAAAATCATATGCATTTTATGGAATCAATGTGATCAAATTTAAACTAATGTTATTGAAAATAATCATCAATCGCAGTGGAAAACCATTCAAAAACCTTGTCATTAAATCTGGGTACAAACATCTGGCTGTAACTCTCCATCCCTTCCATTTTCCCACTGATCAGAATGCATAACTGACCATGTTTTTCTGAATATTGCTGACTGACATGAAATTTCTCAGCAATGATCATAGTACTGTCCCTTTTTTGTTTAGTCAAATTTGCTTTCTTTCTAAACTGAGAATGTCTGATGACATTTTGCACTTTTTAACAACTATACCACAGTCAAACTAATTTTGCAGCTATTGTATGAAATGCTCATTGTTTACAAAGGAAGTGAGCCAGTTATGTGATTGACTGGTTATAGTCTGGTACCCTTTCAAATACATTTTTTAATCTGTGAGTGAGAAGCAATAATGGATGACATACCATTTTTACTTTATGGTGACTGGACATCACACTGACTTGAGCTGAACAATACCATGCTTTTCAGCTGTGAGCTTTTGTCATCTTGATAATAATCCATGATAACATTAGCCAGTAATTATCAAAGTGACAAAGCCTGACATCCAGGGAACACACAGCAGTAAGGATAATCGGATTACTTACCTCTTTGTATGGATTAAAGTTAGGTACTTTATTGGCATGTTGGAACAAATGTCAATGTTCTAAATTTGGAAATCAACAAATATTCATGTAAACTCCAATATGTGTCTGCGAGTGACAGGTAAATTTGACATTTTTTACACTAATATGCTGGCCACTGGCTGCAGTAGAAGGGTAGCTGTTCTAGAGAAGTCCTTTTCAACATAAAGTGGTTGGTGCCACACGATTATGGCCATAAAAAGTGGGTGGCCACAGGTGGTAGAGGGGTGGGTGGGTGGGGTGCCATTCAAGAGGGAGATTACTTTATTCAAATTAGCACCACATATAATGAATTAAAAGCCTACTTTTTGTTGAACTTTCGTCATGCAATGTTTATTGGTATACTCTTCAAACATTATCGAGTGCTTCTTAATACTATGAAAGCCAATAAGCTGTAGGAATTTAGAAGTCATACAATAAAAAAACTCCTGGATTGTAATTTCAGCTGACACAAGGATTTGTCAACTGTGAAAAGATGATATTAACCCCAGCCTATGATCTAAGTGAAAATTACTTTTCTTGGGTTCATAAATCATTTTATCAACCTCATCAAAAGTTAATAATTGTATATTTTTTGTGTTTTCCCAAAAATCTTTCATTTGGCAAATTGAAAACTTGGATTTTCCCAATTCTGTGATGAAGACATGATTGTGTATGTGTTTTCATGTGTTAAAAAAAGAACAGAGCAAAGTTAGTTAAATATTCATATGCTCATACAATAATATCTGCATAATATATTATTCTATTATTGCCTTCTACAGAAAAAACTGTGTAGTCTGGTAGGTATAGTGCCCGAGCGAAAGGCAAGGGCACTTTCCCCCACCAGACAACAGTTCCAGAGGGAAAGGCAAGGGCACTATTCCCCATCAGACAGTTCCAGTGGGAAAGGCAGGTGTACTATCCCTCACCAGACAACAGTTCCAGAAGGAAAAGGCAATAACACATTTAATCTTTCACACAATGCAATCTGATGTCATAAGACAGTGGTGAGTGGCAATAGTGCCCACTGGAACGAATGTAATGCCTTTGGCCAGATATAATATCCCAGAGTCAAGGCGAAATGTGTACTGTCCTAAAACAAATCAATGTAGTTAGCCAATGTGAATTGTAAAATGTATCATGTGAAGTACTATATGTATGTAATGCAAGAAAATATCAGTTAACTTGAGAAATCTTGGTACAATTTAATAAATTCTCTATATCTTAAAAAGCTGAGTCTGTGATAATGTTTTACAGTTTATAAAACAAAGTTAAAAAAGGTTTCCAAAAAAGTCAAAGAACAAACTGAATACTGAATCACTATTGTCATCAAATTTTGTGCAGTGCCATTCTAGTCATTTATTTTCCTACTTTTTCCTACTTACTTAATGGCTGCTAGTTCCACTTTCTCTGCCTGATTTAGGGTTTCAGCATTTCTCAGGCCTCGATTAATCAGCTTGCGGACTAAATCAGGAATCTTGTACGGACCAAGTTCTATGTTTTTCTCCAGAATATCCTGAAAGCTCCTGGAAGTTACAATAAATGTAGAAAGGATTATGCTTTACCTTCATTATATTTGCTTACATGTAAGAAACTCAAGCTTTTACATAGGTACATACATGTGGAAATTAATGTTGATACCTGCATTATACCTTAGCAGGGTTAAAAATTAAACATTTTATTGGGTGGATCAGTGGACTTGTGGCAGTTAATTGAATGCAGAAGTAATATATCACACACTCTATATTTTTGCTGGGTTATTTGCACAATCAATTTTAAGAAAAAAGAAACTAAAAAGGTACTCAGCTTTGTTTGCAGAAATTATACTCTATTTTCACTTACTCGGTTGTCTCTCACTAATTTAGCATTACAGTGTTGACATTTCTGTGCCACTGACTTTCATGAGCTCACTTTCACCATCAGATTTGTTTTTGAAGGTGACAAGGAATTCACTTCTGTTTTTCAGTGAGATAAGAATAGTGTTTTATTACTCTCAACATTTCAAGACTTCAAAGGGTTCACAAAATAATAAAGGATATATGTATGTATATATGTGTATGTATGTATGTATGTATGTATGTATGTATGTATGTATGTATGTATGTATGTATGTATGTATGTATGTATGTATGTATGTATGTATGTATGTATGTATGTATGTATGGATAAGTGTATGGATGTATGTATGGATAAGTGTATGGATGTGTATGGATAAGTATGCATGTATCTGTGTGTATATATACATTTAATTATTTATACATTGTTTGTGCTGTACTGTTACCGTATATATTATTTTCTATTTTGTATTGTTTCCTGATGAATACTTTTTTAAAAAAAAACATTAAAGTAACTGTTTACTAATTATGAATTCTCATCTCTCAGTTCCATCAACCAACATTTTTAATGTCACACACTGGTCTTGTGTGAGTGTGTGTTTGTTACATAATGAAATTTGCCCTACAGTGCCATTCTGGAACATAAACTGATAACCAGTCAAAGGATCATTAATGCCTGAATGTTTATTGTGTTGAGTACAATTCAAACCTATGTCAAAATATTTGTATTGATTCTTGTAACTGTGTAAATGTACAATTTTCAAGTCATCAACTTCTCTTAAGTTCAAACAGTGCACCCATCATGAAATATTTAAGTGCACAGAATCAAAATTGGGTGTTTTTGTGCATATGTGCGCATAGGTATTTTGAATGCTGCTTAGTAACAATCTTTTGAAGATAATCAAATATATATTACTGAATGATAAATGCATGCACTGCAAAAAATAAAAAATGTTGTGATTAAATACACATAAAAACAAAAGCAACAGCAAAATTAATTACATGTGGAGACTTGTTCTAAAGTTTTCCGATTTTACAGCAAAGCAATTTAAGTTATTAGCTTGTTGAATACAGTTAATGCTTTCCATGCTTTTCTAAGAAAATGTTTGGACTGGTTCTCTTAGTGCATCCATATGCTGGTACTTAAGTAATTCTTCCTAAAAATTTTATATATAGAGACATCAATTCCTGGAATATGACTGGTGTAGTTTCTCTTGTAAACAACAGTCTTGGATCCTCTGGGATCTGAGTTTGCGGAAACAGGGATGGGTGGACAAGGAAACGATTAAGTGAGAAAAAAGAAGTAGAGATGTTGCTACTTTGATGCCAAGTTCTAGTAAAGTTCATACAGTTTTTAAAAATTACTTCAAATAAATTATGACTTGTAACTTAAAACCTATAAATTAATTGAACTCTGAAAAGACTATTGAGATTTAATTAGAAGCAGACAACTAATATTCCTGAGCAACCATACTTCACATTGTCTCACTTACTTTGGAAGCTTCACTCCTGGTACAATCTCAACAGCTTCACGCTTGTGAGCTACACGGGGTGGATGCTTGTACTCTTTAGATGGCTTAAGCTGTTCTGTAACTTCATTCTTACATTTGGCATGGAGAAAGCGCACAATGTGGAATCCTGGCTTGAGCTGTGCATCTTCTATTGGTTGGAATTGTAATGCTAATGGAGTGTGAAAGTTTCCAACATGTTTTGCTTCTGCTTTGATTTTAATCTCATACTTTTGTCCTAAAAAGACAGGGAAATATAAATTTTATGTGACTTCAATATATATTGCATGCATTTCCTAATATTGTAAGTTACACCAGAACATTGGTGATGATCTTCCAGGTTGCAAATAATCATGTATAAACCCTGGATAAAAAACATCCACTGCTAGGTGGCTACCCATCAACTGGATGTTTACCAGTTTAATCTGAGTGATACATCAATGAGGAGGGTTTAATTTTAATGTGATCGGGTAAGTATTCTTAGAGAAACATAATTTATTAAAAGATTTGCTTTCTTCTTTAGAATATGTTCCCTAATCAACATTAGGACAATAGGAGGAGGAAATGCATGAGCATCCTACCTTTACCACGGCAACCTTTAAGGGAAAAATGAAGGATAACTGTATGCTCCATTCAACTCACTTCAATTAACCAATCGAACAGTTTTAAATATTATCATGTAAGTAACCAGGGCATTACAAATTTTATAAAAGTCGGCTTGCCCAGGTCAAGTAGACTGGAAAATTGAATTTGCCATTGGGAGATGTGAATTTGCCCCAAACATAATATCCCAACTTGAGTAAAAACTAAAGTAAAATAAAATATGAGATATTGTAAGGAAATTGCATCATATTTATTTCACAAATAAAAAATGTTTGTTTTCTTTTTGTATTTGTTTGCACCTTAAAACAATACGCTGATAATTAAAGTTATCAAAACAGATATATGTAAATAATACATGTAGACAGACGAGAAAAGGTTAGAATGCAGGTATAGTTAAAAGAGCAAAGACAGGAACATACATGTATACAGACAGACAGATAAATAGATACGTAAAAAAGGGTTTTGGAAATAGCTATATTTTGAAGTAAGAGAGATGTTTAGATAAAAACCTGATATGGTCTTTATTATAATTGTCAGTCCCTATGGAAAATGGATTTGTTATCCCATTTCTGCTTTGAGTACTTTGGAAATATTTTCATCAGTGGCTGCAGAACATTTTATCATATTCTGGGTTGTACTCTAGCCAGGGATACTTATTAATCCACGATGATTGGAACTTTCTTACACGTTTCGTAGCATTATACTGGTTATTTTTCTTCGAAACAGGTTCATTAGACTTGTTTGTAGAAACTTCGTCAAGTTTCCTTGTTTTGCCCAGATAAGATAGCAGTCTCATTTCTTCAACTACACCAACAATAATGAAAGCTAGACTGTAATGATTTATTTATACTCACAACAGAATCATTTATGAACACTTATTTTAACCATTTACATAACAATTTTCATCTAGTCACCTTGAAATCGGCGACATGCATCAAAATCTTTGACAAGACGATTTTTTACAATGATCTGACAACATTTATTTGTATCCATTTAATTTTTTTATAATTAATAAGTATGTATCAGTCTCCATTAATTATCACTTAAACAACAGATTATAAACACCACTTGTGGGTGCTACATGTTCAGTACATCGATCACACTTTTAACAAAATCCTTATCATGGTGGTTAATCATTAAAGACAAGTGCCTTTTATTTCCAAACACAGCTGTCAAAGAAATCTCACGAGTTATATTATTAACAATTATCACCTTCTCACACTGAAATCAGTGACATGCATCAGTACAATCTTTGACAAGCAGATTGTTTTTAGTCTGGCAAGCTCACAAACTGAAAATCGGCGAACCCTAGCTACATAAAAATATTACGATTAAAATGTAACTGATGAATTAAAATATAAATTTTTATTCCTTATTTGTCAAAGTATATTCTCATTATCACATATGTGCAAGAAAATGAGACTGACTTTGACAGTGACACCAAGATGGAAATGACAGACTCTGACAGTATATATTGTTTAAGTAAAGGTTAGATTGATGAAAGAAACTGTGGCCAGTTATGTAATAAAAGAATGCTGTACATATAAACACTAAATAAAGGTGCTGATATATGTACTGTGACGAGATCAGAGTAAAAAATTTGCAGAACATAAAGCATTATGACCTGAACACAACCCCTTTCTCTGTCTCTCCCTTGGTCTCAATTTTGTGGACTTGACTGCGGACAAGTACATTGCAAACTTGAGCTTGCCCGAGCCAAATCTGAGCTTGTGCCATGAGTCAGGAAAGTGGATTTGTAAAGCCCTGGTAATGTAATTAAATTATTTAGCATTCATCAGTGGTTATCCTACTCATTCTCAGATGTGATCAAGGATAGCAAGAGAACAAAGCAAAAGGTATGAAAAGCTTAGTTTCACAGATATGGTTCATTATGGAGAAGTGAATTCCAATGTTTGTAGTGAACTTAGAATTCCCGAATTGGCACTCATGGGGTTTGCTTATGGATGAGCAGAAATATCATGAATACATGCAATGAAATCACAGCATCAATATCTTATTGATAGAACAATAAAAAATTGAGTTTCAATTTTGTTGTATCTTTAAATAAAAAAATCTAGTTTTGTTCTAAAACAACAATAACACTAGAAGGTCTCTACATTCACATGCAGTAAGCAGTGATGTAATACACAATAGTTTTGCTGCTACACATATGATGTGAGTTGAAACCTCTTGGAGTAATGTTTTAATAATTCTTCCAGGATCGGTTGTCATAATGGTCAAAATGGTTAGGAACTGACCTGATTTCACCAACAGAAAGTAAGTCTAGACTTAAACTTTAGTCTTAAATCTAGCAGTCTGATTGGTTAATATTAAGTCTGACCTGATAACTGACCAATCAAATTTTGTAAGTCTAGACTAAACTTTAAGACTTATGTTGGTGAAATCTGGGCCTGGTCAATGTATATGAATTGGTGGCTTTAAATTGCTTGTCTCATTCTGACCCTATTTTGATATAAACTTGTCCTAAATCCCCATGAATTACTTCTTCCAAGATTTAAGATGGCATTCAAGGCAATATAGTCTTGAGTTTACAGTACAGTGATATCCTTTCTGTAGATTATATTATCCCCTTTTGTGTTCCTATTGTTCATGTACTTCTATGTATTTTGTGTGTCATCTAATTTAACCCACTTCGTCATCAGGGGACATGTGAAGATCCATGAGTTGATATCAAGGTCACAGAAGTATAGGCTAAATTAATTGCATGCAAGACTCTGAATCTAGCAAGTTTTCTTACTTGATAGAAAAACTCATTCTTTAAAGTGCAACTAGTTGCCCACAATGGATCAATATCAAGGTCATGGTAAGTCTTGCAAGTAGTTTCCATTCCTTGATGGATACATTCCATCTTTTGAAATTCAACTTTGTTACTCACCAGGGTGTAAGACAGCTGTCCCCATGCTGTCAGTGACCTTGTTTGGATCTTCCATCTGGAAAACTCTCACCCTTTTTAGCATCTCGCAGTGAATGAGTTCTACCAGATTGACCCTACTCCGGTTCTCCACCGTCAATGTCATGACCTTTGCCATCTTCTCTTCCATATCTATGTATATGGTTCCATCTTTGCCAGGGCAATCTGCTGTCACAACAATGTCATACTTGTCAGCAATCAACTCTGCCCTGAAAGTATCATCAATAATAAAATGACAAGTAATGGAGATTAAACCAAGTGATCTGCTGCTGTAACCTTTAAAAAAGGTTAGATCAACAAACAAAAATAAGTCTTGGTTTTGATCTTTGAAGTAATATTGTGCAAAGATGAGTGGATTGTCTATGGATAATCTTTTGCAAAGATTAGTGGATTTTTTTAAAGTAATCTTGTGCAAGAATGAGTGGATTTTCTATTGATAATCTTTTGCAAAGATGAGTGGATTTTCTATCGGTAATCTTGTGCAAGAATGAGAGGATTTTCTAAGAGTAATCTCAAGCAAACTTGAAACTTATGCTTCATTGCCAGAAGGTAAATAATAAATTAGCTAAAAGGGGCAAACAATATATGAATACACTGGATCTAATTCACTTTTTTCAATACGCTAGCCTTACCAAGGGTTGCAGAAAATGAAGCTGTGAATACCAAAATTTAAAATAGAGCAAAAACACATTCAAGCTGAAATTCCTAGAAAGCTTAAGCATAAAGCTCCTGTGACTTTCAACTCGCTGGTACAACTGGCATGTGCTGGTTAAATAAAATAATGCATAACAAATAATAATAATCCTGTGAATGAGCATTCGAGTATAGTATTTCTCCCATGATAATACTATAGAACCAGCCTTGTATACTTTTTGAAGATCATCGGATGGGTTTATCATTAGAAAAAGCTTTCTTCTATATGGGGTGGGCTTATCATTAACCACTGACTTATTATGGGAGAATAATGAGTGCATATCTTTGGGAATCTCTATAAACAGAGCATTTGGAATGAGCAAAAATATTATTATTGAAGATCTGGGACAAGTGAAAGGTTTCTCAATTTGAAGCTTCTGGTTTTTCAGAGTTCAATTTTAATGATTAACAAAATTACACTGAAATCAAGCATCTTTAAAGAATAATATCAGATTTAAAATCATCCCAAATTTTAAAACAATTTGAAAATTCCAGAAAAGAAAAAGATCATCTGAAGAGCAATAAATCACCCAAAAGTCACAAAAACAAACCTTTTATTACGTAGTTCTGCCATTATGACAGAAAACCTGTGTCTCCTTCCCTCCAGGTGTCGTGAAATTTCAGCTTTGGATGTGCACTTGGCCTGACACACACTACAGGTGAAGATGTGCCCCTCCTGCTTTATGTATGCTGCAGACTGGTCCAGTTTGTACTGAAGTTGCTGATTTGGTGGACTGGGCTCAGTCTGGTTCGTATTTGTAACCTCCAGCATCATCTTGTTATATGTTATATGCTGATCAACAGCAATTTTTGTCTTGTAGTAAACACTATGCTGGTGTGGAGATTTGTGCTTAGGAGATCCCTGAGATAGATTAGCCCCCGAAGCTGCTTGTGCATTAGAAAATCCTTGAGGACCCCTGAAAGACCAAGCTCCCTGATCTGTAGAATTTGGCAGGATCCCTTTTAGCATTTGCTGCCCATTCTGCCTTGCTGAATAAGGACGCTCTGTGGGTGGACGATCCACTGAACTGCGATAAAATTTATCATTGATGAAATAGCCAATTTTGGCCATTAAAAGAGCTTGCAAAACTGGCATGAAATGGGGAAGCTTGTCATTTGGAGCTATTTGCAACCTACATGCAGCATACTGATTGTTGTACAACTCCCACAGACGGCTCTTTGGAAGACCAGCCACACTAACTTTTTCTGTGTCCAGGTACCGCAGAAAGTCAATCCCTCTGTCTCGGCGTTCATTGAATGAATGCTTGCGACTCATTTTTTCTACCTTCAGATCTTCACTGCAAATCTGAAAATAAGCACGTATTTCATTTATGTTTAAGAGATGAATTAATTAAAATTTTAAATATCTAGAATATTGGATTTCAGAAAATTCAGTAAATACTAACAATGAACTTAATGAATACTCTGGACCTAAACAATAGAATGAAATGACATCTCTCACCTGCCAGAATAGGATAAAGTGATGGGAAACGAGAGTGAAGTAAATTGAGGTCAAAATTAATAATGTTTAAAAAATTCACTTACAACAGGAATATTACCTATTCTACAGGTCTGATTTCAGTATTCCCACCAACTTTTCAAGTAGAGGGTACAAGGGTCAAAAGAAGACAAAGTCCTAAAATTTGAAGTTACAAGACAGAATTGGAGGGCGGATAATTTACACTTGTTTGGGGGTTTCTAGGAAGAACACTGATTAGGTAACATTAAAACAAGAAATACTCAATAAATGGACTTAAATGTCCTTATTTTACATCTGAAAAGTCGCTGTATACATTTCTTAATGTATTAGATGATAACCTATTCATCACACAAGTCCTTTTTTCATTCCTGTATATGAGATTTTTAATAAATTTTACAAACATCAAGCCTAAAATGCACCATTTTATGACCAAGTGTCATTTCAAAATTGCTTGGTACCATTTCACAGCCTTAACTGGTCCTGAAGCAGCAGGCTCATTCATAATTGAACAGTTTACCTAGTCCTGAAATAGCACTTGCTGTTTTGTGATCATACCTGGTCCTGAAATTACAAAGTGCCATTTTGTAACCCAGCAGTTTTTCTCTTTATCTGGTCCGAAAATGACACAGTGACACTTCAAGACCAGAACTGGTTTTACTGTTGTGTGCCAGTTTAAAACGTGTGTTATTTATAAAATATTAATCATCATATCGCTTCATGTGTATTCATTCTTAAATAATTTTTAATTGGTACTTGAACAATTTGAAAATTTCAGTGAACCATTATTTATTTTCTTACTGTAAATAAGTACCTAAATACATCAAATAATAAACAAACAAGTGTTCTTTGGACTGGTGTGTTACCTGCATCCATGTTTCTTAGTATAACTTCTGTATCTGAATTTCACACAAAGCATTAACATTGATGACAATAATGCTCAGGTAGGTGAGACAGGTAAGATAGGAACTCCTTGCACAACTGTGTATAAACTTTAGAACTATAGTAATAATATACTCAATTTTCAGGATAATACAGCAATTGAAGTTGAAGATATGTGACTTTAAAAATTGTAACACAAAACCTTAACATTGTTTAAAATTATGAAATATGCTTTCTGCTTAAGTAGGCAAGACAGGAACTCCAAGCATATCAGCATATAAACTATAGACATATTTCAATATTATACCAAAATTTAATTTGAATGCTGCAACAAATATATTAAGATATGGTACTTTCAAAAACTTTAACATAAAACTTGAACGCTGTTGACAATAATAAACCAAGTTTTCTGCTTAAGCAGGCAAGACAGAAATTTCTAGCATATCAGTGTATAAAGTTAAGATCACAGTAATATTATCCTAAAATTTCAGCTGAATGGGCCACTGATATGTGACTTTCAAAACTTTAATGCAAAACTTAAACATTGTTCACCTTCATGCTTAAGCTAGTGAGACAGCCAAGTCAGGAATGCCTAGCATATCACAGCATAAACTTTAGACCTGTAGTGATGTTATCAAAGACTTTCATTTGACTGCCAGAACTGATGTTGAAGATATGTAACTTTCAAAAAGTTTATTGCTAATCTGTTAACAATGACATCAACACCAAAAAAGTCGCTTCTGTATCTCACCATGCCATTTCAGGACCAAGTAAGGCTGCAAACACCACAGTGCTGCTTCATGACCAGGTAAAGTAAAAGGACAACTACAATATGTCCCTAGGCCATTGCAGTACCAGGTAAGGTCGCTAAATGGCACTGTGCCATTTTAAGACAAGGCAGAGGTTGCAAAATGATCCTGTGCTACTCCCAAGCACCCGGTTTCAAAACAGCCTGGTCCCATTCTCAAATGGCACTTGGCACTTTTGAAATGGTGCAGGTCATGTTGGGCCCCTAACAAATTGTTTGCATTCTGGTTACAAAGCATGGAATTTCTCACATTTTCTCAAGATTTATGCATGAATTTTGGTAAGAATCTTTAAGATCATAATGCAATCTCAGATATCAATTATAGCCATTAAAATTATCTTACCACTGAAGACCTTTAACTCCTCTTACATCATTAGCATAGTAATGTTTATATCTGTTAACATTTATTTCTTCAATTTTCATGTATAATAGTGTTGATGACATTAAGTTCAATCTATACATTTCATAAAATTCAGCCCTTAAATTTGTATACATGTTCAAAGTTACCGTATAATTAAACCAAAACATTGACCAGTTGTCTAAGTGTCTAAGGCATGTGCCGTTAATTAGGTCTTATCAACAATCACTGCTGACATGTGACTGATCAGTTCTTAGCCGTGATGGACAGGTGGGTGGAGTTGCAGTAAGGTCATGGGACCAGGCTGAATAGAAAGCATGTGACTACTGAGAGACTTGAAGTAATCATAACTAGAGCTTCTTCCATGCCTTGCCATAGCAAATTCACATGCTTTTTATTATCTTTTTATTATAACACCCAACATGACACTAAACATGACCCATATAGCAACACTGCAATTTTTTCAACAGACCAATCAGAAAGTGTAATACTAGTTCATAGGCATTCAGTATGTCAAGCCAAAGATGAAAGAAACCACCGCCATATGTCAGTGTTAAAAAAGGACAAACATTCAAGAGTCTTGTTCCTTTGAGGATTCACCCTGAGGGGTCAGTAATACTGACTGTGATTACTTTTTACATAATGAATACCCAACACCTATGGATTAGTGAGTCAACTTACTTATAACAATCATGCAATACTCATCAACAGATTATATGGAGATAATATGGACACTCTGCTGTAGGTACCATGGAGCTCAGCCAATCAGATGCAAGAGATCACCTATTAACATGCATAGATCTCACTCATATTCAAAGTCATCTGAGATATTTATAATATAAACCTATATTCCAAGTTTGATCAAAATCAAATAAAAAAACAATGCCTCCTGAGTGGTAATAAGCAAATGTTGATGGAAATTAAAAATAAATAATGACTAATTATTTCCAGTGAAAATCTGTCAATGTTTTTGGCAACCTTGATGTTTTGGAAGCCTCTTTTCTGTCAATTTAATCTTTAAGTTATTTTCAGTGACCGGGATGTAGGACATGTGATTCCCAGATCTCTAAAACAATTGTGCTGAAAAAAATGAACTAAATGCACAAAAACTTTTCATTTTATTTTCAAGCCCTGCCTTTATTTCTTCATTAAATCACTTTTATATTCAGAAATCTCCCTCCTGCCATATTTTGTAATGAAGGGAGTGGGGTGGGGGAATTTCCCCCTTACAAACTGTCAGTTCTAGAATAGGCCACGGTAACTCCACTTTACAGGTGCTATCAGTAAAATCTTCACCATTGCAAACGAGGGATCTCTCTGATATCTTCACATTTTTTTTTTATCTCTTACAAGGAATTTGGAGACAACCAAGTTACATTAAAATATAACTTTTATTTAAGTTTCTATCAGTACATGAATCAAAAGACGATTGGTTACTACCAACGATTCGTTCCTACCGTAAGCACAGGACACACAATTTTAAAAATAATTGTTAGTTTTGATATAGTACTAAATGCTAAAATTATGGAATATCTGTTGAAATATGATGCATTTCATTAGTCTTTTTTAACTAAAGATTAAATATAACACGAATTCAGGTACCTTACGTAATAATTATGCAATATTTCATAGTAACATGCAATCCGAGAAATCGAAAGTTGCCCGATGGCAACTTGTCGGTCTGAAGATAATCAGCTTTTCTGGAGGTCTGTTGCTAAAGAAAATAAATGTAATTAAGACATCATAGTATGTTTTTCATTATTCGTTCGGGACCGTCATAATCAGATTTTAAAACCCCCGTAAATATAAACACTTTCAGCTGTCTCTAACTGTCGTTTTAAAAATACGGAAAACATTCGAGAGGTATCAAAAATTAAGTACTTCCGGTATGCCCAATTGGTTATAGAAGAACATATTCCGCACTCAAATCGCGGACGCATCCTGCGCAAAAATTATGACTCACGGAATCGGTCTTTGCATACTCTATGTATATCAATCGACTTGATCGAGTTTCCTGGTGCATACAAGATCAGTCAGTGAGCTTGCATTTTCATTTTACCTGATTCTGAATCCGCAATTTAAAGACATCCTTCATACACTGAATTGAGCATTTAACTAAATCCAGATTTGTGTCTTCTCTCCTCATTCGTGCGTTCGTTCGTTGTTTCATTCATTCATTTTCTCCTAATTTCTTTCCTCTTAATGTGCACGGGTCTTTTTTCTTTCTTTCTTTCTCTTTTACTTGTAGTACCTAAATCTGTTTTTCTTTCCATGTTCAGTATATTCTTTTTTTTTTTTTTAAGTTCAAAGATTTAGTGTAGGGCATAGCCGATCTGAGCTTTTTATATTTTAATATAAACCTCATCCAACAGTATGGTTAGCTATCAGCTTTAAAAAAAAAACTTACTTGCGTTTTTAATTGTTTCCTTCTTCCTTATTTTTTAAACATATTCTTGTTGCCTTCTTAATAATTACCTTGTCTCCTACTTACTTTCTTACTTACTTACTTTACTATTAGGAGAAAGTAAAAATGATATTGGAGGCTGCTGGGCTAAAATTGTCTTACGAACCACATTATTTCAATGAGAGAGAGAGAGAGAGAGAGAGAGAGAGAGAGAGAGAGAGAGAGAGAGAGAGAGAGAGAGAGAGAGAGAGAGAAAGAACATCAATAAAATATAACAAGAAATTACACCATTTTCCATTTGTTTGAGAATCCTGAAACTGAGTAGTACTGACTGTGAGATTTCGTAAACAATAAGCTACGTGTTTAAAAGCAATTTTCATTGCTCTAAATTGATTTTTCACAAAACAAAACCTCCCACGGTCTATACTACACGCAGTCTACAGCAATGTTCACTGGATCACCACCTACTGCTTCATTAGTGGTTTTTCTTCTTTACTAAACTTTGTGTTTTTACTTGTAGTTTTTCGCCTTTTCTTACTAGTGTGTCCCTTACGAGGTGCAGGATTTATACTTTTCATAGCCACGGCATAATTGTTTTTTGTTGTTTTTGGGGGGGTTGGTTGGTTTTGTTTTGTTTTTTCTTTCTCGTTTTTTACCTAAATGGGGTGTTATTTCAGACTCTCTCGTTATATCGTAATATGTGCTCCTAGGCACCTCAACATTCTTACAAGCTCTGTGTAAGTAGTTATATGGGGGTAAATAGGGACAAATGGGGCTCTACGGGGACATACGGGAAATAACATGGAGACTGCAGTATAATTACATACGGGAAATTAACATGGAGAGGGTACTTGGGGGACAGAAGTGTTTATGGGGACAGAAGTATTTAAGGAAACATAAGTGTTTATGGGGACAGAAATATTTATGGGGACAGAAGTGTTTATGAGGACAGAAGTGTTTATAGGGACAAAAGGATTTATGGGGCACAAGGGGAAATCCCATGTTAAATGGGATCCATAGATTGAATAGGGGAAATGGGTTTATAGGGTCAAATTGGTTTATAGGGTCAAAATGTTTGTATGGGGCACAACGGGAAATCCTATGTTAACATTTGTATCCACTATCCAACACATAATATATACTATCCAGCAGCCGCTTTTTTTTAATTACAATCCAGCACTTGTAGGAATCTACGGGAATTCAACATGGGAAAAAAGAGTCGAAAGTATATAGCTTCAAAGGGTGGAAAGTTTATGGGGGTCTACGAGAATTTAACATTGGAATAGTTATCTACTATCCAATTACTTAGTTATCTACTATTCAATACCCCATACACACTATCCAAAACGCCTTGTATGGTGTCTAAAAACCCCACACCAACTATCAGACGAAATACGAAAGAAAGGGATGAAATCACACAAACATACTATCCAACACCTACTTATTGGTTACTATTCAATACCCCATACACTCTATCCAAAACGCATTGTGTGGTGTCTAAAACCCGACACCTACTATCAGAGGAAATGGATGCGACGAAGGGCATGAAATCACACAAAGATACTATTCAACACTAACTTTTCGATATACTATCAAAAATCCACTTGTTATTACTATTCAATACCCACATTTTGATTACTATCCAACACGCTGTCGGAGTGATCAAGGCCCCCTACACTTACTAACCAAACAAAAAAAAGGGTAATAGTGCTTTACACACATTATACTTACATACACACACAAACCTATTATCGCATTAGAGTGGTAGGATGTAAAAGAAGGGGATGAAATATACACACAGTTTCATATACAAGCAAGGGTGGATGGCAGATCTGACTGACTAAATTTCCATTATACTCGTTTTCGGACCTTCGGCCATGTACGAGTGGTTAAATTTTACGCACGGCGTACTAATTAATTAATCACCAGACGGGTGCATGGCACCCGTTCTGGTGCATTACTCTGTGCAAAGCACACTAATAAATTGTTCGTCAAATGGGTTGCCGGGCTGCAAACCCATTTGACGCATTACTGCGGAACGGAAGTACTGAAACGCCACGAACTTACATGATCAAATTCTGCCCAGTTAACTAAATCGGGCTGTCCTTAAAAACCAATTATGTGTTAACCACATATTTAGTTATGTCAATCCTATCAGTTCCAAATTTCTTTATTTATTTTGTCATTAGAATATAAATTTTTGGGTACATAGTGTACATAATTTTTCCAAAAATGATACAAATCCGTGAGTAAAAGTTTCTCATTTCAATTTAAAATCACCCACACATTACTTAGCTTAAGGTTATATGTTTTAGACGGTGGTTCAAATTTGTGTCTTAAAAGAGTACAATCAAAAGGGGTTTTCAAAAATCCATACGGAAAACCCCATACAGTCAGGCAATTTTGATCAGCTGGTCCCTGGAGACTCTCCTGAAGGTGGGTCCGGTGTAACCCAAGGGTTCGACTCTCTTCATGGATCACACCGCACTCTGAGATTCAATGTTGTCGCCAGTTTTCCGCTGATCTTTTTCCAGTCCTCCTTCTACTGCTGATCTCTCTCTCTCTCTCTCTCTCTCTCTCTCTCTCTCTCTCTCTCTCTCTCTCTCTCTCTCTCTCTCTCTCTCTCGGTACCTCGCCAAACAAAGCTCGCAAGTATGGCTGCTCCAATTGTTAATTACTTAAGGTAGCTCTATGGGGGGTGGGGGGAACTGACCACAGTCCAGCTGATAAAAGCACGGCAGACTAGCTCTCCTGATTTAGAGCCCCCCACCTCCACCCGCTTCATCTACAGCGGCTGTGTTGTACAACCAGCTGGTTTCCTTCCCAGGTTATACTGGGGGTCCGCTATCCCTGATACACTTGGATGGCTGACCTCTCTGTTATTTCAAGATGGTGGGCCTCTCCACGTGCGAGATGGGTTGTTCCGCGCCAGCTTACGCCCAGGTTTTGCCTCGCTGGCTTCTCGGTGTCGCCTCTGGTGTCGTCGACCCTCTTCTCTCCACGGCTGGCTCCTGACTGAATGAATGACTCATGGCAGATCTGAATGAGTGGATTTGAATTATCTTCGTTTTCGGTCATTCGGCCATGTACGAGTAGTTAATGGGCGCACAGCGCCCTACTTAATTAATACACACAGCTCCCTCGCTGCATGGTTTCCCCACTTTGAGGAATCACTGACGGCGCGATATGGGAGGGTGTGTAATTTAAATGTCTGATGAGTTGCCTGGCTGCAACCCGCCTGACACATTACTGCGTGCTTCTTAATTGCATGTCTGGAGTGGAAGGCTGCACGGACTCGGAAAGGAAGGCGCGAAGCGGAACGGAAATACTGAAACGCCACGAACGTACATGATCAAATTCTGCCCAGATAGCTAATCGAGCTGTCACTAAAACCAATTATGTGTTAACCACATATCTAATTATAACATTTCTATCAGTTCCAAATTTCTTTATGTATTAATTCCATTCAGGTATACATTTTGCATACATAGTGTACATAAATCCGTGAGTACAATCTATTCATTTCAATTTAGTGTCACGCACACATTACTTAACTCAAGGTTGTTTTTTTTCGACGGTGGTTCAAAACGGTCAAATTTGTGCTGAAAAAGAGTATAATCAAAAGGGGTTTTCATAATTCTAAACGGAAAACCCATACAGTCAGGCAATTTTGGTCAGTCTGTTCGGGTGGGAGAGTTCTGTCGAGGCGGTATTAATCTTCTCCCAGGCTTTTTCGGGCTGCATGACTCTATTCCAGCCGTCATTCTGCTATGATCTCTGGAAAGGAGCTCTAATTGACCAGGATTCTCCGTGGGGGGGGGGGGGGTAGCTCGGCGTACTCGGTCTGTGTCGTAGACTGCGTCTTCGTAGCTTGATCTTCATAGCTCACTCCACAGTGCCTGCTTTTTCCCTCTATGTCCCGGTCGTCTGCCATCTCCCTCCTTTCTTCTAACTTCTACTGCCGGCTTGCACTCCAGGCATGACACCCGCTGCGTACTTTCGGATGCTTCCCCCATCGCTGGTCCTATCCTTTGTAATGTTCAACTCAGCTTCGGCTTCGGCTTTGGTGGTAGGGGTTGGTTGGTTATCGTCTGTGTCATACTGCCACGTATTCGCATGTATGCCCCTGACTTCCTGTATAGTCAGTAGTAGGTTGGTCATTACCTACACGTGGCAGTCAGTGGACCCACAGGTTGCCCTCCCCCCTTCATCCTACCACAGCAGGTGCGGGACGATGTTTTTTCCTTGATAGCTGGCTCCTGACTGATCATGATTGCAGATCTGTCATCATCATACTTAAATTATCCTCGCATTCGGCCCTTAGGCCATGTACGAGTAATTAAAGATTGTACTATTTCATTTATAACTCTTATGGTAGCACCTGTACGTAGGATTTCTTCCACATTGTACAGGTTTAATCCTCTCAATCGGCAAAATTGGCCACGGGTTGCTTATGGAGGACAGGTGCGCTCTCCGAGCACTAATGAATTAAATGTCTGGAGAGGAAAGGCCGCACAGATCCGGCAAGGGAAACACGAAGCAGACAGGAAGTACTGAAACACCACGAACGTACGTGATCAAATTCTGCCCAGTTAACTAAATCGGGCTGTCCCTACGACCAGTTGTGTGTAAGCCACATATTGTAATTAAGGTCAAGTTAGCCAGTTGGAAAGAAATGGGTTTTTTTTCTCCCTACTTTATACAATTTTGAATTTTGTGTACCTAGAATACTTTTAATTTTCCAAAAAGAAATTTAAAAGAAGATAATATTGATTAAATGTTGGGAAAAAGTAACCCGTTACTACTTTAGTGATCGTAATTAGGTATCAGTATTTTGAACGGTGGTCGAATGGGTCAATTTGTTTCATTTAAAGATAGTTTTAGTCGAAACGGGTTTTCAAGCCAAAGTGAATACCTGCAGGCAATGAGATCAATTCGTTCTAGTCAATAGAAGGGCTGTTTTGTGGCGACGACTCAGCGTAGAAGGCTGCTTCAAGGGGGGATGGAGGGGGGGGGGCTGAAACGTCATCTCCAGCGGTTCTTGCGGAGCCCTGGGTCAGTCAAGTCTGCAACAATGGTATCCCCGGTGTCGTCGTTACAGCTGATTTCTTCCGTGTCCATCATATTATGGTTATCAATAAGACTATTGGAGCCAGCCATCAAGGAAGAAAAATCGTCCCGCACCTGCTGTGGTAGGATGAAGAAGGAGGGCCACTTGTAGGTCCATTGACTGCCAATTAGACAGTTGCAGCTTATGGTGGCCAGATGTACGGGGCAATCGGCAATACCGGATGTTGTTTACTACACCTACCCAGCGTGTTTTGGCTGCCCTACTGTGTCCTTTGGGTTGGGTAACAACCCGGTAGTTCTCAGTGTGTTGGCGTGCCGCTTCCTTGTTGTCATAAAATCACTCAGTCCCACTGCGCATGCCTCTTCTTTAATATATTTGAAGACGTCCAAGTATAGAAGGCTGACGTGTTAAGTAACAGCCTTCTCTGTTTCCGCCGTTGGTGTATGTGTCGGGATATCTGCCTGTTTTTGTTGCTGTTGTTGTCGATGCTTTGGTGTTGGGGGGTCATTGTCGTGGCTGGGGGTGAGGTTTGAGTAGGTTGAAACCTCTTCCCGGCCCCCTGCTGCATGGTTTCCCCACTTTACTTTTCTTATTTTTCCCACCTTACCCCTTGTTGAGCTGATTTCTTAGCTGATGTACCAGATGTAGGTGGTAGTGGTGGTGGCGGCAGTGATGGTTGTTGTGGTTTTCCGTCACTTTTGAGCTGTGTACTCGGGGCACACGGTGACTGGGTTGGCTTCGATAGTTGCTCCCTCTGTCCCCGCAGTCTCCCTTTTCCTCAATCCCTGTAACTTCTATCGTAGTAGTTTCGTTTTTCTTCCCAAATCAGGAGAAGAGTGGTCCTCTTCTCCTGAGCACGTAGTCTCCATCCTGTAGCCAAAGAAAGGCCTAAGCCTTTCAGAGCGTTAATGGCGTACTCCTGACTTATTAGTTCCATTGCTAGCGTTGTTTTGTTGTACTTGTTACTTCTATGTTCGATGCAGACTTGGCAGATCTGACTGACTGATTTAAGATTATACTCGCGTGTGACCATTTGGCCATGTGCGAATGGTTATTGGGCGCACATCGCCCTATTTAATTAATACACATCGTTCCATCGCTGCATGGTTTCCCTACTTTGAGGGTTCATTGGAGGCGCGAGAAGGGAGGGTGTGTAATTTACTCGTCAGATGAGTTGCCGGGCTGCAAACCCATCTGACGTATTACTGCGTGCAGTGCACGGCACGCTGATTAATTAGCTGTCTGGAGAGGCAGGCTGCACGAACTCAGCAAGGGAGGCGCGAAGCAGAACAGGAGTAAGCTGAAACGCCACGAACGTACAAAATCGAAATCAAGTTCTGCCCAGTTAGGTAAATCGGGCCGTCCTACAAACCAATTGTATGTTAGCCACATATTGTAATTGGAATCAACCTAAACAGTTTTATAAATTTTCCGAATTTCTACCACTTTGAGAATTTGGTGTACATAGTGTATATTAAATTTTTCAAACAATAAATCAATACCGGATTAATGTAACCCATTAATTTTTATTTCGTGATCTTAATTAGGTAATATCGAGTGATCATTTTAGAACGGTGTGCGAATGCGTATTAAAAGAGTTATTATCGAATTGGGTTTTCTGAGCAGGAAAAGAAAACCCTTTGGCAATAGAGGCAATTCATTTAGCCCTTAGAAGGATTGAGTGATAAACTCTGTTGCTGGAGTCAGGAATGGACTCAGGTAGTCGGGCGGCTCAAACTTACGTCCTTTCGAGCTGCCTGGATCGATTAGGTCTGCAACCACAAGGTCTTTCATCAGCGGTCAAACTGTAACGGGCTGGTACTTGATCTTCCATGCCTCAATCCATTCATTTAACATCAGCGTAACTAGTGGGACTGGGCACCCACTCTACGTTTCCCCCAGGGCTTTGATGTTGGCAGCTGCCTTAGTGAAGCTGGATTTCTGCGTCTTATTTAAACTTCCGTCACATTTGAGTCCCTTGGAACATGCAGAGATCGTCCGGAAATCTTCAATGTGTCGTATCGCTGCATCTCTATCCTCCAGGAACTAACCGAGTCCATAATCATAAGCCTGGTCGTAGAGGTATGTCGACACTAGTTATTTGGGCGTGGACGATGGCTGCTGCTTCTTCTGTTGAATTTTCTTTCCCATCGCTCTCGTCTCTGGCTGTATTGTCGGCATTCCCTGCTTCAGTAACACAGGCTGCGTCGCTGCTGCTTCACGTGGTGGTTGGGTTTGTCACCTTTTGGCCTCCTGTTTCCTGGTTACATCTTGGGCCTCTCGTGTTCTTTTTCTTCCTTTCTCTCCTTCTCCCTTCCCTGCCTTGCCCCCCCCCCCCCGCTGTAATGTTGTTACTGCTTGCTTGTGGTGGCATTGAAGTTTGCTTCCCAGCTTCAGGCATTTTCGAAGCTTGGATTAGCATTGTTCTTCGAGGTGGAGACAGTCCTGTCCTGTATTCCACGGGGTGGGGGTAGGGCGCACGGTAGCGGTTGAGTCTGCGTCGTACGCTGCTGTTGTTGCTCATGCGTTCTTCCTCCTTGTCCCATCCTTCTTGGGGGGGCTACTTCTAATTCTGATATTGTCGTTGAAAACCTCCTTCCAAATCAATAGAAGAGTTGTTCTCCTAGACTGTACCTGTAGACTCCACCCTGATGCAATGCTAAGGCCTAAGCCTTTGATTGCATTCAGGGTCTGGGTTGATATCAATACTTTCATCTCTAGCACTATTTCTTATTACGTGATACTCGTTGCTCTGTTCGCTGAAGACTGTTCTTGGCAGATCTGGTCGATCGATTTTGAATTAGATTCTTGTGCGGCAAGTTTGCCATGTACGAATATACATCTCATAAAGGGGATTAAGGTGTGTGCACAGCACACTATTTAATTATTCGTCGAGAGGGCTACCGGGCTGCAAGCCCACTAGACGCATTACGGCACTCAAGGCGTGCTACTTCATTTGCACGTCTGGAAAGAGGCGGACTGCACGGACTCGGCAAGGGAGGAGCGAAGGGGAACGAAAGTACCGAAACGCCAAGATTGTACATGGTCAAATGATGCCCAATTAACTAAATCGGGCTGTCACTAAAACCAATTATGTATCAGCCACATGTTCAGTTGTGACAATACTACAAGTTTCACATTTCTTTATTTAACGCGATTCATTCAGGTATAAATTTTGCGCACATAGTGTAACATAATTTTGTCAAAACAATACCAATCTTTGAGTAAAGTTACTCATATCATTTTAGTATCACGCACATTTTTTGGTTCATAGTGATTGTTTTAGACAGTGGTTCAAAATTGATCACATTTGTGTTGTAAAAGAGTATAGTCGAAAGGGATTCTCAAAATTTCAAAAGGAAAACCAGATACAGTCAGGCAAGTTGATTAGCAGCATCTGGTCCCCTGTACGTCTGCCTGGCGGTATTGCAAGTTGACTGCGTCAATGTAGGTCCTCCAGGTTCGTGTCCAGTTCAGCTGTTTTAAGCTGAGGTGTCAGTCATTTTTCGGGTCACTTTCTCTTCCCGTGGTGGTGGCGTTCATTTTTGGCGCTAGGAGTGGCATATTCTTTTCGTACATCTCTCCAGCTGGTTTCCCCACTATTGGGGGTTCATTCTTGGCGCTGGTTTTTGAGGGTCACTCTTTAATCCTATACCTGGATGCATGGTATCCCCACATACGGTTAGGTTCCAGGCCTGCTGTACTCTCTAGCTCTGCCACCGTGTCTTCATGGTAGCTCGATCTGCTCTAGTCCAAGACCTTGTTGCATGCTGCTCCACTTAGTCGGTACGTATGGCGGGGGGTGTAGGTCGACAGTAAATACTCACTGGTTCGTATGTAGCAGCTCGGCCCCAGGCTTCCAATATTTGCAGTTGGGTGCTCATAGCTGCACGGACCAACACTTCCGCTTCCCCTCCTCGGCCACAGAGGCTCTGCTCAGTCCCACCTGCTCTACTCCACGGCTGGCTGCTGACTCTGTGTGTCCATGTACGGAAAGAATTGGCAGATCTGTTACTTACTTACTTAAATTGAATTATACTCGTGTGCGGCCATTCGGCCATTAGTCGTCGGATGGGTTGCCGGGCTGCAACCTGTTTGACGCTTTAATGTGTGCAAAGCACACTATTTTAATTATTCGTCAGGTAGGCTACCGGGCTGTAGGACTACTCGACGCATTACTGCACGCAAAGCATGCTACTTAATTATTCGTGTCTGGGGGAGACAAAGGCGGAGTCGGAGATGGCGTAGGAGGAGTGAGCTCAGCGTCGTTGGCAGATCTGAATGAATGAATTAGTTTTGAATTTAAGACGTGTTCGGTCATTCGACCATGTACGTCTATTTACCCCTAAAGCGTGCAATCACGCAATAGGGGATTAAGGTGTGTGCACAGCACACTATTTAATTATGGTCAAGTGTGTTGCTAGCTTGCAACACACTTGACACGTTAAAGCGTAAAAAAAACGCTGCTATCACACCCCTCCATCGCTGCAAGGTTTTATCCCTAAGGGGGTTCATTGAAGGCGCGATATTGTGGTGTGTGTATAATTGTTTATACCTGTACATAGGACTAGAAGCACAATGTTTACATGTATGCAGGTGTGCGCGAAGCGCACTTAATTAATTAATTACTCTGTTGATGTCTGGAGTGGTAGGCAGCACGGGCTAGGCAAGGGAGGCGCGAAGCGTGACGGAGAACAGAAACTCCATGAACGTACATGATCCAATTCTGCCCAGTTAGCTAAGTCGGGCTGTCCCTAAAACCAATTATGTGTTAACCACATTTGTAATTAGAGTCAAATTACCCAGTTTTTAAATTATCCTACTTGTATAAATGTTAAAATTTTGGTACATAGTGTACTTTGAATTCTTCTAAAATGAATAGACGAATAACTGTGGGGTAACTGGAACCCTTTATTAATTTAGTGATCAAATTAGATATAAAATAAAGGTGAATGTTTTGAACGGTGGTAAAAATGGATCATATTTGTTCGTCTAAGAAAGTTTTAAACAAAAGTGGGTTTCCATACCAAAGTGAAACCCTATATGCAATTTAGTAAATTCTTTTAGTCCTTAGAAGGACTGAGGGGCGGCCTTATGCATCTGCAGAAAGAAATACTGCTTCAGGTGGTCCGGCATTCCTTGAGTGAACGTCCGTCTGGGTCGTTGTTTCGGACTTCTCGGGTCTATGATGTCTGCCACTTCGAGATCTTCCAATGGTGTGTAGTAGGCAACGATCTGATGATGATGATGATGATGATGATGATGATGATGATTGAATTTGAGAAGTGTGCGATCATTCGATCATGTACGTCTATATACCCCTAGTGCGTGCGAAGCACGCACTAGTGGGTTAGATTGTGTGCTAAGCACACTAAGGTTATGGACAGGTGTGTTGTCAGTTTGCAACACACCTGACACGTTAATGCGTATAGAACGCTATTTTATACAGCCCTCCATCGCTGCATGGTTTCCCCACAATTAAGGGGGTTCTTTGAAGGCGCGATATTGAAGGGTGTGTATATTTTACTTTAATTTATACCTGTGCATAGGAATATAACCACAATGTTTACAGGTATGCAGGTGTGCGCGAAGCGCACTTAATTAATTTGTTGTTTTGTTGATGTCTGGAGTGGCAGGCAGCACGGGCTAGGCAAGGGAGGCGCGATGCGTGACGGAGAACTGAAACTCCATGGATGTATATTATCAAATTCTGCCCAGTTAACTAAATCGGGCTCTCTCTATTACCAATTGTTTGTTAGCCACATATTGCAATCGTGGTCATATTTACTCAGTTTTATCAATTTTCCTATTCTCCTATCAATTTTGAAATTTCGTGTACAAGATGTACATATATTTTCCGAAAACAATATATGAATTTTGGTTAAGTAACCCGTAAACGTTTGGTGATCTTAATCAGATATTATCAGGTTGTTTTGTGATTCGGTGGATAATTAATCATATTTGAGTTGAAATAAAGTTATATTCGAAAAGGTTTTCGAGCCAAAATGAAAACCTGGAGGCATTTGAAAGATCTATTTAGCCCTTAAAATGGCTGGGTATTATCCCTGGCCGCGGAAAGGATTCCCGCAGTTGTTCTGGCAGCCGTAGGACCTTCGATGGTCGATCTGGGCTACCTGGGTCAATAAGGTTCAGTATATCTCGCTTCATCATCCAGTCCTCCTCGAGTTTTACAGGGGGGGGGGGGGGTCTAGCTGGTGGTATGCGATCAAAAAGTTGCAGAAGTGTGCTGCTAGTGGGATCGGCGTTTCACAGTACGTCCCCATGTCCTTGAGGTGTGCTTCTGCTTTTTTAAAGCGAGTTCCTCTGGATTTTCCCCCTTCCCTGCTCGTGTCGCCAAAACTGTCCTGTGGTCCTCGATAAAATTTAAGGCTACATCTTTTTGCTCACACACTTCCTCACCCGTTCCAACATGCAGGGCCATACGGTATATATATTGCCATGCTTGTTGGTTCGGAGTACCGGTTAACAATATTTTGCTTCTCTCCAGCTTTGGTATGGAAGTGGACAGTGATGGTGGTGGTGGTGGTGAAGCTTCCTTACTCCCTTCTGCCGCTGTCTTTCTTGGCCCCGTCTTTTTCTCCTCCTTCTTTTCCGCCATTGTCTTCCCCTGTGTCCCAGCTACAGATGTTCCTACCGATGTTGCCGCTGGAGGTGTAGTTGGCGGCGGTGGCGCTGCTGGTTTTGGCGACGATGGCGCGGCTGGTTTTGGGACCATGGCAGGGCCGCTCGGCTTCGGTTGGGTAAGCGGTCGTCACTCCCTCTGTTGAGTCTGCTCCTGTCTTCTCCATGGTCCTCCTTTTCTCCAATCTCTTGGGGTTCTTTCTTCATTGTGATATCTCTTTTTCTCCCATATCAGGAGAAGAGTGGTTCTCTTCTTTTGAGCTCGTAAGCTCCACCCTGAAGCCAATGAAAGGCCAAGGCCTTTCAATGCATTCAGGACGTGTTCCGGGATTAATGACTCCATGACTAGCTCTGTTTCTGATGTGATCTACTGCTCTGTTCGCTGTCGAAATGTGAATGTATGAATGGAATGTGAATGGCAACGATCTTACTTACTTAATTTAAATTATACTCGTGTGCGGCCATTCGGTCATGTACGAGTTGTTAGACTGCACACCGTGCAATGTTTAATTTACTGCTTTATTGTGTGCACCGCACACTTATCAGTTACTCATGTCCGGAGGTGGAAAAGGCGGAAAAGAACTGTGGATTGCGCCTTGACGTCCCAGGATGGCTCCAACTGGTCCAAGGTTAAAAAATCTTGTTTTATTTTGCCAAATCAAAAAAGTCGTTGTTTTGCACCTTATCTATGAATTTTTGTTTAAAATTTTGAATATAGACTCGGCATTTGTGGCTGTAGGTTTGGGTTAGTTAGAGCGGGGTTAGATTTGTTATGTTATAGTTATATGGCTGTCCGGTTCTATCCAAGGTATTGATATCTTATTTATAGTAAGCATATGCACAGGCACTTAAACTCTGTTACCTGCTGTGGAGGGTGATTCCAGAAGTAGTTACCACCTTGTGCGGTAGGGCCCTGGTGGTCTGGACTTGATACCACCTTATAAACTTAATTTTTTGGGGCCAGTTCGATGGGTTTGTTAGTTTGATGCCACCTTGTGCGGCGGGGCCTGATGGTCTGGGTTTGGGAAAACCTTATATAATATATTTTTAAATTGGGTTTTAATTAGTGTTTTCCTCCCGTCAGGTGCATATGCTTACCCTTTTCTAAGAGTTTTTTAATTTTTGCGACGTTTAATCTATCAGTTACCGCATTGTGCGGTTGGGCCTAGTGGTCTGGTCTTAGGCCACCTTATATTTTTGATTTTGTTATGGGCCAGTTTACAGGGTCAAGTTTTATTATTCTAGTATGTTCAATAGTTGCTACCTTGTGCAGCTGGGCCTGATGGTCTGGGCTTAGGACCACCTTATATCGTGCTAAAATTTTGATAGGTCAGGTTGTTCTATGTTATCCCTTGTGATTTCTGCCGGAAGCCTTTTCCATTCGTTAGTATTAGAGAGAGAAGAGAAAACATGATTTGTCTGTTATTAATGATATTCTGATGTTGAAAAGTTTGTTAGTTGAGTTTTGGTTTGCGGTTTGGCTTGCCCCTAAGTCATATCCATGGGAGTGTAGATTCTCCACCCCAAGGGGGCCGAGATTGGATCTCCTTTGCGACGCACCTGGGCCCCTAATGGTCCAGGCATGCCAATCCCTTCCTCCCTGGGAAGGGACCCTCCTCTCCCGCTTTAGACTGCTCGGGTTTGCCATGGTTTTACATCTTTTGCAATGTTGTTAGTGAGTTAAGTTGATGTTTGCGGTTTGACTTGGCCCTAAGTCATATCTATGGGAGTGGATACTCTCCTCCCCAAGGGGGCTGAGATTGGATCGCCTTTGCAACGATCTGGTGAACGCACGGTTTTATATGCTTGAGGCGCAGACGTGAAGGAAAACATCCCATCCGATTCGTGACGCGGACGTGAAAGAAAAAATTATCCAGATCGATAGAGAAAAATCTGAAAGAGCATGTGTCTGCGACTAAGAAGCATTTCTTAAACAACAACAACAACAGGAGGAAAGAAGAAATCAAGAAGAAGAAGAGAAGCAGAAAACTTTGAAGTGCGAAGGACATAACGAAGGGAATAAAACAAAACGGTGAGTCTGCTACAAGACATGCTGGCGGAGTTAAAGTATCTGAGACAAATGTATCGGACTTCTTTAACACAACCCATATCTAATATGTATTGAGATATGTGTAAGATTGAATTCACGGTTGTTATTCAAAAAGGTCAACTATGTATGCTTTTTTCAGTTGTATATCCAACTGAAGATACAACTTTAAAATTCTCTTGCAAATAACGCATATTCCTTTGTTTTCCAACGTACATAGTAGTTTTGGTACCGTTCGTTTTGTTCTTCTTTTCTGATCAATTAATAGGGTTTGAAGTTCGGATTGGTCATCCGTGTTAGGTACGAGTTTTTCAGGTGCAAAAGGATAGTCCTTGAAATAGTTGTGGTGGTTGGTACTTCTAGATCAACTTCTAAAATATACCAAGTTTCATTGTTATCAGGTATATCGAGAAGATGATCTTCTATGTATTTAATTTGTTGCATATCTAAAGTTATTTTATAGACATATATTGGAATATAGCCCATTCATAAGGCTGACTGCATATAGATACTATATCGGAAGTTATTTTATAGACATATACTGGAACCATAGCCCATTCATAAGGCTGTCAGTATATAGATACTATATATAAAGTTATTTTATAGACATATACTGGAACCATAGCCCATTCATAAGGCTGCCAGTATATAGATACTATATATAAAGTTATTTTATAGACATATACTGGAACCATAGCCCATTCATAAGGCTGTCAGTATATAGATACTATATATAAAGTTATTTTATAGACATATACTGGAACCATAGCCCATTCATAAGGCTGTCAGTATATAGATACTATATATAAAGTTATTTTATAGACATATACTGGAACCATAGCCCATTCATAAGGCTGTCAGTATATAGATACTATATATAAAGTTATTTTATAGACATATACTGGAACCATAGCCCATTCATAAGGCTGTCAGTATATAGATACTATATATAAAGTTATTTTATAGACATATACTGGAACCATAGCCCATTCATAAGGCTGTCAGTATATAGATACTATATATAAAGTTATTTTATAGACATATACTGGAACCATAGCCCATTCATAAGGCTGTCAGTATATAGATACTATATATAAAGTTATTTTATAGACATATACTGGAACCATAGCCCATTCATAAGGTTGTCAGTATATAGATACTATGATAAAGAACTTTAGATTCAGCATATCTTTGTGCTATAATTTTAATTTCTCCTTGTTATTACACTCTCGATCGTCACAAACATATCATAGTTTGTTAAAATTTCGAGTTGTACACTGGTGAGTTTCAAACTTGCAAATCGAGCTAAACAGGGAGCACTAAAATAATGAGCACTCTTAAGATTGTATTTTTGTTTGTTTGTTTATTTATTTTTTAATATACAAACATTAATGAACTCTTCAAATATCTCACACAACATAATAGTGTCCCCCATAACATATAAATCATGAAGATTATCCAGTTTCTTTAGGATTAAATGTTTAATGACATCCTGTTGATACCGAGAGTCTTCATTCGTTATAGCAGATGTGAACAGTGACGAATAAAACGTTTCCATCGGTGGTATAGCTGTCTCGTGAAACTTTTCAAAGCTATCCACGTGTTTACGTACTTCAATGTCTTTCCTTAAAAATCAGGCCGCATATGTTGACAAAATCCAATCGTTTCTGTGAAGTTTTTGCCACTCACATTATTTGTCAACTGGTTCAAAGAATGGCACATTAATTTTAAGCTATCAATAAACCTGACTGTCTTTTTACAGATATTGCCTCGCCTCTTTTAGCGAACGAATCGACTATGAAATCCTTGTTGAATAAAATATCTGTTTTTGTCGTTGTTTGGTATGATTTGTACCTCTTCTGTTTTTGTCGTTGTTTGGTATGATTTGTACCTCTTCATTAGGATCTTGTCTAACTAATTTCTTGATGAATAAATGGATGTTATAACCTTATAAGTTATGAATGAAACGTGTTATGAATTTTGAGTGTTTGAAATTTAAATTGTGATTGTTTTGAACAGGACTTCTATACCTGCATGATAAGTGATTGTGGTTGCGGACCTTATAATGCACGATAAATATTCCACAGATATGCCACACACAGGTTGAGTTAAATTGTGTGTCTTCTTCAGTTAATACCACTGGTTTTGCATTCGTGGTCTCTGATTCAAGATACCCTGGTTTTGCAATTGCACCCAGCGACACCCCTCCACCCCCCACCCCCCGCAAAAAAAAGAAGCAATACAACAAAAAAAAACAACACAAAAACCAAAAAAAAAAACGAAGAATGCAAACAGTACCTTGCCAAATAATTGGTTTGTAATTCCCGCGTACTGATTTTAGGTAAAAGACCCATTTTCCACTAACAGGAGCCAGTTGTCCCATAGTAAGTATACTGTATGCAAAACGATAATCTTGCTAGCACTTTTATTTTACCAATTCTTCAAAGACTGACATTTGAATAACATCAATCTGTAATGGTTTCACTCTATTTTTCGCTCTTTGACAAAATACAGGAAATTATTGAACATTACTCCCTGTAAACAACAAGTACATAACGCTCGCCCAGTAGCGAAAATCGCTCATAATTTCATGAGAATTGTTTATCGCACCAGTAGTAGGATTTCATGTCAATATCGTGTATATTCTGTATTAAAAACAAAAATAGGTTTGATAAATACGAGGCAAATGCTATTTTTTTTCTTTGTACTATCTCTTAATGTTTGTGCGCATGTGTATGTTTTCTATTAACCATGACAACATTAACTTCCAACTCTTGTTTAGAATTTGCTCAAAGCAGTAAATCCTGATATTAACATAATATATATGTTGTTAATATCTAATTGTCCAAGGAAACTGATTTCTTTCATTCCTATATATGTGTGATACAATTTGTACATGCGAGAAAGTCATGTATGATACACTTATCCCACACGAGTGTTGTGGAATACATGTAACCCACATGAGTGCACTCATTGACACAGTAGATAACGTCATTATGTTTATGACGCCATGAATGTCAGCAATGTTTCTTGATGTTTAAATAATATTATGAATGTTTCTTTATGTTTTAGTATTAAAGGGGCACATTTGCAGCCAATAAACAGCAATCCTTGTTTACAATAAATTTTATTGTAAACTAAACTTGTTATGCTATATTTAACGACGTAAGAACGTTTGGAAAATAATAAGGATTTCTAAAGTTATATCAATACAGATAATATGCCATCATATTTTTGAAACCCTATTTCCTAGTGATAAATGAGAGAAAATAATTCATCATATGCGTTGGTGTGGTGAAATACAATATGTTGTGCTTCGTTGAAGGGATCTAAAAGGTTGAGTGTTTATACGTTTAGTTTAATTTTTTCAGTTGATCATTATATGGTCTTGTCTTTGCTTTCTTTGATATTCAGCTCTACCGAGTCTATTGCCAATTTTTTCTCTTTTTTTTCCCCTCTTTTTTTTTTGTTGGCGGGTGGAGGTGGGGGTGGGGGCAAACTTTCAACTGTATTATTCATTGGCTAAAATTCGGCTGATTTAATCAGTGAAACTGGTTTAAATTTATTCGCATAAGAATTTTACAAACTTGCAGCTGTATTATCCATTAGTGAAAACCCGTCTCATTTAATTAGTGTGAATTGTTTCAATATATTAAGTTAGAATTCATGAACTGTTGTTTCAGGAAACATTTAAAACAATACTTGATTGTGTATCCTTGACTTTACGCGAATTATCGTGGAATTAATTTATATATTTCTTCGATATTTGCATTTGACAGTGTTATTTTCCATTTGGAGCTCTAAAACTTTTATCCCATTATTTTTTGTGTTTATTTGCACATTTTGTATAATTCACAAATCTGACTTCCTTTTTTTAAATTTGTGTGGAAATGTATGTTCATTGATCTATTTACAAAAGAGCTCATATTTATCATCATCAACTACAACAATATTTATATCAACAACCATTTTGCTTTATTTATTTGCCTCGCAAAATATTTCTTCAATATTTACCAATTTATGAACTAAATGTATCCACCTAACATTACAGAAAGTGACTACCTAAAAGTATAATAGTCTGAAAGTTACTTTTATTACTTACTTAAGTTATTTTAAATACCTAATAAAGTTACTTTTTAGTGACTACCTAAGTGAATTACTTTTACATACATAAATAGGTAGGGATGCCTAAAAAGTGTCCTTATTGCCCTCACTCGTCAAGGTACACGTGGAATCTTATAAAACATATTAAAGTAAACATTCTAACGAGATAGATGAATTCAACTCACACGCACACACAGACAGACAGACACACAGACAGACACACATACACACACACACACGAAAGCCTGCAACAGAGGAAAGACAAAATGACAATATTTAACAACTAGAGTTGAGAAGTGTTGTTAATGAGAATCCTGCTAAAGTTGATAAACAAAACATTTCGACAGAGGAGACATTCAATCTATTTTGTAACGAATTAAAAAATTAAAAAAGAACAATTAGACACTTTGTTCAACAAGCTAAAAAAATGGAAGGAAGTTTGGGAAAAGTAATAATGCTAAAGATATAAAGCAAACAGAATCGGAAGAGGACACGGAAAAAAATAGAAGAGGATAAAAAAGAAAACAAGAAAACTACCCACCCAACCAATAAGGGCTAAATTAATTGTTTGGCTTCTTAAAATTAGAGCAAGAAAAAGGTCTCTGTTTAGTTACCTTAACATTTTAAATTTCCCTTGCTTATTATCATTCGACATGGCCAAAGCCCGTATAAAATAACATTGCTAAAATTGCCTCATATGCACAGGGACAGGGAGTGTCCAGCACAACGGAAGTCTCTGCACAGCAGAACGGTTAAGCCTGTACAATGTGAGTGAAATGCACACAGAGTACACAGCAGAATCGTAGAGCCTACAACATGCAATTATCACATCCCTGATATGTCATTGGTGTGCCTTAACTAAACCAATGACATTTAAACCAACAATATACTCTCAGCATATTTCTAAGGACATAAATTGACAGCAAAAAATATCAGAGAGAAAAGTATCATCATGATTTACCGATCAACACTAGAGACATGTTTAACTGTCAGGTACAGAATGATGTTTTAAAAAGTACTGAATTACAAGATATGTCCACATTTTAAACTTCTATCGAGGATATATTAAAATTGCTTTATCCGACACAACTATAAACTATTTGATCGTACACGGTTTAATACCAGATGGAATAGTTCTATAGGGATTAATTTTCGTACTTTTTTAAATGACCATTAATTTCTGTAGACACTGTTGCAGTGACTGCAATGTTTTATGCCCTGTACAAAAAAGTAGATGATGAATTGCAGCATTTTATGTTGCAATTTACCTAGGAATAAATTTTACTCTTGCAGAGTACTGAGTGTGCGGGATTTAGCTAACGCAAGGAAAATTGTAATCGGACCCACAGTCTTTTAAAACTGACACTTCTTCAGTTTTCCTGAATGATGTCGTATAAATAAAAAAAAAAAAAAAAAAAAAGGGTACACACACAGATTGTAATAAAGACAACACTTCTTTATTTCAGACTCCTTAGTCAAGACGTACTTTATTTCAGACTCCTTGGTCAAGACGTAGTTCTTTATTTCAGACTCCTTGGTCAAGACGTAGTTCTTTATTTCAGACTCCTTGGTGAGGACGTAGTTCTTTATTTCAGACTCCTTGGTCAAGGCATAGTTCTTTATTTATTTCAGACTCCTTGGTCAAGACGTAGTTCTTTATTTCTGACTCCTTGGTCAAGACGTAGTTCTTTATTTCGTACTCCTTGATCAAGACGTAGTTCTTTATTTCAGACTCCTTGGTCAAGACGTAGTTCTTTATTTATTTCAGACTCCTTGGTCAAGACGTAATTCTTTATTTCAGACTCCTTGGTCAAGACGTAGTTCTTTATTTCAGACTCCTTGGTCAAGACATAGTTCTTTATTTATTTCAGACTCCTTGGTCAAGACGTAGTTCTTTATTTCAGACTCCTTGGTCAAGACGTAGTTCTTTGTTTATTTCGTACTCCTTGGTCAAGACGTAGTTCTTTATTTCAGACTCCTTGGTCAAGACATAGTTCTTTATTTATTTCAGACTCCTTGGTCAAGACGTAGTTCTTTATTTCAGACTCCTTGGTCAAGACGTATTTTTTTTTATATTTCAGACTCCTTGGTCAAGACGTAGTTCTTTATTTCAGACTCCTTGGCCAAGACGTAGTTGCTGTATATAAAAACAAGCAAACATGTTCGCCGTTTAAAATAAAAAATTGTTGCAAATTGGCAAGGCAGCCAATTCAAATCTAAAATCTCTAAATCTTAAACCTAGTTAAAACGCAATGCGGAATCTACATATTATTTGCGGTGTTTCCGAATAACACCAAGAAGATTTTCGCATTCGCAGATTTCTACAATTTTGAGAACTTAGCTCAACAATTAGCGGGAAATCTGAAACCAAAAGTATCATACTAGTATGTGCATTTATATAAAGAGTTAGTACTTAGACTTGGTAAACGACTATATTGAATGTTTTAAACTCTAATTAAATAGAACACGTTGATAAAATGATAAATTGCTGCATGTCCAGAAGGTCATAACTACGAAGCCACGACGGACTTTACCGTAGTCCATAGTACTGATTTTCTGTATATCATTCGAAAATGTAACACCATGAAAAATATGCAAGAGATTGGAATCTCAGCTCGCATTTTCCACAATTAGCTTGCATTTTGCAATTATGAAAGCGTTAATTTTTAACCCTTTTTATTTTTTATATTTTTTAAAAACAACATTTGCCTGAATCGGAGACCAGTCACAAGAAGTTGAAGAACACATTTTAACTTCCTGGATATTTCTAGAACCAAGCCAAAAAGTCTCAAATATAGAATGCTAAAATCTTGAAATTCCAGGCTAAATCTGGATCATTCCAAAGTATTGGTCACTAAGTCTGTCAGCCCAGTCTTTCCAGTGGCCATGGCTTTACAAATTTTTGTCAGACTCCCAATTTTTCCCTACTTTTATAAAATGAGGTGTCAATTCTGTGTGCACATAATAGATAAGTTTACCTGCATGGCAAGCAGTGAATGCATTAGGGACAAGTCCCAAATATTCCGACTGATGTAAACTCAGCAAAACACACAAGTTTCTGGTCATGGGTGTCCAGCTACTCGAAAGCTGACGGGCAACAAGAAACTTAGTCCAATAAATCAGCCCCATCAATGCCATTACAGGTTTGGTTGCCAATTTATCAGACTACATAACAACATAAAAGGAGGATTCTGTTCGATTATCTTTTATTTGCTGTGCATTAATTTTTTTTACGAGCACAGTTAATACCAAAGAAAAGAAATATTTTATAAAGTAATGATCATGCAGTAACTGGTTCAGTTAGAAATATAGCAAATGATGTGAAAAATCAGCTAATGTTCTACATGAGATTATGGATATGACTAGTTATAGATCTTAAGTTTGTATTACTACAGGGGGTGAAGCAGTAAAAGTGTAACATTGTACCCAAGGCCAGATTAAGGTGGTAGGAGGCTCCTGGATCAATTGGATCAATTTAAAAAAGAGTGCCCCCCCCCCATTTCATTTCACTGCATTACTGTCCCCCACTTTAGGGGTGGGGGCCCTGAAGCAATGGCTGCATTTACTCCACCTTTAATCTGGCTTTGATTTTACCAGTTTTACCTATATAATAATTTGAATTTTAAAAAATCTGGCAGATCACATAAACGGCATACATATGAATAGTTGTAAGTAAATTATGTACATAATGGCCCTGTAAATAGCCTTCTGCAGATCATGTACACAGTGGCTGTGCAAATAGACTTTTTCTCAGTTTAAAGTACACAGTGGCACACTGCCTTAATGGCCATAGGGAAGCGAATTCAGATGTGGTCTTTGTGATGTTGAAGTTGGTGTTCAAGAAACTTGGACTAATAAGATAGTATGTGAGTGAGAGCATGCTTTTGTTTAAGTTTATGAGGGTAAGTCAAGTAAAGGTTTTATTTTTAAGTAAGTTACCCAAATTTCATACTATTTTTCTGTATAAAATATCCTTATTTCCCCCTACTTTTCCATGCTGTTTTTTAAACAGTAGCCCTACTTTATCCAAATTCTTTTCTAAGGGTTGCTGGAAAGACTGTCATTGCACAAGCTTCTTAATACACTAGCATCTCCTGTATCTATTTGATATCAACCAAATTTCCAACCAGGCTTCATCCCAACAATGACTCATATGCATTTCAATTATGAGCATTTCTGCCTGTTTTTCTGAGTTATGGCCCTTGATTGACTTAGACTAGATGGCATACCGATGGTTTTTGAACACTTGCATTCTTTAATTTCAACTAAATTTTACTGTAAAGCTTCATATAAGGTAAGGGATGATTTTGATGATAAGTAGTTTTAAGAATATTCTAAAAAAGTTATAGCCCTTGATCAGCTTGGAACAGTTATTCTTACATGATCTAATTGGTTCCTACAAGTTTTACTTGTGCACTTTTGTGACAATAGCAGCTGCTATACTACAACATATAAATTGCATTTGGTTGTTGAGTGTACAGGTTTTTTGTCTCACATGCACAGGACTTGAAATTAGCAATAGTCTGCTAGCCCAAGGCTAATGAATATTCTGTCAGACTTGTAGTTTTCATAATTTCAGTAGTCCAATGGCTAGTAAAGTTTCAGCTGTTGCCAGTCAATTAGTGAAGAAGGGCTAGTGAAGATTCAGCAGGACTAGTAAATTTCTCAATCGACTAGTCTTCTGACTACAAAGAAATTTGTTAAATTCTAAGCCTGCATGCATAAGCATGGTGATTGTCTTACAAGCGTAAGCATGGTGAAATATGGCAGTTAGTTTTCTGGCATAGATGACATTGTTGGTATCAACAGTTGGCTTATCAGAGAAGCCTGTGATGAACAGAAAATCAATAGAAGCCGTATATGGCTATTCATTGTGACCCATGAACCAAAACTTCACCTGCCTTTAGAGACACATTTTGAATATTGAATGACCCCCTGACGCTATGAAAAGGGATATACCGGTAACTTGTATCTCTTAAAGACGAACTTTTTTCTTCAGAGATAGCTTTAATTCACAGGTAAATAGGTGAAGATATCTAACTACGGTATACATGTCAAACTGGCACAAAAGGTGACTTCTATTTCTGCTGTGAAAGCACAACTACTACTTGTCCCACCATCTAGCAAATGAATTGCTTCTGCCCTCTACCCTAATGATAAAAACTGCCTCGATTTTGAATTTGACATATTGACACCTTTGAGTTGTCATCGTGACTGGAGTTATGAGCACAAGCACGATAAGAAATGTTTGCACATTGATTCACATACTATTCGTTTATCTAAACAATGTCTTCCTCATGAAGCAAATATTCAATTTACATAGAACAGTCAATGTAGATATGCTCTAGTGTCCGCTGAAGGCAGGGAGAAACCATTGCCTGGTTAGGAAACACCTGGCAGCTGACCGCAGAAGGCAGGTGACCATTACATACGGGACATTTATATACTAAATTTAGAGTGGGGAGGAATAGAATTGCGGTTGTGAACAGGTGACTGCTGAGTAAAGGTGACCATTAGGACAGGTTTGACTGTATTTGATTTGTTTTCTTTTATGCAGATAAAAATGGTGTTAGATAAATCAACAAAGATGAAAAGAAAGGCCCTAGATCAACAAAATGGGAAGTCAGCTAAAGGTAGGTTCTCATATTTATAAGAAAATGACTAAATACAGGAAAGGATGAAAACATGACTACCACTAAGGTTAGAAACTGAGAGACTCCGCCTCCTTGCACCACAGGTTTTTATACAGGCCATGAGGTACATACCAGCTTGGCAGATCAGTAAATAGCTTCAAATACCCTTTTAGGGGTGAAGTGACTGCTCTCCCCTGCCAGAATATGGCAAAATGGTGGAAAATAGGGAAAAGTTGAATGTATAGGTACAAATTTGGAATGTTCAAATCGGTCTCTGTTTTACTTAACCTTTGAGCTAATAATATAAAAACATTGAACTTTTTCTTTGTTTTAATAGAATTGTTGACCCTCAAAAATAGGTTACCATGAATAAATGGGTGACATATTGGCCCTCACTTCCTATATTTACAAGATGAAGTATGAAATAAACTTGTTTGCCTTTACTAACAATCAGCCTCTAAATCTCCACATAGTAATAATTTTCTTGTGATTGGGCCCCAAATACATGGAATTTCATTCACTTCTTCAAGCTTCATGTGATGATTTTGTTCCAGGAATCACATAGATCAAAACATGATTACAGACATAAAAATTCATTAAATTGACACAAAAATTGATGAAAAAATAATGAAAATACTATGTTTATGATATTGAACTCAAAGCATTAAATAACCAAAAATAGGAATGGGGGTAAAGATGTGTGCTTTAGAAAAGGCGAAGTCAACTTCACTTTCTCTGCTTATTTGAGCGAAGTGACAGGTAATGGGGTGGCTATTTCACCTGAATTGCCCCCTAGCATGGACCTAGTACATCTAACCAGTGTTGTAGACCAGATTTGACAGCAGTAAATCTATATTATATTAGCACAGATGACCTCTTGAAAGATTTATTTTTAGCTCTACTGGTCATAGACCAGAAGAGCTTAGGTGATGGTTTTTCATCTGTGCATCTGTTAGCTCATGTTTGTTATTGCTACTTCTAAACTACTTGGAGGATTGACATCAAACTTCACACACACATTCATCCCATGGTCTAGTTGGTCCTAAATGAAAATGGTGCCGCTCAGACATACAATATGGCCACCACAGCAGCCGTCTTAAAAGTCGTGTTGGTACTAAATGAAAATGGTGCTGATCTGATGTCCAATATGGTCAACACAGCAGTCATCTTTAACATTTTGTTATCACTACTCCTGAATCAAAAGTCATTGAAATGAGGTTTTCAAGACTTCTTATGACAGGGTTTGCACAGTCATTAAAGGTCATTGAAAATCATTGAGAAATAAACATTTCATTTTAAGGCCTTGAAAGTCAGTAATTTTTCACCAAGGTCATTGAAATACCTTGAATTTGAGAGATTTTGCTTAAAAATAAAATATGATGGAAAATTTTGCTTTTTAGTCATTTATTTGACATTGTGCAAGGATTGGAAGTACAGTTTGATATTTACGTCATCTGCTAGCTGTTCTGCCATTATCAGAATCCAAAGGAAGTAATCAGACATTGTGCATAGCATCCCTTTCGCTTCATCACGTGTTTCTGTTAAGTAAGGATGGTTAATTAGCAACAGTGTCTTTTTAATAAGTGATCAACGCAAAATGCCTGGAAAGTGCACATTCAGCAATAGTTGACTGCAAGACAAAGACTTCATTAAGTGGCTGAGAAAACATGTGAACTTTAAATACAGAGTGCTTTGCGTAGTGTGCAAGAAAAATATCAGTATTGCAGGAATGGGCATTGCTGCCCAAAGTTGAAACTAATGAAAACACTCAAGTCTGCTGTTTCAATGTCAGCATTCATAGAGTCAGCGCAAACATCATTTAATTCTTTGTCATCACTGTTGTCTGCATCATAAAAGCCAGTTTCAACTTTATCAGTGGGTTCTACAATTTCAATAACTGACAGTTTCGGTGACAGGTTTCATCAAAGCAGTGACGTGCTGAAGGCTGAAATATTATGGATGTCAGCAGCCTTTTCCAGGCAGATGAACCAGATGAGAAAGGGACAATCACACTAATGTCTTAGTCCAATAGACTCAGAAGAAAAGGAAATGAAAAAGAAGAGCAAGTGAAAGTACTAGAGTTGCAGCTGGAGGAGAAAGTACAGCAGCTAAAGAGCAGTGTTTAATATTTGGGTGCAGTTAAAACGACTTTATTATCATTTGCATTTCATATTTCATTACATTTATTTATATCATGTGTTTTTTTTTTGTTTCTTGTGTTTAAATTAGTAACTGGAAGTAGAACACTTGATACTGAGAGTAGTCATTGAAAACTGGTCATTAAAATGTCACTGAAATGTCATTGAGTTTCAGTTCTCCTGGTCTGTATGAACCCTGTATTATACCTAGTTTGTTCTATATGAAAATGGTGATGATCTGATGTCTAATGTTGCCACCACCGTGGCCAGCTTGAAATGCTAGTTATTGCTACTTCTCCAGAATGGATGGTCGTATCAACATGGGGTTTTCACTGAAAGACTTTTTATGATGTCTAGTTGGTGCTACATAAAAATGGTGCCAATCTAACATTCAGTATGGCAACTACATCAGCCATCCTGAAAATCTTGTTAATGTTACTCCTCCTGAACAGAAAGTAATATTGACATGGTGTTTTCACCAGTAGACTTCTTATGTCTAGTTGGTTCTAACTGAAAATGGTGCTGGTCAGATGTCTAATATGGCTGCAACGGCAGTCATATTGAAAATCTTGTTATTGCTACTCCTCATGAATGGTCATATCAACATTGGGTTTTCACTGAAAGACTTACTATTATGTCTAGTTGGTCCTAAATGACAATGCTGCTGATCTGATATCCAATATGGCTGCCACTCACCAGCCATGTTTGAAATCTTGTTATGGCTACTCCTGAACAAAATATCATATCAACAAGGGGTTTTCAAAAGAAGACTTGTTATGATATCTAGTTGGTCCTAAATGAAAATGGTACTGCTGCTATCAAGAGAATCTTGTTATCACTACTCCTGAATGAATGATCATATTAGCATGGAATTTTTACTGAAAGACTTGCATGTCTAGTTTGTCATAAATGAAAATGGTGCCAATCTGACCTCCAGTATGCCCACCACAATCTTGTTACGGCTACTTCTCCTAAATGATTAGTCATATCGACATCATGCTTTCACCAGAAGGCTTTTTATGATGTCTAGTTGGTCTTCAATGGAAATGGTGTGCATCTGATATCCAATATGGCCACCATTGCAGTCATATTGAAAATCTTGTTACTCCTTCAAAATGGAAAGTCATATCAACATAGGGTTTTAACCAGAAGACTTCTTATAATGTCTTGTTGGTCCTGAATTAAAATGGCGCTGATCTGGCATCCAATACAGCCACCATGGTGGCCATCTTGAAAATCTTGCTATAGCTACTCATCTTAAATGGAAAGTCATTTTGACATGGGGTTTTGATTAGAAGAGTTCTTTTGGTGTCAAGTTGGTTCTAAATGAAATTATGCAGATTGACCCTCAGTATGTCCACAATGGTGGCTATCTTGAAAATTGTTATATCTACTCCTCCCAAATGGATGGTTATAACAACATGGGGTTTTAACCAGAAGACGTGATTCTGAGTTGGTCCTAAATGAAAATGGTGCCAATTGTACAATCTTGCTGTCGCTACTGCATCCTAAATGACTGGTCATAATGACATGGGGTTTTCACCAAAAGACTTCTAATGATATCTTCTTGGTCCTAAATGAAAATGGTGCCAATCTGACATCAAATATGTCCACCACAACAGCTAATTTGAAAATCTTGTTATATCTGAAGAATATCAGAGATGGTTTCAACACTCTGCAGTTACAAGCATAAAATGGTTGTATCTTGAATTTCACTAAATTCTTTTCACCCAGTAGAGCATCAGTCTCATGAAGAGACTCTTGTTATTCTGACCTTTGGTTCTAAGAATGATATTTATATTCAACTTGGTCAACATGATTCTTGCATCATTTTAAACAAATTCAGCACCAGTAAGTGGGAAAAAATCCTGCTGAACTTGAATTTATCTTTTTTAACATTGTTTTCTCTTGTGGCCATTTGGCATTCCTCAGATATACCGTATATACTCGTGTATTGGCCGATACCAACTTCAAACTGCATAGATCCAGATATACCGTATATACTCGGGTATTGGCCGATACCAACTTCAACCTGCATAGATCCAGATATACTGTATATACTCGCGTATTGGCTTATACCTACTTCAAACTGCATAGATCCAGATATGCTGGTGCATTATGCACCGGCAGATCTGGGTCTATGCAGTTTGTAAGGACTAATCAGTAGAACAAACAACATAGACCCTGATCTACCGGCGCATTATGCGACGGCAGATCAGGGTCCATGTTGTTTGCATTTGGACCCGGCTTATACGCGAGTATATGTGGTACTTATGGTGTTGCTAAAAGTTTGTGTAAAAAATAAACCTGATTCAGAAAAGGTATCAGTTCTTTAAACCAGCATGACAGAGTCAAGTACAGTACAAAAAAATGGAATTATAATTAAAAAAACATGGTTATCTTCTTCCACTTTCAGTGATGAATTTGTCCAATAGTTGTACCGTAAGACCATATGTTTTCAGTTAGGATTACTGCATACAGAAATTATCAATGTCTACAGGTGAACTTTGTTGCCCAGATGAAAATGAATTTTGGATTAGCTTTTCTGTTCAATCAAGTCAAAAGTAGGTTATGCAGGGTTTGCATAGTCTTGAAAAGTACTTGAATTCTGGAGGTTCCAAAAGTACTGGAAAAGGGCTTGAAAATGCCCAGTAGTTCTTAAAAGGTGCTTGAATTTCAAAAGAAACATATTTCATTGAAAAACATTAATTTACTAACATAAATATCAAAAAAGAAAATAAAAGAACCCTTAAAAAAGTTGGAAAACCAAACTTTATTGTAGTATGATTCTGTGTTGGGTTGCTTACATATTGAGTAAGACTTCCAGCTGGTTTGCTTATGTGCTTATTAGTTCTTTGCCTCGTTAGGGATTGTAACCACATCATGATGTAATGAATGGATGCTCTGTTGACTGGGTCATTACTGATCATGGAAATACAAAATACAAATCTCAAAATGGTATGCTTCTGGCATTGTTGCACCTAAACTTGCTTAGAACAAGTAGAAAATTTACTGTAGAATACAGTATTATTTTTTATTTTAGTTCAAATTGATGAATCAACACCATTGAACTAGCTCCAAGTGCAAAATTACTGGGATCTGGCAGACTAACTGCAGAAAATGTCTATGCATTTGACCTTAGCTCTAAAATCCCCACCAACAGTATAGCTAGGGACTCATGGAACTAAAGTAACCTCTGCTTGATCAATGAGTAAAAGTTCTTTAGAGTCACATGGCAGGAGTGAAAAGTATAAGAAGAATATAATATTGACAATAGGAATTTAGAATATTTTTTGCTTAAACATGAAAAACTCAGGATGGAGTTAGGAACTCAGGCAAATAAGACTGCTTACTTCCAAACTAATATGGAGATGAGGTGACTGCACCTCTTCCCCATGCATCAAAGGCCCATGAGCTACCGGTACTGTGTCTTCAACTAGGACATGTTTTTAACAAAAAAATAGTTTGCAGTTCTTCTTTAAGAATCAAATACTAAATTCTTACATTTTGTGAACTCTACATACCATAATCAACATTCTTCCTAAGTTTATATGCAGTTGTTTACAAATGTTTGAAATTTAATATTTTTATCCTTGATAAGAGCTTGAATTTCTGATGAAATATCTGTATGAACCATGTTATGAGACATAGCTGCTTTACAGTCCAAAAGCAGGCACAGATTTACTTTTTAAAAACATTTTGTCCTCTCAAAACATATTCACAACAGGAACAAATTGGTTTTATTTTTCATTTTCAGACATTAATGTTGATTATCTGGCATAAATAACTGTTCTGTTCCATGCAAAACACATATTTTTTTGTATATACATTTGTTTACATGTTTGTTTCTGAATAATGTTAACTTCTTGCATCTTACGTAGTAACTCCAGGAATTGGAAAGAAAAGGAAAGGATCCAAGGAGAGTGAGGATGACTATAAAGATGACTCACTATTCTGCAAGTTAGTAATTGAAGCAGGAATTCAGCTAAAGAATGGAAATAAGTATAATGAGATTGGTGAGTTCCGTCCATAGTTATTTTCTTGATGATCACACTTGCTGATATTTTAAGATTTGCAAAAAGTTGCTGATTGTCATGCCTTTTGTGGAGAAAAAATGCAAGGCATGCTGCATACCTGCCATATTCCCAGACAGATTTGGAAGACTAGAAAACTGTTTTAAGGTCCCAAGGGGGGCTCAGTGCACATGACCTAAAAAAGCGACATTGTCCAATTGAGAACATATCTGTTTTCTTTGAAGCATTTAATATACTTACAAAAAAAAAATGGCAGGTAGATTTAGCATTGTCCAGATACCACACACATACACACACTCACATAGTCACAACCAGACAGACATTAAAAAATATTCCAAGTTTCTGTCTATAAAATACATTGGACAGTGGAACATTTTCTTAAATTAGATGCAGTCTTTGCTGCTCTCATTAGTTCATTGGGGGGTGGGGTGGGGGGTGAATGTAATGCAAGTGTCATTTGTGTTCATCTTTGCACTCATTGAAGACTGGATGGTACTATTGTTTAGACTTCCCCGAAGATCTTGTTGAATTTTTCTCAGCATAGAAAATGATCGTTCTGCATCTGCAGTGATGTGGGGAAGTGTCAAATATGCTGGATGGTGTTGCTGTCAACGGATGTCATACACTCCCAGTGTTGCACATAGGATCCCAAGGGAAGAGGATGCTGAGTCCTCCAACCTTTAGACTTTGGAGACACAATATTTTAGAGGGACAAAAGAAAAAAGTAGTACATAATGCACTAATAGTGCTATAAAAATGAGATAATCTTGTTTGCATCGACAGTTTTGCCACCTTAACTTTGTTGTCTGCACTATTACTATCATATTATCCTTGGACACTTACATTATTGCAATAAAAATTTTATCATGAACTGAAGTAACTCATGAAAACATTAACATGTTTGAATATCTGGTTGACTTGAAACTAGCTGCACCATGGAATTTTCTATTCTGGATCTTGCTCATTTAACTTTAGTGTACACTCTTTATCTACCAGCATTTATTATAATAAATACCTATGTTTTCTTAATTACTTATCTTTCCAAACTAACAAATCGTTAATTAAATGACAACTTGTGTATTTGCATAAAATTTAGTCTCTTTTTGTCATTATTTATACCTTAAAATAAATTAAATCTTCCTCACCGTAGGGGCGAATTTAACCTAAAAAATGTTAACGCTAACAAATGTCAAACACTTTACATTGCAACTCTGCCGACTACCACAAACTTTGAATGTTTTCATTGCTAGATACATTGTTTTAAAATATATATTCATTGCCATCTTATAGTTTCATCACCTTTTATGACTTTGGCCATTGTTAGCGCCAACAGAGAGATGAATGTACATTTACTAATGAACAGTTGTAGGCATATTTTTAGATTTTTTTTTCTGATGAAATAGTCTGCCCATGGGGGCGCACAGGGTCAAGATTGGGGGAACATCTGACAAAAAATTGTGGGAAACCCGTGTGCCTGCGCTTAATGTGCAACACTGCACTACAGAATGACTGACGTCAATATGGTGTTTGCAGTATGTGCAAAAAATAAAGTGCTCCCCTGTGATGCTGTGCTTTACAAAGTCAAACTCTGTGCAGGAGTTCTGAAATTTAGTTTTGCTTGGCTCTGCTCACTTTGCAGATGGCTCATCATTTCCTGAATCACAGCTGCATTATGACATTTTGCCTTAAAAAATGAATCACACTTGTACACTGTTCTGACTACCGAAGTAATCGTGCTTTGCGTTTTATATATGGAGTGAAATCCGAGTTCAAAGAAATGTTGCTGCTTATCACAGACTTGCCAGTAATATTCAATAAAGATGGCTTAAAGATTCTTATTCAAGGCATTGATGTGGAATAACTTGTTCTTCAACATGTATCTCTTTGATTTACTGATAACTTCAAATGAATTAGGTTGTTCCACTTTACCTATGCAGATTAGCCTAATGGACTCTCCCAGCGGTCTTCAAAGGATTTAACATGGCTTCACCCTAAATACTTCAGCCAATTAAGTAATCTGTGAAATGTTGGTTGTTTATGTGTGACCACCTTACCTTTTAATTGTCTCTCTGATAATCTATTGTATAAATTGCTCCGAGGATAGTTTTGTATGGACTCTAAGCAGGACTGTTTACTCTTTATACTGACTACATGCTAGAGACATATATAGTTGTGGTCAGAAAATCTCTCTCTCTGTTTATTTTTATTTTTTTCTTCTAAGATTACTGCAAATAATGTTTTTCTAAACACGACCATGTCCGGGGGGGGGGGGGGGGTTGGGAGTACAACATTGTGTTTTTCGCAGATATGATGCTGAGATGCCAACCATTCTGGATTTTGTAGAATTATTATGGAATTGTAGAGAAAATACCACGGTCTGATACTGTATATGTAAGTTGATGTTTTGTACTGAAAATTTGATTCATACACGCAACATACACAAAATTTTATAAATCTTGGAATAATATTGGAAACTCTAGATGTTTGCAGTACGTACAAAATACTGTCAGTTCAAATATTTGTACATTGTCATGCCACTGTTTTCATCCCGAAATGCATATATGGTATGCACTGTGTTTATCCGTTTCATTATGTATTCATTACACAATACTCATATCTACATTTATTTAGATTTTAAAAATTTTAAATTAAATATTGCTAACTGAAAAGTGAAGTGTCCATCAGTGTTATTTACGTGGGTGTTTACTAGTAAGTATATTGCTTTCATTTTCATGCAAGTCCAAAAACCCACATTTGTATTATATTTTGTGTTAGCTGTATAATCACAGTGCACATTGGATGATAAGCCCATAGCTTGTTAAGGCAGCATCCACTTTGTGTTGGAGAATTGCTATTCATACTTAATCATACATGCCATAACAGTACATGTCACGTGAAAAACACGATTTTGGACTCCCAAACCCCCTGACACTGTCGTGTTTAGAAAAACACGATTTTCAGCAATCTTAGCAAAAAATATTATTTCCCACAAAAACACAAAAAAACAGAAAAAAATATACATTTCTTCATCACAATGATATATGTCCGTAATCTGTGGTATGTATAAACAGTAAACAGTCTTGCTTGGAGCTCATGTAAAACTATCCTCTGGGCAGTTTATAGAGCTGTTTTAAAATACAATTAAAAGGTAAGGTGGTCAGAGAAAAACAGACACCTTTCAGACTTTTACTGAATTGCCTCACAATAGCTAGGGTGATGGGTTGTGTCAAATCCTTTGAGCACTGCTGAGGGAGAGCCCATAATGCTAATTTCCATAGGTGAAGTACATTAAGTGGAACAACCCAATTTATCTGAAGTTAAGTACATTAAACAGATGCGTGTTGAAAAACAAATGTTATTACACATCACTGACTGCATTGCATGAGAACATTGAAGCCATCTTTATTAAAGTTTGTGATCAGCGGCAACGTTTCTATGAAGTCGGATTTTTACTTCATATATAAAATTTAAAAAATGATTATTTCGGTAGGTTGAACAACAGCACCATTCAATCTCTAATGCAGTGTTGCACCTAGGATCCAAATGTCAAGGGACACTGCGTGCCTCACCCTCCAGATTTGGAGGACACAACATTTTAAAGGGAAAAAGGAAAATTGTAGTACATAATGCACTAGAAGTGCTAAAAAATGAGATAATCTTATTTGCTTCGACAGTTTTGCAACCTTAACTTTCTCATATTTTCATTGGACTTGACATGATTGCAATAAACATTTTTATCATGTGATCAAATAACTCGTGAAAACATGAACATGTTTGAATATCTGGTTAACCTGAAATGAACTGCACCATGGAATTTTAATAATTTAAAAGTATGAAATCATTAATCAAATGAGAAATTGTGTATTTGCATAAAATAGTAATTTTTTTTTAATGAATTCTGCCTGAGAATAAATTAAATCTTCATTGCAAATCGGCAGTCAATGACTTTAGCAACTCGGCCAACTACCACAAACCTTAAATGTTTTAATTGGCAGATTCATTGTTTTGAAATTGATATTCATTACCATCATACAGCTTTTATCACTTTTAGCGACTTTGGCCATTGCTTGCGCCAACATAGACGTGGAAGCACATTCACATAGGAAAAGTGTAGGCATATTTGTGAAGACAAATATCACTTGCATTACCATCAAACCAACTTTAGTACTAAACTGTTGAAAGCAACTCGGTGTATTTTTGTATTTAATGTATGTGATGTTGTGACCATAATTTGTGGTGATGTTATTTGACAATGCTAAGTCTACCATTTTTTTTTTGTTGTAAGTATATTACATGCTTCAGAGAAAACAGATTGTATTTTCTTTTATTCAGATTTGAATTTACAGTAATTTGCTATAGGCTGATTTGAAAAGATATCTTATTCTCATTTGGATGACGTTGCTTTTGGGGGGTCATGCGCACTGACCCCCTTTGGGACCTCAACACACACTTTTTGAGTCTCAAAATCCCCCCAACACTGTCTGGGAATATGGCAAGTATGACTTAACAGATGGTTATAATGACACTGGGTTTTCACTAAATGGCCTCTTATAAAATGTAGTTGGTCCTAAATCAAAATAGTGTCAAGCTAACCTCCAATATGGCCACCAAAGCAGACATCTTGAAATTATTATTCTTGCTACTCTTCCTGAATGGATTCTTGTAGTGACATGGGGTTTTCACTAAAATACTTCTTATGATTGGTAGTTGGTCCTAAATTAAAATTTATTTTGATCCAGCTTTCAAGATGGTTGCCATGGTGGCCATCTTGAAATCTCTTTATCGCTACTCCTTCTGAACAGATGGTCATATATGAACTTGGGATTTTCACCAAAAGACTTCTTGTGAAATTTAGTTGGTCCTAAATGAAATGGTGCGGATCTGAACAAGAGCTGTGGTGGCTTGCTGTAGTTGGTCTTAAATGAAAATAGTTCTGATCTGATCTCACAAAATGTCCCCAACTTGAAATTCTTTTTAGGGTTATTCTTCCTGAATGGATGGTTGTATTGACACAGGTTTCCACTGAAATAAAATCTTATAATGCATAATTTGTCCAGATGAAAATAGTGCAGATATGACCTCATTAAATGGCTACCACTGTTGCCATTGGTAAAATATTGTTATCTCTTCTTCTAAACAGTCATATTTTGACATGGGTTTTTACACCCTGCCTCTATCTTTTGATAAAACACTTTAATAATATGTAACATGAACCTGAATGGAAATGGTACTGATCTGACTTTTAACAGTCACAGTAGCCTTCTGAAAAATAATTGTTGTTACTAATTCTCTTGAATGAATGATGGCACTGACATTGGGTTTTCACTAAAATTACTGTTGCAATATGTGATTGGTTCTAAATGATAGGTATAATTTTGTTGCAGTTTTTGTGTCAATGTTAAAGTTTTGATATACAGGGGAAATACATCATTGCACGTACATTCAGGTCAGACACAGGATTCTGTGGAACACTTGTCTTAACTTTTTTGCATTGTTGGAAACTGAGGTCAGGTCATTAAGACAAATGACAATATCTCTGCAGCTGATAGACCCGGCCTTTAAGGTTGTTGGCTATACTGGGTGTATTAAAAGTCTAGTGAACAACTTGATCGTGTAGTGGTAATTGGCTTCCTTTGCTCCTCTTTGGTCTAGAATTTTTGATCCACACTTTGACACATGCAAAGATAAGTGGTCATTCATCCACTGTTGATGCTTTCCCCTCCTAGAAGACCATCCTATTCCAGTATTTGCACTGTAAATAGCATTTAAAATAAGTTAAGAAACTTGTTACATTAAATTTATGCATCTGAATTATAAATGACTTTTAAGACATAAAATTGTGACTGTTTCTTTCAGCCACCGACCAGGCTGTCTTTCAGCGGAATTTGTGCACAGCTTTGAAGAAACAAATAAATTACCAGGAGGTAATTATTACACCAGCTTAATGCAATACACTTATGAAGCTTATGTTGCTTTCTGTCTCGCCTGCAGCAAGTGTTTCAAATGCTGAGACATAGTCACATGTCTTCTGTCCATCCAACATCATCTTTGGGTTGTAGTATTTATATAAGGCCAATATCTCTTGTTTGCATGAGTGAATCATCATTAGATTTGGCCCACAACTCCATTAAGGGGACATAGGAGGATGTAACTTTCACTGTTACTATCTGTCTGTCCATAAATGTTTTTGTTTCCAGAGCACAACTCAGATCATTCAAGGTATCTTTATGAAACTTGACACACATATTGGACTAGTGGTACAGATATGCCTTGGCACACATATTGGACTGGTGGTACAGATGTGCCTTGTTTCTGACTGGTGAATTATGTATAAGTTCTTATGAAGACACCATATGTTTGTAAAGGTTTGTTTCCTTTAATGAATGTGTTATATATTCTGGATAGGCACAGCTCACATGATCAGGCAGAGTGGAGAAAAACTTTGCTCTGAGTTTGTTCTTTTTTACTGCATTGGGTGAAGATAAAGTTGCTCTCTTCCTTGCTGAATAAACTGAACATATACTAAATGTACGATGATGCATAACTAATTCCACCACCTTTTTCAAGGACCTGTGCAGTTGACACAACTTTCTTTTATCTTCTGCAGGGCAAAAAACTCCAAAAACTTTTCATTTGAATAGGAAACTTGCTATCGATCATTGGAGCATACCATCTTGGAATCATCACAGGAGTTTCACGTTTCATCAATAAAAGAACACCCCCCCACACACAATTTTTTTTTTATGGCGAATCCTGTAGTAAAATCAGATTGGATAAGTACAACTTCTTACAGTTTTAACTGTGGGGATTTAGGAAATTGTTCTTAAATAACAATAATGTATTGACATTAACTATCAAGATGTTGCTAACAATTTGGTTTGATATTTTGTCTTTGCTCATCTGAATAGTGCTACAAAACGAAAGACAGCATTAGTATCACCGTTAATGTTTTTGAAAGTCAGATATACAGGGAGAAAACATCATCGCTCAGACATTCATGTCAGACACAGGATTCTAAAGGTAATAGGTCACTGTTATGGTAAGTCTTATAAGAAAGTAATGGTTTCTGCACATTAACTTTTAGTTCAAGACTGCACACCTTGACCAAAGGTCGAGGTCATTGAGACCGTTTGGTTAATAATCTTGCAAGTCAACCATGTATACTAGTGCCTACATATAGCACTATTAAACACAGGGTGGACTATAATGTGCCATTCATGGTACTCTTGTTGACAGAAATGGTGGTTTTGACAACATGTGATTAAATGTATATTATTATACAGTCAAACCTGTCTAGTGCAGCCACCCATGGGAAAAGGCCAAAGTGGCCTTTGTAGACTGGTGACCTCTGAAGGCAGGTTCAGCTCTCAAACTTGGTTCATGACAAATACATGTACAATGCACTAAATAGCATTAGCATTATTATTAGTAGTAGTAGTATGCTATCAAGATACGTATGATCAGTTTAGCTATTTAACAAAAATAAAAATAACAAAATAATAAAATAAAATGTCCCACTTTAATCGATCATGTACATTAAATCATCACTTATCAGTAGAAATGGCATCTAAATAAAATTATTAATTGACAGCTTACCTGATTGTCAAACACAGGAGTGACTTTTTTTTAGGCTAGCTGGTATAATTAGGCATGAAAACAGGTGTTCACATTTCAAACAATTGATGGATTAAGCAGTTGCTCAAACTCACTGAGATCAAAAGACAGTTGGCTTTTGTGAGAGATCTTTAATGATTAGGGAATGAAAAGAAGCTTCCTGTGGCTATTGTTAGTAGCATATAAACTGTAAGGGATATCACAAGTGCAGTGTACATGTATCTCTCCTCATTTGGTGTGATTGTACGTAATCTCATAAGCTGCAGATTAACGTTGTTCTCAAAATCAGCCATAATATCTCGCTTACACTTAATAATCCCTTGGAACTGACTTTGCCCGACTCCCATTTCTGCTGCAACTACACGACTACTTTGTCCACTATCCAGAAAATGAATTGCTTTGATTCTCTCATGGAAGGACAAAACCCGCCTTGGTTTTGAAGCCGACATGTTGACACCCTTTGATTTTGACAGCGTGACTGGACTATGGTAAGTACAATTAAGATATGAAATGCTTGGAGCGGTCACTGCTGACACACTCTATTGACCGCTTAAGGCAGGGTGAAACCAGTGTTAGGTTAGGAAACACCTGGCCGCTGACCGGTGAAAGCAGGTGACTGTTAAATACAGGGCATTTATATAAGAAATTTGCTGGGGGGGGGGGAATTAGAACGACCAGGTGACCGCTGAACACAGGTGACTGTTAGGACAGGTTTGACTGTATTGTGTTTACCATAATTCACGTAATTTTTTGTATATGAAAAAATTATTCTTTTCAGAGTATAAATATATGTAAACAACAAATTATTATTATTTTGGAGTACTGACTATGAAAAATATTTGACCTACAATAATTGTCAACGTATCCGTACTAAAGTAAAAACAATCTGGTACAATTAATGTTTTGATAACACATGTTTTTGAGTAATAAGTAATAAATTATGAATGATTAATAATAACTAAGACACCTTTGTGTGTTGCAGATAGGTACTTCCTCTGTTTGACAACATTTGATTAAAATGGCTTATAGTATTGACCCGTTCCATTATGAATCGTACACCACCTTCAGTCTTCGAAAGTATTTACCTGCCACAGTTTCTGTCTAGCTGAGGATTATTTAATCCCCTTATACCTTACGAATTTCAAACCGAACCTTGTTCCGTCTGCGGAAACATTTTTAATTTGGAAAAATAAAGTTCAACGGCAAGTGCAATGTTAAAGAAATGCTATTTTTAGTACAAGGACAGCTTAATACATGTCGTACGGTGCATTGCTGCAACACGGATCTTGGCACACGTGAAAATAAAAGTCGTTACATTTATACTGTATACAACGTGCACGATACCATCCGCTATCATCGGTAAAATTAAAATAAAGGGTGCAAAACTACAGTACAAAAAATTATCTGAATCATAAAATATAACGTAGGTACAATATAGACTTTATCATTTTTTTCCTTATTATATGCCCAACATTTAAAAATAATGCAGTCTTAATAAAAATGTCTTTATAATAATTGTGTAAAAATGATAATTAAGTAAGATCTTTCCTACTTAGCGTTTAAGTTTCATTTCCAGGGCAAAAAACTCCAAAACCAATTAATATATTATTATAGAAGTCTGCACACATATTAGACTAGTGGTTTACATGTTCCTTTTTCTTTTCACAGTTCTTCAGTATTGATATTTTTAATGCTTTTATTTGTTTGCCTCTTCATCCATCCATCCATCCATACATCCATCATTCACACTTTCTTTCTGGAGCAGAACTTCAAAACTGTTCAAGATATCTCCATGAAACTTGGTACACATATTAAACTAGTGGTTGCTATTCACAATTCTTCAGTTTCAATATATTTAATGTTTTTGTTCATTTGTTTGTCCATCCATCCATTATCCAGTGCAAAATTCCAAAACCATTTAAGATATCTCTGTGAAATTTGGTACATTTGTTAGAAAAGTGGTGTAGATGTGCCTTCTGCTATTCACAAATCTTCATTTTTAATATTTTAAAAATTTACATTCATCCATCCATCTATCATTCACACTTTTGTTTTCAGAACATAACTCCAAAACCGTTCAAGATATCTCTGTGTAATTTCGCACACATATTAGACTAATGATGTAGGTGTTCACATTTCTTCAGTTTTAATATTTTTAATGTTCTTGTGCAGTTATCTGCTTATCATCCATTTATCATTCACACTTTCATTTCTGGAGCAAAACTCATAATGCCAATAACATCCCTGTATACTTTGTAAATATGAACTTACTATGTATGAAATCTAAGACGAGTCCTTTTGCTATGTCCATCTGTCTGTATGTAAACATTTTTATTTCCAGAGTATAACGTGCAAATCATTGAAGATACTTAAACCAAACTTGGTACACGTTTTCAAAAAGTTGCATGGAGGTGCCATTTGAAACTTAGAGTTTTCTGCATTCAGTATTTATTATGTTACCATGGAAACAAAGTTTAGCATAAGTAGTATATAAATTCAGAGTGCTGGACCATACTAGGAAGCTACATAAGCGGGGATCCAGGAGGCTATGTCATCTCTAGATGACTATTGTTTCATCTAGTTGTATGTCTGTTTTGTGGACAAATTGTCATCAGATTTTACCTAGGATTTCACCATGGACAAATTGTCATCAGATTTTGCCTAGGATTTCACCATGGACAAATTGTCATCAGATTTTGCCTAGGATTTTGCCATGGACAAATTGTCATCAGAGTTTGCCTAGGATTTCACCATGGACAAATTGTCATCAGATTTTGCCTAGGATTTCACCATGTACAAATTGTCATCAGATTTTGCCTAGGATTTCACCATGGAATATGGATTATATGTAGGAATATTCAGTTTAGAAGGTCAAAGATCTAGGTCATAAAAAATTTATTATTTTTAGAAAGTTACCATTACCTATGCATTTATGAATAAGTTGTCATTAGGCTGCAAAGAAGTTCATTGGTATACAAAGACATACATGTGGATGATGGATCAAAAGGTCAATAGATGAGGTAACTGGGTAAAATATTTGTAGCTCTTTATGGTAAATTGTTGAAATTATTTGGAGATGGTTATATTTTCTGTTTCCATAGTTGGAATATTTTCTAATTTTTCACGAAGTCACCAGGGTATATGGTACATCCAAGGGAGTGAGATAGACTACCGTATATACTGGTATATAAGTTGAGTCCAACTGCAAACATAGACCCTGATTTGCCATCACATAATGCACTGGCAGATTAGGGTCTATATTGTTTGCTCTACTTATTAGTCCTAACAAACTACATAGACCCAGATCTGCCGGTGCATTATGTGGCAGCAGATCTGGGTCTGTGTAGTTTGCAGTTGGTTCTGACTTATAAGCAAGTACATATGGTAGTTAAATGGTCATGGCTACAGTTAGTGAGTGTGAATGATGTATTATCTACAGATGGTGAATGTGGATGATGTATTATCAAGGCTAAAGTGAATGTCACAGGAGAGATGGTTACAGTTGGAGTGTGTGAGTGATGTATTATTGAGTCTACAGCGAATGCCACATGAGAGATGGTTACAGTTGGAGTGCATGGATGATGTATTTTCGAGGCTACAGCAAATGCCACAGGAGAGATGGTTACAGTTGGAGTGTGTGTGTGATGTATTTTCGAGGCTACAGCAAATGCCACAGGAGAGATGGTTACAGTTGGAGTGCGTGGATGATGTATTTTCGAGGCTACAGCAAATGCCACAGGAGAGATGGTTACAGTTGGAGTGCGTGGATGATGTATTTTCGAGGCTACAGCAAATGCCACAGGAGAGATGGTTACAGTTGGAGTGTGTGGGTGATGTATTATCAAGGCTACAGCAAATGACACAGGAAAGATGGTTACAACTGGAGTGTGGGGGTGATGTATGATCGAGGGTACAGCAAATGTCACAGGAGAGATGGTTACAGTTGGAGTGTGTGGTTGATGTATCAAGGCTACAGTGAATGTCACAAGAGAGATATATAATTTACTAATTTATGTAGTCCTAACCTGGATATTGCAAACAACGGTTTAATAACTATTTAATAAATTATCTGTATATACAAATAAATATATTGATTAGATGCATTCATTGTTAATGCACACAGGTAATACCACCAAAAGCTTTCTTCAGTTACAGGAAATTGCCAGGTCATATAGTCACAGAGTGTTTGAGCACAAAAATGTACTCCTGTATTAGAAGCAATACTTGGAGTCTTTTATCAACTTTCTCAGTTATTTCATTTTACATTTGAACAGGTGCTTGAAGAGTTTGTACAGGGCTTTCAAAAGTATATTGACGGACCGAAAAGGTTTGTATTGATAAATGTGTTGATGTAGATATGTGAAGATGTATTCTGTTAAAATTGCCTGAAGTTATTAAATTTACAATATATACTTGTATAGGTTGAATCCAACTGAAAACAACATAGACCCTGATCTGCCATCACATAATGCAAACAACATAGACCCTGATCTGCCATCACATAATGCAAACAACATAGACCCTGATATGCCATTACAAAATGCATTGGCAGATCAGGATCTGTATTCTTTGATTTACTGAATAAGCCTAACAAACAGCACAGACTCAGATCCCCTGGCACAATATGCAAAAGCAGAAATTGGGTCTATGCTGTTTGCACTTGGATCTGACTTTTATGCGATTATAGATGGTAGTAAAACCTTGAACTTAATCACATATTGACAGAATTTGTTGTTAACATGTTCAGATTAGTATGACAATCAAACACAGATGTGAAATTATAAAATAAAATGCAATGTGTCAAAACACACAGGCCTTTATTTGCAATTTATTGTAAGTTAATTTCTTTACATCTTTGACAAAAGTTCTTTAAAAAAAAGTGACAAATGTGTTTTATAAATATTACTAAGCCATTGCTGCTTATATACATTTTCTTCCTTTAACAGATAGATCATACACCGCCTTACATTTTGCATTTATGGCCATTCCTTTTAACTGAGTGAATTATAATTATTTTCATTCTAAATTACTAATAGCTTTTTTATTGTCATTCACATAAAAATTATGATAGAAATAATTATTGAAATTGTTTATGCCAGTCCTTTTGATCCATATTCAGATTTCATCACAGTCTTCTGCCGTGTATTACCCCACGTGACTGTGAAAGGTAAGACTCATCAACAACTTTGTTATTATGCATATACCATAGTGGTTGGGCATCTAGTGTTACCCTTGTCTGTCAGGTTAAGTTTCTTGGTTAGGTCAATTTCCAGGCACAGTGATGAGGCATTCTGTTCCATGAATATATTTTTTGTTGAAAAAGTGCTAGGGATATTGTTGGGTCGGAATGGGGCTATGGGGTTCTGGGGATGGGGCTGTAGGGTGGGGGTTGTCAGAAGTCAGATTTTCATAGAATAATAATAAAAAGTGGATATTTGCTTCGGCTTCCATCCTTAGAGGTATGGCTACTATTAATGAGGTTTGTACTTTGTTATAAGGATGTCCACATTAATTAAACTAAAGCAGGGTTCACACAGATCTTTAAATAACCCCCAAAAACTTTTGAATTCTGGTGTCTGCCTTGAAAAGGCATTTAATTTTGAATCCTTCCTTTGAAAAGCTTGTGAAAAGGAACAAAAGTCCTTGAAAAGCAATTTATTAAACAGCATTCATGATAACAATATTATTATGGTACCATTCTGATGACAAGCAGATTTACCAATCTTCAGCCAGAATTGTTTGACCATTGATAGGAGTTTCAGTGAATCAATCTAGAAAGTTGTTTTGTGTGGGGAACAGCTGTCTATAATCATATTAAACAATAAAAGCAGAAGTGCTTCGAATAACTTTGAAGTATGGCACTGTTATCAAAATTGTTTGAGAAAACCTATGATAGATAGATACAAGGAAAATGCATTTCAGTAATATACAGGCTAAAGTCCTATGGGAAAAACATTTAATTCAGTCAGGTCTTATTGTGCTTTCCTTCATTAAATGCATATAATACTTTCTTTCAGTAGGCTGTATGACTTAATATAATAGATAGATACAAGGAAAATGCATATAATACTTTCTTTCAGTATGACTTAATATACAGGCTTATGTCCTATAGGAAAAAACATTTAATTCAGTCTTAATGTGCTTTCCTTCATAAATTCTTAGATGTTATAATTGTGAAATTTTCCAAATTAATATTGGAAAATACTGGAAATGAATGTCAAAATGCTCTTGGCAAAATATCCTTAGTCATAAAAAAAGAATGACAGTCTAAAAAAACTCAATCAATGATCAAAGTTAAAGGATATTGGGGGATACACACCAAGTAAATCACCATGAACAAGTAAATACAAATAACTGGATTGGATTGTTTGCATGTCAGTGTTGATGTCATAGTAAAATTATGGTAAGGAGATGAATTTTAATTTATCTTTGCATGAAGAAACTCATAGGTCGGATATACAAAAAAATAAGAATTTTTGAGGTTTTCCATAAGCATAACTGCAATTTGTATGCCCCTTGATGACAGGGTAGGAAAACTGCAATTTGTACGCCCCTTGATGACAGGGTAGGGGCATATAGCGTTACCCTTGTCCATCCATCCATCACACCGTGGTTAAGTTTTGCATTGAGATCATTACAGGTACTGTTTTGGGGCATCCTTGTTCCTTGAACAGTTTTCTAGTATTCCTTGAAAACCCTTGAAAATTCTCTGAATTTAGTCCTATCCTGTCAGTGCCTCTGAATTTAATTACATCAACTGTGCTCGAAATTTGTATGAACTACAATTTGCTCCTTTCCTTTTATTCCAGTGTCAGAAGTGGCTGTCAGGGGAGTGTGATGAAGATATTACTTGGTATTGATATTATACAGGTATAAATACAAAAAATCAAAAGAAGAGCAATGACTTTGGTTACTTTTCTGAGTTTTATTTTTCTTAAGTTTTAGGATATTTATATGCAACTACTTTGAGGAATTATTTATTTTACAAGGATAGATTTGCATAGAGGAGTAAAATGCAAACAGATTTGAGAACGATGTACTTAGTTACTGATAATATGTGATAAAAAGGTGTTTTAGCTCACATGGCTGTAAGGTCAAATGAGTTTATGGCAAGGCCCTGTGTCTGTCTGTTGTCCCCGTCCATCAGCATTTGCTTGTTACCACTCTGGAGTCCATTCAGTTTTGATCAGATGTGGAATATAGGTTTGTATCATCAATAACTCTGCAGAGTTCAAATATAAGCGAGATCTGTGCTTATTAATGAGGTGATTTTGTATCAGATTGACTGAGTTTGTAACTGCTCTGGACGCTATATTTTTTATCTGATTTTGATCAAACTTGGAATATTTGCATACATTATCAAGATTTCTCACAGATTTGATAATGAGCGAGATAAGTGCATATTAATGAGGTGATCTTGGATCTGATTGGCTGAGTTTGTTACCATTCTGCAAGCCATATTTCTGATCCAGTTTTGTTCAGACTTGGAATATTGGCTAATATCTTAAAACTCTTGGATGAGTTTGATAATGAGCAAGATTCTTGGATATTGATGAAGTGATCTTGCATCTGATTGACTGAGCTTTTCAACACTTTAGCAACTGTGTTTCTAATCAGATTTGGATTAGATTTGGTAAATAAGCTTATATCATCAAGATGTCAGATGATTATAATTATTAGTGAGATGTATGCATATTAATGAGGTAGTCTTGCATCTGATTGGCTCATAATCTTACAACGAACAAAATGGTATTCTGACCCAATTTTGGTTCAAGATGTATGAGTTTTATTATGAGTGAGACCTTTGCATATTAATGAGGTGATTTTGCATCTTATTGGCTGCATTTTGTTACCATTCTGGAGACTATTTTTTATGGGATTTTGATCAAACTTGGTAAATATGCTTATATCATCAAGATGTTGAATAATTTTAATTGTGAACAAGATGTATGCATATTTAGGCCACAAAAAAAATATGTTTTTCCTATTGCACTGGTTTGAAAATTAGGGTAGGCAGGTATTTTTTTTTTTTTAACATTATATATCAAGCGCTTCAAAGAAATGGCCAAAACTGGCTCATTTAGATGCACAAATCAATTTCGGCAATGTGATTTTTTTTTAATTAAAAAAAAATTGGAGGGGTGGTGGGGAAAAAGTGCTAGGGATGAGAAACAGGGATGCTCGGCCGACCGGAAACACATTATTTTTTTGCCTTATAAGGTAATTTTGTATCTGATTGACTGAGTTTGTCAATACTCTTGAGCCTGAATTCCAATTGGATTTTGTTTCAGTTAAGTAAGCTTATATCTGCATGGTCTTTGACAGATTTTATAATAAGAGGGATCTTAGTATGTTGGGGAGTTGATTTACATCTGATTAGCTGAGTTTGTTACCTCATTTTGATTTAATAAAATTGGTAAATAGGTTGGATAAGTTCAGTCTATGTGTATTAATTATGCCTTTCTCTTTAGAAATAATTGTTATCAGACTTTAGTATAGGTAAAATTGAGATGATATAACAGCTGGGAGATAGTTTACATAAGTGTGTTCTTGCAATACTACATAAGCCATCTTAGTGAAATGGTCAACTGGTAAGTTATATAAGCTGGTGAGCAGTATTGGGCCAACATGGGCCTCTTGTTTTTCAAGATTTTTTTCTTCTTCTAGGTTCATTATTTTTTTAAGTTCTGGTTTAAATGTTAACAAAACCATTCAACTGCAAATAACATCAGAGTAAGAAACACATTCTCATATACATCAGTATCAAATGTCATTGCACAATAGTCAAACCTGCTACAATGACCATGTAGATGTATCAATACAGTATTTGCAAGAATGACATTTAAAATGTTCGTTTGGGGTTCAGATTTAGTTAGGAATATGTGTTTGTGCTCATACTAAACATGGCTATTTTTGGTTTACGTGATTTAGGATAGCTCATCATATTGCACTCTGGTGATGTGATTGACTTTTACGTAACATCATACCGCTGAAATGGAATTCACTGTTCTGAAATAAGTTTAATTAAATAATTCTGCTCTAAATTATGTACTAAGCAATTATAGACATTTGTCTCTGTGAAAATTAAGTTTTATGAACCAGTTATGCTGTCATATTGACCTCAGCTTCACATCAGTCAATATGAGGTTTACTGGTTCATTTAAATTTCATATTTGCCTCCAGAAAGGTCTATATTTGTAGAATAATATTCTTTTCAACATCATTGCCATTCACTAACTGATGCATTTTGTTTTATCTTTAGCCACAGATAATGAATTTGTTGCTGGAGAAATTGCCAGAATTCACAGGAGATGAAGAGTAAGTTATCTTGTAATTTATTTAAAATACAGTAAAATCCTTCTTTACAACCACCCCATTATGTAGAATGCCTCACTAATGGGGAAATTTGAAGAAATAATTTCTCCAGCATATTTATCATTACATTACAAAGACCACCTCACTTTTTTGGATTATAACCAGTACTGTCTTGCCACCGAAGCATAAGTGAGACATAGGTATCACTTTTCCAACAGTAATGACATTGTTTACATAGGCGTCAACATTAAGTTTTTTGCATTGAGCTGTTTCTCTGACACTGTTGCATGTAGTCATGAAAACTTGATGAGTGTATTCATCATAGAGGGTACTGTTCATCACAGGAAAAAGGAGGTCACAGTGACCTACTTGTAACATCCATGATTTTGCAGGATATTTGGAATATGCCATGGATAGGCAGGCAAGACATAGCAGTCTACAGAATTATTGTTTTTGACCTTACAGAAGGTACCATTCACTGGTTTACTTTTGTCAACAATAGCAGACTTGGGAACAAACTGCCATGATATTGACAGTTCACATTATGTAACAGATAGCAAGTACTGCTTCATTGTTCGTTGAATTTTTACCCTGTACGCTTTGTATTATTAAACCTCCAATGCGATCAGTTTTTAATTTAATAACTTATTGCATTGAATGACAAATTGGTGAATACAAGGATATAGGTAATAGTATGATGTACTAGTGATTTAGACATAGAGGACTTGGTACATCACAGTTAGTAACAATACCAATGAATAACCTTCACTCGATGAGAGAAAGGAGAAATCAGTTTTGGAAGGTACAAAATGACTAAAATGTCATGGGCTGATTTGAAGAAGCAGACTAAAGATGCTGTTCATACAGACAGGAAGAGAAACAGACTGGCTCACACTTATGTGTGTAAGCATCCAAGTACTAAGTGCTAATCAATGCATATCACCAACATAAAGACCACCTATTAACTGTAGTAGTCCACTACTCGCAAGTCACATGAATAGTTGCATTTTTAAGTTTAATTGTAATTTTGCTCGTTAGGTATTAAAACTGCAATGACCACCATTACATGTTGTTTAACCATTCAATAGACATGACAGGTTTGGCTATGAACATCATCGAGACCTATGAAGATAGTGCAAATGTTTGTTACTAAGACAGATGTTGTATATTATTACAAATCTGGCATCAGTTTCTGAGGATGTTGCCATTTTCTTGTGTTAAAAGACTTTTAAAATATTAGAATCTGCAAGTTTCAGTATGTGTTGATTAGGTCATATCTTTCTTACTGTAACTGAAAATCAAATTTATTTTGTAAAAAAATTTACATTTTCTTTTGCCTTATGTCAATTCATTAAATTTTGTGAGCATACATTTTCATGGGTTTGAGAAAACTGACATTTCAGTTGGTACTTAAATTCATGGATTGGGGAAAAGGTCCTATTGTTTCCACAGAAGTATATTTGTTCATTGGGTCTTTAAATTTATGGTTTGTAGCAACCACAAAAACCACGATTATTAGTACCCCATTAAAAATTTTAGTGAATAGTATGTCACCTCAGTTTTAGATTTGTCATAAAAGATAGTTCCATAATTACTACTGTAAATCATATCACAGCTAAGTTATAGATTTGTCATAAAAGATAGTTGTCTTCCATAATTACTACTGTAAATCATATCACAGCTAAGGTATTGATTTGTCATAAAAGATAGTTGTCTTCCATAATTACTACTGTAAATCATATCACAGCTAAGTTATAGATTTGTCATAAAAGATAGTTGTCTTCCATAATTACTACTGTAAATCATATCACAGCTAAGGTATTTATTTGTCATAAAAGATAGTTGTCTTCCATAATTATTACTGTAAATCATATCACAGCTAAGTTATAGATTTGTCATAAAAGATAGTTGTCTTCCATAATTATTACTGTAAATCATATCACAGCTAAGTTATAGATTTGTCATAAAAGATAGTTGTCTTCCATAATTATTACTGTAAATCATATCACAGCTAAGGTATTTATTTGTCATAAAAGATAGTTGTCTTCAATAATTACTACTGTAAATCATATCACAGCTAAATTATAGATTTGTCATAAAAGATAGTTGTCTTCCATAATTACTACTGTAAATCATATCACAGCTAAGGTATAGATTTGTCATAAAAGATAGTTGTCTTCCATAATTATTACTGTAAATCATATCACAACTAAGTTATAGATTTGTCATAAAAGATAGTTGTCTTCCATAATTATTACTGTAAATCATATCACAGCTAAGTTATAGATTTGTCATAAAAGATAGTTGTCTTCCATAATTACTACTGTAAATCATATCACAGCTAAGTTATAGATATGTCATAAAAGATAGTTGTCTTCCATAATTATTACTGTAAATCATATCACAGCTAAGGTATTTATTTGTCATAAAAGATAGTTGTCTTCCATAATTACTACTGTAAATCATATCACAGCTAAGGTATTTATTTGTCATAAAAGATAGTTGTCTTCCATAATTACTACTGTAAATCATATCACAGCTAAATTATAGATTTGTCATAAAAGATAGTTGTCTTCCATAATTACTACTGTAAATCATATCACAGCTAAGGTATTTATTTGTCATAAAAGATAGTTCCATAATTACTACTGTAAATCATATCACAGCTAAATTATAGATTTGTCATAAAAGATAGTTGTCTCCCAGAATTACTACTGTAAATATCTCAGCTAGGTTATTGATTTGTCATAAAGGATAGTTGTCTCCCATAATTACTTCTGTAAATCATATCTCAGCTAAGTGATAGATTTGTCATAAAAGATAGTTCTCTCCTAGAATTACTTCTTTAAATCCTAATTATTTTAAGTAATTATTTAAAATTTAATTATTTTATGTATATTCTGCTGCAAAACCTATTATTTTAGCATTATACATTTTCACAGATTCATTAAATTCAGCATGTGTATGACATAAAATTGCTGTGATTTATTCATGAGCAATATCCACATAGAATACCTTTGTTTTTCTTACTGTTGGTAAAATATTAGGGAATTTATTTTTCTTGCTAAATTTGTGACAATATGATACTTATACATATTTTCTGATTTACAATATATGTTTTTCCAGTAGCAACATTATTGAAAACGGAGAGAAAGTCAACCTGCCCCATCTTCTGATGAGTCAGTTCCAGTGGCTGGACAGAATTATAAACAGCAAGGTAGTGCATGATAAATACAATAAAATTTGTTCATAAAGGATCGTCAAAACATTAATTTTTAAGTTTACTTTATAGACAGATGTTCTTGTCATGACGGAATCTTACATTTAGCTAATTAATCTTCCAATGTGGTTTACCAACAGCTTTTGCCATATATATAGTTTATTTTGCCTAACACTAATCATATGACTTTTAAATAAAGATGCACTTGTATGAAGAATGTATTTTTCCTATTGAAACTTAAAGATTATGGTCTTATTAATGCATAATGGAAATAAATTTACTGGTAAAAATCTGTGGTATCAGAGGCATCATTCAAGCAGGCAGTAGTGGCATCAACAGTGGTGGAGTTTCTCGGTATGCCTTCAAGTCCCTAAGTCAGGGGTGTCAAACATACGGCCCGCCAGACTCATTATTTATTATTATTATTATTTATATAAAATCTGGTCCGCCATAGCAAATGAGTTTGACACCCCTGCCCTAAGTCCTGTAGTGATTACTGTCAATTTTGGAATGTAGCATACTGGATATTGTGTTTTCAGACAATAAAAAGAAAACTGTGCACTCTCTAGCATAGACATGTATCTGTACAGAGAAAATAGAAGGATTTCCTATTTTAATATGTGATCTTTAACTGAAGTGAGTTTCTGACACAGATTTCATCATTCCTAGGAAAATGGCATCAGTCAGGAAGGCTGCTGTCATGTCGTATCCAGATGGAAGGCTAAAACTTTAAATCTTCCTGATCCGAGTACATGCTCATAAAAGTAGGACTTGACTCAGCTTGAGCCCAGCACAGGCTTGTAAGAGTAGGACTTGACTCAGCTTGAGCCCAGCACAGGCTTGTAAGAGTAGGACTTGACTCAGCTTGAGCCCAGCACAGGCTTGTAAGAGTAGGACTTGACTCAGCTTCCATGGTTTGAAGCAATTGAGAGTATATGACTTTACCAGATTGGATGCCATTGTGTCCCTGTTTAATTCATCTGCTGAAGCTGGTAGGCACTGACAGCAAAAAATTGAAACATCTTAGTTTCAGTTCTCCAGAAAATTAATCTTGGAAATGCTTCTATGGAGTGATACAGTATAAAAAAGGGGCATATAGCTGGGAAATGTCAGATAACTTAGTCAAATGTTGAGATACACATGGTCATAGTACCATAACTGAAAGAATCATGATAAATTTAGGGAATTATTTGCACAAGTTAGGTAAAACAAAGTATTCTAATAAACTTAAACTTGAAAAGAGAAACTTGTGAATGTTTTCTCGAAAAGGGAATCACCTCAATTGATGTGTAGTCTTAATGAACATTTTAATGATGTGTGATATCACATGATATAATTTAGTAAATAATGCAAATGAGTATGTTACATTTCTGAGGTGTTTTTTTGATCACTGGCAAAAAGCCCCTAGCATGTTCCAGTTGCATTGAAAGTTTGGTTGGATGGAGCAAGCAAAGTTAAGTGCTGAAGAGCACAACTGCAGTGTTGATGGCAGAATTTTACTATTTAGCTTTCTTTTCTTTTTTACCTAAGCAGTGACTCGCAATTCTTATATGTGCAAGGTTAGCATTGCTCCATAGGGAATTAACTGACAGAAACAGTACCTGTTGTCTTCAACCACAAAAAACAAAAGAAATTTTATATGTACACATTTGAAGAGCAATGTCTATAATGGTGTATCCTAAACTGCATTATGTGGGCAAACACTTGAATGGCAGTGTCTGTAATGATGTATCTTAAACTTTATTATGTGGGGAGACACTTGAATGGCAATGTCTTTAATAGTGTATGTTAAACTTGATTGTGTAGGCAAACACTTGAAGGGGCAGCATCTGTAATGATGTATCTTAAACTTCATTATGTGGGCAAACACTTGAATGGCAGTGTCTATAATGGTGTATCTTGAACTTCTTTATGTGGGGAGACACTTGAATGGCAATGTCTATAATGGTGTATGTTAAACTTGATTATGTAGGCAAACACTTGAAGGGGCAGCATCTGTAATGGTGTATCTTAACCTTCATTGTGTGGGCAAACATTTGAATGGGCAATGTCTCTAATTGTGTATCTTGAACTTCATTATGTGGGCAAACACTTGAAGGGGCAATGTTTCTAATTGTGTATCTTAAACTTCATTATGTTGGCAAACATTTACTGCAGAAGTGATTTATAGAGCTTTTCTGTGTGAGACACAGAAGTGGCATGAAAAATGGACTTGTGAGAATTAGTAGTGTTGAAATGTAAATGGAGTTTATTGGTGTATTCTTTTTTTCTAAGTCATTGGTTCAATTCAGATGATAGCTTATATTTTAAATCAGTTTTGAAGGTGGACCATCAATAAAACTAAGATAATGCAAGAGAAAAGCAGATTTTAAATGTGTGGGAACCAGAACTTTTTTTCTGAAAGAGACATCAAATATTTACAGATTGATTGATTGGTGTTAAACAGCACATCAACACAAGAAAGGTTGTATAGTGTTGTGGCAATAGGAGTAAAGTGTCTTGTCCAGAGATAACACCATGGGTGACCAAACAACTCTGGTATGGGCATTATTTGAAGAATCTAATGCTAATCACTTAGGCTGCAATGTTTACACGTTTAAACAATTTTTGTTTAGTTTACTACCTTTTAAACATTTACAAACAAATGAACATGAATGTGGATGTCAGTGATGCAGGAACTACCCATTCCAGTTCAATGATATATTTCCACGTTTCTGCTTAAGACTGTTTGGTAAGATTTTTCTGTTAATTCTATTCTTAAAACATGGATAATTTTCACATTGACTGTTTCATCAGTAGGAAAAAAGCTGAAGTTGACGAAAATTATTTGTATTGCACATTACACAAATGAATTTGCATTTACTGACCTTGCTGACAACATATTCTTTAAACTACATTATTTACCTCTGAAAAAGAAAAAATATTCTTTAACAGATCCTTTGATGAGTAACATTTCACTTTAAAGAAACGCTTTCAAGTTTGTATAGCCTACAAAAGCATCCTGTGGGCATGTCTGGACAATATATCGGTTGCATCATTGATTTTTTCCATCATGTATATATAATTTGCAGTTGGAAACAATATCGTGATAATCCTAAGGATGTTTTACTTTATTTGTTGGATATATTCAATGAAGACATGTCTTGAAAACTGAATCCACTCATGATAAGAGGTATAAAAAAGCAGTACAGAAAATGTAACATGTGAAGGATTTATATATTATAGCTGTGAGCTGTAAGCGAAATGCACAGATCTGAGGAAAAGTTGAGTTTGGATAGTTTTGATGAAAGGGCATTGTTTTGAGTATTTGTATACTGTGTATATTTTGTATAAGTTTTGGTAAACGTTGCACCTTACTAATCACTAATCCACTGTGATTTTTAAATTTTTACAGAAAAAAGAGCAAACATTATGGCATGTTTGTGTTGTATAATTAGAGTTGATATTTGCATTGCAGAAAAATCTTGAAATAGGTGTTAGGAATGCGACACTGCTTTATTATGACACATATTGAAACATATTAGGTTTTTATGGAAGAATAATTTATATCTAATCTTTGACAACTGACATCATTATTTTGTTGTTTCCATGTAATGGTTACCCTTTGATAACCAGGAGTTCATTTAACACCACCTGTAATATCTTTATTCATAATTATGAAGTAAAATAATGGGTAAAATTTCAGAAATGATGCTATTAAATTTAACAAATTGATTAGAACAAGTTCAATAAATCCATTGTTTCTCCCATATTTTTTTGAAATGACAGACGAACATGAGGCAGACGTAGGCTGTAACAAGCTTTCTTTCAGTAACAGACACAAAATAGCTTGGAGTACCTATTTGAAGAGGAGCTTTCATAGTATTAGCTACCAAATGAATCTAAGGTGTATACAAGTAAAACACAGGGACTATGTTGGGAAATAAACCTTTATTTTGTATTGTACTTTTTGTGACATACTTTTATTTTTAGCTCTACTAAACCAGAAGAGCTTATGGGATGGTCTGTCTGTCCATTAGCTCGAGTTTCTTATCGCTACTCCTCCTAAACTACTTGGAGGAACACCTTGAAACTTTACACACATTCAGCCAATGGTCTAATTGGTCCTAAATGAAAACAGTGCTGCTCAAAGATCCAATATGGCCACCACAACCGCCATCTTGAAAATCCTGTTATGGCTACTCCTAAATGGATGGTCATATCAGTGTGGGGTGTTCACTAAAAGACATCTTATGATGCCTGGTTGGTCCTAAATGAAAATGGTGCTGAACTGAAGTCCATTATGGCCACCACAGCAGCCTTCTTGACAATCTTATTATTGCAACTTATTCTGAACAAAAAGTCATATTGACATGGGGTTTTCACCAGGAGACTTCTTACGATGGCCAGTTCATCCTAAATGAAAATGGTGCCACTCGCACAACCAATATGGCTGCCACATCAGCCATCTTGAGAATCTTTTTATCGTTACTCCTCCTGAATGGCTGATTGTATCAACATTGGTTTTTTGCTTAAAGACACCTTATGATGCCTAAGTGGTCCTAAATGAAATTGATGCTGCTCAGACATCCCATATGGCTGTCCCATTGGCTATCTTGAAAATCTTGTTATCTCTTATCTTGAATGAATGGTCATATCAGCATGGGGTTTTCACTGAAGGACTTCTTATGATGTCTAGTTGGTTGCAAATGAAAATGGTGCCAATCTGATTTCCAATATGACCTCCACAATGGCCATCTTGAAGCTCTTGTTATTGCTACTTCATTTAGATGGCTGGTCATATCAGCATTATGCTTTCACCAGAAGACTTCTTATGATGTCTAGTTGTTCCTAAATGGAAATGGTACGAATATGATATCCAGTATGGCCACCATGGCAGCCATCTTAAAAATGTTGTTATTGTTACTCCTCCAAATTGGAAAGTCATATTGGCCTGGGTTTTCACCAGAAGACTTCTTATAATGTCTTGTTGGTCCTAAATTAAAATGGTGCTGATCTGAGATTATCGCTGCTCTTAAATGGAAAGTCATGGGGTTTTGATCAAAAGAGTTTTTGTGTCTAGTTGGTCCTAAATGAAAATGATGCAAACTGGTGCTCAATATGCCACCATGGTGACCATCTTTAAAATATTGTTATCTCTACTCCTCCTAAATGGATGGCTGTATCAACATGAGGTCTTCACCAATAGACTTCTTAAGATACATAGTTGGTCCTAAATTAAAATTATGCCAATTGTAAATCCATTATGGTTGCCACAATGTCAGTTTTGACAATCTTACTGTCACACCTCCCCCTCAGTCATATTGGATGGTCATATTGACATGGGGTTTTCACCAAAAGACTTCTAATGATGTCTACTTGGTCCTAAATGAAAATGGTGTGTATTTGACATCCAATATGTCCATCACAGCAGCTAATTTGAAAATCATGTTATCGCTGAAGAATATCACCATTTCAACACTCAGCAGTTAAAAGGAAGAAATGGTCTTGTCTTGAATTCCTGGAAATTCTTTTCATCCAGAAGAGCATCAGTCCATCCAAAGGACTCTTGTGATGTATTATTACAGCAGTATCACGAGATGACATTTCCCATGCCCAGCTGACATGGAAGACTAAAATTCATTGATGGTACTTAAACTTTCATTTAACTTGGCCAGTTATTGTACAAAACACAAATTCAAATTGTGAAAAAGGTTTTCCATGCATCCTCCATGCTGAGTTATCTATGTAAATATTGGAATTGTATCCCCATGAATATGTATAATATTTTATTTACTGTTATTTTTAAGGAAGTGACCCAGAAAATGCTTGAAATAATCAGTATTACACACATCGATGTGCAAAGGGAGATAATTTCATGTCTGCCTGAAGTGGTGGAAGACTCTGAACATGCAGATGTGGCAGTAGCACTTAGGTAGGCTTCATGATTTTCATTGTTCTAACCTTACAGTTTTACATACTGTACAATCAGACATTTGTAACCTTACAGTATTGTTTTACATACTGTACAATCAGACATTTGTAACCTTACAGTATTGTTTTACATTCTGTACAATCAGACATTTGTAACCTTACAGTATTGTTTTACATACTGTACAATCAGACATTTGTAACCTTACAGTATTGTTTTACATACTGTACAATCAGACATTTTTATGCTGAAAAAATGTTCGTGTAATAATGTTATAATTTACTTATGAACAATTCTAGTTACAGAAAGGTTTTATTTGCTGAAATTATTTATTCTAGAACGTAGAGTGAAACCTGTCTTAGCAGATTCTTCTATAAGGACACCTATTTCTAAAGACAAAGTCCCATTTCCTACTTTCTTTATAATTTTCAGTATCTATGGAAAAGACATCTGTCAGTAAGGGAAACATTTTTATGGTTAACGTGAGTGTCCTTTAAAGCCAGATTTCACTGCACTTAGAAATAATTTCAGATTGGGAATCAAGTTCAGAACACTTACATAGATTTCTCAAGTCAGCTAGCACATTTCTTCTTGTAGTGAAATACATTTGGCTACACCAGAAATAAAATTTAGGGTTCTGCAACGGAGGGGGGGAGTCCCTTTTTTAATACATCCACTACCCATCAAATTTTAATTGACAATATCACATACCTGTAGGGAGAAAAAAAGCAATTACATTGACAACTTGTGTACCTTCCACCCTCTACCCCTTTCCCATTTGTATGCCCCCCAATTTTGTGTACACATTTTTGAAATTTTTGCAAAAAAACTTTCAGCAAGATTAAGCAAAATCCACTGAAGTTAAACAAATTCAATTTATAGTCATTTTCGTATTCATATTTAAATTACCTGGTTAGATATTTAGGTCATTACATGAATTTTTCGATATTTTACAAATTTTAAAACTTTTTTGACTTCAAATTTTTTTTTTGATAATATCCTTGTTAACACAATTAAGCGAAAACCACTTTCAGTAGACAAATTAAATTTAATAGGCTTAGCTGTATTTATATAATCACTTAGACATTTTTTGGTCAGTAGTGGGGGTGTACTTGTTTTACAAACACAAATCAATATTTTTATTAATCCTTGTGTCCATCTGTCCATCCTCCCATCTGGCACTTGTGAACACATCTAGTCACACAGTTTTCATTGGATTGCCATAAAACTTTGTAAATATTATGGTCATCACCTGAAGATGCACACAGCAAAAAATCACGTTGTTCTGGCATTTTTTATTCAAGGTTCCCATGCTATCAGGGAAAAGTTAGAAGAAAGATTAGGTTTTCCCTTCAATTTTGCAAATATTGATCAAAGTTGGGGGGAAAACCAGGAATTTTCAGCCACCACTTGATGAAAAAAAAATACATAATTGAGTTGTAATTGAAGTGATTGTGAGTTAAATTTATTTAGTTCTTAACTGGAATTTTCAGAGGTTGTGGAACTCTTCTGTCAGTTGAGATACAACTGATGCATGGATCATTTGGGTGCTGGTCCTAAACTTATTTGTGTAGTCAATTCAAGTGCTCAGGTGATCAGATTAGTAAAATAGACTGGTTAGCTCAGTCTGCTCCATGTCGTTATCTTTTCTTATGCAAAGATAAGAAGACAAGTCTAGCAACACACTGTGCCAACACCTCTGCAACATATGGTCTTGGTATATGTTAGAAAAAAATAAAGCTTATCTTCCCTAGTTCTCCTTTTGATGCGTAAAGTTGATGAAAATGTATTGTGATAAAGCTTTGCATATTATTGGGTAGCTCACACTGGGAACCATCAACACCCCTAACTCGCCTTAGTGGTGAATGTTACTATCAGACCTTGTTAAATACATAGAAATCTGTTGGAGCAATTTTCAATGCAGAATTCCATGCTCTTGGTGTCCTTGATGATGACTGCATTAATTAATAGTCCATAGTCAGATTACATTGAAAGCAGATGTTAGGGCACCTAACAGACATCCTGACTATGTAAAAATTGACCGTGCCAAGGAAAGCTTTACTACTTACTCATCCCTGTGCCGAGTAGATGCAGATTTGCACCTTGAGAATATCTAGGTGCATTTTCTACCCTTAACAAGCTCTGAAGCTCAAACTTGCATAACATCTTGCATATGTCAGTTATTGATTACTTTTGCCTATTTGCCTACTTATCAGTCCAGAACATGTCACAAAGGAAGCTGAGTTTGCTTTTCACACAAGCACCCAACAGATCATGAAAATATTATGTTCAGAGTGATGACAATAGGTTTAAAACCCTTCTAGTATCAAGCTTGCATTGGGTGCTAGTGGGTTTTAGTAAGAGTGCCAGTAGTGTTGTAATAAGTTCACTGTGTTGAGTAAAGTTATGGCACAGACGAGTATCTGTTGCAAATCACTTGTCCCAAGGAGTGCATGGAAAAAAAATTCTCTGAGACCTGCATAAGTGGATTTAAACTAAAAAAATCCAGTCCTTTTTATATAAAGGTATATCATTTTTAAGAGCTTCTTATAAAAATTTAAAACTACTCCTAACAAACTACAAACCTCAACTTTGCTTAACATCTAGTACATCAATTATCTATTACTTTGGCCAGTTTTGCCTACTTGTCTTTCTAGAACATGTCACAAAGGAAGCTGACTGCTTTTTACACAAGCATCCAACACAAACTCGACACTAAAATGGGTTACTCGACACTAAAATGGGTTACTCGACGCTAAAATGGGTTCAGATCATGAAAATATTACGTTCAGAGTAAAGACAGCAGGTTTAAAACCCATCTAGCATCAAGCTGGCATCATGTGCCAGTGGTTTATTTAGTAAGAGCGCAAGTAGTATAGTGATAAGTGTAATGTGTTGAGTGAAGTGATGACAGAGACATTTTCCCTGAGACCTGCCTAAGTGGATTTTGTTTTTGTTTAAAAATGAATTCCTTCTTTTCATACAAAGGCATATAATTTTTAAGGGTTTCTTGTCAAAATTGAAAAAAAAGCAACCCTTTTCTAAAAAAAACTTTTTCATACCAACACATGCAGTTAAGCATAGTAAAGTTACAAATTGTATTCTGTAAATGAAATGAGCTGCATGCAAATTTATATGAATTTCAGTAGTTATAGTAACTTGTTGCTAGTGCCACATCCTGTGGTTTAGCAGATGGTCATATGGGAGAGTCTCAAAATAGAAACAGCTTTGGATTTTAAAAATGCACATTTTCTAAGTCACAATGATTTTTTAATTCCATTCAGTAAGGGTCATAAGAGAACCTTGAAAAAAGTCTATTTCATCCAGGAAAAAGCATGGAAAAGACCTGGAAATGTTTGTTTCAGAAAGAGTGGGAACCCTGTTTATTAGAGTTATTGTCATTTTTTGTCTTGTAGCAGTGTATGATACAATCTTGTGAATGCAACTGGTTCTGCAGCTTTTGATGGATTGCCATGAAACTTGATATATATAACGGTTATCATCTAAAGATGCACATATTGATAAATCTTTGTGCTCCTGTGCTTTTTGTAAGAGTTAATGCTCTTTTTGACTTACAGCTGGATGCAATATATGACAGAATTTTGTGAATACAACTACTCTTGCAGTTTTTAGTGGGTTGCTGTGAAACTAAGTACATATTATGGTCATCATCAGAATATATGCATGTTGAAAAATCATTTGTAGAAGTGTTGTGAACATTTTTTTTTTTACTGAGATGCATCTCCATCATGGTGGGACGTTGGAGAAGCAGGGGTATATGAACAAATTGCTGACCATTCTAGTTTTTATTGAAAAGTCCTTAAATGATTTCCATAAATGAATGTCATGTTCTTTCACATTTACCTATTTTGCTTTTGAATCAAATCATGCAGTGAATCCTTCAGCAAATATAAATCACCTGTTATCCTAGTTTTTACTTGTCTTTCCATAGCTTCAGCTTCATATGACAGTTGTAAATATAACAAATTGTTTCTTGTTTTCAGAGATATTCTGGTAGAAAATAACAGACTGACTGTGCCTATATTGGATGCTTTATCCAATTTGACACTCAAATCAGATATTTTAGCACAGGTAAGTCTTGCAATAAATAGCATTTTGGGGTAAAGCCCCTATTTAAGTACAGTGTTCTTATCAAAGCCCCTATTTAAGTACAGTGTTCTTATCAAAGCCCCTATTTAAGTACAGTGTTCTTAATTACATATGGATTAACCATCCTCTTGATGCTACAGTTAATAATAACATTTTTTCAACAAAATCAGAAAATTCTGATGCATTGTTTTTCAGTGGAAATTGTAGTAAGGTAATATTCCTCACACTTTTGTTTCTGTTCTATAACTTTAAAAAGCTGTTTGAGATTAAGGGATGAAATTTGGTATACTTGTATGTGGTCATCAGAAGGTGTGTTGCATATCTCATTGTGGTCCTAAGGTCAAGGTCATAGCTCAACATTTTAAGTTTACCTTCACACTATCCATTCTACTCTATAACTTTCAAGCCATTTGAAAATAATGAATTAAATTTATTATATTTATACATCAGCATTAGAAGGTGTGTCACATACCACATTGGGTTTCCTGTCTCTTGGGTCAAGGTCAAGGCTCAATATTTCAAGTTTTGTGTCACACTTTTCTTTATTTTCTTATTATATTTACCATAACCATGATCTCTGACCCTTTGATCCCAGAATCTCTTGGTGTCTATATTAGTCTATGTGCATGCCATCCACAAAGCTTGGTCAAGAAATGTACTCTAGAACAAAAGTTATTCTGTTATCTATGCTTAGAACTGAATAGATAGTTGCTGTAGATGCAGGATGCTAGGAGCAGCAAGAGAGCAAACATTTAATGTCTTGAGGTGTCCTGTGAATTTAACAATGAGGTTGAGTGTAGCCAAGATATATACACAGGCTGTCTCAGGAGTATGAAGCAGTAATTGTACTTGTCTCCAGTGTGTGAGAAGGCATGTCTACAGAATTTGTGTGGGAGACCATCTGTGTTCTGGAGAGCAAGCTACATATATTTTGAGGCGCCCTGTGACAGTACATGATGCTAGAATTGGAAATTGAGACTGAGAACTCACTGGTAGCCTCAAGAGCTGGGTGAATGTGCTTAGATGCACCATGGAGTTACAAAACATGAAGTCACAGTTATCTGTTATTGGAACTGAATAGACACTTGCTGATGCAGAATGCTAAGAGCAGCAAGACAGCAGGCAGTGAATGTCCTGAGGTGGCTGGTGAATTTAACAATGAATCTGTACATAGCCAAGAAATATATACGCTTGCTTTCTCGGGAGCATGTAGCAGTAATTGTGCATGTCTCCAGACCACATGGTGTTGCAGTAATAGGATTTTGGTTTGGTGTTTTATGACACAGCTACACAAGTAGGTTATTTAGTGCAGAGGGAATTGAAATAAAGAGCCTTGCCCAAGGACACCATGGTAGCTGAATTGGGCCAATCTGATAGTAGAATTTGAACCCGCTGTTGTAGTAATAATTAGCAATCTTGGAAGTTGAAAATTGAGTGCACTTGCAAACAGTAAATTTTTAATCTGCTATTAGACATAGCATCTGTTCCGAGGTGACCAGTGTGTTAAGTGCAGGAACTGGATATGAAATCACTGGCATTCTCAGAAGCTGGATACTGTGATATGACTTGGCAATACTACAATTAAAAACAAATCTACTTGCAACCTACATGGTTCAAACATATTATCAGCAGACAATATATACACATAATGATTGTTACTTATCTCAGACCCCATGATCTGCACATGGGGATTAAGAAGTGTAATTCAATTTAAAAGAAAATATATTATGTTAACTGGAAAAGAACTTCAATAGTATGGGCAGTCACGTTGAAACTAAGTATATCCAGGTAGATGTATGAGTTTAGAACCTTAGGTCCTAAGTTGTAAATGTGATGGTGAGACAAGCATTGTGGACAGTTTGGAGATAAGAGCAAGCTGTATATGTCTTGAATGTACTGTGACACTACGTGATATAGCTTGATTCAGAATTTTGAGAGGGAGAACTCACTGGCAACCACAAGAGCTGGGTGTAGGTGCTTGTCTTAGTTGCATGATGGAATTAGAAAAATGAGATTGTAGTGTTATTGGATTGAACAGACAAGTGTTGCAGATACAGGATGCTAGAAGCAACAAGAGAACAAGTAGAAAATATCTTGAGGTGCTCAGTGAATTTAATAATGAAGCTGTACATAGCCAAGAAATATATACACTGACTTTCTCGGGAGCTTGAAGCAGCAATTATGCTTGTCTCCAGTGTATCTGCTGGTGCACCAATAATTTGACAACTGTGTAAGTTGAAAATTAAGTACACTTGCAAACAGTAAATTTGTAATTTGCTATTAGATGTACCGTATTTACCGTATATGTTGGGACACCGTATATGTTGGGACACCATAAATTAATTTTTAAAGTAATTTTTTTGTGCACTGTAAGTTCTGGGACAGATCGTTTTTTTCGAGTCGTAAGTTTTGGGACACCTTTTAAATCATAATATCGATGCTTAGCTGGTAAAAAAAATGCACTAGAACTTATATTTTATTAAATAAATAAAATAAAAACCGCTGTCAGTGTTGTTTGTTTACACTTGTCTTCTTATCTGCAAACTTTTGGAGAACAAAATTTAATAAATCTAAGGGCAATATAGGAGACTAGATGTTTGCACTACGTACTTTTAAAATACGTGCAAGTCGGAGCAACCCGTACTTGTATTATATTTTGTTTTGCTGTATAAACACTGTTGGATGCAATAAAAGTTTTGAGTTGATTTATATTTGCCTTTTTCATAAGCCAGATCCAATTCCCAAGTAATATTTCCTCAGTTATCTGCCAGTGCAAATCCCTTAGCTTGTAAAGGCAGCCTCACTGTTTTCACAACCCTTTGATCGAGCCGCCGAGTTAATACTTGTTCATTGCCAAGTAGAGTCCTATATTCAGCTGACAGAATTTATGTGAACTTCCTGTGATCATGCCGCACAATTGACACCTGTTCAGTTGTGGCAAATCCTTTAATACCAGTACATTTCACAATGTATGCTCAAACTGTCACTTACAGACCCCGACTGTTCCACTGTTTCAATTTATTTTCAAAATTCCTGTGAATACTGCTAAAAGAAACCAAAGCCGGCTTCCCTTGGTCTGCCGACTTTGAATATAAAAAATCTGCACACTTAAAAGAATTCAAAGTTGGCTTCAAGGGTCTGCTTGCTTTGTAATAAAATAAACTTTGTATTTGATATCTACTGGTCAGTTGAAACAATGAGTTTACTGCTCGCTACCAGCTGTGTTTATTCACCACCCGGTCTTCTTTTGTTTGCCATCTGTAATCGTAACCGTTACAAACAGGCATTGATGTCTGCAGGGTAAATAATATACACGGCATTAGTTGTTTTTAAGAATACATTCTGTATCCCATGCTAGCGAAAATATTGTCATTTGCTCTTACGGTGAATGTATTTCCTAATAATGATTTTTATTTGCGAAATGTTGTTATATTGTTAACCTGGATATAATACACTCTTGGTTATTTTGCACCATACACCGGATCATGCGTGAATTGCTGGTGCCTTCAAGCAATCGGTCGTTATTTATGTCTCTCTCTTTCTATTGTTTGTGATTTTGCTGGATCCAATTTTAAGTTTGATAATATACCGGTATTCAAACTTCTGAGGACACCTATATTCACGTCAATAAAATAATGTGTCAATGTTGTTACGTGACATAAGCGATACACACGACCGGTACTCTACATTACCGGACCATGTGTTAGTGGATACGTTTGTGTCTTTTATGCATAAATTGCTTATGAAGATCAAAAAAGAGGAATAAATGAGAACAGTACAAGGTTAGTTTCTTTCAGTTTATTATCAAATAAACGTTTAATTTACATACCTTATTTTAACATGAAGTGCTGCGAGGGGGGGGGGGCAAATTCAACACAATTTGTTTCGGTTCATAAGTTTTGGGACGTATGATCTAGTTGAAAAAATGTTTAACCATAAGTTATGGGACAGGAAAAAATTCATTTATTTTATCCTGTCCCAATATATACGGTAAATACGGTAGCATCTGTTCTGAGGTTCCTGGTGAAATTACAGATTCTGAAATGCAGAACTGGATAAGAACTCACTGGCATTCTCAAAAGCGGGATACAATGGTAGACTTGGCAGTGATACTACTATTGAAAAGAAATCCACATGTAACCTACACTGTTCAGATATAGCCATAGTAAACATTATATACATCAAAAGAATATTGCTTAGCCCAGACCCACTGGACTGTACATGAGCATTATTGACAGTCTGTGTTTTCATCCCTTAGCCCAGACCCACTGGGTTGTACATGAGCATTATTGACATCCTTTCATCCCTTAGCCCAGACCCACTAGGTTGTACATGAGCATTATGGAGTGTTGTTTAATCAAAATGAGAGTAGATGATATTGACTGTAAAAAGAACTACAATGGTATGGACAGTAACCTTGAAACTAAGTATACCCAGGTGGGATATAATGTGGGCTGTATAGAGAATATGAATTATTTTGGTACATATACAGTATTTAAAGATCTTAAGGCAGCATATGTGAACTTTTGTCAAGATGAATTCACAGAAGCTTTAGGTATTGATACTCAAATATTACCACTCAAATGGAACATATATTAAGCTAGTTCATTGGGTCCTGATTGTTTCCCTTATTGTTGTTATTTACAAGGTTCTTTGATTTCTATAACACAAAGTCATGTGTACAGAATGATTTATAAAAAGATTTACAAACTGGAAGACATAAAATACAGTAATATTTGTCAACACGTCATCCAAATTTAAATCTCTAGGAAGGATGCTGGTATGTATTATTTTAATGATTGGAAAGATCTATACCTAATGATTTAGATGTGATGCATAGAACAGATTTTCAGTATAGATCTGCTTTATTTTGGCCATTTTTCGTTTTAAAATATTTGTAGGTATACATTAATTCTCAAACACATTGCTCTTTAGTTTTCAGTCTTCATTTGTGCGAAAGATTAAAAAAAATTAATTCTAAAACCAACTTCTGTGTACTAAATTTTCAGTCCAAACAAATAATTATGACTTTTATAATTCCAACTGTGTATGACAAATTAAAGGGTATGATAAATTACATAAATATGGTAATGCTGTTTTGATTATGGATTTTTTAATTTTTGTTTTTTTAAAGCCCTCATAATCATCTGTAGAGGTAGTGTGTGTCAGTAGAAGATGATGGGCAGTTCCAAGTTAAATGTAGAAGTGCTTGATTCCTGCCAGAGTTAGTTTGGTGTAATGCAATTTGAAAGCATGAAAACAGTAAGACAAACTATTATTATATCCCGAGAAAGAATGGGAGTAATGCATAAAAAAGTGGGCCACATATTTGTCATCAGGAGAAATATTCACATAAGTATAAAACCAGACTCGTGTGCTTGCTTGGTTGTTTGTGCTAGGACAGCATCCCACAGGGGTTGGCAATGACCATCAGTATAGGTGAGTTTTTCTTGATGTAATCAGTCATTGTGTGTTATCTTCTTACAAAGACCACCTCATTCATTGTGGGCAAAGACTTTTTTCACAAGGTGCATCAATTTTTGGAGATCTCCGATGTAATAATTGCTATCAGAATTTTGTCTCATACAGGGGTCGACTTAACACAGATTTTTCCATTAACCAGTGGGGTCAGCACACATGGAAAATTAAGTGGCCCTGCAGAAAATCAACTGGTTCTCAACATCAAAGTCAATAACGACTTAAGGAAATTTCACTGGCCCTGCAGGTTTGAGGCTGTCAGTATTAACTGGCCCTAAAAACCCACGCACCATGGGTTGGTGAAACAGCAACTAAATCGATCCCTTCTCATATGACCTTTCAAGCTCCATAACAACCGGATGTGAAATTTATCATGGTAACCTTTTTTATGCAATAGAAATCTTTCTTTAAATTAAACTAAAACTAAACCTTTTTTATCATAGATTTGATTGCAATCAATCAATCTTTTGGTCCCCTGTGCAACTAATTTCAAGGTCCTGTTTGTATGATTTACAGTCATATTATTGGAATAAATGGAGAAAATAATAGAAAATTTAATTTAATAAAGCACACACATTGCAACTTTTTAAAAAAAATGTAGTGTACATTGTGTTATTGTGATATTTTACTATTGGGAAAGAAGTTTTTTGTTCTAAGAAAGTAATATTCATATGTTTACTGATAATTAAATTAATGGGCCCAGTGTAATGTAAAGTAATATTCATATGTTTACTGATAATTAAATTAATGGGCCCAGTGTAATGTAAAGTAATATTCATATGTTTACTGATAATTAAATTAATGGGGCCAGTGTAATGTAAAGTAATATTCATATGTTTACTGATAATTAAATTAATGGGCCCAGTGTAATGTAAAGTAATATTCATATGATAATTAAATTAATGGGCCCAGTGTAATGTAAAGTAATATTCATATGTTTACTGATAATTAAATTAATGGGCCCAGTGTAATGTAGCATAGGATGCACAAGCTTGCAAGGAAATTCTACACCACTTGAACGAGGGTGTAATATTTATTGACACTGAGTAAATAACCTTATTATTACTTACTTAAAATCAAGCCCTTAAATTAACATTTTCTTTATTCAGGTTCGTGAGTCAGTGATCCAGTCTCTTGCCTCGGTGGAGATGGAAGACCTGCCTGTAGTTGTCAAGTTTTTGCTCCAGTCAGTTAATAGTCAGGATGCCTTTGAGGTAACATTCTTCCATGTACTGCCTCGTATTTAATTTTTGTATCCTCTAATTCTTTGCACACTATGCAAATGTATGAAGATACCTTCAATCTTGAAAAGTTCTTGAATTCAGAGTGTTGCCTTGAAAAGTCTTTGAATTTCAAAAAAGTTGATTTTGCTTTTGAAAAGGGCTTGAATTTCTGAAGAAAAAAAACCCTACTTGAATTTCTTCAAAACCTCCTTGAATTTGAATAGTTCTGTCAAAATGATATTGTTAAAATGCAATTTAAGAAAGAATAGAAAGTTTAAAAGCTTTTTTTAAAAAAGAGCATAATCGGACCAACAGTGCAAATGGCTGATCTGGCTAACACTTGATGTACCATGAACTGTGTATACAATAGCAAATGGAAACATGACCCACTTTATAGTGGCTAGGTGAAAGCGTTGAAGGGAGACAAAAAGAAGGCAATTTGTAAGGCTTTTGACAAGATATTGGATATTTCCAGTACAGAAGAAAGTGGTTTGAAGTCTCATATGAAAAGTGAGAAACACACAGGAGATACAAGTTCATCTGCTATCATATTGCATTCATATTATGGGACTATAATGAAAAGTCAGGCTTCTGGAACTTTAACCACTGTATCAAGTGAAAAGTTAACAGTGCCCCTGCCACCGCTGTCATCAACAACTGCCTTCAGGCATTATTGATAATTGTGCAACAAAGGATGTTTTAAAAGCAGAAATATTATTGACTTTGAGAAATGTGACTAAATACCATTCATACTATTTATCAGAAAAAAATAGACAAGCTGTTCCAAGCAATGTTTTCAGATAGTTACATAGCTCAGAATTTTGGTATTTTATTCAGGAAAAAAAATTCCTGAAAAAGTGGTAAAATTCTTTGAAAATAATGTCTTTAGGGCAGTACGGAACTTGTATATAGGTACAGTGGTCCCACTCTTATGAGGTCCCTCCTCTGTGATACAAAAATGTCCTGATAAGAGGGGTGGTCTTTAATGGTGGTGGTGGTGGTGGTGGTGGTGTTAAAAATAGATTAATTTGGTACATGATAAAAAAAGGTGGCTTCATCAGGAAATGGACTGTTTTGAGATTGTTTGGTTTGGTGTTTTGTAGCACAGCAACTCAAGTAGGTTATTTAGTGCTGAGAAAATTGGAGTAAAGTGCCTCACCCAAGGAGACAGCACAGTGGTCCTATTTTACATCCCTTAGTCCATTGGGGTACATTGGTCCTATTTTACATCCCTTAGTACATAGGGGCACATTGGTCCTATTTTACATCCCTTAGTCCATAGGGGCACATTGGTCCTATTTTACATCCCTTAGTCCATTGGGGTACATTGATCCTATTTTACATCCCTTAGTCCATAGGGGCACATTTGTCCTATTTTACATCCCTTAGTCCATTGGGGTACATTGGTCCTATTAAACATCCCTTAGTCCATAGGGGCACATTTGTCCTATTTTACATCCCTTAGTCCATTGGGGTACATTGATCCTATTTTACATCCCTTAGTCCATGGGGGTACATTTTGTATAGAATACGCAATATATAAACTATTTGACATCCCTTAGTCCATAGGGGTACATTTTGCATAGAATACGCAATATATAAACTATTTAACATCTCTGAGCCCGCTGAATTCCTATTATTTTTAAAATAAAATTCAGTTGATTTTCACAGAGATGTGTGCATATGATGTTTATTTCCAATAAATTTAAGGTAAAAACCATTTACATTAGCTATTTTCAATGGTTTGTTTATGTCTGAACAGGTGATCAGAGAACTTAGAGCCAATCTTGAGTTCAATGTTTCAGCATCTCAGTCAGCGAAGAAACCAGGCAAGAGGTAATATATTGATTTCAATTTTGTTCCACAAATAATGAAAGTCTTCGCACATGATTCAACAGAGACTCATCCTTTTTTAAATACCATATGCCGTAGTTATTGTAATAGAAGTAAACACCGCCCCCCCCTTTTTTTCCACAAAAAAAAAAGAAATTCCTACCATATCGAGGCTTATAGGTCCGTATATATCTATCATGGTATGTCCAAATAATTAAAACAGTACATGAGTAATCCAACGACTGGTAGAAAAATCAAAACATCTTAATTTACGAATGTTTTCAGTCAAACAGTGATGTACAGTATTAAAAGAAAATCAACACAGACACCAATAACAGTATAAGTGCATAATAAATTTCAAAGAGTTCCACTTCAAAGACATCATAGATATCCACTTCACATAACTAATGTTCCAGACTGTTGTAGTCCGTTTCACTTCCGGTATTGTCAATACATGCAATACTGGTCAAGTTAGTACTGTCACATTCATTCTCCGATCCAGAATCACTGTCCTCGTCGATTTCGACAGCATCGGCAGATTTATTCTCTAGGACCTGTTCGCCCACTGCGATCTCATTGGCATCCAATCTGGTTCTCTTCATTGACTGATTGCTGAAACAAGCGGTCCTCTGTACCGTCAAGTACAATTAGTACAATTAGTAAAGCCACATTTTTTAAATGACTTGCAAATGACATCAGGTAAAATGCTTTCCCACGTTTGTTTAATCCATAGCAGCAACACTGCTTTTGACGGGCACTTCCGATTTCCACCTTTTGTACGTTTAACGGGGCCTGAAAAACCCATTTGTCATAAAGTTCTGCGATTTTTGCTTCCAATGGTTTATTCCAAGACACGTCAGCAGGCTGCAATTTTGAAATCAAGCCCCCCGGGGGAACATCTAGATCCATGTTATATCCCCATATTTTTGCTAACCAAAATTTAATACTTTCTTCATCAGTCCATGACTTCTTGCCCATACTGCACATGTACACAACAATTACAGCTGGAATTTCATCTTTTGGCAATTTTCTACTCCCAGGTAGATGCACAAGTGGAGACATTTTTGTACTGTCTGCATATGCTGCCAAAGTTATGGTTAAACAGCTTTTTTCATGTCCTGTAGACGAAACACAAACTTCTTTCTCACCTGCATGTGTCAGTGTAGACTTTCCAAGTAATTCAAACCATATGTGAGTTTCATCCATATTTGCAATAAAGCAGTGGTCATAGTTTCGCAAACATCTCATTTTAATCATAAACCTCAAAAACTTGTCAACCCTCTCATCAACTAAGGTTGCGTCATGTTGTGCAATATGAGTTGATCGGCGAAATGATGTATTGCTCCTCTTTTTAAATTTGCTATACCAACCCAATGATGCCTTGAAAGATTGCGAACAATTCAGTATATGTAACTCTAATCCCGGCCTCACGCCTTTCGTTAAACCATAGCAACAGGTTTTGTTCTATGCCAGCATTTTTTTTCTTGTCTGCCCGCTCCCTTAACTCATCTGTTCATTTTTCGGCAAAGTACTGAGCTTATCTTTATGTTGACACCACTCCCTAATGCATTTCCTGTCTACTTTAAAAACTTTCGTGGCTTTGTGTTTTCCCTTTTTTTCTGCAAATGCTACAACTTTCAGCTTAAATGCAACAGAGTAAGCCTTCTTCCACGACGTGGATGCCTGTTCTTCCATTTCACAAGCCGCACCAGTGATCACATAATTCCTCCATGTATGCTGCTTTGGAAACAAATGCAGTAGTGTTTATCGAGAAGATTGCATCTTTACTTCTGTATGATTTCTATCCATGATAACTGACCATGTGCTCTCAATTGCTACCCAAACCTGCCCAAGCCAATCAAAATCAGTAAAACATTTCTGACAGCCAATGAAATCAATTATCTTATACTTCTTTGGCAGGAGCACACCCATTCAGTAAGCTAGCTTGGGATGTAATATAAAATTTAGCAATCTTACATTTTTAATTTCTGGGTACCTTTTTATGTGCCATAGAGGCAACTTTCCTATACCACAGATGAAAAGTATTGATCCATGACACAGTGGCACAGCCTATAAGGAACACGGGCAGTATATACAGAGAAACCATTTAAAACAAAACCAAGGGCTTGCCATGAAATTTGTTGGTCTCAAAAACATCATTACAAACAAAACAAAATATTGTGAATTACTTTAAATTTATTGGACACCAATTTTCATTGTTTTTGTGGGTAAGCTAGACTCTGAATTTCAAGTTACAATGAAAAATATGAACCAAGCTGGTAAATGAAATCGAAGCACACCCCCACTCCCAGCCATATCCAATGACAAAACATCACTCATTTGTTTTAATACCAGCAGAATTTATAGTGTTGAGATATTTATATCATTATATTTTTATGAAAAATGAGGAACAACAGAAATATATGGATTACAATTTACATGTAAAATTTCATAAACTTGAAAGCTCTGTGCTAATGTAATGACTCTATCCAATCTATGGTAATAAATGCAAAATTACTCACAGCTTGTGTCATTCTTTCCTTCCAAAAGCACATATTATATCCATTCAAAATAATTAATGCAAACTAAAACGTGATGCAATCCAGTGAAATTAGGAAACATCCAAAAAAACATGGTAGGCAATAATTAGAAACTTGGACTGGACATTTATCCACCTGAAAGGTCCATTCTTCATTTAGAAATGCTTTTGCAATAACTATACACAATTTTTCATCAGAGATGCTGAAAGACTTGTCAAGAGTCAATTTTACCCTCGACGGGGGTAAGATTTCCAACAGAGTTGACTGTAATGTACCCCCTAAAACTAATGATTTCCAACAGAGTTGACTGTAATGTACCCCTAAAACTAAAGATTTCCAACAGAGTTGACTGTAATGTACCCCCTAAAACTAAAGATTTCCAACAGAGTTGACTGTAATGTACCCCCTAAAACTGCCAAAATATTCTAGAATGGCAAGTGTGCATTGTACAGATCCAACAATCTGAATGAGATTCTTCATCAGACTTTATATAAACTTTCAATCTTTGCTCAAGCTAACTTTAGTTTCAGTGCTGAAATTACTCTTGACTTCTAGTTTATAGTTATATCTCTCTTTGTGATGAAAATAGATGATGCACAATTGTTCTGAGAAATTGTAATTTGCTTTCCTATAGTGCATATCGTGAATCATAAAATCTTCTGTTGACAATGCTTTCAGAAACTTGAAAACTGGCAGACTCATTAAAAGTTACAATCGCGTTTTGCAAAGATTGTCTGCAGTTCTTCAAATTGTGATGAATGAGATTTGCAAACCCGTGATCACCCCTTTTACTCATCATTTATGGTCTTCTGCATATTTCTTGTTTTCAATGGACCTTCTGTGAAAATTTTCAAAAGTTTTTGAACTGTAGAATTTGAATTTGAGTTCAGATATTTTTTTCTACCTCTAAAATCTTTCTTGGCTAATTGAATTATGTCTGATTCTGACTGTTTGTCAGTTCTTTCTTGCCAGGATCCATGTTTCATTTACATCACTGATCAGATCTAAAAAAAGCACTTGCTACAAATTTACAATTTAAGTCTACAATCAGGATGTGTTAGTGCATACTAATAAAATCAAGCTTACAGAATAATTCTTATCTATGCAGTGACCATTTGAAATAATGATTTTGGCTAGATGATGTAGACTTTTCCTATTCAGTTGGTAACTCACTTTTGACCTGGCACTGTATTTTGTTGTTCCACTTCAGGCAGAATTCTACAGACAGAGAAGCCAGTCATGGGACTGAGGCTTTGATATTGGATGTCATTCGCTCGGCCATCAGATTCCAGAAAAATGTGGCAGACACATGGATTAAGGTATGTTTTGAACTCATCCATGAAGTTCAACATACTCCTGTCCCTTAATAACTTGCAAGACACGAGGTCCATACACATTAGATTAAGGTGCGCGATAGCGATTAAAAAAATGTGGTCAACAGTTTGGGGGAAAGGGGGTGGGTGGATTACTAACAACTTTCATTTAGACATGAGAATTATAATCTCCATTGTAAGACACAAATATTCATCTGATGTATTTTAATATTTATGGAATTTAGATCTGAAGAAGTCATTTAAATCAAGCTGACATACTGTACTCACAATTTTGTGTTTCAGTAAAGATGGAGTAGTTTCCCTTTTAAGGTCAGACCATTATTATCCATTGTAAGCAAACACTAATAACTAAAGTATCAAGGTTAAAATTACACTGATAGACTGCCAGAGCTAAACCCATTGATATATTTGCACTGGTTAATTCCTCAAGATAGTGATTTTAAATGTCACCATCCACTTTTTCATTGATAGCATAGTCAAAATGACTAAGTACAACTCTATATCATTTGTACTATAGTCAGCTTCCAATCCATTATGAATTGTACCCCCCTCCTTTCAATCTCTGAAAGTTTTTCCATGGCACAATTACAACCTAGCTGAGAATTATTTAATCCGTTCATATCTTAAAAAATTAAAACCATAATTTGCTCTGACGCAGGTTAAAAAGAAGTCGGTACATAAAAGAAGTCGGTACATATATACTGTATACACCATGAAAAATACCAAATTGCTACAAATAAAAAAAGGGAGACAAAACCACAGTGATAGAACTATCAGAATCATAAAAATGTCATGTAGTTAGAGTATAGATTTTTTGTATCCTTTTCTTATTATATGCCAAACATTCAACATAAATGCTGCCTGAATAAAAGAGGCTTGAAACTTTTTTAATTCATAGTTAATTAGTATTTAAAATGTGGGTGATTTGACTACATTTTAAAAAATAACTATATTTAGACATTTTTATTTTTATTATTATTATTATTATTATTATTATTATTATTATTATTATAGAAGACATGAAGAACTATAAACATATGCATGTGGTATCTAAGTAGTAATTAAAATATGCAGAGGACTAAATACATTTTTTTATACAAAATTATTGATGAATACAAGCAGAAATAGAAATATTTTAAAATCATGGCTGGCATTTTGTATCATAATTAAAAAATTAAGAAATTTAAAAAGATTTTGAAATCTATTTTTTTAATAATAATTATTTATATAATTATCTTTTAAATAATTTTGTTTAGGAATTATTTTTATTGTATTGCTTAATACTACTACTACTACTACTACTAATAATAATAATAGTATTGTACACATTTCATATTTTTTTTAAACATTAGTCAAATTGCTGACATGCTAAATACCATCCAAACATGAATTAAACAAATTTCTAGGATAAAGACATTTTCTGTTCAGACTGCATTATTGTGGAATGTTTGGCATATAACAAAAAACAAAAGGATAAAAAAAAAATATATACTCTACCTACACGACATTTTTATGATTCAGAGAATGTTGCCACTTGTATTATCTCCCTTCATTTTAATTGTAGCTATTATAACAGTAGGTATCTTGCACAGTGCATACAGTATATATGTAATGACTTTATTTTACCTGTGTAAGAGCCCGCATCACAACTGTGCAACTTATCATATGCAATAGACTGCTCCGTCTAATAAAAATTGCATGGATTTAACATTGCACTCACTGTTGACAACTATTTTTCCAAATTACAAAAGTTTGGGCAAGGTATGGTTTAAAATTTGTAAGGCATCAATGGACTAAAATAGTTTTTAGCTAGATTGTAATTGTGCAAGGTAAATACTTTTGGAGATTAGTTGGGGTATGATTCATATTGGATTGGAAGCTGACTATAATTAAAAAAAGTTGGCACGTGGCAGTTGCACGGTCCCTGAACTTGACCTCTGAATAACAAAAAAGTTAGAGAAAGACAAAAATGTGTGCATTTTATGAAAACTTGCATGTTATTTTTGAATGTATCTCTGCAAATTTTGAAGAACAGTCCATAGATTAACCAAAGGTAAAAACTTGGGAGTTGTCTGCAGTGTATGATTTTGACAAGAAATTTGGCTGATCCTACACTCAGATGTTACTGTAATGTTGGTACCTTTCAAGTGTTTTGTAATTGTCCGAGACGATTAATCTGTTAATTAGCTTCTGTCTTTGATACGAAGGACCATTAAGTTTTCAACATTTATCTAAATAAATCAAGCTTAACCACCAGGTAAGCACTTAATTAGGTTTTCACAAAAGAGCTCACCAGCATTGCCATGACAGTTGATTGCTTCTTTTTATGTTTGAATAGAAGGGGCCATAGTTGATTGATTCTTTTCACATTTGAATAGAAGTGGCCATATCACATTTATAATATTCTAACTGAAGAAAAAAAAATAATTTGACAAGACTTCTTTAATTTCTGTATTATTTCTTACAGTAATGCCACCAGCAGGCATTTTCCAGCATTTTCAATCAATATTTCATCAGATATTTTGTTGTTTATTGTGAAAATACTTTTGTTAAAGAAAATCTCACAAACATATGCTTTCTTATTAAAATTTACATATTTAATGATGTCAATTCCAAATTTCTGCACACTAACTGCAATTATCAATGATAAAATGAGCTTTCATTTACCAGTTTTGATTGTGATTTTTTAAATTTGAGTAGCAGTAATACATTAGTTGCTGTTATTACTTTGCAATCTATTTTCCTGATGATGGTTAATTTGCTATATATTTTCCTGATGCTAGTCCCCAGTCAAAGGTGAATTCCCTCTAATTAGTAATTGGGAGGGCTTAGAACAAAAAACATGATCCCAGTCTGATGCCTTAGTTACTTCCATAATTCTGAATATTGTCCTTATTTGCTTTGGACTTTGTGTGGTTATTATGTGTCTCTGGGCGTTCAACAAATTTCATCATTCATTGTGTCTTTTGGAATGATTGGCATCAATTATATATTTATCTGTGTTGTATTTGATATTTTCTTTCCTGTCCATAAGTAATTTTCCTGTATCTGTGTTCCTTAGTACACTTGCTAGTGAAACAGTACTTTATAATTTATCCCCTAACAAGTAACTGTTGTTTGGGTAAGTATTAACTTCCCAAATTTGTTCTGCATGTTGTTTTTTTTATTACTTTTTTCTCAGCTTTTCAGAATGCCATAAGGAACTGGCAAATGTGGCTGTTTTGGACAATCACACTATCTGCTTGGCATATACAGACAGATGTCCTTTCTGTTTCTGTGCCTGATGGCCATATTAGGGGTGGAACTTAGCTGAAAGCTGTTCATCCTATATAAGCAGGAAGAAGGAACCTGGTTCTTTCTCTTCACAGAAAGGATCATTAGCACTTCTGGGGTTAGGGAAGTCGCCAGCTTCTGTCATGGAGGGATCTGTGTCGCCTTCTGGTATACTTGTACTTGTGGGTGGTACGAATCATCAGCTTCAATTGTAGAGGGATCAGTGGGACTTTCTGGCGTAGGGAAGTCACCTACACCCATGTATGAATCCCACCTTCCTGGTACAAGGGAAGCGCGGTCTTCTCACTTGTGCAGACCTGCAGATTGAGGTGTCATTCATTGGACTAAAGTTCCCTGAATAGAGACTCCAAGGTTCGCACAGTCTTTGAAAACTCCTTGAATTTGGGCTTGGTCCTTGAAAACTCCTTGAATTTGATAATAGGGCTATTTTTTCCTTGAAAACTCCTTGAATTTGATAATAGGGCCATTTTTTCCTTGAAAACTCCTTGAATTTGATAATAGGGCTATTTTTTCCTTGAAAACTCCTTGAATTTGTTTGAAAGCTCCTTTAATTTTTTTCAGAACCTCCTCGAAATCCTAGAAGCAGATGTAATGATATAAAACAAGGAGTGATTTGATCGAAAACAAATATTAAATAAGATGGAATATTGTGAGCTCATTTTGATGACAATCTACCAGTGGATTAATTTAACGAGGGTACAAGTAATCGGTGCACCAGCGCACCAGCAGAAGTAAACCAATCAGAGTGATTCTCGAATTTCAACAAAAGTCAGGATTCAGTTGATGAACTGTTCTTTGATTGTATGTGTGGGAGTGGTCAACAAAATACAGAGTTGTATGAAGTTGTTAAGCATGTCTTAATTCTGTCACACGGTGAGAGAGCAGTGGGATGAGAGTTTAGTGTAAATAAGGAAGTGGAAGTTGAGAACATGAAATGGCAAACCGTAGTTGCTCAGAGAGTTATTTGTGACCTTGTAACCTAGTTGCTCAGAGAGTTATTTGTGACCTTGTAACAACTGTTGAAGGCATTCACACTGTGGATTTTTGTAAGGACTTTCTCTTTTCTGCAAGAATGTCCTGACAAAAATATGACACTTACTTGGAACGAGAGAGGGAGAAAAAGAAACCCCAACAGGAGTGAAATAAGAGAACGTGTTTTGGAAGAAATTGATGATAAAAAAGAAAAAAAAAAAGAACTGAATCAGACATTGAAGACTTGAACACTACTGCAAATCAGTTGTGTGAAAAGACTGAAGCAACAGCGAAAATAAGTTTTGTGACACAAGCCAACTCTTTGAGGAGAACTGCTAGGGAAAAAGCTAATGAAAAGGAAAAGTTAGAAGAGATTTTTGAATAATAAACTGGATGTACTAAAGAAAGCTTAAATGTTGGTGTAGAACCAAAAGCAAATTAAGTTTTTATAGAGACAAATGTATATAAATTATTGAAAATGAAAAATATGACAAGTGACTGATGTTGACCACATACAGATGAGAAGTGCTTTTTTTTATCTCCTTTAAAACTGAATCATCCTTACTGTTATGAAAACAAAAACTTATGGTTCAGTTGTTAAAAAACTTAAATAATTATGTGATGTGTTCGAAGCTGTGTCAAGGTCCAGACAGAACTAAAGTGATTTCCACAATGAAGATATGTGCTAAAAATTAGTAATAAAAATGTTGCAGAATAAACTCCTTGAAAATGAGAAAAAGTCTTTGAAAACTCCTTGAATTTTTGTACCCAAGGTCTGAATGAACCATGGACTCCTCAATCAGGTTGCCCTCACTTGTCTGGTCATTGACAGGTGACAGGGCACCGGACATCAAGTACCAGTCACTAGGTAAAGCGATAAGTACCGGTTAAATGACACCACTGTTGGAGGCTGCTTCTAAGACTTTGAGGAAGGTTCTTCCGATGTCAATGATGCTTTCTGCACATCTTCTTCACCTCCATAGGAATTCAGTCCTGGAAACATCAAACATATTACTGGAGTACAGTAAGAACCTTTGGAGGACAGCACCTTTTGATGTGGAGAGGTTATTCAGTGGCCTTATCTCCACATTATCCTCCCATGATCTGGGGGATCACCAACACTGGTCCCTGGCCGCAGTCCTGGACCCAGCTGAACTGATGAAGAATAGGCTCCATTCTGAAAGGTCTATGGGTTCCCCTCCTAAGCATTTTAAAAAGGGACCTGAACAGAACTGTCAGTCCTAATTTAAAAATCCCTTTCGCCTACCCTTCTCAAAATGGCATAGCTGGAAAGACCAGGGGAGGAAGTCTCATCCTGATTGGGTAACAATTGGCTATGCAGAGGAAAACTTTACTACTTACTCATCCCTGGGCAGAGCAGAATATGTTGCAGAGGGAGCTGATTTTGCCTTTAACACAGGCACCCAATACAAACTTGATACTAAAATGGGTTCAAATCTGGAAAATATTATGTTCAGAGTGAAGACAGTACCTTTTAAACCCTTCTAGTATCAAGCTTGCATCGGGCGGCAGTGGGTTTTTAGTATAAGCATGAGTAGTGTAGTAATAAATGTACTATGTTGAGTAAAGTGATGAAAGGGATATATAACCCGAGACCTGCAAAGATGTATATGTTTAAAGGGCCTCTTGTCAAAATCTTAAACAACTCTTTCCTAAAAAAAAAAAATTCATACCAAGCAGAGTAAAGTTAACATTTTTACTCTGTAAATTAAAATGAGTTGCAATGAAATTTATATGAATTTCAGTAGTTATAGTAACTTGTTTCTAGTGATACATCCTGTGGTTTAGTACATGGTCATATGTTTAATTCACATGTTAAGGAAGAGTCTGAAAATAGAAACAGTTTTTGATTTTTAAAATGAATATTTTCTAAGCCAAAATGTTTTTTTAATTCCATTCAGTAAGGTTCATAAGTGAACCCTGAAAAAATCAAATTCATACAGGAAAAAACTTGGAAAAGACCTAGATATTTTGGTTCAGAAAGAGTGGGAACCCTGAAATTAGTACAGTAGAAATCTGCTATTAACCACAATTTTATATATAAAAATTGTGGGTTGCTGAATTGATATTGGGTATATTTTGCCAAATATTGAAAAACTTATTTAGACTTGCCAGTCAGGATATAAACCTACCAGAAAGTTGTTGATGGTGTTTGGTGTTAGACATTAACTGCATAATGTATGGTTCTAACTGAATAGTTTCCTTCCTTTTTGTCCTCCTCCCTTTAACTAGCCACATAGCTATATCCTTTAGTGTGTATATGGCTACACTCCCTGGATCTGTATTGTAATTGAGATTTACTGATATTTAATCTTTTGTGATGCTTACAACCGTATGTTATGCCAGTGAAGCATACTACAGATTTTGATTGCATTGTCCGATTGATTCATTTGCCACATGTTGTTATGAATTGTGACTGACGATGTTCTTCCCCACAAGCTGATAACTAGCAATGATAATGTGTGTGCCAGTAGCCAATGTAGTCTTTCCATAACCGATTTATAACATCACTGCATAGGGGGTGTTTATAGATCATGATCTTCTAAGTACACCTTCTATCTTGCCTTATTTGTTTATGTCTAGTGTTGAGATCATTCTGTTTATATATATATATATATATATATATATATATATATGTGTGTGTGTGTGTGTGTATAAGAGAGAATTATGTTTTCTCTCAATTTAACATTCACTCTCACCCACCCTTGCCCTCCTGTCTAAAAAAAAAACAAATTAATGCGTCTTTTGAAACATGCAATATCTGTAACATACTTAAAACTTAAATGTTTCTCAAGATAACGAACATAATTCTTCTCCCTCTCTCTCTCACATAAACAGAATGAGGTTCTCAACACTCGTCAAGTAGATGTCAGCGTTATGGATCCATACATTTTCCCAAGTGGAATCAGACGTTCTGATGGATTTCATAGACACATATGAATCTGCTGTTTGTAATATATATTCATTAAAAAGAATATAAAAAGCTCTTTCGACTCCTCCATAGGTCTCATCAAGTGGTAGCAGCGAACCATAAGTTTATCCCTATGATTTGCTATGGATTTCCCCACAAGTTGGGGGGGTGGGGCATGTTTTTTTCTTTTTTGTTTTAAAAAAACGTTTTACTAGCAATAATACCATACCTGCTACTATTGCATTCCTTTCCTTGTCTAGAACTCAGAGTCCACCATCCAAGCTAATTATTCTCTCCTCTAATTAGTATTGGAAGGCCTGAATTGAAAAGAACATGATCCCAGTCTGACTTTTTAGTCACAGCCAACATACAGAATAATGTCCTCTTTTGACTTTGATGAAATACGTGTTACATGTGTGCCATATCGCTCATCAAAATTTGCCTTCGTTTTTGGTTTTAAGCATATTGTTAGCATTTCACCTATCTTTTGTAATGATTTGATGTTTGTCTCTCTTTATTTACCAAGCACTGATATGATCTTTCAGGTCCTGGAATCGGTAAAGCAGCCAGGAGATCATAGGATGATTGATATATTTGTCCTTCTGATTCTCCATGCCACACCCAGAAAGAAGGCAGTAGAGAGTTTGTTCAGGAACAAAATCCGTTTAAGCTGCTTCACTGAAGCTTTACTGAAGCCAATCTACAGGCACCATTCTCAGGCAAGTTCATCATGCCTAGGATGGTCAGTATTTTAAGCTGAGGCAAGTTTATAGATAATATCTATAGATCATGCCCAGGTAGATGTGCCCATTCTTTCACAACTTAATGCTCAGCTAGGTTAGTAGAAAATGCCCTGGTAAGTAATATATCATGCAAAATAGGGTTTTAGATTATTCATAGCTAGATCCTTGAAATTTGACTAGTCCTGATCATGCAGACTTCATTTATCAAACCATCCTAGGCTCTATGTTCAGATAAATTAACATTTGAAAACATTCTAAGAGATACTTTATTTAAAAAAATGGTTACATCAAGCCATTTTTCTGTATTTGATTCAGTATTAAACAAGGTTGGATTTCAGTCAGGATCTTGGCTTTATACTGTTTCCTTACAGTTGTAGAAACATTCTTTGTTCATGACTCATTGTTCAGTGGTAAACCAGGTCTGAAATGTGTAACCATGGCCAGTGTAAGTTACTTCCTTAACAGGGTTAAATCTGAAAATGTATTTCTCTTGTGCAGCTTCAAATAACCTTTCCCTTACAGGCTACTTTTGTTTTACAATTAGTGAATAATGCAAGCAGACTTTATTGTCTTCTAGCATTACAATTAGTGAATAATGCAGGCAGACTTTATTGTCTTCTAGCATTATAATTAGTGAATAATGCAGGCAGACTTTATTGTCTTCTAGCATTACAATTAGTGAATAATGCAGGCAGACTTTATTGTCTTCTAGCATTATAATTAGTGAATAATGCAGGCAGACTTTATTGACTTCTAGCATTATAATTAGTGAATAATGCAGGCAGACTTTATTGTCTTCTAGCATTATAATTAGTGAATAATGCAGGCAGACTTTATTGTCTTCTAGCATTATAATTAGTGAATAATGCAGGCAGACTTTATTGTCTTCTAGCATTATAATTAGTGAATAATGCAGGCAGACTTTATTGTCCTCTAGCATTACAATTTTACTGGTATGTTTTTCAGGTGTTGCAGGACTATTTCAGCTCCCTGTTATCTATAGCAGAAGTACTGCTGAGGTCACCAGAGCCAGCCATCCTACATTTTGCATGTGTTTTATACAAGCTTACCTTCAAAACATTTGATGCATACCATCAACAGGTCAGTTGTACTACTTTATTAGGGTAGTTTTGCAAATTCATTGTGGGGACAATACTGTGAATAAAGAGAATTATCATACTGAAAAACCTGCTCCCAGTTTTCATTTCATTTTGTTAGGTATAAAAAGTTACCAGTCCAAATAGAACCACTTCCAAAGATGCATCAAAATGCAGCATCCAGTTCATATCAAAAATACAAAATAGCAGACATTCACACATGTCTACTGTTGGCAATATAATTCTAATTTTGGTTTAAAATTCTTTTGTACTAATGATCAATAAGCTGTCGCTTAACGGTCAAGAAGGTTTATTTTGCGATCTTCAAATTTGTACTTCTAGTGAAAAATACACCTTGGAGTTAACAAATGTGTAATATTAATGTTGCAGGAGATAGTAGGAAACTTGGTGGCACATATTGGCAGTGGATTTGAGGGAGAAGTAGATTCCTCTCTTGAGATTCTTGTGGACCTAGTAGGGACTGACCTGCCCAAAATGGCACCCTTTGCAATATTGGTAAAGGTAAGATGTTAATGACTTTCAGATTTGAAAACAATTGGATTGATAGATATGTAATAAAGAAGAGGTTTAATATTGTATAATTACACATTGTGTGGTCCATCAGCTTGGCTGGTGTTGTCATCAGTCAGACTTGCTGTGGTAGGGGATACTTTATTTCCTAATAGCTAAAGAAAACAGTTGCAACATTTTTGAGATAAAACAGGGTTAGAAGTGGACCTCAAAAACCGTGAAAACCCTAAAATTTAATTTTGACCTTAGAAACCTAAAAAGGGCAACAACAAAACCCAAAAACTGAAGGAAACCTAAATAAAGAAAAAAAACCCCTAAAAATTTGAATAAATGATGAATGGCTTGACCCCGACCCCACAAAAAATGCTTTTTTGCACTAGTTTTTTCGTTAGGCTAGTCTAGCGGTTGAGAAAGTGTGCAAATTATGCAAATTAAAGACATCCAGTCATTTTATTCTATCATTCATTTTCAAGTTTTTAATAAATGTTATGCTCACCATGAAGATAATCTTGTAACTGCTTTGTATCTTGAACCTAAAAAAAATTTAAAACCTTGAAAAAAGTTTTAAAAAACCCTTAAATTTTGAAAGTTAATTTCACTTCTAACCCTGATATGATCTGTGATAGAAGTTCTGATCTGACAAAAGTTCGTCATGAAAGTTCTGATAAAAGTTCGTCATAATTTGTAAACATCTTTCTTGTTGAAGAATGCATTTCACTTTACAGCCTGTAGATTCAATGTGTTAGGAAGACTCCATGGCAAAATGCCAGATAGTTGCATGAAGTCATAGAGCTAAGAGGGATACAAATCATGGAGTTCACCTTCACCTTGGCTTTATTCATGAGACATCAAGTTCTGCAGTTGACTTTTCTTTGCATTTACCATTGGAAAATCCTATATGTTACTACTTAAATCATGTTTGTTAAAATCGTCAATAAGAAATGTTAGTATTCTTTGCTGTGTTGGTGTGCTTGACAGGGAGTGTTGGACTACATTGACAACTTGTCGGTGTCCCAGATCAGAAAACTGTATCAGATGCTGAGTGCCCTGGCCTTTAAGAACCCCCAGGAAGGGGGTCTTATACAGGTAGTATGTCAATTTTTGAAGTTCTCTTCACAGCACACACACATGCACATAAAAACTCACATGCATAATTTTTTTTGTCTTTTGTGCACAGAGAGAGTTAGAGAGAGAGAGAGAGAGAGAGAGAGAGAGAGAGAGAGAGAGAGAGGGAGAGAGAAAGAGAGAGAGGGAGAGAGGGAGACTGAGACTTGTCCCTAAAGTGGATCATTGTGATTCCATATCATTTCTATGGTATTTACTTCATATGCAGGGGAGGTATTGTATAGCAATGACAAGAAACTCAAACTAGTTTTGCTTTGGCAGTGGGGTGGGCTAAAATATCTGTAGCAGTGTTCATTCCAGAACTAACCAAAATGGGATCTTCATGCCAATGCAAAGTGAAAAAGTGGGGTATTTGGAAAAACAGGGATCACAAATATCTGTTATTTATTCAAGAAAATTCAAACAAATATCCTAATCAGATTCTCTAGCTGATGGCCCGTCTATTCTGAGAATTTAACTTCTCCTGCTTGATTCATCATCCTTTTGTAGAATTTTATTTTGGACACCTGATTCTACATTTTCTCTTCCTGTAAGCTGCTTTGAAAATAAATGCAGCAGTTTTTTTTTTTTAATAAGATTTTATTTTCACTTGATTATATTTTCTATTATCATCAACCATGTGCTCTCAGTTATGCACAAGCTAATCAAAATCAGTATAATATTTCTCTCCGGCAATGAAATTGTCGAAGGACACACTTGATTCAATAAGTCAGTCTAAAATCAACCATAATGATTGGGGGCGGAGGTGGGTGGGTCTTTTTTATGCACCTTATGGGTGCCACAGAGGCAACTTTCTTGCACCAAAGATAAAAAAAATGACAGGGTGAAGCCACCTAAAAGACGGAAAAGTAGATGAATTAAGAGAAATAATGTGAATGTTTGCAACCAGAGTATATTTATGTCTCATGATGACAGTGTAAGGCATATAGAATTACCCTTGTCTATCTGTCCATACATATATGTATGTCTGATAAGTCTATTTATGTCTCATGATGACAGTGTAAGGCATATAGAATTACCGTTGTCTATCTGTCCATACATATATGTATGTCTGATAAGTCTATTTATGTCCCATGATGACAGTGTAGGGCATATAGAATTACCCTTGTCTATCTGTCCATACATATATGTCTGTCTGATAAGTCTATTTATGTCCCATGATGACAGTGTAGGGCATATAGAATTACCCTTGTCTATCTGTCCATACATATATGTCTGTCTGATAAGACTATATTTATGTCTCATGATGACAGTGTAGGGCATATAGAATTACCCTTGTCTATCTGTCCATACATATATGTCTGTCTTTCACTTTGGGTTAAGTTTTGTGTGTAGGTCATTTCAGGCATTGTGGTGAGGCATCCGTATTTCATGAACACATTTCTAGTTTCTTGGTTGTTTTTATGTTTGTACAAAAAGAGACCAATTAAATCTCAGATTTAGAACCTTTATTTTTATGTAATTATGTGCTTTGTGAATTTATGTAATTATGTTTTCTGTGACATGAACATTATTACAGTGCAGGCTAGATTATTTAAAATAACAAGGCTACATGTAACTGAATAAGTTTCAGATCAGCATGAGTTTGGATAACTGGGCAAGTGTTCAATAATCTTACAGCAAGACAGGTATTTGCTGTTAGCTCAGATTTAGCCAACATGTTGGATTATATTTGAATCTGTGCTGGATGCACTCGGATGCACAGAAATAAAATACAGATATGCATTGAACATCTCAATAGAAAGGATTATACCTGTTTACTATGATAAAGGATTATACCTATTTACTTTGATAAAGGATTATATCTGTATACTATGCTAAAGGATTATATCTGTTTACTATGATAAAGGATTATATCTGTTTACTATGATAAAGGATTATACATGTTTACTATGATAAAGGATTATACCTGTTTACTATGATAAAGGATTATACATGTTTACTATCATAAAGGATTATACCTGTTTACTATGATAAAGGATTATACCTGTTTACTATGATAAAGGATTATACCTGTTTACTATGATAAAGGATTATACCTGTTTACTATGATAAAGGATTATACATGTTTACTATGATAAAGGATTATATCTGTTTACTATGATAAAGGATTATATCTGCTTAATATGATAACGGATTATACCTGTTTACTATGATAATGGATTATATCTGTTTACTATGATAAAGGATTATATCTGTTTACTATCATAAAGGATTATACCTGTTTACTATGATAAAGGATTATACATGTTTACTATGATAAAGGATTATATCTGTTTACTATGATAAAGGATTATATCTGTTTACTATCATAAAGGATTATACCTGTTTACTATGATAAAGGATTATATCTGTTTACTATCATAAAGGATTATACCTGTTTACTATGATAAAGGATTATACCTGTTTACTATGATAAAGGATTATACCTGTTTACTATGATAAAGGATTATACTTGTTTACTATGATAAATGATTATAACTGTTTACTATGATAAAGGATTACACCTGTTTACTATGATAAAGAATTATACCTGTTTACTATGATAAAGGATTATATCTGTTTACTATGATAAAGGATTATATCTGTTTACTATGATAAAGGATTATACCTGTTTACTATGATACAGGATTATACCTGTTTACTATGATAAAGGATTATACTTGTTTACTACGATAAAGCATTATGCCTGTTTACTATGATAAAGGATTATAACTGTTTACTATAATAAAGGATTATATCTGTTTACTATGATAAAGGATTATACCTGTTTACTATGATAAAGGATTATACTTGTTTACTATGATAAAGGATTATATCTGTTTACTATGATAAAGGATTATATCTGTTTACTATGATAAAGGATTATATCTGTTTACTATGATAAAGGATTATACCTGTTTACTATGATAAAGGATTATACCTGTTTACTATGATAAAGGATTATAACTGTTTACTGTGATAAAGGACTATACCTGTTTACTATGATAAAGGATTATACCTGTTTACTATGATAAAGGATTATACCTGTTTACTATGATAAAGGATTATAACTGTTTACTGTGATAATGGACTATACCTGTTTACTACGATAAAGCATTATGCCTGTTTACTATGATAAAGGATTATAACTGTTTACTGTGATAAAGGATTATATCTGTTTACTATGATAAAGGATTATAACTGTTTACTATGATAAAGGATTATAACTGTTTACTATGATCAAAAATTATACCTGTTTACTGTGATACAAGTATTTGTATTTCTGTTATTAGTTCTTTAATATCTACTTCATATGCTTCAGGAGTGATATTTTATTCATCTTTTGCAATTACAAATTATAAATGAAGTCAACAGCCTGCTGAAAATGATCTTTTCCACAGAAGGTAATCAACAAGATCAAGAAGGAGAACAGTTATTCTTTGAGAACAATGACGTGGATGGAGTTAATTTTAATCTATGTGTTCTTCTTTTAAAGGATGATCTCTATATTGTGATAAGAAAGCAACTGTCAAATAAAAATACCAAGTAAGTATACACTTGCTATATAGTGGGTTTATTTTTTTGGTGTAAAATTGAGTGATTTCATTCCTAAAAAAGGGTTTTAAATTTTGGCCAGTTATATGTTAGTGATTACAGTTACAGAGAGGTTTTAATATATATGTTGATACATTTTTAATCTTATTGAAATGCTGCTAAAGATCTTAAATGTTTCCAATTTTAAAACTATCCACTATATGGTACAGCTCTCCCTTGTTACAACGTGATTCCAGATATAATGTATTATCGCTATCGACCTCATATCGAAAAATTAAACCAATATATGACAACATGGGTTGAAAGAAAACAACATGAAGTTTAGTGTTACCTGGTATATCTGTATTTTTTTTTAAAACACTATTATTTTAAAAATGTTGATTATTTCTGCTATACCTTAGTTCAGTATATAATGCTGTCTCACTATACTGCAGTTCAGTATATAATGATATGTCTCAAGAGTGTAAACCATACTTGCTCCAATCTGTATTCTTGTTCACCATGGGTGCATGCCTGGTGTTATGGAGGTTAAGGATTGGTTGTTTTACCCAACCAATCAATGTCAGAGAAAGCATGAGAATGCTAAACCCAGGAAATATGTCTCTAACAATTAGACTATGTTTGTTTTTGTTACTGGTCGTGTGTCGTTCAATCGAGATGAACCCTGTGCTGAATTAGAGAGGGTGTGGAAGTAGCAACTAGGGAAAGTGAATAGCTGATTACAGGGTGCAGCCAGATGCTGATCTTCCCAGGACATTACGCAGCAGAAGTAAGCACCCAGGAGTTAAATGCACAACCATCAATTCAGTCATAGTTAGACATGAGGGGTGGTCACCATGCTGTTGACACAGAACCCTGCACAAAGCAAGCTGTGATAACAGTTGACTGTTCTAAGTTTGAAGTCACTGATGTTTTTACTTCTCAACCCTCCATCTCAGATATTATTCCAATCGTGCTGACATTAGGAACCATGTGAAATCTTTATATGCTAGATTAACTATTTTTTTTTATAGCAAACTGTCGATTAGCTAAGATTGCAGAATGAGCAGTAATGTAGGGAAAACAAGAGACTAGGGAGGAAGAAAGATGTGTTGATTGAGACTGTAAATGACCTGGATCAAAAAGTGAAAGTGACAGAAAGTAGAGTAGAGCACCACTAATCTCACTCATGGAGGGAGAACATAATTTTCTATGACCTAGAAGAATCTCTTGGTTAAAAATGGCAGGACACCAAAGCCAAAATCATGTCATATTTCAGAGGAACCGAAGATTGATAATTTAGAAATCTCAGTTGAGAGGGTACATAGACTTAACAGCAATAAGTCACCAAGACCTGCAATCAGTGAGTTCACCAAGTACATGGATAAGGAACTAGTGTTGAAAATATACAGGAGAAAGCAAAGAGAAGTTGGACGACAAAGAGAGGAGTATCAAAATTCAAATGATCGAAGACACTCAGCTGATAACAAATGATAGGTAGGATAAAGCACAACCAAGGATCCATATTAGGACTTTCTGGCACGAGTGAAGAAAATGAGGAATCTTCTGAAATTTTTTCTACAGGAACATATCAAGCAAGGAAGAAAAGCCTATTTCCAGTATGACAAACTAGTTGTCATTGGAAACATCTATGTTTATGATGAGATATTGGAAAAGTCTATTTGCAATATGACAAACTAGTTGTCAATGGAAGCATCTATGTGTATGATGAGGTATCAGAAAAGCCTATTTACAGTATGACAAACTGGTTATCAATGGAAACATCTATGTATATGATGAGATATCAAAAGAGCCTATTTACAGTATGGCAAACTAGTTGTCAATGGAAGCATCAATGTATATGATGAGGTATCAGAAAAGCCTATTTACAGTATGACAAACTGGTTATCAATGGAAGCATCTATGTATATGATGACATATCAAAAGAGCCTATTTACAGTATGACAAGTTGTCAATGGAAGCATCAATGTATATGATGAGGTATCAGAAAAGCCTATTTACAGTATGACAAACTGGTTATCAATGGAAGCATCTATGTATATGATGATATATCAAAAGAGCCTATTTACAGTATGACAAGTTGTCAATGGAAGCATCAATGTATATGATGAGGTATCAGAAAAGCCTATTTACAGTATGACAAGTTGTCAATGGAAGCATCTATGTATATGATGACATATCAAAAGAGCCTATTTACAGTATGACAAGTTGTCAATGGAAGCATCAATGTATATGATGAGATGTCAAAAGAGCCTATTTACAGTATGACAAGTTGTCAATGGAAGCATCTATGTATATGATGAGATGTCAAAAGAGCCTATTTACAGTATGACAAGTTGTCAATGGAAGCATCAATGTATATGATGAGATGTCAAAAGAGCCTATTTACAGTATGACAAGTTGTCAATGGAAGCATCTATGTGTATGATGAGGTATCAGAAAAGCCTATTTACAGTATGACAAGTTGTCAATGGAAGCATCAATGTATATGATGAGGTATCAGAAAAGCCTATTTACAGTATGACAAGTTGTCAATGGAAGCATCAATGTATATGATGAGGTATCAGAAAAGCCTATTTACAGTATGACAAGTTGTCAATGGAAGCATCAATGTATATGATGAGGTATCAGAAAAGCCTATTTACAGTATGACAAACTGGTTATAAATGGAAGCATCAATGTATATGATGAGGTATCAGAAAAGCCTATTTACAGTATGACAAGTTGTCAATGGAAGCATCAATGTATATGATGAGGTATCAGAAAAGCCTATTTACAGTATGACAAGTTGTCAATGGAAGCATCAATGTATATGATGAGGTATCAGAAAAGCCTATTTACAGTATGACAAGTTGTCAATGGAAGCATCAATGTATATGATGAGGTATTAGAAAAGCCTATTTACAGTATGACAAGTTGTCAATGGAAGCATCTATGTGTATGATGAGGTATCAGAAAAGCCTGTTTACAGTATGACAAGTTGTCAATGGAAGCATCAATGTATATGATGAGGTATCAGAAAAGCCTATTTACAGTATGACAAGTTGTCAATGGAAGCATCAATGTATATGATGAGGTATCAGAAAAGCCTATTTACAGTATGACAAACTGGTTATCAATGGAAGCATCAATGTATATGATGAGGTATCAGAAAAGCCTATTTACAGTATGACAAGTTGTCAATGGAAGCATCAATGTATATGATGAGGTATCAGAAAAGCCTATTTACAGTATGACAAGTTGTCAATGGAAGAATCAATGTATATGATGAGGTATCAGAAAAGCCTATTTACAGTATGACAAGTTGTCAATGGAAGCATCAATGTATATGATGAGGTATTAGAAAAGCCTATTTACAGTATGTCAAGTTGTCAATGGAAGCATCTATGTGTATGATGAGGTATCAGAAAAGCCTGTTTACAGTATGACAAGTTGTCAATGGAAGCATCAATGTATATGATGACATATCAAAAGAGCCTATTTACAGTATGACAAGTTGTCAATGGAAGCATCTATGTGTATGATGAGGTATCAGAAAAGCCTATTTACAGTATGACAAGTTGTCAATGGAAGCATCTATGTGTATGATGAGGTATCAGAAAAGCCTATTTACAGTATGACAAGTTGTCAATGGAAGCATCTATGTGTATGATGAGGTATCAGAAAAGCCTATTTACAGTATGACAAGTTGTCAATGGAAGCATCAATGTATATGATGAGGTATCAGAAAAGCCTATTTACAGTATGACAAGTTGTCAATGGAAGCATCTATGTATATGATGACATATCAAAAGAGCCTATTTACAGTATGACAAGTTGTCAATGGAAGCATCAATGTATATGATGAGATGTCAAAAGAGCCTATTTACAGTATGACAAGTTGTCAATGGAAGCATCTATGTATATGATGAGATGTCAAAAGAGCCTATTTACAGTATGACAAGTTGTCAATGGAAGCATCAATGTATATGATGAGGTATTAGAAAAGCCTATTTACAGTATGACAAGTTGTCAATGGAAGCATCTATGTGTATGATGAGGTATCAGAAAAGCCTATTTACAGTATGACAAGTTGTCAATGGAAGCATCAATGTATATGATGAGGTATCAGAAAAGCCTATTTACAGTATGACAAGTTGTCAATGGAAGCATCAATGTATATGATGAGGTATCAGAAAAGCCTATTTACAGTATGACAAGTTGTCAATGGAAGCATCAATGTATATGATGAGGTATCAGAAAAGCCTATTTACAGTATGACAAACTGGTTATCAATGGAAGCATCAATGTATATGATGAGGTATCAGAAAAGCCTATTTACAGTATGACAAGTTGTCAATGGAAGCATCAATGTATATGATGAGGTATCAGAAAAGCCTATTTACAGTATGACAAGTTGTCAATGGAAGCATCAATGTATATGATGAGGTATCAGAAAAGCCTATTTACAGTATGACAAGTTGTCAATGGAAGCATCTATGTATATGATGAGGTATTAGAAAAGCCTATTTACAGTATGACAAGTTGTCAATGGAAGCATCTATGTGTATGATGAGGTATCAGAAAAGCCTGTTTACAGTATGACAAGTTGTCAATGGAAGCATCAATGTATATGATGACATATCAAAAGAGCCTATTTACAGTATGACAAGTTGTCAATGGAAGCATCTATGTGTATGATGAGGTATCAGAAAAGCCTATTTACAGTATGACAAGTTGTCAATGGAAGCATCTATGTGTATGATGAGGTATCAGAAAAGCCTATTTACAGTATGACAAGTTGTCAATGGAAGCATCTATGTGTATGATGAGGTATCAGAAAAGCCTATTTACAGTATGACAAGTTGTCAATGGAAGCATCTATGTGTATGATGAGGTATCAGAAAAGCCTATTTACAGTATGACAAGTTGTCAATGGAAGCATCTATGTGTATGATGAGGTATCAGAAAAGCCTATTTACAGTATGACAAGTTGTCAATGGAAGCATCTATGTGTATGATGAGGTATCAGAAAAGCCTATTTACAGTATGACAAGTTGTCAATGGAAGCAACCTTTGTATATGATGAGGTATCAGAAAAGCCTATTTACAGTATGACAAGTTGTCAATGGAAGCATCTATGTATATGATGAGGTATCAGAAAAGCCTATTTACAGTATGACAAGTTGTCAATGGAAGCATCAATGTATATGATGAGGTATCAGAAAAGCCTATTTACAGTATGACAAGTTGTCAATGGAAGCATCAATGTATATGATGAGGTATCAGAAAAGCCTATTTACAGTATGACAAGTTGTCAATGGAAGCATCAATGTATATGATGAGGTATCAGAAAAGCCTATTTACAGTATGACAAGTTGTCAATGGAAGCATCAATGTGTATGATGAGGTATCAGAAAAGCCTATTTACAGTATGACAAGTTGTCAATGGAAGCATCTATGTGTATGATGAGCTATCAGAAAAGCCTATTTACAGTATGACAAGTTGTCAATGGAAGCATCTATGTATATGATGAGGTATCAGAAAAGCCTGTTTTAGTGAAAAATGAGGACTAGCATCTAATGGTGTACATTATGATGATGATACTAATAGTGGCTATTCACAGAAAATGTAAATATGGATTACTCTAATATCAATATCAATAATTTCAAGTGAGCTCTAACTTTTATCGTACAGAGTATATCTGGATTAAGATAAATGTTTGGTGGATATGTAAGTAAATTTGTGTTTCTGGTTTTATAGAAATATGGGGTTATAATACAACAGAATTAGTCATAGATGGTTTTAAACATTTTGCTGTAGCGATGGATAAGCATATTAATGCAATACGAAAATCTGGGGGTTTCATTATTTTTGTAAGAAAGTTTTTGACTTATTTACTAAATGCTGAATATGTTGTCATGGAGAGTAGTTAACAAAATATATTATGGTTAAAAGCTGCTACATCAAACACTGGCCTTGACTTTGATATGGTTTTTGGCCTAATATATGTCACACCTGAAAATGTATCCATGCATTCTGGAGAGGAGACTATTCTTGTTGCAGAAAAATAAATAGCCCACTTGAAGTTAAAGTACTCTAATTGTCAGTTTATTTTAGGTGTGGACCTAAATGCAGGTACAAGTTCGGAGCCAGATTTCATTGAATTTGATGATACATTACTTGGTAATTTTGACTACATACAAGATGTACCTCTGCCTGATGGAAGTAACATGGATAAGAGGGGTGGTAGTAGCCACAAGTTATTGAATTTTTGCAAATCTACATGTTAGAGAATTGTGAATGGCTGTTTTGGTAATGATGAAGAAGTTGGCAACTTGACATGTATCACCCAAAATATGGCAGGCATGATTGACTGTTTTCTGTCAGATTATCCAATTATGAAATTTATATCTAATTTTTATATCTTAAAGAAAGTTGAATCAGTTCACTTGCCACTTTCACTAGGCTTGTCTCAGATTGTCAGTATTTCTAGTAGTGATCCTAATATGCACAAAATGTACAATTATACTGATAAATCTGAGCCCTTGACAAAGTTAATATGGACTCAAGAAAAGAAAAAAGTCTATCTGGAATGTTTGCATGAGCAATTTCATAACTGTTCATTTGAGACTTTTTACCATGTGATCAAAACATCTGATTTTGATAAAGCTATGAAAACACTGGTTCAGGCTCTTCAGAATGCGGCTGAAAATGTTGGTATGTTGGTACAGAAAACTGTAAGAAGGTCTGGTAATATTTATAAGACAACCGCTACAAGACATCCTTGGTTTGATACATCATGTCAAAATGCAAAAAGAATGGCAATTAGATCACTGGGAAATTTTAGAATTTTTCGATCTTGAGATTACCTTGAAAAATACCTTAAACAAAAACATATTTATTTAAAGGTTCCTTCTCATAGGAAACTTGACTATAAAAATAATTTACAAATGCAGCTTGTAGATGAACTTGAAAAAAAAACAACACAAAGATATTGAAGATGAATACTAGATAGTGAAATCAAAGAAGATGAACACTAGATAGTGAAATCAAAGAAGATGAACACTAGATAGTGAAATCCAAGATGAACACTAGATAGTGAAATCAAAGAAGATGAATACTACATAGTGAAATCCAAGAAGATGAACACTAGATAGTGAAATCCAAGAAGATGAACACTACATAGTGAAATTCAAGAAGATGAACACTACATAGTGAAATCAAATAAGACGAGGCAAGAGCAGCTATTCATTGCTTAAAGTTTGGGAAAGCAGCAGGTATTGATTGTTTAGTTTCTGAATTTGTTAAAGCAGTCGAATATTGTCTTACACCTTTGTTGACTCGTCTGTTTAATGCAATGTTACAAGCCTCCTACTTCCCTAAGGATTGGTGTACAGCAATAATTACACCCTTGCATAAAAAAATGGGACAGAGATAGCGCAAATAATTATAGAGGGATTAGTCTGCTACCCATACTAAGTAAGGTCTTCACATCAATAAAAAGATTACAGAATGGTTTGAACAAAAAAAAAATTTATTTTGTGATGAACAAGTGGATTTTAGGAAAGAATAGAGTACTAGATAATATATTTGTCTTACACACACATATTGAAATATCTTTGAAAATGTAATTGCAGATTCTATTGTACATTCATAAATTCTGAGAAGGCATTTGATAGAATAAATAGAGAAGCTTTATGTCATAAATTTCAAAAACTTAAAATTAGTTGTACAATGTTAAATATGCTTAAAGCAATATATATGGATATAAAAGCTTATGATAGGACCACATACGGATAGATAGATGCCTTCCATTGTCTTTTTGGTGTACATCAACATTGCATTATGTCACCATTAGTTTTTACCTTATTTTTATATGACATTCAGAGTGCATTGTCCAATGACAGTTATGGTGTAAGACATTAATGGTGTATCACAACTGTTTGTTTTGTTATATGCTGATGATCTAGTTATATTTGCTGAAACACAAGTTAAGATGCAGCCCTTCCCTAATCGACTTGAATCTTATTATGATAAATTGGATTAAAGAGTCAATTGGGCAAAACAAATGTTGTGGTTCTCCGCAAAGGAGGCTACATACAGAAGCTTGAAAAATGTTTTTTTGGGAATCACAAATTAATAGTGGCTTCATATTATAAATATCTATTGCTGGTATTATCTTCACGTGATGTTTGATATAAATGCCAAACAGTCTTATCTGAATAAGCATCTAAGGTATTATTCTCAGTCAAAGGCAAGTTGCTCAGGTTTGAAAAATTATCAATAGACGTACTGTTTAAAATTTTTGATACTAAGATACTACCTGTCCTATGGAGCTGAAATTTGGGGTTTTTGTAATGCATCTGATATTGAGAGAGAGTACATACAAACTACTGTAAATATATATTTAAACTTACAAAATCTACTGCAAACAGTTTCGTAATGGGTGAATTAAGGAGAAACAGTCTTCAATCAGCCTACATTATGTAGTAAATATAATACTGGTTGAAAATACTCAAAATGTCCAACAGTAGACTTCCTAGAATCTGTTTTAATATTTAGCTACAACTGTTGCACTTGTCAAGTTGTATGGTATAGGCTCATGAAATCAAATATCTACTCATTTCTTATGGTTTTGGAATGGCTTGGTGCAACCAAGGCGTAGGAGATGAACTTATATTTATGAAATTATTCAAGCAAAGATGTATTGATATTGACATACAAACCTTAGAATGCAAAAAAAAAAATGAATTGGATAGATTAAAAAGTCTACAAATTAATTAAGGTAGGCTTTAGTCAAGAACTATATCTTGATATCATAGAAAACTCATCGTACCTTAGTTTATTTTGCAAGCTTAAGGCATTTATCGGAATGTTAGAATCAATATGGGTACTCCATACCGTGAAAGAATGTCTCTTTGATATTGAAATGGAATACCAGTTTGTATGTTAATGTAGAGCTTTTGAATTGAATCGTGAACTGTATATACCTAAATTTCTCTTTGTGCATCCTTTAGAGAATAAGTTTTTATCTGCATTGTGAAGTACAGTAAAAGTCATACAGGTCATGTATGCGTTCACTACTGACTATTTCAGTAACGGGTGTTGTTTTTTTAGAATTTGATTACACATACCTTTAAATTGCAATTATTCACTTTATTTGGATCCACATACATCCATATTCCTTTGGAAGGTCATTATTTACACGCCCCGAGAAACACATATGGCAAAACTCAATGTTAAAGTACATGGACATTTTTGGACAAGGTCAAACTAAAGGTGTGATCCAGTATAAACCGGATTGAATGCGTGTTCTGTGATGTCACAATGAAAGCTACGCATGTTGAAAACAAAATGCATACTACCCTATATTGTGGCAATAGATCAGACGTGCTTTTTTCTTGACCCATTTTAGTACCTGGCCACATTCATAAAAGTCCATAGCAATTAATAATTTTCATCTGGAAGTTTCTTAATGACTGTTAAGGTGCAGAGCATTCCATAATCAGGATTAAATAGACTTTGGTTAAACTATATTAGTATTAAAATTTGGAACAACAATTAATATTTCATTTAAGATGAGTAAATGTCCCTACATGACCACATTGACATACACTTTAGAAATAAACATACATTGCACTCAATATGCTAATTTTTTATTATACTTGTTTAAGCAATGAAAGGTACTCCAAGATTTTTGTAATATAAACTGTGACAAATAATAACGACATAGCTCGTTATTTGTTAATGTCTAATTCTTTTTTTTTCTCTATCTTACACAAAGGCTTGTCCCTATTTGTTTCTGTGACACATATTATGTAATTTGGGTCAGTACCCTACATTACATTACCTCAGTAAAGTGAAAAAGTTGGGTATATAATGCAGTTCTCACTATAATGTGCTTCTGTAGATAACATTAGCAGTTTATGTACTTCTGTACATAACATTAGCAGTTTATGTGCTTCTGTACATAACATTAGCAGTTTATGTGCTTCTGTACATAACATTAGCAGTTTATGTGCTTCTGTACATAACATTAACAGTTTATGTGCTTCTGTAGATAACATTAACAGTTTATGTGCTTCTGTACGTAACATTAGCAGTTTATGTGCTTCTGTACGTAACATTAGCAGTTTATGTGCTTCTGTACATAACATTAGCAGTTTATGTGCTTCTGTAGATAACATTAGCAGTTTATGTGCTTCTGTACATAACATTAGCAGTTTATGTGCTTCTGTACATAACATTAGCAGTTTATGTGCTTCTGTATGTAACATTAGCAGTTTATGTGCTTCTGTATGTAACATTAGCAGTTTATGTGCTTCTGTACATAACATTAACAGTTTATGTAACATTAGCATTTTATGTGCTTCTGTACATAACATTAGCAGTTTATGTGCTTCTGTACATAACATTAGCAGTTTATGTGCTTCTGTAGATAAAATTAGCAGTTTATGTGCTTCTGTAGATAAAATTAGCAGTTTATGTGCTTCTGTACATAACATTAGCAGTTTATGTGCTTCTGTACATAACATTAGCAGTTTATGTGCTTCTGTACATAACATTAGCAGTTTATGTGCTTCTGTACATAACATTAGCAGTTTATGTGCTTCTGTACGTAACATTAGCAGTTTATGTGCTTCTGTATGTAACATTAGCAGTTTATGTGCTTCTGTACATAACATTAACAGTTTATGTAACATTAGCATTTTATGTGCTTCTGTACATAACATTAGCAGTTTATGTGCTTCTGTACATAACATTAGCAGTTTATGTGCTTCTGTAGATAAAATTAGCAGTTTATGTGCTTCTGTAGATAAAATTAGCAGTTTATGTGCTTCTGTACATAACATTAGCAGTTTATGTGCTTCTGTACATAACATTAGCAGTTTATGTGCTTCTGTACATAACATTAGCAGTTTATGTGCTTCTGTGCGTAACATTAGCAGTTTATGTGCTTCTGTACATAACATTAGCAGTTTATGTGCTTCTGTAGATAACATTAGCAGTTTATGTGCTTCTGTACGTAACATTAGCAGTTTATGTGCTTCTGTACATAACATTAGCAGTTTATGTGCTTCTGTACATAACATTAGCAGTTTATGTGCTTCTGTACATAACATTAGCAGTTTATGTGCTTCTGTACATAACATTAGCAGTTTATGTGCTTCTGTATGTAACATTAGCAGTTTATGTGCTTCTGTATGTAACATTAACAGTTTATGTGCTTCTGTAGATAACATTAACAGTTTATGTGCTTCTGTACATAACATTAGCAGTTTATGTGCTTCTGTACATAACATTAGCAGTTTATGTGCTTCTGTACATAACATTAGCAGTTTATGTGCTTCTGTAGATAAAATTAGCAGTTTATGTGCTTCTGTACATAACATTAGCAGTTTATGTGCTTCTGTACATAACATTAGCAGTTTATGTGCTTCTGTACATAACATTAGCAGTTTATGTGCTTCTGTGCGTAACATTAGCAGTTTATGTGCTTCTGTACATAACATTAGCAGTTTATGTGCTTCTGTAGATAACATTAGCAGTTTATGTGCTTCTGTACGTAACATTAGCAGTTTATGTGCTTCTGTACATAACATTAGCAGTTTATGTGCTTCTGTACATAACATTAGCAGTTTATGTGCTTCTGTACATAACATTAGCAGTTTATGTGCTTCTGTACATAACATTAGCAGTTTATGTGCTTCTGTATGTAACATTAGCAGTTTATGTGCTTCTGTATGTAACATTAACAGTTTATGTGCTTCTGTAGATAACATTAACAGTTTATGTGCTTCTGTACATAACATTAGCAGTTTATGTGCTTCTGTACATAACATAACCCGAGCTACTGCATTATAATGAGGGAGAGCTGTATATACTTGATTTAACATTTATGTGAAGATATTTGGTGGGTTCTGTTAGATTTAACATTTATGCGAAGATATTTGGTGGGTTCTGTTAGATTTAACATTTATGCGAAGATATTTGGTGGGTTCTGTTAGATTTAACATTTATGCGAAGATATTTGGTGGGTTCTGTTAGATTTAACATTTATGCGAAGATATTTGGTGGGTTCTGTTAGATTTAACATTTATGCGAAGATATTTGGTGGGTTCTGTTAGATTTAACATTTATGCGAAGATATTTGGTGGGTTCTGTTAGATTTAACATTTTTGTGAAGATATTTGGTGGGTTCTGTTAGATTTTACAATTATACGAAGACATTTAGTGGGTTCTGTTAGATTTAACATTTATGTGAAGATATTTAGTGGGTTCTGTTAGATTTAACATTTATGTGAAGATATTTAGTGGGTTCTGTTAGATTTAACATTTATGTGAAGATATTCTGTTAGATTTAACATTTATGCGAAGATATTTGGTGGGTTCTGTTAGATTTAACATTTTTGTGAAGATATTTGGTGGGTTCTGTTAGATTTTACAATTATGCGAAGATATTTAGTGGGTTCTGTTAGATTTAACATTTATGTGAAGATATTTAGTGGGTTCTGTTAGATTTAACATTTATGTGAAGATATTTAGTGGGTTCTGTTAGATTTAACATTTATGTGAAGATATTTGGTTGGTTCTGTTAGATTTAACATTTATGCGAAGATATTTGGTTGGTTCTGTTAGATTTAACATTTATGCAAAGATATTTGGTGGGTTGTTAGATTGAACATTTTGAAAATGCCAAAAAGGATCTACTTTATGCACACTTATCTCTCCTTGATCTGATGCAGACTGGAAAGAAATCTTATCTCTTTTGTGTACTGACCATATTTGGTTATTGATTTGTACAAAGTCATGTCAATCCTGGCTTGATTATTGCATGAGATTTTGCGATGTCAGCCATATTCGTACATTTTCTTTTTTGCTATTATTGCTTCATTCGAAGTTTTCAGAGCTGTAGTGGCTCAGTTGTAGTGTGTCATACTCATTACCAAGAGGGTGTGGGTTTGAATCCTACCATTGGATCAGTCCGGGTTGGCTACCATGGTGTGTCCTTGGGTAAGGCACTTTACTTCAATTACCTTGGCACTAAATAAGTTAATTGATGTAAAACACCAAATTAAACCAAAAAATCATTCAGAGTTACTTGATTCACTTGGGGCAGGTTTAACTACAGCAAATCTAAAACTGGGTTTAAAATCTATTATTTTCTGTTATTTTTTTTTACCACTGAAGCTGTTATTATAACAAGTACAGTCAAACCTGTCCAAGCTGTTATTATAACAAGTACAGTCAAACCTGTCCAAGCTGTTATTATAAGTACAGTCAAACCTGTCCAAGCTGTTACCTTTATATAACAGTCATCTGCACTCAATGGCCATTCTAATTTTCCTAAGCAAATTTCCTATATAAAAGTCATGTATATAATGGTCACATGCTTTCCGCAGTCATTGGCTAGGTGTTTTCTAACCAAATATAAATGTTTTTCACTAGTTAAATCTGTCACTGGAGTGTATTGACAGTGATCACTCTATCTGTCACTGGAGTGTATTGACAGTGATCACTCTATCTGTCACTGGAGTGTATTGACAGTGATCACTCTATCTGTCACTGGAGTGTATTGACAGTGATCACTCTATCTGTCACTGGAGTGTATTGACAGTGATCACTCTATTTATTCAGATTAAACTTTTGCTTTATGAGGAAGGCATTTTTTAGATTAAAGCATATAATGTGAATCAAGGTGTAAACATTTCTTATCTCACTTGAACTCACTGTGCACCATCAATGTAACTCAAAGTGTCCATATGTCAAATTTGAAAGCTAGGTGGTATTTATCGTTAGTGAACAACTGTTTAATGGAGGGGGGGAGTGGCCTGTGATTTTTTAAAAAATTATTTTAATTTCCAGCCCCCAAATAGTTGGAAAAAACATTATCCTCAGATAAAAGAAAAGCAAATATCATCATTGTAAAGAAAATCCTTGGTCCCCCGCACCCAGATTAAATGGTTGGTACTTTCAATCTATTTTTGATGAAATAGGTTCATCTTTGAGGAGAGGTACAAGTTACAACTTACATCCCTTTTTCATTAGGATAAAGGTCCTGTTAAGACAGGCAAAGTTTCAGTTCATGTGTTACTCACAATGGTTACATTAAGCTTCTATTTATTCCCTTTTCATCACAGGCCTCATATAAGCTGACTGTCTTTGATCTTGCAGAGTTAAACAACTTGCTAATCCAGATATTGTTTGAAGTGCGAACAGCAGTTTTTAAACCTAATTATAAAAGTTGTCAGAACAAAGGGTCAGTCCTCTATTTCACAGTCATATGTAAGCTGTCAATTAGTAATTGCATTAGTGTTTTATCATAGTGCACAAAAGAAACTAAGATCAGTTATTATTTTTTTTTTAGGAATCATTGTTGATTTAATTTATAGGATGGATTCCAGTGAGTAGGATACAGTAATCTTGTGTGGAACATAATTTTGTGAGAGAACAACATAATGTATTTTATAATTTTGTTGAATACTAAAGTAAATCTGTTGATAGCATAATAATAATAATAATAATAATAATAATAATAATAATAATAATAATAATTGTATTAGTTGCATGGAATTTGTTCAAAAACCAAGTTTGAAAAGTGACCCTGGATTCAGATGTCACCTTTGTACAAAGTCCAGTTTGTCCTTTTTCCATGGGTTGCTGCTAGTGACAGATTTGACTGTACATTTATGTTAGAATAAAAGGAGTGATTAAATTCAGTTTATGGCAGCACCATGACTGCAGTAGGTGTAATCTGCAGAATTTTGGTTGTACTCTATGTTTACATCTAGAGAGATTTAAAAATCTGGATATGTTAGTGGAAACCAGTCTGGTTTTAATGAAACATGCTTTTATTATTTAGAACATGCTTGAAATCAAAACCTGTTGTTAACTTTTAAATGAAATTAAATATTCTTGAAGCCACACTTGTCCTTATTCTGCATGTTCCTCTGCTCCAAGTCTTATATAAAAATTACACGAGTCTGTATTCTGAATATTTTGTGTCAAGTTCCAAGTTATCTAATGCTATAACCTCATAAAGTGACATACCGTATATACTCACTTATAAGTTGAGTTCAACTGCAAAAAACAGACCTTGATATTGCTGTTGCATAATGCACCAGCAGATAAAGGTCTATATTCTATTTATTACTCCTAACAAGCTGCATAGACCTAGATTTGCTGGTGCATTATGCAACACCAGATCAAGGTCTGTGCATTTTACAGTTGGACTCAACTTACAAGCAAGTATATATATATGGTAACTTCTACTAAATGTATTACCTGGTATTTTCAGATACAAGAGAATGGGGATCATTGGTGGAATACTGGTTATGAAAAACATAGCACAGTGTGGGTAAGTACCTTTTTTGGAGAGCAGAATATGAGACTACTGTATATACTTGCCTGTGGGGGGGGGGGGGAGAGGAACTGGGAGTTTTCAGCCTCCACTTGATGAGAGAAAAAATATGTAATTGAGTCATAACTGAGTTAAATTCATTTAGTTCTTACCAGAATATTCGGAGGTTGCGGAATTCTTCAGTCAGTTGAGATGCAATTGCTGAATGAATCCTTAAACATATTTGGATAATTAATCCAAGTGCTCAGGTGATCAGATTGGTCAAGTTAACTGTTTACCCCATAGTCCGCTCCATATCGGTACAGTAAAACCTGTCTTGAGCGACCTCTGCTATGAGCGACTACCTGTCATTTAAGACCACAATCGTGATGCATGGATTGATTTTATTATATAATTGCACTGTCGTGAGCAACAACCTGCAGAACATGACCAACGACCACTATTTCTTGGCAAAGTATGCATTTTGACACTGCTATGAACGACCGCATCACAAAAGCAGATAAACACCGCTGACCTTTATTTAATTCTTTGTAACCATGACTGCTTAAAAAGTAGAGACTTATGAACAAAATCAAAAACAAAAACAAAATAAAAAGGTTACCGTTTTCTTAAATACTACAGGTCATGCATATAGTGTCATATGTTATAAATTGTAAATCAGTCTATAGATTGTTTATTCGGGATTACCTTGGCTATTTCTGCGAGACAAGTTTTACTGTATCTGTTCTTTTGTGGAAGATTTGAAGACCAGTCTAGCAATACACTGTACCAACACATTGTCTGCGAAATGATGTTGGTAAATGATACAGTAAAACTTGTCTTGAGAGACCACCCCTTCTGCAAGCAAAAAGCGGTCTCAAGACAGGCAGTCTCTCATAACAGGGTTATACAAAAAGACCAGTTTCCAAGGTCAAAATTCAGCACTGTTTAAGAAGGAAACATAGCCACAATCACTGTACATGTCTTGCATTCTTTATTCATAGTTTTTAAATATTGCATGCATTCATCCAAAAATTATTTTATATAGCAGTAAAGATATACATCTATCGTTAAACATGAATCACATTTATATTTGAAGATCACATGTACATGTATTAGCATATGAATTAATTTCTAATTGACTCCTTGTCTTTTATAACAACCTGAATTTGAGTTTTACCGACGTTTAAACTGGCTGCTATTTTGTGATTGGTCTCCCCTTTTTCACTTCTTTCAATTAAATTAATTCTTTCCTCCAGTGTTAGAATTTGTCTCTTTTTCGTTACAGGTTCTGTTATTGTTATTAAGATGCTAGGTGTTAACATTATCAGTGATCAATTGTAATAACGACTAAAGCGCTTTTGATCAGGTTTTGGGAAATATGAGATATATATACAATGTATATGCACCAGTGAATGAAATAAAAAGACATAATTAACTCATCCAGAAACAGAATAAATTTATTTAGAGACAAAAGTCAAAGGCTTAATTCACAGATGACATTGAGGGATTAACTTTATAAACAAAGGGTGTAACCAGCTGCATCAAGGTAAACAGATGACAGCTTGGTGTGTGGGCTTTAATCACTGTAACATCAAAAAAAGCAACAAACAACACAACCCTTAGCAATGACAATTAAATCCGGAAAACGATTCTCACTTACTGGTATTAAAGACAAAGACAAAGACCTCATTCACTCCAGGCATTACGGATTAACTTCAAAGACAAATGATGTATGCGAGCACTACAATGGCAGTTAGTGACATGTACTTTAGTCTGGTTTACAGTCTATAGCAAATGACACTACTTGCATGACCTATAAAATTCACGAAACCGGTAGCCAGCCTCATTTTTTTTGTGTATGTTTGTTTTTGTTTAGAAAAGTCCTACTTTTTAAGCGGTTGTTGTTACAAAGGATTAAATAAAGGTCAGTGATAGTTTGTCTCTGTTGTCACGATATGGTGGTTCATAGCAGTTTTATTTTAGAGCAATCTGCATGTACTTTAGTCTGGTTCATAATCGATAACATGTGACACTACATGCATGACCTGTAAAATTTATGAAACTGGTAGCCAGCCTAATTTTTTTTTGTTTTTGTTTGGTTTTGTTTAGAACAATCTTCACTTTATAAGCGGTCAATGTTACAATGGATTAAATAAAGGTCTGTGGTGTGTATCTCTGTCTTTGCGATGCGGATGTTCATAGCAGTGTCAAAATGCATATTTTGCCAAGAAATCGTGGTTGCTGATTGTTTTCTGCAGGTGGTTGCTCATGACAGTGTGTTTATGTAATAGAATCGATCCATGCATTATGATTGTAGTCATAAGTGACAGGTGGTTGCTCATAGCGGAGATTGCTCAAGACAGGTTTTACTGTAGTGTCTGTGACATGTGATGTTGGTAAATGTTAGAGAAAAATAATAAAGTTTATCTTCCCCAGTTTCCCTTTTGATATGTAAATTTAATGAAAATGTATTGTCTTTGCTTATTATTTGGTAGTTTGCACTGGGAACATGGTGTTAAGCATTATCATCAGTAGTATCCTTTGACAACCCCAACTCACCTTTGTGGTGAATTTTACTATCAGACCTTGGTAAATAGGTAGAAATCTACCGACTGCTGGGGTAATTTTCAGTGCAGAATCTCATGTACAGGGTGTCCTTGACAAAGACTGAATTAAATATACAGTCCATAGTCGAATTACATTGAAAGTAGATGTTAGGGCGCCAACCAGACATAAACAAGGCTCAGGAAAACCACTTGCCGTCAACAATTGACTGTGCCAAGGAAAGCTTTGCTACTTACTCATCCCTGGGCTGAGTAGATGCAGATTTGTACCTTGAGAATAACTACGTGCATTTTCTATCCTTAACGAGCTCAGAAGCTCAGAATTGCATAACAAAGTGTATATGTCAGTTATCCATTACTTTTGCCTATTTTGCCTGCTTGTCAGTCCAGAACATGTCGCAGAGGAAGCTGAGTTAACTTTTCACACAAGCATTGGACACAAACTCAGTATTATAATGGGTTCAGATCATGAAAATATTACGTTCAGAGTGATGACAATAGGTTTAAAACCATTCTAGTATCAAGCTTGCATTGGGTGCTAGTGGGTTTTTAGTAAGAGTGCAAGTAGTGTTGTAATAAGTTTACTGTGTTGAGTAAAGTGATGGCACAGACGAGTATCTGTTGCAAATCACTTGTCCCAAGGAGTGCATGGAAAAAAAATACTCTGAGACCTGCATAAGTGGATTTAAACTACAAAAATCCAGTCTTTTTATATAAAGGTATATCATTTTTAAGAGCTTTTTAAAAAAATTTAAAACAACCCTTTTCTAAAAACCTTTCCTGATACAAACATATGCAGTTGAGCAGAGTAAAATGAACATTTTTACTCAGTAAATTAAAATGAGTTACATACAAATGTACATGAATTTCAATAGTAACTGTTATACTTGTTTCTAGGTATAGATCATGTGGTTTTGTACATGGTCATATGTCTAATTCAGATTTTTATGGGAGAGTCTCAAAATAGAAACAGTTTTTGATTTTAAAACTGAACATTTTCTAAGCCAAAATGATTTTTAATTCCATTCAGTAATGGTCATTAGAGAACCTTGAAAAAGTCAATTTCATCCAGGAAAAAATCTGGAAAATACCTGGAAATTTTTGTTTTAAGAGTGTGGGAACCCTGTTATAAGTCGAGTCCAACTGCAAGCAGCATAAACCCTGATCTGCTGTCGCGTAATGTGCTGTAGATCAGGGTTTATGTTGTTTGTTCTACTGATTACTTCTAGCAAACTGCTTAAACCCAGATCTGCCAGTGCATTATGCAAGGGCAGATCTAGGTATGTGTAGTTTACAGTTGGACTCAACTTATAAGTGAGTATATATGGGAAGCAGTGAAATGAAGTCTCTGCATCTGCCCAGCCTGCCATTCATAAGTATAATATTCTAAAAACTTTTTAAGCAGGAAACTGAAGCTCAATCTGAAAACTCTAAATTCAGACATGATATTTGGAATATGCTTATATAATTGAAATTTTGTATGCTAGTAGAGGAACCTATAGTTAGCAGGGAAGATCCTGTAAGTTTAGTATTTTAGTAGAGGAACCTATAGTAAGTAGGGAAGATCAACTAAGTTCAAAGTTTCTAACTTATTTTTAATCAAGGCTACATAACACCATAAGTTTGTGACTTGAGCTGTAGATTGTGTTTAGTTTCAAAAATATGGTGCCAACCATGAATTCATCTGTACCCTACATTTTACAGAACAAACTATAGCCGACATTTCCTCACAAATCTATAATTGGGAGATATTAACAAATACTATAAAGGAATGCGGGTCAGTGTGGAAGTTTGCATGATAAAATTAACTTTTGCTCCCTTGTGAAGGTGACCAGACAAACCTTCAACTTTATCTCTTACTTCCTCTCATACCGTATTGTCCTTCCTCATACTGTATTGTCCTTCCTCTCATACCATATTGTCCTTCCTCTCATACTGTATTGTCCTTCCTCATACTGTATTGTCCTTCCTCTCATATTGTATTGTCCTTCATCTCATACCATATTGTCCTTCCACATACCGTATTGTTCTTCCTCTCATAATGTATTGTCCTTCCTCTCATATTGTATTATCCTTCCTATCATACTGTATTGTCCTTCCTCTCATACCATATTGTCCCTCCTCTCATACCGTATTGTCCTTCCTCGTATTGTATTGTCCTTCCTCTCATACTGTATTGTCCTTCCTCTCGTATTGTATTATCCTTCCTCTCATACTGTATTGTCCTTCCTCTCATACCGTATTGTCCTTCCTCATACCGTATTGTGCTTCCTCATATTGTATTTTCCTTCCTCTCATATTGTATTGTCCTTCCTGTCATATTGTATTGTCCTTCCTCATACTGTATTGTTCTTCCTCATACCGTATTGTCCTTCCTCTCATGTTGTAATTTCTTTCCTCTCATATTGTGTTGTCCTTCCTCTCATATTGTATTGTCCTTCCTCAAACCGTATTGTCCTTCCTCTCATACCATATTGTCCTTCCTCATATTGTATTGTCCTTCCTCTCATACCATATTGTCCTTCCTCATGCTGTATTGTCCTTCCTCATATTGTATTGTCCTTCCTCATACTGTATTGTCCTTCCACATATTGTATTATCATTCCTCTCATACTGTAGGATTTCTAATCTTTCCTACATCATCAGTCCATAACAATCATAATTATTTATTTGCCTTATGATTGTTTATATGGAGAACTTTTTCTGATGAAAATGTTGCAAATTTTAGATACCTATTAAACTTAATTTTTACATTAAATTATTTGCAATTTGAAAAAATAACTAATGAAAAGTGTACCAAAAATTACCGTCAATACAATAATTTCAAATGACCTTGATGTTTGTCTGAAGATTTTACTTTTTAAAGCATATTATATGGAAGGAATTTAAATCTATGGAGGTAACATAGAAATGGTCTCCATCTGCAAATCTGGCAACAATCATGATGCACACTGCACTTTCATATTTACCAGCCACCATGACAGCTGCATGACAATCACAATGATATCCTAAGACTGAAATTTTCTAGCTCAGCTTTTTTAATAATGGTATCTTCAATATTCATTGATGTATTGTGTCATTATTCCTAGTATCAATATTCATTGATGTATTGTGTCATTATTCCTAGTAACAATATTCATTGATGTATTGTGTCATTATTCAAAGTATCAATATTCATTGATGTATTGTGTCATTATTCCTAGTATCAATATTCATTGATGTATTGTGTCATTATTCCTAGTATCAATATTCATTGATGTATTGTGTCATTATTCCTAGTATCAATATTGTGTCATTATTCCTAGTATCAATATTTGTTGTGTTTCTTTGGCTACATGACGTTCCATTCTCTTTAACAAACTTAGTTTCGTTCAGTATTGAATGAGAATCACCCCACGTATGCATGCACCTCCATAGCAGTAAAGTAGTGCGTATTACTACGCGGTGTTCAGGTTTCATTCATTAAGTGAACGATGTGTAAAATGTTCAATAAATGTTGAAATATTTGTTTGTTTCAATTGTATTATTCCTATAACATAACAGAATGATTGATATGCTTGTTTTTAAGTATATAATGAAAAGGTTATTGACTGAGTATTAAAAATATTGAGCCCTTGTTCATGTGGCATAAAATGCCCTTGCAAGGTTGGGCATCCTGCGCCACATGACCTTGGGTCCAATATTTTTCATAACTCACTTAATAACCTATTCATATTAATCAAGATTTGCTATATGATATAATTTTTAAGAAAGATTTTTGACTTACTTTACTGAGTTATTGACTATGATTGACTACATCCAATTCCCATTCGTAAAGCCTTTTAGTGGAAGATGGCTGGTGACAATGGCCATTTTAAGGACCACTTCTTGTTTTGTCAAAGGAGATACAGACAGCAAACATCATGGTGCAGATTAAATCATAGGTATATGATAAACTCTTTACGATTGTCCTGTTGGAGTTGGAAAACAAAACTATTCTCATTGTATGAGGACCAGTACAAGAATTTTCAAAAGGTCTGTTTGATGTAGACAGGATGTGTGGACTTGTAACATTGATTTTCATGTTCATTTCCTAGTGGAGGCCAATAAAGATAAATGTTCCCTCCAATATTAATTTAGGACTAGTAAAATTCTCTTGCTGTTGTATTTACTTAAAGAGATGAGGGAAACTCCCAAAACTCACAGAGTGAAGGCAAATCTTTGTCCAATTTGTATTCTGTATTTTATGGATGAGGGGAGCTTCCTTAATGAAGATCAGTATTTTGCACAAATTTTTTAATTTTTGATGCTGTTATTTGCAGAGCTGAGGGAAGCTCTCTGAGTGAGGACCAGTACAGGCAGGTGGTCAGCCTTCTTCAGTTGGTAAAGACCAGCAGCAGTAAGACACCCGAAGCTGCATCTCTCTTCATGGATGAACTTTCATCAGTAATCATGAAGGGTCAGCTGAACGCAAAAATTGAGGTGGGTGCAAATGCTCAACAAAACATACTCCTAACCAGCTACAGTTGAAATTTTGAGTTTGAACAAAGGTATTTTTGAATTTGGCCATATAGAGTCTGTATAGCACTGCAGAACATGTTCAGTCTCTGGTTCTGATAGATGCAAAGTTAAGTGATTGCTAATCCAAGATTGGTGATTTCTTTTGGGTTTTCAGGTTTCCTCCACTGACTATATAATGCTAACACCTTAGCTGTCAAGAATGCATTGGATAAGTAGTTCTAGATCTGTGGCAATGAAACCATGGACATTGTAATGACAATACCATTAATGTAGGACATTGCTTTGTACATAAGTTTCCCAGAACTACTTAGGCTTCAAACTGGCATACCCTATCCATCATGATTGCTGATTGGCATTGGCTGACTATTGAATGATTCATTGAATTGTTTCAATTAATAAAATTCTATCAAATTGCTTGTTCGATATATGGAAATCAAATTAACTAAACTAGTTTTAACTGAATGGGTCTAATTTTATGTAAGCAAGCCTCACAAGATTTTCCATTGGTTGTATATGGTAAAAGTTAGATATAATGTTTAACTGGGAACCAAACAAATTATAATGTTTCAACAAATCAAACATTTGTTTTTCCTCTGCTTTGCCTTGGATTCCTTGGCAACAAGGATAAACCCATTCTCAACCCATCCCAGCATTTCACTGACTTGGGTATAGAGTTCAAAAACCTCTTAAACTGAAACTCTCACTCAGCATGGTTTCCTACAACCTTGAAAAATCATTGAATTTGGGGAGTTGCCTTGAAAACTTCTTTAATTTTGAAAAAGTTGGTTTTAATTTTTTTTTGAAATTTTCCAAATCTGCTTGAATTTATCTGAAGGAATACAAATGTAAAACTAAATAAAATATATAATGTTTTAAATTTAGAATTTTTGCTATTTACTTATTTTACAGAAATAAGCAATAAATAAATTAAATGGGATAAAATTGGATGGATCAAATGACACATGACATAAGTAGTTATCAGATAGAATAGCATCCCTTTGTTGTAGTGGCATGCTAATTAGTTACTTCCAATTCATGCAGTGATAAGCAAAATAACATATGGAGAAATTTCAATTTCTGTAAGAAAAAATCTGGTCAAACAACTCTCTGGTGCTATACAAACCATGCTCATGAACATGCCTTGAAAATCATCTTGGTAGTGTATAGCTCAGAGAATCAAATTTCATCCTGTGAATTTTTTTTCCCTGTTGTCTCCTCAGTGTGGCAGCTGGTCTTCTTATCCTGCTGTTCACGAGACCACTGCAGATGATTCTCCTATCCCAGTGGCAGCCAAAACTTTGTCCATTGGACCAAGTGATCCAAGTTTCAGATTATATGAGGTCCTATCACAGCAAATGGGAAGACCTCACTTGGTTTAATTTGGGCATCCTGTTGCAGGTCAACTGCCAGAAATTATGATCTGCATGGATGCTTGCACAACAAGCTGGGGTGCCCACCTCATGCCTTCCCTCCAAGAAGTCAGTGGGGTTTGGCTTCTTTAGGGGCACTCATCATGCATCAGTCTCCTGGAGATGCGAGCTGTAGTGAATGAATTTCAGTCATTGCAGAAGCAGTCTGCAAAAGGTGTTCTCATTCTATCTGACAGCTTGACTGTTGTTAGTTGAATCTTGTTTGGGATTTTCTCACGTGTTGTCATTGTCGACAAATCTACATCTAAGTCTGCCACATCCCAAGCAGGTTTAGAGTCCTAATGGACATAATATCCTGATGGACTTCACATGTCTGTATTCAGTTGAATCTCCATCTGTTGAGGTTGACGTCTTGTGGACCTCTTGTGATGAGATGGAATGGAAATCTCCCAATCTTTGTCTCACCAGTCCCAGATACAAAAGACTGGGCAGTCCCAGATACAAAAGACTGGGCAATCAATGCTCTTCCTGTATTGGAACAGTTTTGATGCATATGCATTTCTCCCAACCCATCTGATCTGCAAAATATTTCACAAAAGCGAGGGAATCAGAGTGCCATCTAATCCTGATTATGCCCCTTAAGTGGGAAACATCATGAATCAAGGACCTATTGTTTCAATTATGCATGTTTGAGTGCTAAATCCTTAAACAGATTATGGCCAACATTGTTGTAAATTTGTAATGTATATATTATATAAAATGTCTCTGGGTGGTTATATGTGTGTGTGTGTGTAAACAATAATCATTTCAATTATGCATGTTTGAGTGCTAAATCCTTAAACAGATTATGGCCAACATTGTTGTAAATTTGTAATGTATATATTATATAAAATGTCTCTGGGTGGTTATATGTGTGTGTGTGTGTAAACAATAATCATTTCAATTATGCATGTTTGAGTGCTAAATCCATACTCTGTTGCTCTTGTGTACACTATTCCAGAATACCTAGTTTGTATGATGTTTGTTTCCCAGCTGTATTTTATATATTTGCCTTTACATATGTAAATAATTGAGGGCCACTAGGGAGATTAGTTTTTGTACTAATTGTGTTACCCTCAGAAAATAAAGACTTTATTATTATTATTATTATTATTATTATTATTATTATTATTATTATTATTATTATTATTGAAGTTAGCAGTGTAGATTCCCAGGAAAATCCTGCTTTCTCTCCACCTGCTCATGGGAAATCAGTTCTTAGTCTTGAAACTGCCCTTTTTTTTTTACCCTTCATCACAGGATCATCTGTAGCAAACAGTGTTCTGAAGTGGTACCTAATGCAAACTGCCCTTTTTTTTTGACCCTTCATCACAGGATCATCTGTAGCAAACAGTGTTCTGAAGTGGTACCTAATGCAAACTGCCCTTTTTTTTTGACCCTTCATCACAGGATCATCTGTAGCAAACAGTGTTCTGAAGTGGTACCTAATGCAAACTGCCCCTTTTTTTTGACCCTTCATCACAGGATCATCTGTAGCAAACAGTGTTCTGAAGTGGTACCTAATGCAAACTGCCCTTTTTTTTTGACCCTTCATCACAGGATCATCTGTAGCAAACAGTGTTCTGAAGTGGTACCTAATGCAAACTGCTAATCAAATAGGGAAATATTGCTTGATCTTACCCATAGAAGGAAGGGAGGATATTTTTGTTGAGGCTCTGTCATCTTGGATACAATGGGTTATCTACTCAGCTTACAAGGAACTAACCCAAGACCAGATGAATTTCTTACACATCCTGGCCAACAGTGGATTACAAGGTTTGGTTGGTTCCCACCAGCATAGTAATTTAGCACAATTGCTCCCTAACTGACATCATCCAAGCTCAGAGACCTTTCATCCCAAAGTGCTCAGCTTTACCTGGTGGGACCTATATCAGCAGAGCAACAGGTTACCTTATTTGGTTGTTCAGCAGCTTTGTGAAAATGCAGGCTACTTTACTTCTACTAGATTTGCATAATTTTTAAAAACAAATTCTCCAAACTGGCATCCATGCATAAATCCATATGCTAACCCCCATATTGTAAATGATTCAGCTGTTTCAGGTACAATATAAAACTGGAGACAGGACCAACTCTGGAATAAAGGGATGTAACTCCCCCTCTTACCTATTCTCCTAATGTATTATGATCTGATAATGTATATAAAGAAGCAACCAGTATTTGAGTAAAATGTGTTTCTTTGATAATACTTGCCTGATCATAATACAGGCACACCCTTCCAAGTTCTTCCCGCATTTACATATCTAAAAGAGCATGCACATCCATTCCACTAATAACTAATGAGTGACCGGATTTGGCACCAGTCCTTCTATCCAAGTGGATACCAATTTTGTCTGACTTCCATCTTGGCATGGAGACAACTGCTTAACAGTTCTGTTACTAAAAGGAGCCAAAAGATTTATTGTACATTGATGTAGGGAGCATCTTTTTTAACGTGGGATGGATCGATTTGTGAGTTAGTATATGTATTCCTAACATATTTTGATTGAGTAAGTATTATCGAAGAAACATATTTTACTCTAAAACTTTGTTTCATCCCTGAACAGTTTAGTAGATTAATTCAGGTCATAACCTCTATGTCCGAGATCACTCAGGACATGTTTTTGAAAAACATTAAGACAATAGAATTAATGGGCTGGGAAAGTAATATTAGAATGTTAAATCCAATGGAACTATTTTTACACATTTGTTGCATCCACATTTGTTCATACAATTTATGAAGAAAGTTGCTGTTGGCTTTGCAGTGGACATTATAACTGATAAAAAAACTATAACTATTTTTTTTTACTGTACTATGATAATAAAAATCATCATACACATGGAAACAACCCATTATTTCAGGATTGGATATCTGAAAACATGACTGCTGCTTTTCAAGATGAGTATGTTGTGGATCTTCAGGAAACATCACAAGGGTAAAGTGATCAGTTATTATACTGCTTATATGTGTGCAGTGGAACCTGTTTTTATATGCCCATCGTAATGCAGAGCATATTATATCATGATGTCCATCTGTTGCCAATTTGGTTCCCACACAATAACTTTAGTTGTCTACCATCTGCAGTTACCAAACTTTGTGGATGGCTTGCACTTGCGGTAAAAAAAAAAACACTATTGATTTCGAACTCAGAATCTCAAAGATCAAGGTCATTGTGACTGAAAGAAGGAAAACAGTTTTTGTACAATAGCTCTGGTTCTCCACCATCTTCAGTTACGAAACTTTGTGGATAGCTTGCACTTGGGGTAAGGAAGAACCCTATTAATTTCAAGGCCCAAAGGTCAAAGGTCAAAGACACTGACAAGGAAGAAAAAGGGTTTCTGCACAATAATTCTACTTGTCCATCATCTATCTTTACCACGCTTTGTGGATGGCTTGTACTTAGTGTACTGTTGATTTTGGAGTCAGAAGGTACAAGGTCAAGATCATTGACTGTAAGAATAACAAAAATGGTTTATGCACAATAACATGAATTCTACGTGACATACCTTGACCAAACTTTGTGCAAGGCTATTGATTTGGGAGTCAAAAGGTCAAAGGTCTAGGTCACTGACAGAAGAAAAATTATTTCCACACAACATTAGTTCTTCATCATAGACCTGGCTAAGACTTTGTGGATGACTTGCACTGGGGTAAGGAAGAAGCATGTCAATTTTGGGGGTCAAAAGGGCAAAGGGCAAGGTCATTCTAAATGAAAAAAGAGAAACGGTTTCTGTGCAAAATATTTCAGTTATCTATATAGAGGACTATTAAACATGTGTCAGGCTTGCAATGTGCCATTCACAGTACTATTATTAACATGCTTGCAATGTGCCATTCACAGTACTATTATTAACATGCTTGCAATGTGCCATTCACTATTATTAACATGCTTGCAATGTGCCATTCACTATTATTAACATGCTTGCAATGTGCCATTCACAGTACTATTATTAACATGCTTGCAATGTGCCATTCACAGTACTATTATTAACATGCTTGCAATGTGCCATTCACTATTATTAACATGCTTGCAATGTGCCATTCACTATTATTAACATGCTTGCAATGTGCCATTCACTATTATTAACATGCTTGCAATGTGCCATTCACTATTATTAACATGCTTGCAATGTGCCATTCACAGTACTATTATTAACATGCTTGCAATGTGCCATTCACAGTACTATTATTAACATGCTTGCAATGTGCCATTCACAGTACTATTATTAACATGCTTGCAATGTGCCATTCACTATTATTAACATGCTTGCAATGTGCCATTCACTATTATTAACATGCTTGCAATGTGCCATTCACTATTATTAACATGCTTGCAATGTGCCATTCACAGTACTATTATTAACATGCTTGCAATGTGCCATTCACAGTACTATTATTAACATGTTTGCAATGTGCCATTCACTATTATTAACATGCTTGCAATGTGCCATTCACAGTACTAACTCAAATTTAGCAGTTTGGGGGATATAACGAGGTATTAATGTTCGTAAGTTAGAATTATGTTCAAATGTATGCATTTTAACATTTTTTAATGAAATCATGTTTCAACAAACAAAATTTACTGACCCAATGGTGGGTTTAAGTATAAACAAGTTCCACTGTGTACCGTATACATGTTAGATTTTCTATTAGCATGCAAGTATGTTAATCAAATGTGACTATTTCAATGTGGAATTGTTGTGTTGCAAAACTTCTATTAGGTAAATGTTGAGCAGTGTCTGCTATCTGGTTATTATTTTTCTGTCAAATTTAAACTCGGATATACAGTGTACGGACACAAAACAATAATTACCATTTAACTTTTTTTTAATGTTTTGATTCATCAATAGTGGTTTGAACAAAGTATGCTTGGACTCCGTAGGTGTCAGTCTGAAATGCTACATGGCTGCTGCTACTGCTACTGATGATTATGATGATAATAATGACAAATCTCAGTTCTATTTGACTTTGTCAGACTCATACCATAATAGTGTTTGCTTGAAAATAACATACCTGGACTTTTCATTGAGTTCCAATCTTTCTGATTATCTTGCCTTTGAATGGGAAGATATGGATATAACTTTTTCCATGGCATCAGCAATAAAAATTAATTTGTGAAAGTCCTGTATCTTCTATATCAGTTGCTGTATTGAACTGAAACATTGGTGTAATATTACTACCGTATATACTCGCATGTAAGCCGGGTCCAAATGCAAACAACATAGACCCTGATCTGCCATCGCATAATGCACTGGCAGATCAGGGTCTATGTTGTTTGTTCTACTGATTAGTCCTTACAAACTGCAAAGACCAAGATCTGCAGGCACATTATGCATCAGCAGATCTGAGTCTATGCAGTTTGCAGTTGGTATTGGCTTATACACGAGTATATACGGTGTATACTAAAAGTGTAAGCAGATAGCTATGTTGTTGTAATGCCATATACAGACATAAAACCTACATTCAGTGATACACATGTATGTCATTTGTTTAAACTGATTCATATTCATCTGTATCTCTGTAGATGTGATGGCTTTTCCATAGAACCAATGTTTGGTCTTGATGATGAAAATGATGGGGCCATAGCCATCAACTTGTTGTCGTGTGTGATTCAGTCTCGAGATAAGGTAGCCAAGATGAAAAGGGACAGGTACTTTTTATTGTCAAGCCTATGTTAGTGGGAAAATGTAGACATAGTGGGTTTTTTTCTCATTGGCAGCATCAGTGTCCACAATTAATGTTTTGGTTAAAGTTTTTTATTTGCATATATTTCCTAAACCTCTTGATAGATTCTCAATATACTTGGGATGAATCATTATGAAACTAAGACAATAATTCATTTTTTTGACACACAAGTTTCCTCTTTGACCTTGAGGTCAAGGACAGTTATATAAAATTTGTGTTAACATTTTGGTTAAATTTTGTTAATTTATATTTCCTAAACCCTTGATGGATTTTGTTTATACTTGGGATTAGTCATTACAAAGCAAAGACAATTCATTTGTGACACCCTCGCTTGCCCCTTGGAATCAAGGTCACCATCATAGAAGATTTGCATTGGGGATTCGATTGAAGTTTTGCACTTGCTTGTATTTCCTAAATCTATTGAGGATTCTGTTCATACTTGGAATTAATCAGTATGAAACAAAGACAATTTATTTTCACATAGAAATTTTTTTCATGTTAAAGTTTTTCATTTGCTTATTTTAATAGACCCCTTGGTAGATTCTGTTTATAATTGGAAAGAATCATTAGGAGACAGGACTATTCATTATGTAAAATGCTCACTTACTTTTTTTTACCTTGGGTCATGGTCAAAGTTATGGAAGATTTGTGTTATGGTTTTGGTTAAAGTTTTTCATTTGCTTATATTTCCGTAATCTCTTGAAAATCTCTTTATACTTGGAATTAATCATTATGAAGCAAAGACAATTAATGTGCGACACTTGCTTACCCTGACCTTCTTGTTTTAAAAAAGTCTTTTTAATTTATGTTACTCATTTTTTATTATTATTATTATTATTATTCCCACAAGATGGATGCACCTAGCATTTTGGTTAACTGAGTAAGTGTGGGTGTTCCGGTGGACAGCTTTGGTTAAAGCTTAATTTCCCAGTATTTCAATCTCAGTAACCCATTACCTGATTCATTTCATATTTGGAATGTAATAATTGTCACATTCTCCCTTTCTCTCAGCACCACTCCTGCTCCTGAATTCTACTTCAGGGTGGGACCAAGAATTATATTGGGGACACATTTTGGCTAAAATATTTGGTTAAAGTTTTTCTATCACTTATATTTCCTTAAGCCATTACCTGATTCACTTCATATTTGGAATATATAGAGGATATCTGTATTTTCTGAGTTGATATAAGGAAATATTTCATGAGTGCAGTTGAAACATTGTGGTTTCACCATTCGTGACAATACAAAATGTTTCCACTTCACTCGTGAAATATTTCCTTGTATCTGCTCAAACAAACAAAGATTTTCTTTTTATTATATATATATTTTAAGGCAACTAAACATCGATTTGAATGGATTTTTTTCCTCCATCCTGTGCCAATGCAGTTAATGACCACATTATTACATCACTAAATAGAAGTTCTGAAATTTTACAATAATTTTAGGACAGCGACTTTTTACAAACTTAGCAGGTCTACAGTCTTGACACATTTTAAAATCTTTTCATTATGATGGGGCAAGAGAGAGATAGAGAGAGGAAGGGAGGGTGAAAGAGAAGGAGCAGAAGAAAAATGAAATAGGCCTAAATATGGAAATACAGGTTTGAATAACATACATAAGGGCAAATATATTTCCTAAATGGGAAAAGAAAGTAGTTCCAAAAGTGATGTCGCCACTGTGGTGTTAAAAGTGGTATTGCTACTGTTACGATATCATTTTTCTCCCACTGATTATTTCAGTATCTCATTATGAAATATATAATTAAATATCATCACATACTCCCCTTCTCTTAATACAACTCCTGCCCCTGGATGGGGACATGGGGTCAAGAATTATAATGGGGACACATTGTAGTTAAAGTTTTTGGTTCAAGTTTTTTTTCTACACTTATATCTCCATAAGTAGTTCACTTAGTGTTTGGAGTGAAAAGAAGCAGTAGAGTATTTTTATGTATATTTGAATCATAAAATCACTGATGCACATACTTAAAACAATAGGTATTTAAGTAATGATGATCCATTTACAGGTCATTAGATTTAGTATCATGATGATCCATTTACAGGTCATTAGATTTAGTATCATGATGATCCATTTACAGGTCATTAGATTTAGTATCATGATGATCCATTTACAGGTCATTAGATTTAGTATCATGATGGTACCATAGGGTACATTTCCATATGTAACAAATGCACAGATGACCAGTCTACATATGTAACAAATGCACAGATGACCAGTCTACAACATTAAACTTCAGCTGATTGAAGCCTAACATGACTGACAACAACTTAGGATATATAATTAGTGTGTGTGTGTGTATATATATATATATATATATATATATATATATATATATATATATATATATATATATATATATATCGAGGGTTTAAGGGCACATCATTAGTACAATCCTGGCTATATAGTGCTGAGTAAACGTTGTGCAGTAAAGATTGCAAAGTAATACTGCTAAAATCTTTAACATTATAAACCCTTCTGAATAAAAGTTAGCATGTACTTTTCTATGATAAATGATACAATGTTAAGATTTCTATGATAAATGATACAATGTTAAGATTTGTTAAAAATTCTTAATATTTTTCAAATACAAGATAAAAGGTTAAAAAGTACAATCCTTAAAAAGGCTTAAAATTTCTCATGTACACCACATTTTAAAAAACAAATCCATGCTTTCATTTGAGGCAGCTTATCAGAAAGTTTCATCGAGTTGACATACAAATTTTTTAAAAGTTTGCCTTAAAGAGTGGAACTGTAATTAGGAAAAAATCACCTAAAAGTTAATATTGTTTCTTATGAAACCTTCCAAGCCAGAAAATGTGGACAATACTAATAAACTATTAAAATGAAAATTGTAAGTCTTTATACATCACTGACAAATTTCACTTCCAGATTGATCAAATATGAATTAATATGATGCCATGATATATTCATGTTTCAGCCCTTCAGCTGACCCAATTTGTTTGTCCCCACATTTTCGTCTACTGCAAGCTTGTGAGGTGAGGCAGAGTGGGGATTTGGAAAACATAGATGCCTTGTTAGGTATATGGTATTCTTTATCTTGCATAGATGATGATGATGATAATGATGATGATGACGATGATGATGATGACCATAATTGCTGTCAAAAATATGGTCCAAGTAAGGTGAATTCATGTATGTGTTAGACATCATTAGTTAAAAATATATTATCAAGCAAGATTATCACACAGTTTCTTCTTTACACATGTTACTTGATAATAATACATTAGGAGTATCATATATACTCGATTATAAGTCGACTCCCCCTTTTTTTCTTTTGGCAAAAAGCTCATTTTTCTTTGACCCTCTTATAAGTCAAGGTGTACTTGCAATCTGTAAAGGGTGACTTGTCAGCGAGTTGGAGTTGCACTTTGGAAAAATAAACTATCCAAACTGGATGGATGGATGGATGAAGACAAAACCAGTTTAAAAATAAATGCAGTTATATTATTGAGTGGAAAATGTAACAAATAAATTGACAACTTACATTTTGTCCATGTTCGTGTAATGAAATCCATAATGCCTAACATTTTAAAGTCATTTATGTGATAAATCCATGAATTCGATTATAGGTCACTTACAGGTATAAAAATGGTAGTCCAGAATGATCAGATTGGCAATATATTGTAATATATTAATTCCACATGACTTGCAAATAAACAATGAAAGTAGTAAAGTCCACACTTTTGTGATTCATGACATTTTATAAATGCCACTGTCTAATGTCATCTGGTTTAAAGCCCAAGAATTCATTCTCATTGTCTGAGTCACCAAATAAAGTTCTGAATTCCTCCACCATCGTCTGATTGTTGTAAACATTGTCAGACTCATTCCTCATCTGATTTAATGTCTGACTCTGATTCCTTGTATTTACTGTCATCTGCAAAATGTTGTTTCTCATTTCCTGAAGTTCTTATTGTCACAGTTTTTGTCTCCAACTGGGTGTACAGTAGAATTTGCTGGCATATCAAAAAGCATGGGAGTTTTGTCCATATTTCCAGTGTATGCCAGATCAACATCATTCTCTTTCCTCTCATTTATAGAAAATTTAAAGAAGCATCAACAGTCAGTTTCTGGGTTATTTGAGTACATTGTCTAAGTGACCAGTCCGTAATGTGGCATAAATCACATACACCATCCAGCTGAGACTTAAAATGATTCATCACTATTAGCTTTGGCAGTAGAAAGAACCTTCAATCTAATGGCATTTCTAGTGACTGCATGCCCAATGGCCAGCTTCATCAGAGGCATCACAGGAGGCATCCACATCACCAGTCATCAATGTAATGGGACTCGTGCTCACAAGTGCCATGTTTCATACTCAATCCAGTGATGTCCATGGTTTGAATTTTGCTCACTTCCTCCTATGCCATCATTGGCCAGTTACAAAGTTCTTGCATCTTTCGATCTATTGGCCAAGAAAGACTAGCTGACATTGAAACAGCTATTACAGTCTGGTCAAGTCACTGATTTATTAAATTGTTTAGAAAGGCAACTTTAAGACCCAAGTGTCAACAACCTTTCTTTTCACATTGATGACTCCCATCAAATATTAACAAGGCTTCCAGTATGATGCAACTGCCTTTTTTTCAAACTGTGGTTCCAGCCATCAACAGATATGTTGCATTCCTGGGAATGTAAAAACTCACATCATATGGACTGGAAGTAATTTCTTTACACATAACAACTGGTTGAAAATGTCATTGCAAAAGGATCCAGGGCTATATACTGTGGTATCATTTATTTTCATGGTTTTGTAAAAAAAAAGACATTTTCATTGGTACTTAAATTTGTGGTTTTGCCTGTCAAAGTTTGCTTATTTTTAGGTATTTAATTTTGTGGATTAGCCCTTTAAAAATATCCAAATAAAGAATACAAAAGAATAAAACTATGTACGACAACAAATGGTGGTCACTTAAGTGGTTAAAACACCACTACTACCACCTGTATGAGCATAATTCAAACACCTGTCAAGATCAATCACTCACATTCAGTATCAACAGGAGTCAACACAGCCAAAAACACTAAGCTAACTGGTTATTAAAGTACATATGTATGTTCTCTTCCTTAAAACACTGTCGATAAAGTTGCTCCATCAGTACTTTCTGACGACCATGGCATTAACACAGTGGCTTAATAGTGGTAAAATTCAACTTAGATCCCTGTCAGTTTGGATGAAGTCATCATTCCTCATGTGAACCAAACACGTGACCAGCTGCACCTTGCTCAGTGCAATTAGCAAGCAGTGTCAACATTTGATGTGTTCAGAGCCCGTCAAAGTGCAAATATGCTAACTAAATTGAAAAACTATGGAATCACTCCTTTGAGCCTGCTTCATGTACGAACCAACTTCAACCACATAACTTTACAATAAATAAAAACTACAAAGAAGAATTGAAATCATATTTCCACAACTGGTATGCTAAACAGGTCATGAAGACCATCAGGGAAAAGGTGAAGATCAGTTTACTGTATTAATGAACCCTAAAACCTCATCAATCAAGCTGATTTATGCTGAATGAATAATTGCAGCTCACACAAAAATGTGTGAAAGATTGGACCTAATTATCCCTGGCTTTGAAAAAAACTGGACTTGTTTAATTCAATAATTTCAGGTTTATTTACCTGACAAATATTTGTGTGTACCACCATACTTGATGAGATGCTGTTGATTCAGTGGTTTTGTCCACGAATCAATGAAGTGTGAGCTTCAATACTCTGGTGTCATTAGTGTGTGTGTATGTATGTGTATATATATATATATATATATATATATATATATATAGTGCCATCTGGTCCTGATTGCTCTCCTCAAGAGGGAAGGATCATGGACAAACAATCTATGAAACTTAGCAGCGGAAATTCCCAGGAAAATCTTGGTCTATCTCAGCTGCTCTGGTGTTTCATCCAGATCAAGAATTGTTGAACCTGCACTCCTGGCTCATATCTAGCAAGCCCTCAGTGAAAAAAAATTCTCAGAAGAAGAATCGCTGAGGAAAGAAGGCACACCACTTTGAAAGCATACGAAGGGAAGTGGAGAGTTTTCTTCTAATGGTGCAAGCAGAAACACATCGCTCCATTAAAAGTCTTGATACTTCAGATAGCTAACTTTCTCCTTTGGCTCTTTGAAGAGGATATAGCTCCCACCACTATATAAGGCTACCATTCCACAACCTCAGACACATTTCGTCATCATGGAAGGTAGGATATAAACCAAAACAAAGACCTCACCAACCTTGTTGTGAACTTTGATTTGTCTTGACATAGTTGAATAAAGCACCTTTTGTACCTATATCTAAAACCACCTTGACTCGCCTCTGATACAAAATTGGGTTCCTAGTCATTCTAGCTACAGCAGGCACAGTCTGAGATTCATGCATTGTCAGTTTATCTGAACTACATGTAGTTCCGTTGCAATGGTTCAGTTTAACTTATGATGGCTCCTGCTTTCATTGTTAAGAACAGGCTCCCGCTAATGGGGAATTAGTCCTTGTTGTGAAACCTCATTTCTCATTGGACCATTTGCCTCCCAGGATGCCGTAACCACTTTATAGTAGAATCTTAAGTAAACTGAGAAGAGAAAGATCTTGTTTATTTCTACAATTGAAAGAAGGAAAGCACAATATCAGCTAAATCTCTTGTCGTCCTCGGTATAATGGGTTATTTGCTTAGCATATAAAGAACCTGAGACCAAATGAGTTTCTTCCACATATTGGCTGACAAGGTTAGGGCAGTCACCACTAGCATAGCATTCAAGTGTAACTGTTCCCTAACTGACATTATCCAAGCCTTGGAATTGAGGGCAGAGACGATTTTCTCTAGCTTTATCTCAGACCTTTTATCTCTAGGGCTCAGTTTGACCTGGTCGGATCTATAGCAGTAGCACAACAAACTACCTTCTGAGATTATTAAGCAGAAACAGAATGATGTAGTCACTCAGCTTCTGCTGGATTTCTTGAGGGATGGGGTAGGGGGTTTGTTTTGTGTACATTGGCTGAGTGGAAATTGTGCCTTCTCAGGGTAAGTGGATGTAACTCCCTCCACCTCTTACCTATTATCCTAATGTATTATGATCGGTAACATATTTGAAAAAGAAACCAATATTTAGAGAAAAAAATGTTTCTTCGATAAAATTTACCCAATTGTAATATGGGCACACCATCTTAGCTTTCCTGCAGTTGCATTTTAAAACCTTTCAGAGTGTGCATATTGGCTCCAGTAGTAACTGAAGTATGGATGGGATTTGGCACAGTCCCTCTATCCAAGGGGGGATCACTCTTGTGTGACTTCCACCTATGTGGGCAGATGACTTTTAGCACTTTTTTTGCTAAAAACAAGTTTGAGAGGGCTGGATTTGAGAAGTAGATGTACTTCAAATGTTTTCTGATAGGATGACAGAGAAACATTTTACTCCAGAAATTGGTTTCTGCCATATGTGCTGCTTTTTTTAAGCTTAAATAACAATATAAATACATAATTATTTAATTACCTATGAACAATAAAATAAATAAAAATTTCACTAGATGTATTTTTGTGGGGTGCATTTGAAAGGGAAAGTATATAATTACTTGAATATACCCCACCCACCCCAATTGATCTAAATATTTCATTTATTTCAGGCTGTCCACTTTATTTGATGAAGGATGATATCTATGAAAAACTTGAGTCTCTATCAGCAAAAGAGAAAAATACCATTTGTGCAACTCTCTTCTTTGCCATCAATTGGTTCATAGAGGTAGTACCATTTTTGTGTTTGCCTGTAAATTGTAACATGACACAGGTATCACATTTTAAGTGGTAATGGCAGCTGCATCAAAACTGCTAAGGTCCTATGGTAAAGTTTTTGAAAGCCATAAATCTTCTGCATCAGTTGCTGTATTTAAGTGAAACTTTGGAATAACATTACTTTATGCCTTAAGTTTATACCCTGATTCCAGGCATCTTGCCTGCTTCATTGTAATGCCAACCACAGGCAAGACACAGAGATAATATTTCCAAATTATATTGGCACAATTTCAGAAAATTAGATTTATGGGGATAAACTTTTGAACAGGAGTTTTCTGTGTGGAGGAGAAAAACTCCAGCACCAGCATGATAGACCAGTACTAGAATATAGTTCCTAACTTAAAAAAGAGAATGTAGGTAATAAGAAACCAGTTGATTATATTGGAAATAGGTACAACATGAAATCATAGAGGAAGAGAAAAGGGAGGTGCAGATAATTGATGAGGACAGCTAATGTTTATAGCTATAGTTTGGTCCAATTGTTGAAAGAATTCAAGATTCTGGATTTGAGGATTGGATACAGTATTTATTCACATCAGACATTTTTACTGTTTACAGGTATGTAGAGGCTCATAGGAAAATGTCTTGCTTGTAATAAATGTGTCTTGCTTGTAATAAATGTGTTATCCATTCCAGATGGACTGCTTAGATTCAGAAAAATTAATGCTATGATTCATGATGAACATACTCATGGGTTGGCATCTGAAGATAATATGTTTCATAGAATATTTGGTGAAAATGTCAAGTTACTTGCTAATTTTATAAAGAGATTACAAACTTTTCTTTTACTTGAGACTAATTTGTTCATAATTAAAATATTCAGTGACTTTCTTGAGTAAAGAACTCTAATCCAATTGCCTGAGGATGGATTTTAGTTGAAGAACTGGATTGTGTATTGTTATATCAATTGAGACAAATAATTGACTTGTAAAATGTATCAATAAGGCATTTATACTTCCTTCGACACACCAGAAACAGTTTGTACCTGAGAAATATAAGTTGCAAAAAGGTATGCAGACTTTCTATAACATATAGAAATATTTGACATGCAGAATTTCATTTATATATGAGGACCATGAAAAACTAAAATTTCCTCATCATTATACCTTTTATATTACAAAATGTTTTTTTTTCTTCTGAATAACAAAATACTTTAGGATTTTCACAGACCTGTAGCGTAAAATCTGATATCTGAATAACAAAATACTTTAGGATTTTCACAGACCTGTAGCGTAAAATCTGCCAATGAAGATGACTGATTGGACTTGTAAAATCTGAATCTGGTGGTGGCATGATTTCAAAGAATAAGTTTTGACAACAATTTGGATGACCAAATGTGGTTGTAAGTAAGGAGCATTCTTATTTTGTAGGTGGTCAGGAGATCTTTCACCATCAGTTTCCTTATAGTATTCAGACTAATTCAATCACACAGTGCATACATAATTCTGTGTCAGGGCTATTCCATTAAAAAGGACACTACCATGGTCAAAAGCAAGTTCCATTTGACCCACAAACAACAGACATCATTTCCCTTGCTGTCCATTATGTACAGTAAAATTTGCTTAAGAACATCAAACTACAGATACCATTTTATCTCCCTTCTGACCCTGGTACATCCTTTTAAATTGATAAGCTTTCATGGACCTTCAATGAAACTGTCAGTCATTCTTAGACACCTGTGCTACTTAGAGCATTCAAATTATTATCAGACCTGCAGTTCACAAAATACATTCACTTTCCCTATGTTCTGTGGCTGGCATGAAGCAATCATAACCTTTCCTACAAACATGTCTTGTGTTGCAAAATTACTTGAAGAATTGTTTTTATGTGACACAATGCTTACATTATATAGGAAGAAAAGAAATTCATACCTGTAAATCAGATAGTATGATGCATTTAGGCTGACCTCATTGGTAATTTATTAAAAGCAGTTTCCTCTCATAACATTTTCATTTGGAGGTTTGGTTTTGAAAGTCCTCACGTTTCAAATCCTCCAATCTTCAGTGCTATAGATACATGTATTATGAAAAAAGATGCAGTTCTGTTTTTGGCTTGTTCTGATATTTAAGCATTAGTGTTGTTATAATATATCACCATTGCAATGTAAGGTCTTCAGATTCTGTGCCATGGCAATATTGGCAAAAAATATTGATTAGCAATATCATATAGGTTTGAGTTCCCTCACCCCCGGCCTGGCCCATGTACGTATGTTGCCAGCAATACAGAGCACTTGTACAGAGTAGAATATTTACCATCAGCATTATTACATTTCAAGTGATACATGTTTTTTTATATAAATAGGAACAGTCTGCAGACAGTGGTCAGTGGGGATAAAAATGGAATTTTCTGTGTGCTTTAACCTTGATCTCAGCACTTGGCCAGGCATGTGTCTTTAGTGCACATTGTAGAGAATGATTCATTGCTAATATAAACATTGTGATATTATTACAATGATATCATAAAAAGCGGTGATAGCATTATACAACTTTAGGCTCGTGATAGCATCACTAATACTGTATATACTTATGTACAAGTTGGGTCCAACTGCAAACAAGATAAACCCTGATGTGCCATTGTATAATGCACCAGCAGATCTGAGTCTAGGCAGTTTGCAGTTGAATCTGACTTGTATGCGAGTATATATAGTAAGCATGGTGTCTACTGTTAACTCTTTGCTTACCACTGACATTTATATCCACTGCATACATGTGCATTGCCTCTGCAGTGACTGATAAATCCGCTTGTAAACAAGCACTACTATCCATAGTGACTATTATATCCGCTTGCTGGTTATGCTTCCTATACCTTAGTGATGGATAGATCCACTCTGTATGTTCATGTTACAATTGGTCTTATTGGTCAATAATGGGAAGTAAAAGGACATTTAATAAATCAAAATAGAGTTAACAAACGATTGTTCTTACTAAATTTGGGTATTTTCTGCAATTTTGCATCACGTGTTAGTTAATACATATGTTTGTAGTTGACAGTGGAAACAATGGCTTTTGCTTTTGCTAGTGATTCACAATGTAAATTTTTAGGTTTTTCAGAGGACGAACTTGACAATATTGAATTAAGAAGTGTTGGCAAAGACACTGAACTATCTTCTTTGTTATGTCTATTCGAAATTGAGGCAGAACCTGATGAAGACAGCTAAGTGTGGACAAGAGAGCCACATGCTCCATAAGTCACAGAGTTTACTGAAAGTGTTGGCCCAACTTTTGTTTTAGATGAGAGGAAGAAAGAGATTGATTTTTTCTTGAAATATTTTCCCCTGGCATTGATTGAAGGAATTGTGGCACAAGCTAATGGCTATGCAGCAAGATGTATGGAAGAAAAGCCCGATTCACTCTGGCAACCCATTACAATGGACGAAATGCTGGCCTTTCTAGGCATACATTTGATTATATCAATCCTGGCACTTCCAACCTATACCCTAGCTTGGCAGCAAGTATTTCCCAAATTATGATCACAGTACATTTTTAAAAGCTAATTATTTTCACATAAAGGACACCAGGCAGAATCCACCGAGACGCCAGGCTGGATATGACAAGTTGTGTCACATAAGTCCCATTATTGACAAAGTTTTCAAAACATGTTGTGCAGATTACAAGGGTCATAAAGAGCAGAGTGTCGATGAAGGGATGATTGCATATAAAGGTAGATTATCCTTGAAGCAATATTTGCCAGTGAAGCCAACTAAATTTGGAATAAAAGTTTGAGAATGAGCAGATTCACACAATGGTTATGTGCACGAGTTCCAGGTGTATACAGGAAGAGAAGAAGGCCAGGCTGGACGACGAAAGAAGAGGGCCTTGGTGCCCATGTTGTAACAGATCTTACAGCGAAAATACGTGGGAAATTGCATGTAGTTTATGTGGAATTTTTTTCTTCTCAAGTCTGGCACTGTTTGAATCACTAAGAAAAGAGCAAATTTATAGCCTTGGTACAGTGCAAGCAAATAGAAAGTGAATGCCAAAGGCACTCTATGTGCTATAGTGTGGAAGGACAAAAAAAACTGTCCATTATCTATCAACGAGTTGTAACCCAAGAGAGAGCATGATGGTGCGTAGGAGGCAAAAAAATGGAACCTACCAGGAAGTGCCAGCTCTGATTGTCTCGGAGCTATATAATAAATATTTGTTTGGGCTTGACCTGGCAGACCAGAAATGGATGCAGTACTCCACCTGCTGCAAAGCAACCAAATGGTGGAAATATCTGTTTTCATTCTGCTTTGATGTTGCTTTAGTCAATGCATTAATAACTATGCAGGAGTCACCCAACTACAAACTTGTTACCAAAAATAAAAAAGAAATCAGACAGAGACAACTGGATTTTTGAATTGCTCTTGCACAGCAGATGATAGTTGCATTTTGAGGATCAAGAAACAGAAGGGCACCATCTGTAATTGATAACTGTGGAGATGCACATTGGCCAACACAAGCTGAAAAACCATGGCAATGTAAGCAGTGTTCCAAAGAAAAAAAGCGGCACGAGGTGTCCATCATATCCAAACAGTGCAATGTCCATATGTGTATAAAGCATAACTGCTTCTATAAATACCATGAAATGCAACTTAAGAAGTAGTAGAACTTAGTGACTAGTTACACATTTTTAAGTAATTACATGTATATATTTCACCAATAACTTTGTATAAAAGACTGACATAAATTTTAGTGTTTAAAATAGTGTTTTGTGTTCTATTCATGGATTTTATACCAATCTTGTGGATGTCAGCAGGATAAAAGAATCAAACAGACATAAGGTAGTTATAGATTTTCTATATGCATAGTGTTAGTCTTAGTTAGTGTTAGTGTTAAATCAGTTTATTATACAGAAAATAACTAAAACAATTAGCCCATATCCCCAAATCATCAGCTAAAAAGTTAAAATTTGGCTGCAGCAGCATCAGGCTTTGGTAGTCAGACCCCAAATCAGCTGCAGTAGTGACCCCAGCAGCTAGGCAGAGCAGTGAGCCGCTACAGCAGCACTAGTAGTTAAAGAGTTAAAGTACAAGTCACACAGGTCATGTAGGCATTCGGTACCAATTATTTCAGCAGTGGGTGTCATTTTTGAGAATTTGGCTTTACATACCTTGTAATGACGATTATTCAGTCTATTTTGTTCCTTTTCGATCATTATTACTTGGAAGGTCATAATATAAATGTGCCAAAAAATGCATGTTGCAAAATCAGTGTTAAAGTACATGGGCATTTTTGGATGAGGTCAAGCAAGAGGTATGTTCCAGTATAAATCGGATTGAATGTCGCACTATGATGTCACAATGAAAGCGCCACATGTTGGAAAACATTCGTAATACCCAGCATTTATAATGTTTAGACCTGATGTCCTCTTGTCTTCACCCTGTTAAATACCTCGTCATGATTGTAAAAGTCCATAGCAATCAATAATTTTCATCTGGAAGTTTTGTGATGACAATGAAGGTGCAGAGCAATCAACAATCAGGAATGAATAGACTGGTTAAACTGTATTAGTATTAAATTTTAGAACAACAATTAATATTTAAGATCCGTAATTACACCTACATGACCACTTACATATACTATAACAAGTGCAGATGTTATATCCCTCCAATGATGTTTCAGTTCATTAACATGAGAAATGAATGGTATCAGAAAATCCATATGGGTACCACTATTGATGTTAAAGTACCATGCTCATAATTAACTACTGTATACACTCACATATAGGATGTATCCAACCGCAAATTGCACAGACCCTGATCTGTTGTTGCATAATGTGCTAGAAGATCTGGGTCACTAGTTTGTTACAACTAATTTGTATAATAAACAGCACATTATGCAATGGTAGATCAGGGTCAGTGGTGTTTGCATTTTAACCTCCTTATAGGCAAGTATATACGGTAATCAAATTTCCTCAAAGTTTTACAGTTTCTTCCACCTTGGTGGCTATCTTTGCCTAAAACCTTGGCAGTAGAGAGGAAATTAAATGCAATTTAATAGATTTAGCTCTATAGCCAAGTTAATTTACATTAAACTATCCTGTTGCAATTACATTCAAAACATGTTTTGTTCTTAATTTGACAGATTATAAATGGGTTTGCAACCCAGACAGACCCAGAGATGAAATGGAAAGTTATTACAAGATTACATAACATCACCACACTACGGGACAAGTTACAGTTGTGCCTCACAGGTACATGTATGATGTAATGGTTGTTGCCATATATAACACTTTCACTCTATCAGCAACTTGTAAGTGCATATTGTTATATATGTGGACTAGTACTTAATAATTTATATTTTAAATTTTATTGTTCTTACATATTTTTTGGAACTTCTACTCTAATACAGAAGTCTTATTCAGTATCTCTTACCCTCTCTCCTTTACTCTCATAAACACACTTATGCAGGGATTGAACAAAATATATGAAGCTCCATTGTCTCTAATTGCATATAATAAAAAATTGTATGTATGGAGAATCATTTATGAGAATTTTAAGTATTTTTGATTTGCTCAATAGAATTCAAAGAATTTATATCTGACATTATAATTTTTAGTGCAACATATATGAGAATTGTCCCACTTTTCCTCATTTTCTTGTTCCCTGCACTTATTAATTTCACCAAAGTTTTTATTTCAGTGAATTGTTTTATTTTATCTAATATATCTGCTTACAAATTAAGACTGAAACAAAACTAACCTAATGGGTCAAGTAGTTAGAAAAAGCACTTGGCAGCAGAAAGTCCTGCTTGTATGCATACAATTGTTTTTCCTTTGGATTGCACACATGTTGATTTTTGCCAAGCCCATGTTAGTGGGAAGCGAGGCATTGCAGTCACTTTTCTGCTGGCGACAGCATCTTCATTGGCATGTCAATTATTTGCTAAGGTTTTGGTTAAAGATTTTCGTTCGCATACATTTTCTAAACCCCTTGGTTGATTCTAATCATACTTGGCATGAATTATTATGAAGGTAAGACAATTTATTCTATGACATGATTTCTTGCCTCTTTTACCGAGGGGTCAACAACATAGAGAATAATTTGCGTTATGGTTTTGGTTACTGTTGTTTCATTGGTTTATATTTTCTAAACTCCATGATGGATTTTCTTCATAAATGTGAGGAATCATGAAGCTTAGATAATTCATTCTGTGACACGCTTGCTCGCCCCTTTGATGTTGTGGTCAAGGTCACAGCATGAATTATGGTTTTAGTTAAAGTTGTGGTTAAGGTCACAGTATGCAATATGGTTTTAGTTAAAGTTGTTTCATTAATCTATATTCCCTAAACCCCTTGATGGATTTTCTTCATACTTAGTATGAATTGTTATACAGCTAAGACAATTCCCTAAACCCCTTGATGGATTTTCTTTATACTTGGTATGAATTGTTATACAGCTAAGACAATTCCCTAAACCCCTTGATGGATTTTCTTCATACTTTGTATGAATTGTTATACAGCTAAGACCATTCCTTAAACCCCTTGATGGATTTTCTTCATACTTGGTATGAAATGTTATACAGCTAAGACAATTCCCTAAACCCCTTGATCGATTTTCTTCATACTTAGTATGAATTGTTATACAGCTAAGACCATTCCTTAAACCCCTTGATGGATTTTCTTCATACTTGGTATGAAATGTTATACAGCTAAGACAATTCCCTAAACCCCTTGATGGATTTTCTTAATACTTGGTATGAATTGTTATACAGCTAAGACCATTCCTTAAACCCCTTGATGGATTTTCTTCATACTTTGTATGAATTGTTATACAGCTAAGACCATTCCTTAAACCCCTTGATGGATTTTCTTCATACTTGGTATGAAATGTTATACAGCTAAGACAATTCCCTAAACCCCTTGATCGATTTTCTTCATACTTGGTATGAATTGTTATACAGCTAAGACAATTCCCTAAACCCCTTGATGGATTTTCTTCATACTTGGGATGAATTGTTTTACAGCTAAGACCATTCATTCTGTGGCATGCTCACTCAACCTTTTGAACATTTTACAGCAATGCTATGATTGTGGGTTTAATATGCAAGCCCTGGCCTTTCTTAAAAGAAACATTTTGTTTGTATGCTGTTTGAGTGAATGTGTCCATGTTTGGACTTGCCTGTACTAAGTACATGAGAGCTTATGCTAAGACCCCAGTGTCGTCAGTGTTGGTGGATGTATTCAGCAGGTTAAAGTACATGTTCAGTGTTTTAATTATGGCTTATATGAAGTAACTATGCATTTAATTTTCACTACTGTGTGTTTATTACCATATGCTTTGCTTTATTTAATACTTTTTTAACTTCATTTTATTGATTTAAAGATTGTGCTTAATGTTTGCTCTGTGTAGACAGCAGGTTAAAGTTTGTGTTGAAGGTTTGTTTTATGTAGACAGCAGGTTAAAGTTTGTGTTGAAGGTTTTATTTGTGGCTTGTAGGAAGAAAATATGCATTTAATTTTTTTGTCTGTTTGTTAAAGAGCAAGTACCATGCCTTGCCTCACAATGACCTACATTTCACATTTTGGTAACTTTGTTTACCTTGGGCATATGGTTAATGTGTCATACACCTTTTAGTATACAGTCATGTAGCTTTGTCAGTGAATCTGTTATATTCAATACAAGATCATCAATTGAAACATAGGTCACAGTAAATTACATTTCATGCATCCACAGCTTTTACTGAGCTATCCTCTTAGGTCAGTTTCTCAAGCAATATTACTGATAGGGTTATGTACCTTTGTGGATACTTTGAAGTATGTATGATACTAGCATACAAAAGTAGGTCACTGTGACCTATATTTCATGATACACTGACTTTTCTCAAAGTTGTTTGTTTGGGATAAGCTTATTATGCACTATTAACTGTACAGGTACATGTGTATCTCTGTTTATTGATCACGTTGATTATTCAAGTAAATTCCCAATTAGAGAGTGCTTTGTTTTTATTACCCTATTCACACATTTCTAGTATTTGCTAAAATTCCAATATAAGATGTCTATTTTAATTCTGCCCCAAAAGGCATGCTTTGCCTTAGGCATGGTTTTATGATGCTAAACCTTTATTATGAAATATTTTAATATAATCACAGTTCTTGTTAAAATTAAATCATTGTTACACAGAATTCATGTACACTTTTCAGCATGTCCAAACTTTAAGCCTCCAGCAACAACTTTTGACTTGGAAGAAAGTGCTGTCCCTACATCTACTGCCCCTGCTAACAGCAAAGCACAAGATGGAGGAAAGAAGAGAGGAAGAAAACCAGGAAAACGGTAGTTTCTATATGTTCAAGGTTGCCATCTGTAAAAACAACAAGCTTGAAAACTTAAAGTTTTGTAGAATAACCTGAGACAATACAGCGTATAAAGAGTCAGTGAAAAAAAAAAGAATTTGGTTAGATGATTGGTTGTATTGTCATCTCAATTCAGTGTATAAAGACTCAACAGAAAAAATAGAATTTGATTAGATGATTAGTTGTATTGTCATCTCAATTCAGTGTATAAAGACTCAACAGAAAAAATAGAATTTGATTAGTTGTATTGTATTCTCAAAACTTTTGAGCTTGATACTCAAGCTCAAACTCAGAACTCTGTCATAAAACTTGACTCCACATCTTACTCAAAAATATTCTGACTAATCAAAGTGCTGCATTTATAAATTCCAAGTAATATTTAAAAAGTCTGGATTAACATTTTGTTACTTGAAATGGTGAATACAGTTTTTATGACCTCATGTGGCATTTAGAGTTCAAATATGTGATATTTGTTTAGTATGCCAGTAGAGGAACCAAAACTATGCAGATTCCTAAAGTTCTATAATTCTAACTTAATTATAATCAAGTTAAAGATCATAACAATAGTTGGACTTTGCTTGAGCTTCAATTTGTACACTTAGATTTTGACCAGGATGCACCCTAAGGTAATTTCAGCAGCTTTACCTTTTTTTCCATTTTTTAAAACACAAATTCAAAGCAAGGTCAGAATAGCATGCATCAGTCTTAATGATATTTCAAAAACCTACCTCAACACAATGTACAAATAGGTTCTCAAATATAGGTTATCATTTTACAATACCACACAGTGTTGTATGCATACTTCTCTTAAAATTTGAATTGCACAAATAAAACATTTGCTTTTTGAGGGGGACAAATATATTTTCAGTATCAGACAGAAGGAATCTATGCATGCGATCAAGATTGCTTTGACCTTGACTATGCATTCTACCAAGATTGCTTTTACCTTGACCAGAAGCAAGACTTAACTGACTCTAGTTTCACTAAAATTCTAAAAATGTATTCTCAAATTAAGATTGATAGTATTTTGATTTTTGGTCTTTAGTATAAATTTTCACTCACTCAACATGGAAATTAAACTTAAGGCCATCATTCTAGAATTTGTATAGAAAGGAAAATAGTGTATTCTCTTAAGAATTTTAGGATTTATCAAATCCTAGATTCTCAAAAACCTATTTTTAAAAATACATTTTAAGTAAAGCAAGAAATAATTACACAATTACTGAAATTTTGAGTAAAGCAAGATAATGTAGATAATTGAAGTTTCAAGAATTTTTTTAAAAACTGGGGCCAGGATATTAATAGATTTAATTATTCATTGCATGATTTTCTGCAGAAAAGTTGCTGAGAAAACTGGTTCAGATGATGAAGACAAAGACAGTAGAGATAACACTGTTCTGGAGAGTGTGAGTACCTTATCATAGAATGATATTTATATGTTGTTATACCAGGTATAGTGATGACAAGAGTCTGTACCTTGTCACAAAGGGAGGGAATTCCAGCAGATGCATGACATTATACTGTGGTTTCACTTTTTTTTGTGAGGTGTTAATATTCGTGGATTTCATGGTTGCCTTGAACCACAGATATAAAGACCCAATGAATAATGAACAACATGAAGAAACCCCACCCTTGTGTTCTTACTGATACATTCCTAGCAATCAACAAAGCTCAGTTATTTGATAATTCAACTCATTACTAAAATAAAATATTGTCTTCTACATGTACTTGTCTTAATTGAACCCTTTTTTTAAAAAAAAGTACACCTCTCCCTCGATAACTCGTGCCCTGATTAACGGGCCAGGCGAGGATCCAATTTTATGTTTTGTAGAAAATGTCAAAAGAATTGGCCATCATTTGTTGAACATGAAGAAAATCACAATCAAATGTGGTAAATGAAACTTTGATATATTGCTTGTTTTATTGTAAAAAATGGTTGTTAGTGCCTGGAAATTTGAATCAACATCATGAAATTTGCAAGTCATATATTTTTAAACATTTTCCTTAAAAAAAAAAAAATTCTCAGTACACTGTAAATAATAATAATTGATGATATATCGATCCATGAAAATGTCAGTAATGTCTACTGGTGGCAGTACTTTAAGAAATAAATACCAATTAAATAAGTTTTGTCAAGTGAAATTTGTGTTTTTGTTGAATCTATCTTTTCATTCAGTTTCAGTGTAATCATAATGTGATATGCCCTTTTGTATTCAAGTGTGAAAAGTGTCAATCAACCATCACAGCTATGTCCATGAGTGTTTCTGAGAACCTAATTAAGTGCCATTTGTGTTTTGATCTTCGATTTGCGGAAGTATTAGTTGTATTGTTATGATCAATTAAAAATAGACCTGCTTTGTATTATCACGTTAATTACATCTTTTGTATCAAATCAAATAAAGGGGGTGGAATTTTTTTAAAAAAGTTAAAAGGCATGCAAATCCTACCCGCGTAAGAGTTAGTGGTCACAGTAGCTTGCTGGGTCAACTCATTTCAATTGACCAACTGAACACTTATAAATATTATCATGTAGGTAACATAATTATAGTAACATTAATCGTTAATTTATCCTACTAATTTGCAAATGTGATCAAGGATAGCAAGAGAAGCAAGTGAAAGGAGTATTCGGTGCATGAAATGTGTTGTTTCACAGACAGGGTTCATTATGGAGAAGCGAGTTCCAAAGTTTGTAGTGAACTTAAAATTCCCGAATGGCCTCTGAGGTTTGCTCAAGGATAAGCAGAAATTTCACTATTACTTGCAATGAATTCGCGGCATCAGTATTTTACTAATAGAACAATAAAACAAATATCGAGTTTCAACGTTGACAATTGTTGCACACCTGCCAACCATTACGCTTTTGGCGTAATCATTCTGCTTTTTTTCACCTAATTACGCCTTATGCTTGCCTGTATATGGTTTACACTTTTTTGGTACAATAAAATTTAATTTTTTGTAAAAAATGAAATAAAAAGTTGTGTTTGTCATTTATATTATCATCTCTTTAATCCCACACATCATATAAAAATTTGAGAATATTATAAAAAAGAAGACTGTTGCATAAGAATAGCGTAAGAGTACATTTGTCATAGACATCCTGCACTTTCTGTATTTTCTATTTATAGCAGCTGTATATGACACATGTCCAAGAAAACAGACGGATTCCTTCAATTTTAAAACTTGTTTCACAGATTAATTATAATAATACACAGAATTTGTTAGTGAACCAGTCTACACTTAAAAAAATGGCGGCAGATGTTAAGTGAAACAGGCTTTATCAATGTGACTCTCATATGTTATATGACTGAAAAATGTTAGAGAAGAGGGATCTTTTTAAACTGTTAAAACATGTTGGGTCAGAAAGAAGACAAATCAATAGTGTTTTGCAAATTTAGAAAGAAGAACATGAGAGCGGTAATACAGCACTGAGGCACTGAGGTTGAGCACATGGTAATGATCATTGCAGAATTTGTGGAGTTGACTTTATGATCACTCAGCGAAAGTTAGACATGTAGACTAGTTAAAGTGAGTGTTCTGTATATATAATTTGTCAATATGTTTTGTGTTTGTATTCTGGCACTAATCCACATGGATTTTGCCCATTTGTGACAAGAACTTTAACCAGCTGCGGATCCAGGTTAGTAGCAAAACTAAATGTAAATTTTTCATATTGTTTATTGTAATTATGGCATGTAATATATAGATTACACTTTTTATGCTCAGATTAAACTTTTTTGCCACTTAGGTTACACTTATACCTCTTTAGGGGTTGGCAGGTATGTTGTTGTTTCACAAATTAAATGTCCATAGTTTAAAAAAAAAGAAGAAAATCTTGTTTTGTTGTGAATCAACAATAACACTCAAATATATCCACATTCACATGCAAAAAGCAGTGATGTAATACACAATGTTTTCTCGAGTACACGTAATGTGTGTTGAAACCTCTTGGAGTAATGTTTTTAACAATCTTTCTGAGGTTGGTTATCTTAAAAATTAAGGTAATTTATAAAGAAATGGAAACAACTTAATTAGAAAAGCATTTTATTGACAATTATTCCCAACACAATTATAAAATGAATATTAAACCATTAAACAGCCCCCCTTGTCTCATTGTCAATGTCCTGCCGGGATGACATCCCCTTCTTAATTTTTCAGAGGTCCCTCAGTAACTTGTGCCCTCACTTATACTGCAGTCTGTGTTTTTTAGACCCCATTGCGCTCGAGTCATCAAGGGAGAGGTGTATGAAGCATTTTGTTTCGTTTCAGTGCAAATGTATGTAAGCAATATCCTGTGTCTGCCGGTTGCACTCACTGCCTTAAATCATTTTTTGAGATCAGTAAGGAAAAATTAAGAGCATATTTAAGTACTAGTATTATTGAAAATTAAAGAAAGGATAATTAAATAATCTAGGAAAATTAGATTTAATACTTATTTACACTGATCCTTCATTCAAGTGCTGTTGAAAATACTTCTATGAAAAAATTGCACTTGCTTTACTCTGAAATTCTGTGAATTAAGATTTACCCACAGTTGTAATCCGTCTGAAGAAATAATCTACATAAAGCATAGATAAATGCAAGCATTTATACTTCTGTTGACAGGTAGGAAACTTTCCCATGTAGACATTATTGTGCGGGATCTAGCTTGAATGTTATCAATCTTAACACCATGATTGTCTGAACGTACTGATGGTGGAACTTTATGGACAGTGGTTCAGAGATGCTGCCAGGCCACAGGATCACAGGTTTCTTGCAAAAATGATCTCGAGTCACGCAACTTTTAAAACCCAATGGGGGAAAGATCAAGAAAGTTATCTGTGATTCCCGCGATTTCTCGTACCCAATGCACGATTGTTTGATTTTTTGTTTTTTACTTAGGTTGATCAGATCGTCTTTTTTGCCTTTTCTCCATGATCTCAATTAATCCTATATCTATGGAGAATATTGTTTGAATACAAACACCTTTATGATGGAGATATGCTGGAGGATTGCAAAAACTATGGAGGTATTCCGATTGAGTTTCCAGAGATGCTGACAGGGCGCGTGAGTGTGCGAAATTTGTATGAATTCACACACTTGGAAAGCAGTGATGCACAAGAACTCCCGCAAATTAGTTTAAAGTCATGCATATAAAAATGCACTCTGTGCAGGATAAAATTTTTACTTAGCTGTTAGCTCTTAAGTGCTTGTGGTGGCATAAGTCGCACTGCCAGTAGAGGTCTCATTGTGCTTGTCTCGTCATCTGTCTTTTTTCCAGTAAGCAACTGTTTACACATCTGATTACTTCAGCTTGATATGAAGAGTTGTTAAACTAAATTTGATTGGCACATTGGGCCCTGGAACAAGCATTGTCAAGGTTGAACCTTGCATTCATGAAGGAAGTTTTACAAAAGCGTGTTAAAAGTAAGGGCTCCTAGAAAACCCCAGATGGCTGACTCCTAACATGTTTAATCTTCAGATGACGATTTAGTTTGGCAAATACTGGCTGATGATAGTGATGATAACAATGATTTTTCAAGTTGTGAAGTATATGAGATTATTGGAGCCCGGAAAGTGTTACTGGAAACACCAGTGAGTAATTTTGAACCCGAAAATGATGTGAATACGAGTCCGATGTACATGCTGGATTTACAAAAACAGACGGCATGCCAGTCAATCCCCTATTAAGCGGTATTTTTAATTTAAATGAAAAGGCAGAATACCAAGCCTAATTAAACTACAGGCAATTTAAAAGTTGAGCGCAATTTTCATTTCTTTTCTCAAACAATTCTGTCTTGAGGGATCTTGTGCTACAAAACTATACAGCACTCTAAGGGTTAAGATAATCTAAAAAGAAATTAAAAAGTAAGGATATTTATTTTTTTGATTAAAATAGCTCTGTCTGAACAAGCTGACTATGGCATTGATGGACTTAAAATCCTAATACAACATTGTGGAACAGATAAGAAATCTGGCATAGTGGTCAGCAAAGCACTGATTCAAGAAGGTGAAACTTTGGCAGAGCTCTTGTTAGTGAAAAATATTATTTTGGAGCAGAGATATCCAAGAGACAATACCTTTGAGCTGTTGAAGATTGTACATAACAACCATAAAGAACAGTTTTCCAACTTGTTCAAGCTGGCTTAGCCAGCTATGCATATGTGAAAGGGGGTTCTCAGCACAGAACAATATTCATACATAGATAAGGAACAAATTAAGCTCAGAAATGATCAACAGATTAATGCTTATACAACTAGAGGAGACATCTTTTGAGGATTTTGACTTCAATAGAGCTCTAACAAAGTGGAGCAGAAAGAAAGAAAGAGACAGATATTTATGTGTTTGGTTAATATTGAACCATGGCTGTTTCCTCCTCCCGCTCATTTTGTTTATACCCGTTTTTTTTTTTTTGGTGACAAGGGGGGAACTCCCCCTGTAGATAAAATTCTGGTAGCATCTCTGGTTGTTTCCTGGAGCGGTATAGTAAATTGATCGATCGATCAGCCATTAGGGATATGTCTAAAGCGCAACAGCATTGTGTCATATTGAAACAATGGACAACTGATAAGGATGAAACTAGGGAGATGAAATATCTGATGGTTTGCTGCTAACCGAACATAGCGCAGAAAGCGGTGATATCAAAATAACTGGCATGATGTCATTTACTATGGTTTAGGCCTTGCAGAAAATCTGATACATCAACAGAAATATCCAAGAAACAACATGCGTGAATTGTGGAAAATTGTGTTTTGTATATAAATTCCTGAAAACCAGTTCCAGAATCTATTCAGACTGTCAGACTGGCCATAATTGCAGCGGTTCTGCCTTTATAAAAAGCTCATTGTGAAAGGGGATTCAGTTCACAAAGCAAAATTCACACTACTCCGAGGATAGGATAACCACAGACCTTTGAAACTATATCGCTGTAGTAAGAAAACAAAGATGAATATTTACCAGCTGAGAAACAATTAGGTATGCAGATACCTTATATCATTTATTGTCAAAGAAGTGATAAAAATCATTAAATGCTTGTTTTTAATTAGGTGTTTATACACCTTATAATAATGTTGTCACCCATCAGCTATCATTTTGGCATAGTTTACCCTCGCCTCTCCCCCCCCCCCCCCATTACCCCCACCTCCCCTCCCCCAATAATTCCCACCTAACATTTGGAAGTAGGTGTGGGGGACCTACCCCTCTTAAGAAAATTTCTGGCAGCATTTCTCGTAGTTTAAAAGATTATGTATAGATGTGCTTTTCAAATAACTGCTTGGTTTGGTGTTGGCTGTGTCTGCTCTGTTTGATGTTGAGCACTAAGACAAACTAAGGTGTAAGAGATTGATCTTGGCTGGTGTTTAATTTGTGCTAATACTGGTGGCAGTATTTTAATCATTCAAGAGACCAACCTTTGTTATTGGTATATTTTTGCTCCTTTGTATTCCTTATTTTGGTTATTTATAGAGGTTAATCTATGAAATGAAATACCTACAAATATGCCGACTTTGATGGGCAAATCCATGAATTTAAGTGCAGACAGTAATGTCTTTGTTTTACAAAACCACTAAAATTGATACCCATGAAAACAAGTTAAACCATAGTATGTTTTGTGCAAGAAATTGCTGGGTTGATGACTAAACCCATGAAAATAAGTTAAGTCATAGTATGTTTTGTGCAAGACCTTGCTTGGTTGATGACTAAACCCATGAAAATAAGTTAAGTCATAGTATGTTTTGTGCAAGACCTTGCTTGGTTGATGACTAAACCCATGAAAATAAGTTAAGCCATAGTATGTTTTGTGCAAGTCCTTGCTTGGTTGATGACTAAACCCATGAAAATAAGTCAAACCATATTATGTTTTGTGCAAGACCTTGCTTGGTTGATGACTAAACCCATGAAAATAAGTTAAACCATAGTATGTTTTGTGCAAGACCTTGCTTCATAGATGACTAAACCCATGAAAATAAGTTAAGCCAATGTATGTTTTGTGCAAGACCTTGCTTGGTTGATTAAGCCCATGAAAATAAGTTAAGCCATAGTATGTTTTGTGCAAGTCCTTGCTTGGTTGATGACTAAACCCATGAAAATAAGTCAAACCATAGTATGTTTTGGCAAGTCCTTGCTTGATTGATGGCTAAACCCATGAAAATAAGTCAAACCATAGTATGTCTTGTGCAAGACCTTGCTTGGTTGATGACTAAACCCATGAAAATAAGTCTAACCATATTATGTTTTGTGCAAGACATTGCTTGGTTGATGACTAAACCCATGAAAATATGTCAAACCATATTATGTTTTGTGCAAGACCTTGCTTGATTGATGACTAAACCCATGAAAATAAGTTAAACCATAGTATGTCTTGTGCAAGACCTTGCTTGGTTGATGACTAAACCCATGAAAATAAGTCAAACCATATTATGTTTTGTGCAAGACCTTGCTTGGTTGATGACTAAACCCATGAAAATAAGTTAAACCATAGTATGTTTTGTTCAAGACCTTGCTTGGTTGATGACTAAACCCATGAAAATAAGTTAAGCCATAGTATGTTTTGTGCAAGACCTTGCTTGGTTGATGACTAAACCCATGAAAATAAGTTAAGCCATAGTATGTTTTGTGCAATACCTTGCTTCATAGATGACTAAACCCATGAAAATAAGTCAAACCATAGTATGTTTTGTGCAAGAAATTGCTGGGTTGATGACTAAACCCATGAAAATAAGTTAAACCATAGTATGTTTTGTGCAAGACCTTGCTTCACAGATGACTAAACCCATGAAAATAAGTTAAGCCATAGTATGTTTTGTGCAAGACCTTGCTTCATAGATGGCTAAACCCATGAAAATAAGTCAAACCATAGTATGTTTTGTGCAAGACCTTGCTTGGTTGATGACTAAACTCATGAAAATAAGTCAAACCATATAATGTTTTGTGCAAGACCTTGCTTGGTTGATGACTAAACCCATGAAAATAAGTTAAGCCATAGTATGTTTTGTGCAAGACCTTGCTTCATAGATGACTAAACCCATGAAAATAAGTTAAGCCATAGTATGTTTTGTGCAAGACCTTGCTTCATAGATGACTAAACCCATGAAAATAAGTCAAACCATAGTATGTCTTGTGCAAGACCTTGCTTCATAGATGACTAAAACCATGAAAATAAGTTAAACCATATTATGTTTTGTGCAAGACCTTGCTTGGTTGATGACTAAACCCATGAAAATAAGTCAAACCATAGTATGTCTTGTGCAAGACCTTGCTTCATAGATGACTAAACCCATGAAAAAAAGTTAAACCATAGTATGTTTTGTGCAAGACCTTGCTTGGTTGATGACTAAACCCATGAAAATAAGTCAAACCATAGTATGTCTTGTGCAGGACCTTGCTTGGTTGATCATTAAACATACATAATATAATACCAAGACTGCAATAGCCTTGTTTAAATTATATCAATGTACTGCAATAGCCTTGTTTAAATTATATCAATGTATCAGTAGTTTTGTCTGTTTTTTTTTTGTAGATGATGATATGAGTATATTTTCCTTAAATGGTTCGAGTTCATCTGACCTTAAGGCCAAGTGGGCTAGGTATAGCCTTTTGTCCATTGTGCACATGTCCATCCATCATCCATTAATAATTGCTATTTTCAAACCACAATGGACTATTTTCAACCAGAAATTGCCAGAGAACGTGCTGGCATCATTGTCTTTCAAGTTTGTACAAATGATGCTGATGTACCATCAAACTTAACCACTGTTACTAAAATTAGAAAAACCTATAAACAACAACTTAAAAACTGCCAAATAGAATTTGACTCAATTTGACAGAAAACATCCAGACATAAAATTCTTTCAGTTTTATACAAATGATGCCCATCAGCTTTCATATTTGGATGCCATTACTAACAATAGAAAAACCTTTAAATGACTTCTCAAAAACCCCTCAACAGAATTGGACTAAATTTGACAGAAACCATCCTGGCATAAATGCCTTTATAATTCTTACAAATAATGCCAATCTGCCATCAAATTTTGACCACTGTTACTTAAACTAGAAGAACTTTTAAGCCACATCTTCTCAAAAACTAGTCGGCAGAAGTTTACCAAATTTGACAGCATCCTGGTTTGAAGGGCTTTCATTTTTTGTCTTCCACTTTTTGTAGAAAAAGGGAGGACATTAAATTTGGCCTGTTAATCTGTCCATCCTTCCTTTTGTTGATTCATCCCACTTTCGTTTCTGCATAATAACTTCCCATAATTATTCATGGACTGAGTTCGATTGTCAGTGTTCTGGATTGTTCAGTGGAGCATATCTCACACAATAATTAATTATTATGGAATTCAACCAAATTTTATAGGCAGCTTGATATTGATGAGACCAACAAAAAGCAGGGGACATCAATTCTTGGAATTGGCTTGTTCACAAATAATGCTGATTCGCTATTCAGTATGACCATTCTTTCTAAAAAATGGAGAAAAACTTTTAAGTGACTTCTTTCCAAAAAGAAGTTGACCAAATTTCAAATAAAAGCATAGGAGGCCTTTCAAGTTTGCACAAATTATGATGATCTGCTATCCAGTATGGCTGCCATTACTAAAAAATATAAGAACCTTTAAATATCAGAATGCATTATACTAACCCAGATTTCTTAGCCAACTGCCCTTGCATTTGGTATTTATGTAGATGTCAGTCAGGTGAGTGATCTCAGGCTGACTTGGACCTTTTTTTTTGTTTTTATCAGACATTTTAGATCATATAATCTTGGATTAATATTATTGGCTCACTTGCTTAAGCATGATGAGATACATTTAGAACTGAAAATTTAGTGGGCAAAATTCCTTCCTTCCATTTGAAAAATGGGGGTATCTAAATATAGGATGGATTTAATGAATACATAAAGGTAGGGCTTGGAAATGTAATGCACAATTTTAACATAGTTGGTTAGAAATTAGCCTGAATCAATCATGTACCTAACAATAGACAGGAGATACTGTAGTCACTTTATCACTTGCAAAGGCAGCAGCAGTGGTGGCATCATTGCCAACAATGTTCAAGTTTGTGTTTAAGTGTTTGAAACAATGACAAGATTGTTACAGTTTTGTGTTTAAGTGTTTGAAAGTCACATATCTTATACATTATTGGCTGCAATCAAACTGAAACTTTAGGATAATATTACCGTATATACTCACGTATAATCCGATACAAGCTGCAAACTGCATAGACCCAGATCTGCCATCTCATAATGAGCCGGCAAATCTGGGTCTATTCAGTTTGTAAGGACTTATCAGTAGAACAAACAACATAGACCCTGATCTGCCGGCACATTATGCGACAGCAGATCAGGGTCTATGTTGTTTGCATTTGGAGCCGGCTTATACACAAGTATAGACGGTACTATGGGTCTAAAGTTTATATACTGGTATGCTAGGAGTTCTGTCTTGCCTGTCTTATTCATCTTGCCTGCTTAAGGAGAAAGATTGATTCATCATGGTGAACAAAATGTTAAAGTTTTGCATTAAAGTTTTTGAAGATCACATATCTCCTACATAAGTTTCTGCATTCAAGAGAAACTCTTTGATAATGTTACCATAGGTCTAAAGTGTTTGCCATGATATGATAGGCATTCCTGTCTCACCAGCTTAAGCATCATGGTGAACAATGTTAAAGTTTTGCATCAAAGTATTGAAAATCACATGTCTTCTACATCAGTGGCTGCATGATAATATTACTATGGGTCTAAAGTATATATGCTGATATACTAGGAGTTTTGTCTTGCTTTTCTCATCTGCTTAAGTATTATGGTCGACAATGTTTAAGCTTTGTGTGAAAGTTTAGGAAAGTCAGATATAGGTTTCATACTGACAAGCATATGGATGCAGGTAAGACACTGGGTCCGCAAAAACACTTGTTATATTTTACAGCCTTTGTTTAGATTAAAATCTATTTTAACCTTTATACATAGTGGTTATTTGGCAGTTAAAATTATGTGGGGTAACTGAATCAAGGTAGATGCTTCTACAATGAGATGAGAAATGTATATGTGTGTGTGTGCGTGTGTTTTTTTGAAGTTTTTTCAATGATAGAAAACAAAACTTATGTACATTGAATGAAGTGTGTGCAGTGCCTTAAAGTGTTCATTCAGTTTGCATCCATTTTTTTTTTTCGCTGAGCAGGATTCTCAGACAGGTACACAAGAGTCAGAGAAGCCAGAGAGTAAAGAGAAAGCAACTGTCAACTTGGCTGCATACAGAGCTTATTTCAGGTACTGTTTTAGGTTTTCCTTACCCTTTGAAGCTTCCTCCCCAAATATGTGTAAGATATGCCTAAATATGTGTAAGAGTTTGGTATTAATTTTACCAGCAGCAGTTTTGATTTGCACATTTTTTTTTCAAAACTGTGTGTAGTTAAAAGTTCTGTTTTTAAGTTTTATTGTGAGATTTACCTTGAGAAATATATTACCAACGTTGAATCACTCAGGCAATGTGTTCTTTTTTTCTATTTGAAAATTCTAGAGTTCATGAAACTTGCTTTTAGAGACGACCTTTGGCAATCCCATATACATAGTCTCCAAAACCATGTAGTCCTGAAATTTCTAAAGATGGTCTCTTGGAAGAAATTAAAAGCACATTTCTGGTTGTACTGTCAAAATTTTAAAGAGGTGTAAGTATCCATGGGTAATTCCATTCAGTAAATCATGAGTTTTTTTTGTTGAGAGATCCCATTCAGTATAGGGTCCCATTTTTGGCACACATTTACACATGTAAAACTTTCCATCTCTGTTCTAATTTTTATACCCCTGCTTCAAGAAGTGGTGGTATATATGATTCACTTTTTTCTATCCATTCATCTATTCCATATGTGGCCCTTAACTCTTACTTGAGTAGACTTTTGAGAAAACTTTTTGTATGTATGTTCATCTTGAGATGAAGGTGTTGCACACCTAAATTGGGTTGTTGTGATCCACTTCCAGGTATTTATTCAGCACTGAACAGAAATTCTGTCAGGGCTCTAATTCCTATACTTTGTACCTGTGCCCACCAAATTTGCAATGCAAGTGTATCTTTAAATAAATGTGTGTTTTACCAAAACTTTTTCTTCTACTGTGATCTACTGTTTGGGGTTTATTAATAATAGCTTGTTGTCACAAGAGCATGGGTATTTTGTGAGTGCCAGCCCCAGAATGTATCTGGAAATATTTTATATTTTCATTACATGTTGTTTTCTGCTATTGTATCAGAGTTTTAGTTTAATTAATTCTTGAAAATTGAAAGAAATATAAAGTTTAATTCCAATAAAGTCTAGAATTATTTGTTGACTTTTCAATGGTGACCACTTGTTAGTTTGTGAAATGGTTCATGTTTCAGAGAACTAGACCTGGGTGTATTTACAATCCTGAACTGTGGACAGATCTCCAAAGCTGCCCTGGATACAGAGATGAATACAAAGGTACTTAGATGAATTCATAGAGAATATGACCCAATTCCTTAGTTCTCTTTATCAGTTTTCTCATCACATGAGAAATAACATGATCTGGTCAGATTTACCTCATTTGACATGTCCAATTTTTTCAGTCAGCCATGCTCAACCATCAGAATTGCGCATCTGAGTACAAGTTTCCTTGAGTCATCTTTCTACTCCCCCCCCCCCAAGTGAGAGATACATTGGTTTTGTGCTTTCCATCTATCCATCATTCAGTCACACTTACCTTGTAAGCAAGATATCTAAGAAAAAACTATTGAGACAAACCAGACTAACTTAGATATTTCGATACCTAGAGTGGGTCCCAATAATTTATTAGGTTCTGGTGATTATGACCTTGTTTTCTAGGTCACAGGGCAATACTTTGTGCTAAGTGAAGGACCTGAGCTTGTGAGCAATATATATCTCCAACATGGTTTGTCCAAATTGGACCAAATTTGATATGCATATGCCCCTTAGTGAGGGGATGGGGGTTTCCCATGATCTGTTTAGAGCATTTTGTGACCATGATCCAACTTTCAAGATCACAGAGTTACATTTTGTTTGCCTGGGATATTTGTGTGTGTGTGTGTGTGTGTTAACACTGACCTTGCAAACAGGATATCTCAAAAGCCATTGAAATGAACCAGACTTATTTGGATATTTAGATGCCTTGAGAGGGTCCCCAGACCTGATTAGTTTATTGTGACTGTGGCCTAATTTTCAAAGTCACAGAGTGGTTCTCTGTGTTTAGTGAAGGAATCAGCTGGTAAGCAAAGGACATAAATCAGCTTGTAAGCAGGATATATCTGATATGGTTTGACCAAACTGAATCAAAGTTTATATGCAGATGCCTTGGAGGTGGGGGTGGTGTGTAGAGGGATCCCAAGACCTGATCAACCTTTTGTGACCTTGGCCAAATTTTAAAAGTTACAGGATGACATTCTTTATGCAGGGGTGGTAGTGAGAAAGGCCTACTTAGTGTGTAAGCAAGATAGGTTGAAAACAGTAGAACAAAACTGATCTAATAGGATATTAATATGCTTTTAAAGGATCCTAAGACCTTATTAGGTTCTGGTGACCATGATCTAATTTTCAAGATCTCAAGACGTTTTATTTTAGCGTTATCTTGGCAAAGGATGTTCATCACATCTTTTGCCTTGTTTTCATGTTTTAGCAGAAAAAAAGTGGTAAAAGGTCATTTGCTTGCCAAAGAGTGGTCTCCTCATGAATACAGGTATTGGCATGCTGCTGCAAGAAACTTTGTAAATGCAGTCCACTTTGTGCCTTTTTCACCAGTATGAGTGATCCTTGTAGAGTTTTCTCACCTCAGGAAAGTGCATGTATCTGGTTTTTTAAAAAAACGTATTCTTGCTCAGTCATCATTGTAAATGAATATTTTACACTTGTCAAACTTCATCATATGATAAGGTAATTGGCACCATCATAATTGTCTGCCATATGATCTATAGTACTTACAAATCATTTCAGGACTTTGTCTGTAGGCTATATCTAGTAAATGATCATTTATTCCTAGTAATAAGATAATTTCTGTAATTTTCTCAGACATTTGCATTAATTTACAGCATCCACTGCACAGTAAACTCAGGGGTGTAAGAGATTCAGGCTGGTGAAAGATAATCAACCCACCTGTTTAAACTTTATGGGGTGTCATATGAATCATACTTACAACATTTTCTCTCACTGGTTTGAAGAGAGATGGGGATTGTCATGGTCAAGCAGTTGACTCAGGCTAATGAGAGAGCCAAGAAATGCACACACAAGGATTTGGATGCCATCGGTATTGCCACCAATGCTGCTTCAGTTGCCAACTTCCTTATGACCAAGTCACTTGAGGTGGCAATTTTGCCAGTTCAGAAAAAGATCTTGCAATCTGTACCATCACAGGCCTCCTGAACAGTTACAGCTCTGGCATCGCCCACAGTGTCACAACTAGAGCATATCAGAACCATGTAAAATATATAAAATTTTCGATGTCCCAAAACTTGTAGACACCAAAAAAATGTAAAGACAAAATTGGGAAGATCGCCATATGTCACACAGCAGTGACCAGCTCGTTCAATTACCACGTCAATAAACTGTTATAAACTACTAATATTGTTTTATGTTATTATTTTGCATATGCATATTTCCGATTTATCCAACGTAATTTAAAATAATGGTAAATAAAGACTTCATAATGTTCGGGCCGCTTATATTTATCGGGAGACCTGTACTATAGTGTATAGTACTTACACAGTCAAGGTTGCATCTAGGACGCGCAATCATGAAAATCCCCCCAAAATTAAAGATTTCCCGCAAAATTTCAAATTCTATGCATGCAAATGTGCGCAAAAAATAAGAATTGTGCACATTTTTGTGTGTGAAGAATGTGCTATTTTTATATATGTTTTCTTTTAATGTAAAAATCCCAGTTCTCACTTTCAGCGGATATGTTGTCCTTGTATAGTTAAAATACGTCACATATTTCCTGTGTGGTACGTGCTCAATTCTGATTGGTTACTAAGAAAGGTCGGGAGAGCACATGTTTGATGCAATAGGAACATCCTTGGCCTTTTCTGTCAAATCAAGAAAGACCTATTTCACGACCTGATGGAAATGGCCAATCGATGTTTGATACTAAGGCTAGCTAGCTTAGCGGGACAATGCATTAAATAGCAAAACCAGTATTTAACTCAGACACTTTTTCATTATTTTATCAGTAATACTTCTAATAATAGTCAAGAGTGCAGATTTTTCTGTCAATAAGCACAGAGACAGTGAACAAACAATTCCTAGTATTAGACAATGCTAAAGATGGCAGCGCTGAAACTGAGGTGTCCTCCCAACATCAAGAAAAAAAACAACTTTCAATTCAGACTGAGAAAACAAATTGACCATGACTGGAAACGAATGAAATTGATGATTTGCAATTGGTGTGTAAAAAACTAGCAAAGAAAATTCCTTCACACTTGGAATTGCTAATTTCATGACATCAACCCCTGACAGACACATTGAATTCATCTCACAAACGGGCAATTCAGGATTTGAAATGAAGTGACAATCTTAAAACTACATGCATGACATTTATCAAGTGACACAGAGTAAATACGTGACACTGTTTTTTGAGATAAAAGAATGGACAGAGGAGTGACATGATTTGCAGTGCATGCTTTGATTCTTTAATGGTCAGTGTGTGGAGAAAATACTGTTCTTAGCCAAACACAAGATTTTGGTTTCAGTTTTAAGTGTTGTACTGCAATATATAGAACACATGATATATATTTAGTGTGGTACAGTAATATACAGAACTCATGCTATGCTTTAAGTGTTATACTGTAATATACAGAACACATGTATTTAATGTTATACTGTAATATTCATAACACATTGTATGCATTTAATACAGTTATTATACTTGCTATTGTTCAGTTTGAATGTTAATTTTTTTTTTTACATCATCATGGTAGGCCCCGCTTGTCATTAAGTTGGCCCCCCTTTTATCAGATTCAGTGGGGGAAAGTGCCCACATTTACCAAATCCTAGATGCAACCCTGCACAGTACAAATCGTACTTGGCATCACTTATATTCTTGTTTATTCCCAAAAAATATTTGATGCAGATTTTGCTTTATTCATTGTTTTTACAAAATTGCATTCTTCTTGAATACATTTCAGCTACATGTTCATTGCTGTTTCATTTATTTGGATTCACACACTCAACAGTTACTGTTTTTCAGTGGTATAAGTGATCCTACAAAGTGATGTAATCTATATGAAAAGGCACGTGTGTTTAATTATATAAAGCATATAACCAGCATAAATTCACATAACTGTCATATATTCATGAAATAATGATCGTAATATATGTTCAGATTCTGAATATAGATCGATTAAGAGCATCATCGATCCATTTTAGTTTTGTGTTTCAGCTTCACAAAATCATAATTTTCCACACTTTTGATTTTGGCAAGCTGGTTGTTTTGGTGTCTCCTTTGTTTATAATTGGCAGAATTGTCTTTTGTTCTCCGACAGCACTCCAGGCCAGTTAATTGTTTAAGCCCTGAAATTGGCTTGGGTAAAGAGGAAATTTTGTCCGGCGGCAATGCCGGTACATTGATGTGTGATTGGCTTCTACTATGTAACATTAGCACAATTACCATAGCTGAGTAAACAGGTACTTATTTGAGGTCGCTTACATTAAAGAAAACTACCACGGAGTTTTTTTTTTAAAAGCATTATTTCTTAAACTTCTTGATCATATTTTAGAGATATTATTTAAGTTTAGTGCAGTGGTGCCAAATGATTCAAATCCAATGTATGTACTTCATTCTTCACAAGTAAAATCTTCAATGTACACGTGATGCCATGCGCACAATAAATGCGAGAGTTGAAATAAACACTATTTTCATTGTTCTCATACTGGTGTCACATTTTAATGAATTAGGTATTTCCATTTTCAGGGACCCCCCCCCCCCACCACCATAATTACAGGTGACTTTCGACAATTTTAATGCAATAATGCATAAACTGACAATAGTAAACTAGAGCACAAAAGGGAGAAGTTACTGTTGAATGGGTATAACAAACCGCTAATGCTCAATTCTTGTCATCGTCTGATTAAATTATACATATTTTAATTCGGTAGAAATAATAAGAAAACAGAAAAATTCAATATATTTATTGACTCTTCAAACAAATTATAATAATTTATAACATTTACATGTAATAATTCATAATGAGCATCCCTTAAGAACCACAAAGTCATGTTTATTTTATATGAGGTTACGATCGATCAAATACGCCAATCGATCAGTAGAAAGAAAAAAAATGTTTTAGGTGTCCCAAGACTTATAGTACATGAAAATATTGCTTTAACTTTGTGTTCCATCTTTTATAGGTCATAAAAAAATAACTTTTTTTTTACTTTTGAAAATAATTAAGGGTGTCCCAAGACTTAATGTCATTACGGTAGCCAGTCTCTTTCTTCAGGGAGATAGGATCAGGTAGCTAGTTCCATCTCCTCCCATGAGTGGAGACAGGTCAATAAACTCCCTAGTAGGAAAGTCTCCTTCTCCTAATGAAACAAAATAGTCCTGCCTTGCCCTGACAGCAAAGACAGGACAAGGGACTATCCGTTTTTGTGGACACAGATGGGTTCCCATCATGCCTGGTTCTTCTCATTAGTAGGGTTCGCCTTCTTCATCCCACCCACCAGGTCAGGTGATGGAGGAGGAAGAGATGTTGACTTTTAATAAGGCAGTAAAAGAGGTTTAATGCCTACTTCTTCCAGATCTATGTCCTAAGTCTGTGGAATCTTTAGAGGGTAGGATCCTGTCCAGTTTGGAGAGGCATTCCGGGGCACAGCTGAAGTTGGACCTGCTGTTGCACTCTCACTCAGCGATGGTGAGGGAGCTGATTCAGAAATTGTTTAAAGGTTAAGAAGTGGTCAGACAGCAGAAGGAGTGGTCTGTTCCATCTTCAATGCTTTGGCCCGTACAATAGCTACAGGATCCATTCACCCAATAGGCCCCTTAAGCCCCTCCCCCACTTTGTATTTGGGTGCCTCCCAGGTGGGAATTTCAGCAGGGACTTCCTGTCTCTCAGTCAAGGCTCTCAAGGCTTTTGAACTGAAGGAGCTGAAACTAGTAACCATAGCCTTGCATGCTGACCTTGTTTCAGCAGCCTCCTTCAGTCTGTTGAAGGAGTAGTCTTTGTTCTCAGTGGCCTTGCAGTAACTGTTAGAGGTTGTGACCAAGACATCGAGACATGCACTTTCGATGTCTATGGCACTCTCTGCAGAGTTATTTCACCAGAGGAGGGATATAGCCTTTGAGACATTCAAGATTTTTGCTGGATCAAAGCAAAAGCCTTTTAAAGGCCACCCCTCTGTGTGCAGAGGGCTGACCCTTACAGTGGCCTCTCAGGATTTAACGGATCAGCAACACCAGTCACTGGCCATAGTGCTGGGCCTGGCTAAAGCAGTGAAGAAACTTCCCCATTCTGGGAGGTCCATGTCTCCTCCTCCTCCTAACTGGTTTAAACAGGAAACGATGAAAATCGGAATAATTCTCTGTTGGAAACTCCTTTCCACCCATCATCTCACATCAAGGCAGCAGAAGGAGCCAAGGGAGGAAGTCTACGGACTGCCCCCCTTCCCTAAGCAGGGAGGCAGTTGCTCCTAGGGAGTTACACCCTCTCCTGAAAAGTGTCCCTCTTCCCAATGTCCCAGTAGGTTCCAGATTAAGCTTTTTTTATTTCAGAGACTTGGTTGGACCTCTCAGATGATGTGTGGGTCCTTTCCACAATAAGGAAGCATTACCAGTTATACTTCCAGGTCCCTCCAACTCTTTCATGGACCCGATTTTGTTCTACCAGTCTCAGCTGGTATCTGTGTGGGATGAGATATACTCCATTCTAAAGAAGGGTGCAGTAGAGAGGGTAATGAACATAACAGTCGGGGATTTTATTCCTGGATTTTCTTAGTTTCAAAGAGAGGGGGGAAATTTTGAGTTATCATCGATCTTTCTCCTTTGAATAAATTTCTTCTGGAAGAGTGGTTCAAGATGGAGACAACTGCCTCAGACAGGAATGCCATCTGACTGTATGGTCTCTGTAGATCTCCAAGATGCTTATTTTCACATTTTCATCTTCCCAGCCCACAGGAAATGTATGCAGTTTTGTCTGCAGCAATAGCAGGTAAGTATTACATAATTAAAGTTAGTTTTACCTCCCCCCCCCCAAATAAACAACAAACAATACATACCAGTTCAGGACAGCCCTTTTGATCTAAATCCAAGTCACAATAATCCAATAATCATGGACAGAGTTGTGTCAGTCGTTAGATCCACCTCCACAAGACATCAAACTACTTGGACGACATTCTACAAAAGCATCAAGTGTGCAGTCTTTTGTAGCAAGACATGAAATTTCTTTAGTTTTTTTCTCTTGCTTCACCTTGGATTCCTTGTCAACATGGACAAATCGGATCTTGTTCCTCTTGAACACTTCATTCACCTGGACATGAAGATTAAAACCTCCTTGAACCAATTTGTCTCTTAAGAACATGCCTTAAAATGATCTTGCTTGTGTTGACTATTCACTCGGAGAGTGAAATTTCAGCCCTGGATTTTCAAAGTTTTGGTCTACATGAGGTATCATCTCAGCAAATGGGATGACCTCTTGGTTTTCAGTGGGTATCCTGCTGCAGGATCAACTGCTGGAAATCACAATTTGCACAGACATCAGCATGACTGGCTGTGGTACAAATATTTGCCGGAGCAGTCAGGAAAGACTTTGAACATATGACTGTAAACTCTTTCCTAATGCTCATGCATGTGAACCTCCTGGCGGGGAGGATTTTCCTCCCAAGATGAGAGGTGTCACCCATCATTCACTGAAATCTCCTGTGTACTCAAAATTATTATTAAAAAAAATCCAGAACAGAAAATTTTCCAGTTTTTTTGTTTCACACCTTGCTTCTAATGTAGTATATTTATGGTAAAGACTTCCTGTGATCACATGACTGTGACCTGGCTTACGTGAGCATGACACTAAATTGATAATTTGATAGACAATAACCTAAAAGTAACCATTGGATTATACTATGTGTGATTTGTAGTAAATCTGAAAGGATTAAAAATGTTAATGGATTATGATTGGATTACTAAAGAGTTCAAGCAGCATAAAACAATTAGCATTATTTGGATTCTTTTGGCAGGGTCGGTTTGGCTTTGATGTTTGAAGTTTGTTGAGATGGATTATACTATGTATGAACAGAAGAAATTCGGAAAGGATTTAAGATGTTAATGGATTTTTGTAGGATTAGTCATTACTAAAGAACTTAAGTGGCATAAAACAATTCAGGATGGCTTTGGTATTTAAAGTTTGTCAAGATGTCTAAGTGTGCATTATTTCCAGATGCTCAAAATTCCTAAAACTAAACAACCGAAATATCAAACAAAATTCAACAATGGATGGAAACAGGAATTTCATTAGTTGGAATCAAGTTCAAAGGGACATGGATACCGTATATTGGAGTGTATAACACGCACTGGTGTATAACGCGCACCCCGAATTTGACCCAGAATGAAGGGGGAAAACGTAGTTCTGCCATATAACGCGTATGTGATATAATACAATTTAAAATATTAATAATTTCTCTCCGTTTCTTAGTGCAACAACAGTTAGCCATTTTGGATAGTGCACAGATCATCATTTGTTACACGACATTTGAATTCTTTACAATAAACTAGCGCATGACTGTTTCTCTGGTCTTTTCTGTTGGTATGCGGCACCCGATTATAACCAATACTTTTATTAACAGATTTTGTAAAAGAAAGAATGAAAAAGTGGCAAACTTTAACTTCGCTTTGTTGATGGAGTTCAGTCTATTGCATCAAATCCCTCAAATTCCTCTTCGTCGACATCACTCTTGAAAAGTCGCCATATATCCTCGTCTGTCATCATTCCTGGCGTTTGATTGAATATAAATGCTATGTGAAAGTTCATGTCCAGTATTTACACTTATTTGGACAATCATGACACTTCTAAGATATATCTTAGTGCCCTAGATAGAATTTACCAAGACAATACTTCGTAATTATGTTTGGCACAACAAACCTTTAGCTGGCGCTGATTACCTTTAAAAACACCACGCTGAGTCAATTAAATATTACTCACTCTATTGTAACAAAGAAGGATCAAATGCTGTGGTTTAAGATTAGAAATAAAATAAAGAACCAAGCTTATTTTCCGAAGAAAAGGAAATAAATTGCAAGTATACCTAGACAAAGCATTGTAACTATGGAATTAAGAAATAAATTAGTCAGTAATAGGCAATAACTAAAGTTAAAGTGAAAGAGAGGAATTAAGAAAGAAATTAGTCAGTAATAGGCAATATAACTAAAGTTGAATTGAAAGAGAGGAATTAAGAAAGAAATTAGTCAGTAATAGGCAATAACTAAAGTTAAATTGAAAGAGAGGAATTAAGAAAGAAATTAGTCAGTAATAGGCAAAAACTAAAGTTAAAGTGCAAGAGAGGAATTAAGAAAGAAATTAGTAATAGGCAATAACTAAAGTTAAAGTGAAAGAGAGGAATTAAGAAAGAAATTAGTAATAGGCAAAAACTAAAGTTAAATTGAAAGAGAGGAATTAAGAAAGAAATTAGTAATAGGCAATAGCTAAAGTTAAATTGAAAGAGAGGAATTAAGAAAGAAATTAGTCAGTAATAGGCAATAACTAAAGTTAAACATGAGTCGGATCAGGAATGGAAAATTCAAGAGTACAGTCCTTTTCTGGTGCACAAGATAATCGAACAAATAAGTATTTTTCAAGGCAAAATTGGGCATTTACTTTGGAAAATCTAGTGCCACCCTAGCTATTATGCATAACATATGAAGTCCAGGATAATCAGTATATGTAAGTTATAGCAGCCATAATTCTTGATTAACATGAGTGTCTTGATGTCATAGCAGATGCCATGACACACCTTACATAGTGTAAATAGTAGCACATTGCTAGCTTTGCCATCAACACAACCCACAATTAAATACATAACCATATGACTCCTCTTTAAAAGTGGGATTCATGCTTTTACTGATTGTCTTATGAATCAATATTGAAATGTTTTTTGCTGAAGTATCATTTTATATTGACATTTGTACGCAGCTACAAAAATATTGCTTTATTGCTGAATCGTTTCACTCCTATAGGCTATTTTTTTATTTTATCTTGTAAGCGCATATTTAAAAATGTAACAGAATTATACTGAGATATCATTATTTTGTACAAATAACTCTGAATTCAACTTATTTCTTTGTTTAATGCACAGTGAGAGATGTTTTATAAAAATGTATGATTTGCAGGCAACAACAGAAATAGTGATTCAGCCACCCCAGTTAAAGTTTCTCCTTGAAGATTTCTGTCGAAAGCTGGAACATTCTCTGATAGCCTGTCAGTCAAAAAGGAGGACTTTCCTTAAGGTACTTTTACGAAAGTTTTAGTTCTTAAATTGTTCAAGGTGACTATTTTTCCATAGACTTTAAAATGCAATTTAGAATTGAGAGTACTACCACTAAGTGACCTGCAATTTCATGCTTTTGTGACCATTACTAGGTCTCATTTTTATCAGTTTCCTAGCTTATTTTGCCTGTAGAGCAGTACAGTTTCCCATGTAGATGTTTCTAGAGGGCCAAAGTAGGTCACTATGTTCTAATTGTCATACTCTTAGCGTTGACATAAAACAAATGAAATTGTATGTATGACTGTATTCTCAGGAATGCAGCGTTTATTAAATGCTCCATAGATTTTGTGAAGAAATAGAAGAAATTAAATTACAACCTTGTGCCATTATTAGATCTCCATGACCTTTTTGTCCATGACCCTTTTGTCCATGACCTTTTTTTCCATGACCCTTTTGTCCATTTTTTTTATTACCATACATTCTAATCATCAAACTCACAGTGTTGACATTAGGGAAATAAAATTGTATGTATGACTATATTCTCAAGAATGCATCATCTAAATAAATGCTTCATGAATTTTGTGAAGAAGAAGAAATTAAATTACAACCCCATGCCAACATTAAGTCACTGTTACCATTAAATCGGAGGAGTTGCATTGAAAGCTTGAATTTTAAAAGAAAGTTGACTTTATCTTTGAAAAGTCTTTGAAATTTACATGAGAAAATTGAAAATATTAGAATTGAATAAAATATATCATTATTTAAATAAGGACTTTCTTTTATTTACATATCATCCAAAAATAATGAATAAGTAAATAAAATTGGATAAAATTTGATGGATCAAATGATACTCAACACCGTTAGTAACAAAGTCAGTTTATGTAAGACACAATATAACTACTTTAAACTTTATGAAGTTCTTGAAAAGTCCTTGAAAAATAAAGCTCTAGAGCTGTATGAACCATGTTATTATGATGCAATAGTAAGGGGATATTGTGATGCCTTTTGTCTATCTGTCTGTCCATCCATCCATATGTCCATTATCACATCTTGACTGCTGCATGAATATTGAGGAAATTTTGTAGATATCTTGACCGTGTAGCCATATGCAAGAAGGATTACTATTCTTAGCTGTCAGGGAAGGGGTTCATAACTTGGCTGTCAGGGAAGGGGTTCATATGTCACTTGTCAAAACTTTTAATGACAATGATATTGGTGACCCATTGACTAACACATTGCCAATGATAACTATCCAGTGTTTTAAGTTTGATGACAAATACTGTGGTTATACTGTTGTTACTTAAATTTTATTGGTGACCCATTGACTAACACATTGCCAATAAAACTAAATTTTAAAGAGCATAATTACTGATATTGGTAAGCAAATCTGAAAACACAGGACACATCACTATTCTAGCATAATGTTGAAAAGGTTGTCAATAATAATTTAGAAATTTAACTATTGCAAGCATTACATTACAGGGAGGGTCAAGACCTTTTGTCAGAGTTGTGGACTTTATATTGTAGATTATACTGCTGGGAATTGGGATATTAAATTAGAGAGCACATTACATTTGTAGATTGTTAGAATTTCAAATCATTCTTACATATAATGGGTTTTGTGTTACAACCCCTGCGTCACTGTCTGAGGGTGGGGAGGTGGGTTGCGGTTGGGTTGTCAGGGAGAGGGGAGTATTATGTAATAAAAAGTGGGGAAATTAGCGGTGGTGAGCCCCATCACAGTTGCTTGAATCTATGCTGGTTGAAGACCAGAAGAGCTTACGCAATGGTTGTGACCATTGTCCTACCTTTGTCTTTTGTCAGGTGTCCGTCAGCAGTTCTATTTTTTCTACCTAATTCAGTATTTTTGGAGTTTCACAAGAATATCTCAGATGTCTTTAGTACTCAGCAGTCAAAAAATAAAAACATGAAAGAAATTGACTTGTGAATTCCAACCGATTGTTTTGGTCAAAAAAGGCATCAGTCCATTAAAAGGACTCCAATTATGCTCGTTACTTGGTTTGATGAATAGATGAATGCATCATGAGCAGTGTATTCCATATTCATAAAAGCATGATATCTGTAACCTAAGAATTCAGAACTGTTTCAGACATTCTTTCAGCATGAATATCCTTGATCATAATAATGAAACTTTGTACCACAGTGAGATCAATCATTGGCAATTGTCTACCTTTCTTTCTCAGTTGCCTAGTTAATATTTTTTTGTGTTCTTTGAACATTTTTCCCCTTACAAAGCTAAAACAAAAATTCATCAAGATAAGTAATAGAAAAACTCAGTTCTCATAAGATATACAAATCTGCCTCTTTTTATTTTGATATACTTTTGTGTCATCCAGAATATGCTATGGAGAAGATGTACAGTGTTGCTCAGGTCTGTCCATCTGTCTCTACATCAGAAATTTTATTTCCAGTGGCCAACAATACCAGAATTATATTGATTGAAATAAAGTTTGATTTTTTTCCCTCTGTACCATTGAAATTAGGGTTGTAGCCCCTTTTCGACTTATTTTGCTGTTGCATCAAAAATGTTTGTTCCAGTGGCCAACAATGCAAGAATTATATTGATTGAAATCAAGTGAGATTTTTTTCTTCAGTACCATCAAAATTAGGGTTGTAGCCCCTTTTTGACTTAGTTTGCTGTTGCATGACAAATTTTGTTTTCAGTGGCCAACAATACAAGAATTATTTTGATTGAAATGAAGTACGATTTTTTCCTCTGTACCATTGAAATTAGGGTTGAAGCCCCTTTTTGACTTAATTTGCTGTTGGATGACAAATTTTGTTTCCATTCATACTTTTGAAAAACATTGTGGATCGAACTGAAAACTGGCATAGCACTTAATAATAAAAAAATAAACATGAGTAATATTTAATTGGCCCTATGTTTCATAAAAATTAGACCGAGTTATAGAATCTGTTTGAATTATTAGTTTGCCATTGCATTCTAAACCAAAGTTTCTTAAATAAGACCATATGGTGCATCCATGTCCTCTTAAGCTAGGATAAAACTATTTCCACTTTTTCAAGATAGTTTATGTTAACAGATAGTGCACTGGATGAAAAGTAGACAGGTGACAGTAAACTCCACCAAAATAAAAAATAAAAAATATAGTCTTCACCTCCTAAATGAGGCCACCCTATCTTACAGATAGAAAGTGGCCTGTCATGAAGTGGACAAAATGGATCAAATGTAATGATTTGGTGCAGGATGAAGTGCCATCAAATAACAGGTGACCTCCCTTGAATTCATGAAGTGGCATCTGTTCAGGGGTTGCCTCCCTTGCAAGGAGATGATGGAGTAAATTCACTTTTCTTCATGGCATACCATTTGTTGTGGCTCTCATTGTTGCTTCAAACCATGAAATTCAAGATCAAATGAATGATTTTCCACCTCTAATGGAAATATATTTTGTTCTATACAAAACAGTATCCATGACAGTCAATGATTTCAAAGTATTTTCTATTTTTTTCAGAGTAAGGGAGATAAGAAGGTGGGCTTTTCCAATCTTGACCAGCACTCACCACTAGATATTGCCACTAAAGCAGTGAAACTTCTCCCTGCTCTATGCAACCACTTAGAAGGAGTTATTGGCTTCTTCCAGGTATAGTATACTAGATGATCTAGTTACTTGAAAGCACAGAGGAGGGTCAGGGTTTTTTTTTTTTTTTTTAATGCTTTTGACTGATTTTAGCTTAGGGTGTAAGATTTTATTCTAAACAGTGATGCAGAATTCTACCTTGTATTTACTACTATTGCTGTCACATGTCTTTATTCCTATGATACTGCTATTCACCATAATCTTAGTTGATCAAAGTTTGCTGTGTGACACATCTAGCCTAAACATTTGTTTGCTTCAATTAGATTAATTATTTATATTATCAACATAAATGCAATTATAGATCAATCTATATGTATTTGTGCAATGGAAAAATTCACTTTACAAGTTAAACATGTCATAAAAGATTTTTATCATGTTATTCCTTTCTCATGTTAACAATTTCAGAAAATAATTATATGGTATTTTACCATGAATTTAACAACTGGTAAATTTGAATAGTACTACTGAATTTTATTGGTACTTAAATTTGAGAATTGGGGAAGGGGTCGTATTGTTCACTGGGTCTTTAAATTCATGGTTTGTAACAACCACAAGATCCACAAAATTGGTATCCCACGAAAAATAGTGAATTCACAGAACAGTAGAACTTGTCTTGGAAGACGAACCTTTCATGGTCTGTCAAGACAGGTGGTCTCTAATGACAGGTCATAATACTATATAATTAATAAATCTGTGCATTGAGAACCTGGTCTTTTAAGAAAAGTTTTACTGTTATTAGCTGAGTCTTGAATGTTAAGAACAATCTGCTGTTTTATACTTGCTTATAAATCAAGTCCAACTGCAAACTGCACAGACCCAGATTTGCTGTCAAATAATGCACTGGTAGATCTGGATCTATGCAGTTTGTTAATAGTAATCAGTAGAACAAACAACATTTACCCAAATCTGCCAGCATATTATGTGAGGGCAGATCAGGGTCTATGCTGTTTGCAGTTGGACTCAGTTTATAAGTGAGTATATACGGTACATTGCATACTTCTCATAAATTCCTTCATACTCTTTTCCCATCATACACGTATGTGAATACTATGAATTCAATATTTTTCATGGGATCCAGTTTTCGTGGATTTCGGGGTTGCTAAAAACTGTGAATTTAAATATCCAACAAACAATCATCCATGTGTGAATTTAAATACCCAACAAACAATCATCCATGTGTGAATTTAAATACCCAACAAACAATCATCCATGTGTGAATTTAAATACGCAACAAACAATCATCCAGGTGTGAATTTAAATACCCAACAAACAATCATCCATGTGTGAATTTAAATACCCAACAAACAATCATCCATGTGTGAATTTAAATACCCAACAAACAATCATCCATGTGTGAATTTAAATACCCAACAAACAATCATCCATGTGTGAATTTAAATACCCAACAAACAAACATCCAGGTGTGATTTTAAATACCCAACAAACAATCATCCATGTGTGAATTTAAAAACCCAACAAACAATCATCCATGTGTGAATTTAAATACCCAACAAACAATCATACATGTGTGAATTTAAATACCCAACAAACAATCATCCATGTGCGAATTTAAATACCCAACAAACAATCATCCAGGTGTGAATTTAAATACCCAACAAACAATCATCCATGTGTGAATTTAAATACCCAACAAACAATCATCCATGTGTGAATTTAAATACCCAACAAACAATCATCCATGTGTGAATTTAAATACCCAACAAACAATCATCCATGTGTGAATTTAAATACCCAACAAACAATCATCCAGGTGTGATTTTAAATGCCCAACAAACAATCATCCATGTGTGAATTTAAATACCCAACAAACAATCATCCAGGTGTGAATTTAAATACGCAAGAAACAATCATCCATGTGTGAATTTAAATACCCAACACACAATCATCCATGTGTGAATTTAAATACCCAACACACAATCATCCATGTGTGAATTTAAATACCCAACACACAATCATCCATGTGTGAATTTAAATACCCAACAAACAATCATCCATGTGTGAATTTAAATACCCAACAAACAATCATCCATGTGTGAATTTAAATACCCAACAAACAATCATCCATGTGTGAATTTAAATACCCAACAAACAATCATCCATGTGTGAATTTATATACCCAACAAATAATCATCCATGTGTGGAAACATTAGGAAGACCCTTTTTTCAGTACATGAATTAAAGTACTAATGAAAATATCAATTTTTTGTCAGTTGCATATCCACGAAAAGTAGTGCCATCAAAAATAAATAAATTCATTCTAGTTTGCAGAATGTTACAGTTGTTATATCTATTATTGGTTGCAGAAAGGGTCCAATGAAATGACCAAAAGGCATTCATAAAGTCTGTATTAGTTTGTAAATGTTTACCTGGATATTTCCCAGAAAATTAGCTGTTATGGAGGATACTTTATTCTGCTGTTTTCTTCTGTGAATCATTATATACTTTATACACTCACTTTTTTCCTACCAACTTCAGACAATGATGGCACAGAATGATGGCCTTATAGATGGCCCTGGCAGCCACAGTGAGGAATCCATCATGATGGGGTCCTGTTGTCAATGTCTGATACAGGCCATCCTTGCCATTTTCTCTTGGTCAGTAATGCTATATACCACTTACAGTCTAGTATCTTGTATCTGACCTCTGTTTATAAGACTATTCCTCTGTTTATAAGACTATTCCTCTGTTTATAAGACTATTCCTTTAATATGACCAATGGAAACATTTTTTTAAAAATCTGTAGCAATTCACCTCTTCTATTAATAAATCTGGTTTATTAGATGTTTTTCATTGCAATAATTAATGTTGGATCTGTTTTTCTTCTCAAACAATGCCCCAATAAAGAGATTATTGTACCTCCATTTGGTGGAATGATTCTAGGACTTGAATGATTTTGTTCAGGCAAATGCTCGAGAATTTGAAGAGAACTCTACAAAGAATTGTCAAGCAAAGTTACATTAATTACCATTTTCTAGCAAAAAATAGTTTTGTACTAGCTAACTAATATACAAAAGAAGACATTTTCATTATCAATTATATTGATATGATCTCACATGTCATATAATGAATTCCTTATCACATTAGCACTGCTATAATTATACAGGTGTTCACTTTATTTTTTATTTTATTTTTATTTTTTTAAATGCCCGTAACATAGTGACTTCTGTTGGGAGCTTGGGCAGATGGGATATTAATGGGAATTAATAATGCTTTTAAACAAACCATTATATAATTTTTAATTTCTAAATAGGAATGGTTTCCAGATGCCAGAGAACCGGGATCTTCTGAAAGAGGGTCTAAATGTACTTGTGCACAGAATTAAATCCAGTGGACCAACCCAGATAAGCTTCTCTGACCTTTTAATGTAAACCTCACTTTTAATGTAAACCTCACTGAATATATCTTAGAAAACTTTGTATAACAGTTTTAACTTTTTTTAGCCTAGTTGCAATCAGGCTATTGATTTGATGAAGGACAGGCAGGCGCATACCTGCCGTAACACGACATGTCACACGAAAAACATGATTTTTTTACTCCCAAACCACCCGACACAGTCGTGTTTAGAAAAATATGATTTTCAATAATCTTAAGAAAATAGAAGAAGAAAAAAGCGAGACATTTTCTGACCACAAATATACATGTCCAAAGCATGTAGCCTGTATAAACAGTAAACAATCCTGCTCAAAACCCATGTAAAACTATCCTTGGGGCATTTTATACATCTGATTATCAGGTAGTCAATTAAAAGTTAGGATGTCAGATATAAACAACCATCTTTTCACAGACTACGTAACTGGCTGAGAATAGCTATAATGATGCCGTGTCAAATCCTTTGAACACTGCTGTGGGAGAGTCCATTAGGCTAATTTGCATAGGTAAAGTACACTAAGTGGAACAACCTAATTTGTTTGAGTTAGGTACAATCATAGAGATGCATGTTGAAGAACAAAAGATATTATACATCATTGCCTTGAATGAGAATGTTTCAGCTATCATTATTAAAGATTATTGTCAAGTTTGTGATCAGCGGCAACATTCTTTGAAGTCGGATTTCACTCCATATATAAAACAAAAACCACGATTATTTCTGTACTTGGAATAGTGTACAAGTGTGGTTAATTTTTTAGGCAAAATATTGAAATCTAGGTGTGATTTAAGAAAAGATACGCCATCTGCAGAATGAGCAAAGCCCAGTTGAACTAAATTTCTGAACTCCTGGATGGGGTTTGACTTTGTGAAGCGCACCAGCAAGAGGGAGCATTTTATTTTTTGTACACATTGCAAACACCATATCGACATTAGTCATTCTGGAGTATATGACATCTGTTGCTGTTTTCTTTTTTATCAAATTTGAATTTTATGTAGGCTTATATGAAAAGATAACTTAATCTCAACTGGACAATGTTGCTATTTTAGGTCATGCGCATTGACAACCTTGAGACCTCAAACCACACTTTTTCAGTCCCCAAAACCCTCCAACACTGTCTGGGAATATGGCAGGTATGCAGGCAGGTATCAACATCTATTTCCGAAGACTCCGGATTTCACATTTATTACTAGATTATGACCATACACTGCTCCCTCGATAACTCGCGCCCGGATAACTCGTGAACCCGCTTATAACGCAGACCAGACGTGGATCCCATTTTTTTAAAAACTAGAATTTAAAAAAAAAAAAAAAAAAAAAAAAAAAAAAAAAAAATTGACCCTATTTGTTGAAGGTGAAAAAAATCTAGATCAAAAATTAGTAAATGAAACCTTAATATATCGCTCGTTTTATCGTCAAAACCAGTGGTTAGTACCCAGAAATTTGAATCATCATGATGAAATTTTCGACTTTTAATAAGAAGTCAAATATTTTGTTCAATTTTCTTTCCAAACAACATTCTCAGTACACTATAAATAACAATATTCGACGAAATTTCAATCAATGAAAACGTCACCAAAGCCTACTGGTGGCACCACTTTAAAAATAAATACCAATTAAATAAGTTTTGTCAAGTGAAATATGTGTTTTAGTTCTATCTTTTAATTCGGTTTCAGTGTAATCATCATAAATGCAATAAGCCCTCTTGTATTCAAACGTGAAAATTAAAATTCAACTGACCCAGCTATCGCCGCGAGCCTTTCCGTGAGAATCTAATTATGTGCCGACCTTTTTTTGTTTTTATCTCCGACTTTCGGAAGTATATGTTGTGTTGTTACACTCAATTAATAACAGACCTGCTTTGTATTATCACGTTAATTACGTCTTTTGTATCAAATCAAACAAAGGGGATGGAATAACAGAAAAGTTAAAAGGCGTGCAAATCCTGCCTGCGTAAGAGCTAGCGGTCACAGCCGTGTGTCAGGTCAACTCATTTCAGTTGATCAATTGAACACTGTTATAAATATTATTATGTAAGTAATATAATTAAACTACCTTAAATTAGCCTACTCATTCACAAATGTAATCAAAGATAGTAAGGCAACCAAGCCAAATGAGTACTTCGAGAATAAAAGCTTTGTTTTACAGATGCGGTTCATTACGGAGAAGTGAGTTCCAGAGTTTGTATTGAACTTTCTAACATGCACCTCAGGGATTTCCTCAAGGATGAGACGAAGTTTCACTGTTACTTGATATGAAATCACGGCATCCATATTTTACTAATGGAACTATAAATAAATCGAGGTTCGATGTTGATGGTTGTTTCACAAAATAAATGTCATTAGTTTTTGAAAAAAGGAATCTTGTTTAGTTGTGAATCAACAACAACAAAAAGCAGTGACGTAATACACAATGTATTGCGTACACGTGTTGTTCAAACCGCTTGGACTAATGTTGTTAACGATCTTTCAGAGGTTCATTATCTTGAAAATAAAGGTAATTTATACAGAAAAGCAAACAACTACATTAGAAAAAGCTCTTTATTGACAATTATTCCCAATGTAATTATAAAACGAGTATTCCGCCATTAAACAGCCCCGTTACCCACCCCCACTGCGGTTTTCTCGATGTCCAGTGGGGATGGCATCCCTTTCTTAATTTTTTTGAGGTCCCTCGGTAACTTGCGCCCTCGCTTATAGTGCGGTCTATGTTTTCGGACCCCGTTGTGCGCGAGTTATCGAGGGAGCAGTGTATTTGGTATTATGGTATATTGCAGGCATGTGCAACTTCCTCCAGGGCGTTGTCTGGATAAGCGATTTTTAAAGCCACACTATATGATGTACACGGGCCGGATCCAGTCTGTGGACCATAGGTTGCACATGCCTGGTATATTGCAACAAAATATTGGAAAAGTATTATAACCAGCAATTTTCCTCAATATTTGTTGGATTTATGGCCCTTTTTAGGCCCTTGCCATATATATGGAGGGGACATATAGTTTTACCCATGTCCAGCTGTTCCATTTCCACTCATTATGGTATATACTCATGTATAAGCCAATACCAACTGCAAATTGCATAGACCCAGATCTGCCATTGCATAATGCGCCGGCAGATCTGGGTCTATGCAGTTTGTAAGGACTAATCAGTAGTACCTTTGAAGACTTTATGTATCAAAATTAAATTTTGTGTGAGGTTTGGGGACTTTATGTATCAAAATGAAATTTTGTGTAAGTTTTGAGGACTATGTATCAAAATGACATTTTTTGAGTTTTGAGGACTTTATGTATCAAAATGAAATTTTGTGTGAGGTTTGAGGACTTTATGTATCAGAATGAAATTTTGTGTGAGCTTTGAGGACTTTATGTATCAAAATGAAATTTTGTGTGAGGTTTGAGGACTTTATGTATCAAAATGAAATTTGGTGTGAGTTTTGAGGACTTTATGTATCAACAATAAAATGTATATATCAAACATTGGGAGTTTGTAAAAAGAAACTTGTATCTAGGCTTGAAAAATACTTTCACTGAAAATCCATACACGAGATCAAAGGTATAATTACCATGATGCAGAATGGGAGCAAAACCATTCCATTTCATGGGTAAAGAGTGATCTCCATAAAAACATTTGAGTCATTCACTAAAAGACAAGAGGAAAAAGTAAATGCAATAAACCCAATATTAATTGTGTATGATGGTTGATTGAGCAGGCTTTTGTGGTCTCTTGTTTCCCTTAAATACGTGATGTATTTATAAATTTGGGTTAGAAACTTTTATGAACTTCACATTGTTTGTTGCTTGGTTGAGTATGCCAAATGACTGAGCAAACATTTGTTGGCTATTGTTTACCCTGGACTGAGCAACAGTTCTTCACATGAAGTATTGAAGACAAACACAAAGAAGACTTAATGGCTTTATTGTTGATGGTTCAATAATAATTAGATTAACAATTACCAGTTTGTTACGGAGGTAACGTCTTTTCAGAAATAAGCAAGAAGATATTTTTTCTTCAAGAATACAACACATCTTGCAAAATTATTAAATCAAACTCATATTTATATTGGCATTGAAGCTTTGTAGTACTTCAAGAAATAGGTGAAATTATGACAAAATTTTGGGAGCCATTCCACATCCGAATTCATGCTATAATGAAGCATGTTTTAGCAGGGTTTCACTGTACCTATGAGAACATTGGAAAAAAGTACAAAAAGTCAGAGGTGTCTATAATTTCAACTGCATTTTACAAAAATTCACCCATCACCTTCATTTTCATTTACCAAGAATTTTGAAAAATAATAAAGCAGTTGATGAAGAAATTCAAAAGATAGAATAAGTTGAACAATGTCTTTTTGATGTCCAAAAAAAGTTCACTTTGGATCATCTGTGTCATTATCTGCAATTATCATGAAAAATCCAGTCTGGACTTTGTGAGTGTGAGAGAGAGCAGGACAAAAGCACAGGGTTAGCATCTCTTTGTATCAAGGCACTAAATCCTTTGTTTCACTCTTGCTTTTTCTTGGATTCCTTGTCAGCAAGGATAAATCCTATCTCATTCAGTTCCAGCTCTTCGTTGATCTCAACTTGGCATCCAATACCCCTTTGGTTTTAAGTTTGTCTCCCTCTAAAACCTCCCTTGGGATCACCCCCTTCCCACTTCATTTGTAAAGTTGTATCTTGACTTGGGAATTGCTTCACTTCCTGGTTCTTCTGAGTGCAGCCACAAACCCTTCCACCATGCACCACTAGTTCATAAGACACCTGCAGATCACCATATCCTCAGTTTGCCTACCAGACCCAGTGGTCTCAGTTTGCCTACCAGACCCAGTGGTCTCAGTTTGCCTACCAGACCCAGTGGTCTCAGTTTGCCTACCAGACCCAGTGGTCTCAGTTTGCCTACCAGACCCAGTGGTCTCAGTTTGCCTACCAGACCCAGTGGTCTCAGTTTGCCTACCGGACCCAGTGGTCTCAGTTTGCCTACCAGACCCAGTGGTCTCAGTTTGCCTACCAGACCCAGTGGTCTCGGTTTCGGACTATACCATCTCAGCAGATGGAAATACCTCCCCTGGTTCATGTTCTTCCTGAAGCATAAAGTGTTGAACATCATAATCTGCATGAACCCAAGCATGAATGGCATCAACTCACTGGAGATGAAGGCCAAAGCAAATCACCTTTCGAACACAGCTGGAGATTTTCTCTGGAAAATGTACTCATTCTTCGCATCACCTCAGTTGTTTGTATATTCAAAAGGGAAGAGAGAACCTTGTCCCTAGCCCTCTGCCTTCCTGTTTAGGATTTTCTTGTGTGGTGTCTTTGTTGACAGATCCACATCCAAGTCTGCAACATCTCAGGTATGCTCTAGTTCCTAGCAGACCTAAGTCAGATCTATACCTGCTGTGGTTAACTTACAACAAGGTGGAATGCCAAGCTCCTGACCCTTGTTTCGCCAGCCACATATCTGAAAGCCTTAGTAGCTGATACTCTTTCTCCCAAATAGGAGCAGTCTTGCTAAGCACATCTTTTCCCGTACTACTCAGATTCCCAAAGTCTCGCAGAAGTGAGGGAATCTGAGTGCCGACCAATTATGATTACTCACCCCAAGCAGGAAACATCATGGATCAGCTGCCTTCTCAATCTGTCTGGGATCTGACAGAGAATTGGTGCACCTATAAAGGGAGGAAGAATCACCCTTCTTTCCCTATACTTCTTGATCTCAGGAGAGTATGGGATCCTTGTCTCCTGTATCCCAGGAGTATATGGGATCTTCCTCTTACCTAGGGAAGAGTACTTTCCCAGTGGGACAGTTTCATTCTGAGTCCTATGGGACTTGGAATGTAACACCTCATTCTCAAGAGGTTATGGGACCAAATAATGCTCCTGAAGACTTGCAAAAATCTATCAGGTTAGGCACTCCTTGATCCCAGGAGGGTATGGGATCTGTCTCATGAAGTTGAGGGACGTAATGCCCCTGAAGAGTCATAGTACTCTATCGCGGCGGGGAGGGTAGGGCTGAAGCCCAGTTAAGGCGACAGAGACCAGGTCACGCATCCCTGAGAATGGAAAGCAGCAATATCGCTCTGCATTGTCTGATGGAGGCTCATTCAGCAGATCATTGTTGCCTGACTGGACACTGGTGACCAGTCAATGAATTCCCATCAGCAGTACAGGGAGAAGGATCGGATTGATACCCCCTTCTCCATTCTACTGATCATTCCCATTGGGGATAGGTAGTAGACATATGCTTGTCAGACTAGGGGAAGATGATTGGATTGGAATCCTATGTTCCATTTCAATCACTATGGGATATGGGACATCCGTTGCAGAGAAGCGAATCTTCATTTCCATAAATGGCACCATGGATGCCCATGCCTTAGTCTCAGAGCTGTTCAGATGTGGCAGTTCACGGAACTAGATCTTTTGCTTCTGATGAGCCAAACAAGAAGGAGGGGTCTGGTCATCTACCAGGTTATCTAGGAGGGACAAGAAGCATTCCCATCCCCTGGAAAAGTCTTTGAGTTAGGGCAGTCCTGCCACTCTCTCTGAGCAGTTTTGGGACATCGATATACCTATAGAAGGGACAAGATGCATTTCCCATCCTCCTCAAAAGCCTCTTAGTAGGGGTAGTCCCACCACTCCCAACAAGGAGCTGTGTGATGAGGATACTCCTACCCCCCAGTGTCCCTCTCACCAGAGAGACACTGGGTCAGGAAGTCCCGTCTCCCATCACGATTGGGAGCAGAATGATGACGTCCTTTTGGTTTTGGTGGACTCAAACAAGTTTGCTGAGGAACAGGACAGGTTTTTTTAGGCTATCAGCCTCCCTCTGAACTTAAAAATTCAGCAAGGCAATAGTGACAGCTATTGTATTACTGCTATTAAAATGAAATTACAGGGGAGGGAGGGGTAAAACGAATTTTAATATTGTAATACTTACCTGTCACTATTGCAAGATTCTCTCCTCCCACCCTGCTTTGATGGCCCAAGCTTAGTCTGGGTCTGAGTCAAAGAGGAAGAATATCCTGCATGTTAATCAGACTGGTTCTGATTTCTCTCAGGTCTAGAATTTCTAGAACATTCTGTATAATGGGAGATTGGAATTATGAACTCGGACAAGGGGACTTGGTGTCCTGGAAAGGTAAGCAAGGCAATAGTGACAGGTAAGTATTGCAGTATTAAAATTAGTCCCCCCCCCCCCACTACATTTTTCAACTATAAAACAGTATGTGCAGTAGTCGGGCTTTAAAATGGTATTTTTGTTCTACCACCTGTAGAATCACATGTATGGTACATGTACCACAAATGGCTAACTTCTTCCTATGCTCTTTGAGGAGAAGTTAACTCCCATCTCAATTGAGGGCTACTGTTATGATCTCAGATATGAACTCATTAATGAACGTTTATTAACAATTGTCGGCATATATATCGTCGTCACAACGCTAAATAAAGGGACACAACTAAGGGTGCGTATGTACCAATTTTACTTTCAAACAACATTAGATCATGCTTTTTTAAAATTTAAATATCAAAGCAAAGTTAATATAGTATAATGTATACAAATATGTACAAATAAAACAAAAATAAACAGACTTTGTCTGACTTTGCATGACTTTGTCTGCCTTTGTCTGACTTTGTCTGCCTTGGTCTGACTTTGCGGTGTTTAGTAGGACCGGAGATCTCTTACCACCCAAAGAACTAAGGGATATTTCTGCTCAACCTCTGTCATCCTTGATATGATGGGATCTGTCAATAGCTGGAAAAAAATATCTTTTTCTGATTTATAGCAAAATAACACCATATTGTATCCATTATATTATTTGAAGAACAAAAAATAATTATCTTGAGATAACAGAAAATAAAATATCTCAGCTCAAAAGAAAATTGCAGGTCCACCCCCACCCCCCAAAAATTAAATGGTCATACCTTATAGTAGATGAATATGCTGTGTGTATGTTAATCGTTGTATAAGTTGTTATCTAAAAACTGTAACTAAAGTGGGATGGTCATACCTTATAGTAGATGAATATGCTGTGTGTATGTTAATCGTTCTATAAGTTGTCATCTAAAAACTGTAACTAAGATGGGATGATTAAGCTTACACTATAGCTGACACCCTGTAAAAGTCATTGTGTTGACATTAGAAAGCGTTGATAAAAGTAGGAAGTGTTGACACTGAAGCCTACAGTTTACTAGCTACACTATTGATATAATAGGCAGGGAAACGTTGAGTGGGATGCCAACACCTGTGCAAGATATTTATCAGAGAGGGTCGGTAAACATAACACATACTTACTCAACAAACAAGAAAATATTTGGTGGACTTGAGAAATTACATAAAATTTAAACAGAAAACAAATGCTCTCCTGAAAATCTTAGGATGATTTGCAGTCTTACAAAGGAATGCATGTACTTAACACATTAACATACGCTAGTAAATAACTAAAAAATGGCATTTGTTTATTTGTTGTTTTTTTCTTTCTTAATTTGAAATTTTTCAAAAAATTTGGATTTGGCCTGAATATCTTTGATGACATCACATTTGACCATCATGTTGGCATAGATGACACATGTCAAACATGTGATTAAAGGATCATAAATATAATTATATTTGTAATATTCAAAATTAGTTTGTGACAAATACAACTTTTTTTGTAAAAAAAATAATAATTTTTAAAAATTATTTTGTCATGTAAAATGAAAATATGCTATTAATATCATTAAATTCATAACAAGATTACTTGGGAATTGCCGTACATTCCTTACTGTTGGAAACTACCGAAGAACCAGTACAGTGAAAAAGTACCATGGTATACCGGTGTGTACTAATGTATTATGATTTGAAGAAGCAACCAATTTTAGAGTAAAATATATTTCTTTCATAATACTTATCATAATATGGGTACAATCTCTCATGCACTTTCCACAGTTACATCCCTGGAAAAGCGTTAACTGATGACTGACAGGAATTGGCGGTAATCCCTCTATCCAAGGGTAGACCATTCTAGTATGACTTCCACCTTGTTGCACTTTTGTTGCTAAAACAAGCAAAATGATGTGAATCTCTTTTGGGGCTCGGAAGGAATGCATTGGCAAGGTAGTGGCTGTACTTCTAATGTATTATGATCAGCTAAGTATTATCAGAGAAACATATTGAGATCGAAAAACTTGAATAAGTTGCCCATAAGTTCATTTGAAGACGAAAGAGTAAAATGGTTTTCTTCATCTTTCTCAATCAACTTGAGACAGATATGACTAACAGTGGTGGTATGAAGGATTTATACAGCCTACATCCATCAAAAAGGTTTGAACCTGTTTAACTATTATTTCAGACAAATTGGGTGGGTTCATTTCCAGTTTTTCTGGGTCAGTGGGAACATGTAATTCTGAAACTTGGGGGTTTGGTTTGACAGGCTAGAAATCACATTACATTCAGCATCAAAAGTTGACAGTCCTAGTTTGACTGAGACAGACTTGTCAGTCGCCTGATCTGAGAAATTAGTATAACTAATGTCTATCCTTCAGTGCACTATCTCTTTAAGGAAAACTAAAGTTTTCTTTATTTTTCCAGATTGATCTTCATTTCACTTCTCATGCACTAAAGTTTCTAGAAGACCAACTGGTTTTAATTTCTCTTAATGAATTGCTAAAGAGGGAATGCAGTCAAGTTCAAACCAGTCTAACTACATGAAAATGTCAAGTTAATCTGGTGTCTGCATAAAAATCTGACTTTCACAGTGTGAAGCACACGAAATTGCGTGTCCACTTAGGCTAGAAACTGGCCATAATGGATGCATTTTAGTTACTTTGATGGGCAAAATAATCTGTCTCAGTGGAGTGAAATCCCATTTAATTTCTGACCTAAATCCCAGCCCTGACTAAGTGACTGCATGTATATAGAGACTTGTATAGTATACTTTGTAAATATAGACAGCTGCCAGATTGATGAAAATTTTAGTCGTTGAAGAAACTAAATTGTCTCAGACCTTATCTATGGTGACATTGATGGTTCTGCATACACATACATTCTATCTATGGCTATTGGTGACATTGATGGTTCTGCATACACATACATTCTTACATAATCATGTTGATTCTACCTGCTATAAATTTTGTGACATTATATGGTATCAAAAATCAGAATTTCACATGCCAATTGAACAGTTTTTTTTATGTTAAAATTTGTTTTAGGTAATCCTAAAAATAACTATTTATTTATTATAGGGTTAGGGTTGCCAGAATTTTTGTATTGTGAGATATTTTAATACAGGACAGTGTATTGTGATATATTTTAATACAGGACAGTGTATTGTGTTAATACAGGACAATGTATTGTGTTACATATTGCAAGATATTGGGGAAAGTCAGTAGAAAGTACAAAATAATATTAACGAGTGAACAAGAAGTCAAAGTTTCATATAACTTTGATTTCTTTTAAATCTCTTTAAGTAAACAATGATTGGAAAACTTCTTAACATGTGGGTGAGTCCGAACTTAAAGAGATTGACTACTGTTTAATTTGCATCTTCTCAACTCTGGCCACATTGACGGCTAGGATATGATGATGCTGGCAAACACGGGCAGTCAGGTATGTCGCCCCCCACACAATTCACGAATTTCACCTCTGCATTACATGCCCAAACAGATGGTAAGGTTGGTGGTTAATTTTCCATCTTTCTTGGAGAATTTCAGTCTAAATATGCTGCCAAATGTGTGATTTTGCCTTTTTATTCTGTGCCAGCTCATACAATACTTCAGGCTTCATATCTGCCATTTTGGATCATTGCTATGCAAAAGATAGGACAAAAGGTGCAGTTCAAACATTTTCTCTCTGCGAACAAATCTTTAAAAAAATTGTTGTTTTTTTTAGAACAACAGACATTGAAAGAGTGAAAAAATTCAAATGAAGCAAATGAAGGCTGAAGTAAAAATGTTCATACTGTTTATGGAAATACCACAAAACCGCTTAATTTGCTATGTACCGTGATACAAATACTGGCAGGATCCATACCACACTATACCAATATACTGGTAATGATTTCACATGATTCATTAATTTAAAATATTTGCCTTTACTTTCAAAAATGTGAACCCCTAGGTTTCACCCTCAGGTTTAAAGCACTGTTTTTCTTTTTTTTAGTGTCTGTGTCAATTTTCGTGGTTTTGTCAACAGTAGCATTTTTTCATTTATACTTAAATTTGTGAATTGGGGAAGTGATCCTTTGGTTTCCATAGATCGATAATTGTTCATTGGGTCTTAAATTCTGTAGTTTTTAGCAACCCCTATTGTTCACTTTATTAAGTTGTGAATTTACTATGTGTTTCATTACAGTGGAGCTATCAAGTATGTTGAGAACTTGATTGGTATTGTTCCTGATATAACTACAGCTGTTCTGGTGATAAAACTGATGATTTGCCTTACAGAGAAGGGGGAATCACAGGACTTTGGCAGCAAGTTGGGTAAGCGATCACATATCCCTGTGTTTTAATGCAGCAGGTCATGTGTATAAAGGAGAAATTGGGGATAACAGTGTTGTATTTGAAATTTTGAGGACTATCCACTCTGGAATCAAATATTTGGGTGAAGTGACTTCTCCTTCTGGCCAGAATAGGGCAAAGTTGTGGAAAAATGGAGAAGTGAGTGCAGAGTGGTACAAATTTTGAATGTTTAAAACTGTTGCTTAAAGCAGACATTTTACTAAACCTTTGAACCAAATAGTACAAAAGCAAAAGAAATACCATTAAACATTATGAAAATATTAAACTTTTCCTTAGTTTGATGCAGTAAACGTGTCATATGACTTGATGTTTACCAAAGATGGTAACCTCAAAAATAGGTTACTATTGAAGACAGGTGACAGATATAAAGGTAAAAGTCCTCACTTCTTTTTTTTTCCAGGATGAAATATGAAATAAACTTGTTTATCTTCACTAGCAATTAGCATATAAACATTGAAAGAGTAATAATTTTATCAAGCTTTATGTGTGTATTTATGGTGGGAATCTCATAGATTAAAATGTAATTGCAGACATAAATAATCATTAAAATGACACAGAAGTTGATGTAGAGCATGAATATACTATGTTGAAATGGTTTTAAATTGCTTTTTGAACAGAAAAATTATGAGTTGATATTGTACCCAGAAATGAAAACTATTTAATGGCAAAAAAAGGGTGGTGGGGAGGTGAAGACTTGAACTTGAGAAAAAGTGAAGACAGCTTTGTTTCCCCAGTGTATTTGGGCAGGCTGGCAGGCACAGGGGTGATTATTTTGCCTGAATCACTTGCTAGTGTTCACCCTGATTAATGGTTTTAATACCACGAACTGAGTTATGCCTGCTACCTCATTTAGTCTGTGGAACCAGAAAGATACGTATATAACCTTTTTGTGTTGCTTACCAGGAGGATTCTCTTTGATGTTTATTTCCAGGGTATCAAGTTCATATAAATATCTATAAATTTCAAGATTGCTATATTTTTCTATATTTTGCTAAAATTCTTATAAATTCCTATATTAAAAAGATGTATATGGTCCTAAATGTTTAAATTGGCAAAAACACTTGATGATGCCTTAGAAAAAGCAATTGAAATTCAATAAAGGAATTATTCAATTTATAGAAGTCACCATAAGTACTCGTGTATAAGTGAGATAAAAATGCAAACAACATAGACCCGGATCTGCCGTCACATCATGCGCTGGCAAATCAGGGTCTGTGTTGTTTGTTCTACTGATTAGTCCTTACAAACTGCATAGACTCAGATCTGCCAGCGCATTATGCAATGGCAGATCTGGGTCTATGCAGTTTGCAGTTGTGATCGGTTTATACTCAAGTACATATGGTACTCTGTTTCCATAAAGTATGTTTCTGCAGAAAATCAGCACCTAATACCAACATATTCAAGTATTTTTCATGGTTGAGGAAAGTAAGCTAAACCTGTACTTTAAAGCTCTCTAACAACATTTTAAGTTTTATCCATTATATACATGAATTTATAGTAAAAGGTAAACAAATGATGCTTGAGCAATTTGTAAGTATATCTGATAGAGAAAGACACCTGTTGTACATTTGAGTGAAATGTAGTCAAATATTTTTGTTATTGGCAATCACAAAATTTGTGCAAAACTTTCATGAAAGTAATGATTTCATTGGCCAAGTCCATCATACATAGTTTTGTAATTCTTATTCTTTGAAATTAGTTTTAGAACTCAACTTTGAATTGGCACTATATAGCTATATATATTGTGCCATTAACTCCATACATACTGTACTCTTTGAAGTGTTGTGTGAGAATAGTCCATACATACTGTACTCTTTAAAGTGTTGTGTGAGAATAGTCCATACATACTGTACTCTTTGAAGTGTTGTGTGAGAATAGTCCATACATACTGTACTCTTTGAAGTGTTGTGTGAGAATACTCCATACATACTGTACTCTTTGAAGTGTTGTGTGAGAATAGTCCATACATACTGTACTCTTTGAAGTGTTGTGTGAGAATAGTCCATACATACTGTACTCTTTGAAGTGTTGTGTGAGAATAGTCCATTCAATGTGCACAAATCCCATTACAAATAAAGCCACTGTAGTGAATGTGACTGATACTCTTTTTGAAGAGATTTCAGTGAGGCTGTAATCAAGCATATTCTATGAACTCTCTAGTTTAGAATGAAAATTGTATAGGTTATTATCTTTTCAATCTGAATTGGGTTGGTGTCACTTTCAGACAAGTTGCATATAGGGATACATACTATGTGAGATAACGACACAAAAAGCAACTTTAGTAACTTAAAAGATCTTTAATATAATAAAGAAAATGAGTTTTCCTAGTTCAACAGCCCAAGGTAATTTTTAAAAAATAGGTTTCATATTCATTTTCAAATGACAGAGATAAAATTGCATTCTGTAAACTAAGCTGTGAAACAGACCTTGTCCAATATCATTCCCAAAAATATCCAATGACAGATTTCAAATAAAGGAGTTGGGGCTTGCATCTTAATATAGTAAAATCTGTCTACAGTGGCCACCCATGGGAAAAGGCCAAAGTGGCCTTTGTAGACAGGTGACCTCTGAAGGCAGGTTCAGCTCTCAAACTTGGTTTATGACAAATACATGTACAATGCACAGAATAGCATTAGCATTATTAGTAGTAGTATGTTATCAAGATACATATATTTAGTTTAGCTATTTAGCAAAAAAGAAAAATAACAAAATAATAAAATAAAAAGTTCCACTTTAATCCATCATGTACATTAAATCATCGCTTATCAGTAGAAATAGCATCTAAATAAAATTACTAATTAACAGCTTACCTGTGATTGTCAAACACAGGAGTTACTTTTTTTTAGGCCAACTGGTATAATTAGGCATGAAAACAGGTGTTCACACTGCAAACAATTGATGGATTAAGCAGTTGCTTAAACTCACCAAGATCAAAAGAAAGTTGGCTTTTGTGCGAGACCTTTGATGATTAGGGAATGAAAAGACGCTTGCTGCAGCTATCGTTAGTAGCATATAAACTGTAAGGGATATCACAAGTGCAATATCTCACTTAAGCATAATAATCCCTTGGATCTGAGTTCGCCCGACTCCCATTTCTGCTACAACTACATGACGACTTTGTCCACTATCCAGCAAACAAATTTCTTTGATTCTCTCATATAAGGACAAAAACCGCCTTGCTTTCAAAGCTGACATGTTGACACCTTTGAGTTTGACTGACAGTGCGACTGGACTACAGTAAGTACAATCAGGATATGAAATGCTTGGAGCGGTCTCTGCTGATATGCTCCAGTGACCGCTTATGGCAGGATGAAACCAGTGTTAGGTTAGGAAACACCTGACTGCTGACCGCTGAAAGCATATGACCATTAAATACAGGGCATTTATGTAAGAAATTTGCCTGGGGGAAATTAGAATGACCATTGTGACCAGGTGACCTTTAGGACAGGTTTGACTGTATTGCTAATATTCAATCATGCATTAATAAAACTAAATAACAATGATAATTTCCTAATGAATTCAAAAGTTACATGTTAATTTTTTTTTTAAATCACACCAAAAGAAGATAACCATATGTATGAAAAATGTGCATCATATTGGCTAACCTTTATGTTGTTTAAACCTTTCTTTATGTTGTTTAAATCTCCCCTATATTTAAACAATTTCCCGTTTTCTTCTATCACCACCACCACCACCCCATCCCCCATTTTCAGTTCTAGACTAGACCCAGCTTTGTATCATTCTGTGGTGCAATATGTATCATTCAAAGTTTCTGAAATTGAAATTTTAAATATATAATAATTATGTGAGAAAAACAGATATTTAAGTACATAATGGATAAATGTATGCATTACTTATGTACTTTTGTAAGTTTTCATCAAGATTCCTTAAAAAGATTGGCAATTGAAGTTTTGATAGGAATTTAATTTGAAGAGTTTCAAAGTTTCATACAATTGAAATTGGATCATTGGAGTATTTTTTTTCCATCACCTTAAAAACAAATAATTTAACCAATATGCAAGTTGTTTTTCACTTTAAAGTTTTGACCATGATTTTTGCACTCATGATTTAAAACTTGTAAATTGATTTTTTTAAAAATATTTCCTAGCAGCAAATGTAAAATTTATCTGGTTTTAACAATCGTATAATTCTAAATGTATACATGGTTCACATATAAAAAAAATATGCATTTAGATGCGGGAGCATTATAGTAGTCACCTTTTGGATATATCCATCTGTCCGTCCATTGACACTTTTTGTAACCAACATAGCTCTCTATGAGATGTTACTTGTAACCAGCATAAGTCAAGAAGCATTTAACATATTCTGATGAAATTTAGTATAACCATTGTCACATAGACTTACATGTGCCTTGTGCAGATTTAATCTCATTTAGTATAACCATTGTCACATAGACTTACATGTATCTTGTGTAGATTTAATCTCATTTAGAATAACCATTGTCACATAGACTTACATGTGTCTTGTGTAGATTTAATCTCATTTAGAATAACCATTGTCACATAGACTTACATGTGCCTTGTGTAGATTTAATCTCATTTAGTATAACCATTGTCACATAGACTTACATGTGCCTTGTGCAGATTTAATCTCATTTAGTATAACCATTGTCACATAGACTTACATGTGCCTTGTGTAGATTTAATCTCATTTAGTATAACCATTGTCACATAGACTTACATGTGTCTTGTGTAGATTTAATCTCATTTAGAATAACCATTGTCACATAGACTTACATGTGCCTTGTGCAGATGTAATTCTCATTTAGAATAACCATTGTCACATAGACTTACATGTGCCTTGTGCAGATTTAATCTCATTTAGTATAACCATTGTCACATAGACTTACATGTGCCTTGTGTAGATTTAATCTCATTTAGTATAACCATTGTCACATAGACTTACATGTGCCTTGTGCAGATTTAATCTCATTTAGTATAACCATTGTCACATAGACTTACATGTGCCTTGTGTAGATTTAATCTCATTTAGTATAACCATTGTCACATAGACTTACATGTGCCTTGTGCAGATTTAATCTCATTTAGTATAACCATTGTCACATAGACTTACATGTGCCTTGTGCAGATTTAATCTCATTTAGTATAACCATTGTCACATAGACTTACATGTGCCTTGTGTAGATTTAATCTCATTTAGTATAACCATTGTCACATAGACTTACATGTGCCTTGTGCAGATTTAATCTCATTTAGTATAACCATTGTCACATGGACTTACATGTGCCTTGTGCAGATTTAATCTCATTTAGTATAACCATTGTCACATAGACTTACATGTGCCTTGTGCAGATTTAATCTCATTTAGTATAACCATTGTCACATGGACTTACATGTGCCTTGTGCAGATTTAATCTCATTTAGTATAACCATTGTCACATAGACTTACATGTGCCTTGTGTAGATTTAATCTCATTTAGTATAACCATTGTCACATAGACTTACATGTGCCTTGTGCAGATTTAATCTCATTTAGTATAACCATTGTCACATAGACTTACATGTGACTTGTGCAGATTTAATCTCATTTAGTATAACCATTGTCACATGGACTTACATGTGCCTTGTGCAGATTTAATCAGATTTAGAATAACCATTGTCACATAGACTTACATGTGCCTTGTGCAGATTTAATCTCATTTAGTATAACCATTGTCACATAGACTTACATGTGTCTTGTGTAGATTTAATCTCATTTAGTATAACCATTGTCACATAGACTTAAATGTGTCTTGTGTAGATTTAATCTCATTTAGAATAACCATTGTCACATAGACTTACATGTGCCTTGTGCAGATTTAATCTCATTTAGTATAACCATTGTCACATAGACTTACATGTGTCTTAGATTTAATCTCATTTAGTATAACCATTGTCACATAGACTTACATGTGCCTTGTGCAGATTTAATCTCATTTAGAATAACCATTGTCACATAGACTTACATGTGTCTTGTGTAGATTTAATCTCATTTAGAATAACCATTGTCACATAGACTTACATGTGCCATGTGCAGATTTAATCTCATTTAGAATAACCATTGTCACATAGACTTACATGTGCCATGTGCAGATTTAATCTCATTTAGAATAACCATTGTCACATAGACTTGCATGTGCCTTGTGCAGATTTAATCTCATTTAGAATAACCATTGTCACATAGACTTTCATGTGCCTTGTGTAGATTTAATCTCATTTAGAATAACCACTGTCACATAGACTTACATGTGTCTTGTGCAGATTTAATCTCATTTAGAAGAGTTATGGCATACTTGCCATAACACAACGTGTCACGCGAAAAACACGATTTTGGACTCCCAAACCCCCTGACACGATCGTGTTTCGAAAAACACGATTTTCAGCAATCTTAGGGGGAAAAAAAAAAAATGTCCACCCCAAAAAAGAAAAAAGAAAAAAAAAACCCCGTATATATACCTGTAATCTGTGGTATATATAAACAGTAAACAGTACTGCTCAAAGCTCATGAAAAACTATCCTCAGGGCAGGTTTATACACCTGTTTTAGAGGCAATTAAAAGGTAAGGTGGTCAGAGATAAACGGCCACCTTTCAGAGATTTACTTAATTGGCTCACGATAGCTAGGGTGATGTGTCGTGTCAAATCCTTTTGAACACTGCTGCGGGAGAGTCCTTTAGGTTAATTTGCATAGGTAAAGTACAATAAGTGGAACAACCCAGTTTAAAGTTAAGTACATACATTAAAGAGATGCGTGTTGAAGAACAAACTGATTGCATTGAATGAAAATGTCGAAGCCATCTTTATTAAAGTTTGTGATCAGCGGCACCGTTTCTTTAAGAATGTTGACGCCAACGTTTCTTTGAAGCCGGATTTTTACTCCATATATAAAATGGACAAGTGTACAAGTGTGATTCATTTTCGAAGGAAAACTGTCGAAACGTAGTAGTGATTCAGGAAATATGGAGCTATCTCCGAAGCGAGCAAAGCCCAGCAAAACAAATTTCCAGAACTCCTGGTTGACGGAGTTTGACTTTGTGAAGCGCAGCATCTAGGGGGAACATTTTATTCTATGCACATATTGCAACCACCATATTGACATTAGTCATTCTGGAGTGTATGCCATTCGTCGACATATCAACACCATCCAGCATCGTGACACGGCAAAAACGCAGAGCTCGATACCCAAAATAAATAATTTGTTTAAACAGTCGTCAACAGACAATGTAACTAGAGCTGAAGTACTTTTCTGCAATTTCGTTGCTGAGCACAATCTGCCGTTTTCAGTAGCAGATCATTTTACAGACCTATGCATGTGATATTATTTGACAATGCCAAGTCTACCATTTATTTTGTTTGTAAGTATATTAAATGCTTCAGAGAAAACAGATGGTATTTTCTTTTATTCAGATTTGAATTTCCAGTCATTTGCTATAGGCTGATTTGAAAAGATAGCTTATTCTCATTTGGATGACGTTTTTGGGGTGTCACGCATACTGACCCCCCTTGGTTACGTGCACTGACCCCCCTTGGGACCCCAAAACACACTTTTTGAGTCTCCAAAACCCCCCAACACTGTCTGGGAATATGGTATGTATGTTATGGACCCAGATTATTCATCTTCCAGACTTTGGTTTTTTGAAAATAACTTCACCAAGTTTTTTAAAATGTATTTAAACCAAATTTGGCTTGTGGCTATATATTAATGAGACCTTGAATGAATTCGATTTCCAGCATTTCAGGATATCATTTACAGGAGTTGTGTCCCCTTGTTTCTGCAGCATAGTTTTACTAAGCTTTGTTGGATTTCAACCAAATTAGGCTTGAAGCTTCATACTGATGAGACCTTGAATGAGTTTGATTACCAACATTCCACATCATCATTTACAGGAGTTATGGCCCATGATTTCTCATCCTCCTGGCTTTGGTTTCCCCTGCATAACTTTACTCAGTTTTGTTGGATTTCAATTAATTTGGCATGCAGATTTGCACTGATGAGACCTTGAAATAGTTTAATTAAAAAATTTCCACATCATTTACAAGAGTTATAGCCCGGTAAAGGCTGTGAAAATCACTTGCTGCTTGATAGCTCTTGTGTTAAACCTTAGTAATTCATTGTGATTGCTCTGTGTAATCATGCATTAATTTTGATTTAAAATACATAAGTTGCAGGTTTTATGCATTTTCTTTATTTATTGTTTTGAATTCCAATATTTTTCCTATAATTTGGGGGAAAATTCATACATTCCTGTATATTTTACATTAAACTTGGCTTAACACCCTAGATTTCTAGCAAGGGATGACAGGACAAGGCTACTTCTTACATTAAGGAAATGTTGCTATTGACAAAGGCAAATGCATAGTCTTTTGTTCCTTTTTTTCATTACTTAATAGCCCCTGTGAATAAAATTGAATACAGAATTACTGATTTATGCAGCATCACTTGCTCAACTCGAAATGGTGAGTGAATATTTCCAGCAGTTAAATGGCTTTTCCAATCACCTGCTGATTCAGGAATTGACATTGTTTCTTTCTAATGAAAAGGATGTTCTTTTAATTACAACTGGTGTTAGAAGGGTCACAGAATAAGTTCCAGAAAACGACCTTTCATGCAGTTGAATTTAGGTCATTAACATTGTCAACTTTTATATTTCAATAATTTGAGTAAGAGTTTATTCTGGGCATGTACAATCTTCAGTAACTGCAAATGGATATATAGAGATTTTTCAACCCCAGCTAAACAAACATTTACACAAAAGAAGGGATTTGTAGATATACCTTTATAATTACTATCTCCAACCATTAGTTGTGCATGCATGTAATTTGTGCACCCCAACTATAAAATGAAAATCCTTGAGAAAAGAAAAACAAAGGCAAGACAGTGAGGTGAGTATGTGTATGTATGTGTATGTGTATGTATGTGTATATGTGTGTGTGTATATGTGTATGTATGTATATGTGTGTGTGTGCATATTCATTAAACATTAGTATACATAATCATTTTGTTGTCTCGTGGGATAAAGACAGTCATTGATGGGATGAGTGGTTTCTGTGCTGCACTCCTCCCAAGGGACAAGCATATTCAAGTATTTTTTCTCATCCTTCTGTCCTGCTGTACCGTGATATACACTCACAGTGGAAAAAATTTAACAGAAAAACCGAATGCTGGGAAAGTGAAGCCTGTTTCCTGCAAACTTCTAGACATGGAGCATACACATCTAGTTATGGAGTGCCTAAATGTTAATAATAATTTTCAAAAGTTGATTATACTGTATAAAATATGCAGTGATTTTTGGATGAAAAACTAATGGTAAATTAAGCTCAGAAAACAGTCGTAATAAGGACAAAGGAAACACTGTTATATAATTTCTTTACCTATTTATAAGAGGGGATGGCTATGTTGGGACAGCTGCATATTAACCTAGTGAAAATCAAGTCTTATATATACTTCCACATTTCCATAGCCCTAATCAACTTCTTTCTAGCTAAGACTACCCAATTCATATGTATGGTTATCTTTCCAATGTAAGCCAGATTTCCACTAGTAAACAGCCACCCTGTTGTTTACATCAAGGTCTGCTGATGACAAGAGGCTTCCCTGGCAAAGTGAGCCTGTTGTAGTGCTTCTTTCACTGATGTACTGTTACAATGATTCAGACTTCGGGTTTTTCATAAAGAAGTAGACTAATCAATTGTTAGCTTCAACATTTTGCCTAACCAGATGTGTTAAAGCATGGTACCAAATCATGTTATCTGGACAGGCTTTAGTCAGAGTAACTGTTGTAAAATAATTAATGTGGCTATTAAAATAATGAAAGTAAAAATTGTTATAAAATTTTTTTCTATCTTTTGAGTAAACTATTGTGGCATATTTTTGCTATACAGAGAATGACTGATCTGATTTGCCACCAGAGACCATCAATCATCATTGCATTTTAGTACAATATTTACATTGATCAGTGTTACCTAAACACTTAATCTTTTGCCAAATAGCATTAGTTCTTGTTAACAGAATTTTTCTAGATATGAAATTATTGTGGAATTATACAGTGTGCAACATGAATGACATTTATCTCAAGATGTTAAGTTTTATCAAACATTTGGAGAAAATTTTACTTGTCACCAGTGGTGAGAGCATATTGACCACCACTTTTACTTGTCACCAGTGGTGAGAGCGTATTGACCTCCACTCATCCTCAGGGAAATTTTACCTATCCAGTACAAAAGAATGAGTGCTTCTTTAGCTCCATGTATAGTTTGCAATCAAATGTTCCTTGGAAGATTGTCCAGAACACATGATAAATAGAACTAGAGCCATTTCAAGTTTTACTGCATCTTCTTGCTATGATTGCATTTATAAGTTTTGTTAGGAAATATTTGCAAATGTTACTGTAAATTTAGGATTTTATTTACATCTGAAATTTGACTCCCTCCAAGGTACACAAGAAGTGGGTTGGTTGGTTGGTATTTTAATGGCAATTTGAAAATATTATTGGCTATATCATCCCAAGGAAGTGGGAGCTAAGTGTCTTTCTCAAGGAAATACAGAGGAAGCTGACCTAGGTTGGCCTGGGTGGGTATCAAACCCACGACCCTAGGATTATGAGTCCAACATTGTACCAGCCAAGTTACCACAACTCGAACCCAATAGGTGGGAGTCAGGGATTACACCCTTCTTGCAAATGTTTTACCCCAAGGGCAACATAACTACAAAGTTTCATGAATTTCCACCCAGCGGTTATTAGGATCTATGGTAACAGATGGATGGATGGATAGACAGATGGATGGTATCACAGCATACCCCTATTATTCTGTGGGAATAACAATATCAACATTCAGACCTTGTCATTTTCTTCCTCAGATGAAACTTGAAGAAAAAGCAGTGAAAGCATTCATGACCGGCACTAAGATGGTCTGTAATTTTCATTTCAGCTAAATACTCAGAGGAGATTTTGAAGAGGGAGTGGCTTGGACCAGATAGAGAGAAAGACAGAGGGATGAAGTATAATGAGAACCTGCAGATGATTATCAAGTGAGTCTAGCACAGTAAAACATCAGTTAATTTTAAATGTTTCATTGGTTTCAAAACATATTTTTTAAAAATTGGGAAAATTTGAACTATATTTATTAGTTTCATACTACGGATTTTGATTGCATTGTCCAATTGACTCAGTTGCCACTTATTGTTATGAATTGTGACCGATAATGTTCTTCCCTGCTAGCTGGTAACTAGCTGTCATACAGTGTGTGCCAGCAGTCAATACAATCTTCCCATAACCTATTTATATCATCACTACCGAGGGTGTTTATATCCAAACCAGGTCATAGGGTTATACCTCGCTGGAATGACTGTGTTAAAGAATTGCACGACTATGCACGAAATGCTTACCTTATGTGGTGCGATAACGGTAAACCTCGTCATGGACTTCTCAATAACCAAATGCGCCTGACCAGAGCTCAATTTAAGTATGCTCTTAGACTATGTAAGAAGGAAGAATTAAAACTTAAATCAGACACGCTTGCAAATAAATTTGCTAATTTAGACCAACGTGAATTCTGGAAGTAGGTTAAACAAAATACTACTACAACTTGTAATAGGCTACCAATTTGCATTGATGAGAACCATGGCCAAAATAACATATGCAACATGCGGAAAAATCATTTTGAAGCCTTACTCAATAGTGTTAAAAACGATTTGAATAAGGAGTATGTTCTTTCAGCATGCATGGCCTCTTCTAGTCTTATTTGAACTGATCTCATTGTCAGAGATCCAACGTGCCATAGCTAAACAAAAGAGGGGTAAATGTCCAGGATCAGATTTTTTATATGTAGAACATTTTAAATTTTCAGATAATAGACTCCATGTTCTTTTAATGATTCTATTTAATTCCATGTTTGTACTTAACTTTGTTCCTGATGATTTCACAAAAGTTGCAATTATCCCGCTACTGAAAAGCAAAATTGGTAAACTGGCAGACAAAAATAATTATAGACCTATAGCTCTCACGACAATTATTTCGAAAATATTTGAATGTATTGTACTACAACAATGTGAAGTAACAATTTCTGATAATCAGTTTGGTTTTAAAAAACAACATTCAACAGATTTATGCCTCTATCCATTTAAGGAAACTGTCAGCTATTATTTAGAACATTGTAGTCCTCTGTTTGCATGTTTTTTTAGACACTAGTAAGTTATTTGATAGGGTTAATCCTTGGACACTGTTTAAAAAGTTGCTCGACAATCAAATACCCGTTTACATTGTTCATACTCTAGTTAACTGGTATGGCAAACAATTTTACTGTGTGCGTTGGGGAAGTGCAGTATCCAATTCCTTTCATGTAACCAATGGGATGAGGCAGGGAGGTGTTCTTTCGCCTTTGTTATTTAATATATACATCGACGATTTAAATCGTAAGCTGGGACAGTGTCACATGGGGATACATTTGACACTAAATGCGTCATTTCTTAACAATTTCAGTTTTGCTGATGATATGTCATTGATAAGTCCTTCTATCGCAGGTTTAAGGAAATTATTAAAGATATGTGAACATTACGCATTGGAGAATGATATCATATATAATACACAAAAATCGGTCTGCATGGTTTTTCAGTCAACTTCTTTCAAATTACCATCTCCTCCCTCTTACTTCTTAATGGCCATGCTCTTGCATATGTCGACAGTTATACGTATTTGGGTGATATTCTAAAATCCAACCAGTCAGATGATGAAGATATGATGAGACATTACAGATTTCTGTGTACTAGAACAAACATGCTTTTACGTAAATTTTGAAATTGTTCTGTGAATATCAAGATCAGATTATTCAAATCTTATTGTTGCGCAATGTACTGTGCTCCTCTGTGGACAAACTTTAATGAATGTATGAAAAGAAAACTAGTCATTGGTTATAATAATAGTCTTCATTTACTACTAAGCCTTCCAAGGTGGAATAGGGCCTCTACCATGTTTGTAAACTATAATGTATTTAGTTTTTAAGAACTAATGAGAAAGTATGTGTTTTCAATGATGACACGAATATCTAATAGTAAGAATTGTATCTTGAAATCTTTGTGGAACTATGATATTCATTTAAGTTCTCAGATTATAGATAGATGGAACAAATTACTATTTAAATGCCTTACATAATTTTATTCCTAACAATGACAGACACATTCTGTAGTTGTAGATGGGTCTGTATATTTGTACATAAGACACCTATGAACTTTTTATGTCTTAAAATACTTCTATATTTTATATTTTATATTTTAATTTAGATGTATGGACCATGCAGTCTGAAATAAAGAATTCTTATCTTATCACATGACCTGAGAATGCCTACTACCGGTAACTTGCCTTATTTGTTTAGGTCTAAAGGTCAAGTCATAATGGTCTTGTAGGCATTCGGTATTTCAGCTATAGGTGACATTTTTGAGAAGTTTATAACACATACCTGTAAATGGCAATTATACACTTTTTTTTTTGCTTCTCATCGATCAATATTTCTTGGAAGATCATTATATAAATGCCTCCAAAAATACATACGACAAAATCAGTGTTAAAGTATGTTTACATTTTTACACGAGGCCAACTGAAAGGCATGATCCAGTGTAAATCAGATTGAATATCATGTGCTATGATGTCACAATGAAAAACATCTAAACTACCCCTCTGCACTGGTAATGATTATACCCTACATTTGCTTTTCTTGACCCAATTTAATGCCAGTCTGCTATTGTAAAAGTCCATTGCAATCAGTAAGTTTTATCTGGAACTTTTGTAATGACAACTAAGGCACAGATTACTCAACAGTCAGGAATGAACAGACTTTGGTAAAATTACTTTAGTATTAAATTTTAGAGCAACAATTTGTAACAAGATAACCGGGTTGGATTTCGGATTTATAACAGAACACTGTTGATGGTGATAAAAATGCAATATTTATTGATGAATGACTTGAATGGGAAGAAAGGTTATGATTAATACGTGCGTGTATTGGGTCCAAATATTGGACTAATTAACATAATCAGCACGAACCTAATACGGTAACCCAAATATGAATACAAATAAATAAATACACAATGCAATGAAAAAGGCTAATGATTCATCTCATACGACAAAAGAATGATATGTTTTACTCAGATAGTAAAATGATGTATTTTTACTCATATAGCAAAAATGTACAACCTCAAACAATGAAACATGAGGCACTTTATTCAAATAATAAAATGTAGCGCGAACAAATGGGATAGATATCCTGCCAAATATCTTGCACTCCCAAACCACTGGGTATCACAAAAAACCCAATGTTAGCCCACGGCTAAGAGATTACATATATGGAGCGACTCACAAACACTCCATCACTAGCATACTTGGCTGCTAGTCGCACTGGTCAATCAAGCGATCCACGCCCACCAATGGGTCAACAACGCCCGATCACCTGGTATCCAAGCACCCCACTGTTCATTCAGCTCCACGGCTGCCCTGGCCAGTTCTACAGCTGCCACAGTCGACTTCTACTGTCCCCTCTATAGCTGGGACCTCGTCGACTCCGATTACTACAGCTCTACAACTCTACAGCTCAACAGCTCTGCAGCTCAACAGCTCTACAGCTGAAGACGTGCAAGTCCTTAAGTGGACTGCTCACTGACAAGACGTTCCGTAATGTAAAGATTTAATCTTACGGTGAGGCATTTATACACAGACAATGCATTCGGTTTTTCCCATCGAAAACACTTCGCACGTGCGGCATGGGGTGAACCGAACTCACTGTTTCGAAATATGGTACAATATACATAGCTCACTCTCGGGTATCGTTGTTATACTGAAAACGAAACCCGAGTACATGTATTTAATAAAAGGGATTTATACAATTCCGTGACACAATTTATATTTTATTTAAGATCAGTAAGGGACTAACCATTAAATATTCAGTTGGAGGGGGACTTGGGATTTACTTTTGATCCTGGAAATTTTTTGTTTTTTCATTTACCTCGAAGATAATTTATATTTTGCAACTAATATAATGGATATAATAGTTTGTTTTTTTTGCTGTTGCTATAAATCGGAGCAAGGCTATTTTTTTCAAGGTATTTGAGAGCCAGAAATTATTTTTCAAAAAATCCTAGCCTCCCCACCTCCACCCCCACACCTTCCAAAAATTAAATGATTGGTCCCTAAAGGTGGCTACATGACTATGTTGATCTATACTTGATGAGTGTCAAGAACCTTGTTCTGTTTATGTGAGAGAGAGTGAAAGGGAGAGAGAGAGAAATATGTTTGCTATCATGAGAAACATGTAAGTTTTAAATATGTTACAGGCATTGCATGTGTCAAAAGCTGCATTTAATTTCTTTTTTTTTAGAGAGAGAGAGAGAGAGAGATTGCAAAATTGAGAGAGAACATAATTCTCTCTTTCTCACACACACATGCAAACACACAAACAGAATGAGCTTCTCAACAATCATATACATAAAATAATAAGGCAAGTTACTTGGCAAGCTTACAATATTACATGCTATAAACACCCTTGGTAGTGATGTTATAAATTGGTTATGGGAAGATTGCATTGGCTACTGGCACATGCTATAAACACCCTCAGCAGCGATGTTATAAATAGGTTATGGGAAGATTGTATTGGCTGCAATATCACATGCTATAAACACCCTTGGTAGTGATGTTATAAATAGGTTATGGGAAGATTGTATTGGCTATAATATCACATGCTATAAACACCCTTGGTAGTGATGTTATAAATAGGTTATAGGAAGATTGCATTGGCTACTGGCACATGCTATAAACACCCTCAGCAGCAATGTTATAAATAGGTTATGGGAAGATTGCATTGGCTTCTGGCACATGCTGAATGACTGCTAGTTACCAGCTAGCAAGGGAGAACAGCATCAGTCACAATTCATAACAATGAGTAGTAACAGGGTCAATTGGAAAATGCAGAAGAAATCCATAGTAGATATGGATGTCTTATTATCAACTACTACCCAATGAAAAAGAAGGCATGCTAAAATGGGATAAAATTGCATATTGACATGTTTTCTTGTTAAAACAAAATACACTGCAGATATACATGTACTATATGAGCAATTTTACGTTCCTATGGATTAGTGAACAGTAAACATTTTATTTGGTTGATTGAAAATATTGTTATCTTTTTATTTGATGTAAATGTAACTAAATAGTTGAAAGTTAAGTGACTAATATGCATATTTCATGGCATAATAATTTCATTCATATTTGTAACATGCATAAACTTACACACATGTGCAAGTCTACTGAATTTGTATAAACTATTGTATTTTGAAGAACATACATAGTCTACTCTGAGAACTCCCTGGTTGCCATGGAAGCTATTGCAACTAAAGGCATCCCTGAGCTGTTAGAGGCAGACAAAAATGAAGGATCAACCACATATCCAACTATGACAAAGTAAGTTTCTTTAACTGATCTTTTGCACTGCCTTTTTTGTGTAAGGTGCATGCTGGAAATTCATTATTTTTCATGGGATACCAATTTTCTTGGATTTCATGGTTGTTACAAAAAATTAATTCAAATAACAAATGAACAATGATCCTTCTGCAGAAACCAGAGGACCTTTCTCTAGTCCACAAATTTTAGTACAAATGAAAATGTTGTGTTTGACAAAACCATGAAAATTGATTACTCACGATAGTAAATAAATTTAAAAGTATATGTACATTGACTGTTATATGAAGAACTTTGGAACAGATTGTTTTTAATTTAGATATATATTTTACTTTCATTATAATGTCAGCATCATTTGTGGACAAGCCTTGTATTATAGAAAGATGGGTGGATTGTGGAGATCTGACCTTTTGGCATAACAAAATGTGAGATGGATGGACTCTTGGATTCAAGACTATAATGGTTTTGGAAAAATAACTGGATGATACGTGGTATTAACCCCTAAGAGAAGAAAATTGTTCTTATAATGATGCTTGTTATGGTTAAGAATGGAAGTGAATGATAGTTGTCAGGGCAATAAAAGAGTGTGGAAGTCTGTTTTGGACATTATTTGGTGTTAATTGAGGATGAAAGCATAAAGGGTGGCAAAAAGAATGAGGGTAGACTTTTCACATTGCTTAAGTATATGCTTAGATTTAAAATTTAAAAAAAACAAACAAAAAAAACAACAACAACAACAATTAAATTTGTCACAATTTCAAATGGAAATTATATTTTGATGTAATATTTACATTTCCAAAAATATTTTGCTCATATTGTATACAATAATTATTCTAAATTCTGATGATTATAGTACATAAAATGACCTATCATGATTATAGTCCATAAAATGACCTATCATGATTATAGTCCATAAAATGACCTATCATGATTATAGTCCATAAAATGACCTCTCATGATTATAGTCCATAAAATGACCTATTATGATAAAAGAGGATCAGGATATAATAAGATTTTCTCATGTAGAGATGCCTTGTTGAGTTGGCCTATGTCAATGAATGTGTAAAAGCTATTCTGAATGTATTCATAATTTGATAAATACCAGCAAATACTGAAGGTACTGTATATACTCGCTTCTAAGTCGAGACCAAATGCAAACTGCACAGACCCAGATCTGCCATTGCATAATGCATTGGCAGATCTGGGTCTATGCAGTTTGTTAGGAGTAATCAGTAGAACAAACAACATAGACCTTATGTGATGGCACATTATATGACATTATTCAGCTCCATTTTGGATAGAATTATGGCCCTTGACAATTAACTTTATATCTTCACATGCGATATTGCTTGTAACCGACATAACTCAAGAATCATTCAACATCTTCTGATGCAATCTGCGATAAATATTCTCTGATAGACCTAGATTGCCTTTTATGGGTTTTGTCTTGTTGACTCCGTGTTGGATAGAGCTATGATCCATGACAATTAGCTTCATACCTTCACATACGATGTTGCATGTACTAGCATGGCTCAAGAACCATTAAGTATATTCTGATGAAATTAGATGTAAACATAGACTTACATGTGCCTATTATGAGTTTGGTCTCATCTATTCCATATTAGATAGAGTTTTGCCTCTTGTCAAGCATATTCTGGATTTTCACTTGGAAACTTGGAATGTTGCGTGCAGTCAGCATAGCTCAAAAACCATTCAACATTTTCTGTTGGAAATAGGTAAGAACATTGTCTCCTAGACCTAAAGCAGATGTCTTTTATGAATTTTGTCTTCTCTACACCATTTTGGACAGAGTCATGGCCTTTGTCAATCAACTTCATATCTATAGATGGGATATTGCTTGTAATCAGCATAGTTTAAGAACCATTCAACATATTCTGATGCAATTTGATGTGAACGTTGTTTTGATAGACTAGATATGTCTTTATGGGTTTTGTCTCCTCTACTCTGTTTTGGACAGAGTTATGGCCATTTTATCTTTACATATGATGATGCTTGTATTGATGTGATCTTGTGTTTAATTTCAAGCATTCTGTGCCATGTAGAGGAGTCATGACCTCTGAATACCCATCTCCTAACTTTGGTTTCCTAACAAAAGCTACTCTCATTAAGCCTTAAGGAGCAAATTGTAGTGAGTGGGACCCTTTCTGATGCATCCATCACTAATAGCTCCAGTGCTTATTATTCTTAGAGTTTCCTCTAACCTTTCCCATCCCATGTTAGATATTTAGACAGATAATGTAGGGGTGGGGTGGTCAGAGTGCATTCCCTATTAATAACATGGAATTTGCTGAAAACACATAATAACAGCATAGGACAGTCACTTTACAAAGGATCTATCAAGATTAAGCAACACTGTATTGGACCCTACCTGCCTAATATTGATAAGTAGAATATTTATCTTCACAGACATAAACATTAAAACATAATTGTAACTTTAATAAGCAACATATGAGCCAATTATGAGCCCAAACCACAAATGTGTGAAGCAAGTAACTTAAGTTCAGTACTTTAAAAGTGCTCATCTGTTTGGAACTTGATGTATTGTGCTGAAATTCTTACAGATACTTGTTCCATGTCTGTTTTGTTTTTATAAAAAATTTTATGGCAATAAGTCTGAGGTAGACCTTGTATATCACAATAGCTAGGCCTTGCATGTCACAATAGATATAAATAAATAATTATATGAATTCACTGGTATTTGTAGGGTACCAGTTTGTATGGATTTTGTAGTTGCTACAAACCATAGATTTAAATACCCAACATAAAATGTTTTTGCCATAAAAAGCCTTTCTGTCAGAGGCATATTAATGAATTTACCATCTGTACTCACTTATAAGTTGAGTCCAACTACAAACAACATAGACCCTGATCTGCCATCTCAGAATGTGCTGGCAGATCAGGGTATATTTTGTTTGTTTTACAGATTACTCCTAACAAACTGCATAGACCAAGATCTGCCAGTGCATTATGCAATGGTACATCTGGCTCTGTGCAGTTTGCAGTTAGATTGGACTTATAAGTGACTGTATGTGGTAAATACCAGTTAGATTGGACTTATAAGTGACTATATGTGGTAAATACCAGTTAGATTGGACTTATAAGTGACTATATGTGGTAAATACCAGTTAGATTGGACTTATAAGTGACTATATGTGGTAAATACCAGTTAGATTGGACTTATAAGTGACTATATGTGGTAAATACCAGTTAGATTGGACTTATAAGTGACTATATGTGGTAAATACCAGTTAGATTGGACTTATAAGTGACTATATGTGGTAAATACCAGTTAGATTGGACTTATAAGTGACTATATGTGGTAAATACCAGTTAGATTGGACTTATAAGTGACTATATGTGGTAAATACCAGTTAGATTGGACTTATAAGTGACTATATGTGGTAAATACCAGTTAAAATGTAATTGTCTGCAAACAAGGAACTTATACATAGAGGAAACTCCCAATAGATATTTGCAATACTCCAACAAGAATAGTGTGTACTTATCAAATCTCACAAGATTTAGCAGGAGTGAAAACAAAGCAGTGGACTGAAAGCACAGAGGGCTTATGCAGCCTGTTTTAAGATGAAATTATTATCATTTAAATAAGCACAAATGTTTGTCTCTTTGAACGTTCTAAAGGGATTGTATGTGTAGTTTCTTTGTAACTGACATCTAAGTTTTGGCTAAAATTGGTCAAAAGTAAAAAAAAAAGCTTCAGAACTTCAAGGCTGGTCTTTGGTAAAATATGATACCCTTCTCCACATAAGGCATTTTGTTACTGTATGTCATAGGACATAATTGATATCACGTAAATCGACATCAGATATTCTTCATGAGTTGAAGGTTTCAAAAGGATTGGATTTGTAAAATTCATGTTTTGAGTTTTAAAGTTAAACTGTTGGTGTGGGTGGCAGTGTAAACAATGCACTACATGTAAAAGGCACCTTTCTCCACCTAATGCATTTTGTTACTGCATATTATAGGACATAATTGATATCCTGTAAATGGACCTAAGATCTTGTTGATCAATTTAAAGTTTGAAAAGGATTGGAAGTGTAAAATTTATGTTATTAAGTTTTAAAATGAATGGTTGCCATGGTTGACAGTGTAAACAATTCACTACATGGAAGAAGCACAATAGTAATTTGACATGAAAGATAGTGAAGGTGATAAAAATACTAGAGGTGAGATAGTTTCCAATTCCTGTACTAGGCTGTGGCACAACCCTAAAAAATTATGCGCATGAAATACACGAATTAGACAATAAATAATACTGGTCAATCTGTCAATAAATACTGATACTTTTTGTTCACTTGTCAGCCTGACATACCAGCCCATTCCATTATTTTTTTAGAGCATCCTTTCCTGTGTATTACCGTGTGATGTTCAGTGAGTTATTGGAAAGTATCAAGTCTATACAGCCAACCAAAGAGAGTGATTCTAGAGAGGTAAAGGCATCTTTTGTTTTTAGTATAAGGGACAGAACGGAGATAAGAGAACATTCATCCTCCCAAGACTGAATTTTTGGAATTGGTTAATAGAAATGTCAGCAATTAAATTGTACTTGGCTTTAATCCCATGAAAAGAAGCTGAACTAAATGCATGTACTACAGTTGCTGCCAGAGTTACTGCCCTTTTAAGTCAGATCAGGATTGTGTTGAATAAGAACAATGCCATACACTGTTAAGGATGAAAGCAATTGTATGCTGTTGAAGGACTTGCTTGATTTAGGAATTTTCATTATGGTGGACAAGGGCAGAGATCAATCAAGCTGGCATTGCACTGTATTTTTAAAAATATTATAACCATATTTTTCATCAAAGAACAAATGTACAATATTTGTCTTTTGAAAAAAGTGCATTTAGTCAGTATCATAAATGATACATTTCTAAATAATATCATGCAAATGAAATTGTAAGTAAATTAACTGCACATCTAGGCCAGTCACATCTCTATATAATTTTCTTATTAGAGTGAAAAAATTTGCATGATTTTTAGCAGTGAGCTAGCCTTTGTCCAGAATTCCATGAACTAACAGTCTATCTAACAGCCAAATGTGACAAATTTTCTACATAGCACATGCCATATCCTTACATACCATATATGTTTGCGTATAAGTTTGATCCAACTGCAAACAACATAGACCCTGATCTGCCATCACATAACGCGCCGGCAGATCAGGGTCTGTATTGTTTGTTCTACTGATTATTCCTAACTGCATAGACACAGATCTGGTGGCGCATTATGTGACAGTAGATTTGGGTCTATGCAGTTGCCGTTGGATTCGAATTATAAGCGAATATAGACAAAAATACAGTTCAGATTTTAGTAAGTGCTGTTAGCTTGTCTCTTATCAGTTGATCTGTGCTTAATAGATTGTTTAAAAATGTAGAGACCTGTTTTCATATTATTTGAAGATAACAATATTGAATGCCTCCCCCCCCCCCCCCCCCACTGTGGTAGGGGCATATAGTGTTACCCTTGTCCATCTGACTCCATCCATCCATCACACCTTTGTTAAATTTTGTGTTTGGGTCATTGCACACACTGTGGTAAGGCATCTATGCTCCATTAACACATTTCTTGTTCAGTGTTGTTATTTGATATTTGACATGAGAAGGGATATCCTAGCCTTGGTTTTCCATCATTGTAAGTATGTTTAATACAACTTTGAAAAGTCCTTGAATTTAAAGGGTTGCCATGAAAACTCTTTGAATTCAGAAAGAGTTGCTTTTATTCTTGAAAAATCATCAATTTTGTTGAAAACATCCTTGAATTTATCTGAGAAAATGCAAAACATTAAAACTGAATAAAATTCACTTTTTAAATTCAGAATTTGTGTTATATACATATTTTAAAAAAATAATAAATTAAAAAACAAAATGAAATAAAATTGGGTGGATAAAATGATGTACAACATTGGATTGTTACCAGATGGAATAGCATCACTTTGCTGTAGGGATACACTAATTAGTTATGTGTTTTTTCTTCTACATTGGAGTGATAAACAAAGTACGATTTGGAGAATGTTCAATTTCCATAAGAAAAATTTTCCTTGAATACTTTTGAAAGTCCTTATAAACTTCTTAAAAAAGACCTTGAAAATACAGCTGTCTTGGTCTGTAAGAACCATGGTAAGCCACAGGCAAAAATCGGCTACATTCTTTTTTCACCCATTACTGCCTGTGATAAGATTTCCTCATTTCTTATGAATATGTATAGATCTGCTTATTCAATCCAGGGTCTATAATAGGTGTGCAATTACAGGGTGCACTAATTTCTAAAACATCAAGCTGAAAAATAAACAAAATGCAAAAAAAATTGTGCATTAAGTTTTCAAACCGTAACTTTATTTCTTCATTAAATCCCTTCTATATTTAGAATATTCCCTTTTTCTTCCAAATAGAGGGAGGAATTTGCCCCCATACATTTTCAGTTCTAGAATAGACCCTACCAATAATTGTGAGCCTGAGTAAAATTTTCTTAGAAGGTCAATCAGATTTCTCTTCCCAAAACAGTCGATTGATAAGAGGTCACTTCCGCTGATGTATAAGAGCTTATTTTATTGGCTCATTGATGACATATTGGTTCTTGCATATTTTATGAAAAATGAGGAAATCTTATCACAGGCAGCTATAGGTGAAAAGAGGGTGTAGTAGAAATCTCCGTGTGGCTTGTGATGATGGTTTTTTTATGCAGAAGGACAAATATTGCAAAACTCTTTGATTAGCTATGTATCAAAACTTGTCTTGCAGGTGGGTGTTGACAGACTTTTGCAGTGGAATTCGGCTGTCAGAATTCTGCACATTTTAATCAACTTGATCAAGGTGAGAGACAGTGTTTTACTAAAACATTATATCTGTAGACATTAAATCTCTTCAAAAATACCTTAAAAATTCAAATTAGCTGTTGTTTATATTAATCAAATTCTTATTCTTGAATAGCTGTGACTTATATTAATTAATAATAATTCTTGTTCAGCTAATTATCAAGGAAGACTGTGGTGCTGATCTGACATCCAGTATGGCCACCATGACAGCCATCTTGAAAATCTTGTTATTGCTACTAGTCCTCCTGAATGGAAAGTGACATTGAGATGGGGTTTTCACCAGAAGACTTATTATGATGTCTAGTTGGTTTTAAATGAAAGTAGTTCTGCTCCGACAATATGGCCACCACAGTCTCCATCTTGAAAATCTTATCGCTACTCCTCCTGAATGGATTGTCATATTAGCATGGGGTTTTCACTAATAGACTTCTTATGATGTCCAGTTGGTCCTAAATGAAAATGATGCTGATTTGACATCCAATATGGCTGCCATGGCAGCCATCGTGAAAATCTTGTTATCGCTACTCCTAAATGGAAAGTCATACTGGCATGGAATTTTTCACTGCAAGGCTTCGTATGATGTCTAGTTGGACCTATATGAAAAGGGTACCACCTGGATATCCAACATGGCCACCACAGTGGCCATCTTAAAAATCTTGTTAAAGCTACTTCACCTGGATGAATGGTCATATCAGCAGAGGGTTTTCACTGGAAGACTTCTTATGGTCTTTAGTTGGTCTTAAATAGAAATTGTGCTGATCTGATATCCAATATTGCTGTCACAGTGGCCAGCTTGAAAATCTTATTGTTACTCTTAGATGGAAGGTCATATCGACATTGGGTTTTCACCAGAAGACTTCTTATGATATCTAGTTAGTACAAAATGAAAATGGTGCCATCTGACATCCAGTATGGCCACCATGGCAGTCATTTGGAAAATCTTGTTATTGCTACTCCTAAATTGAAAGTCAAATGGACATGGGGTTTTCACCAAGATTAATTATGATATCTAGTTTGTACTGAATGAAAATGTGCTGATCTGATCTGTCACTGCTCCTACTAAATGTAAAGTCATATTGACATGGGGTTTTCACCAGAAGATTCTTATGGTGTCTAGTTGGTCCTGAATGAGAATTATGATCTGACATCCTATATTGAAAATCTTGTTATTGTCCTAAATGAAAATGGTGCCTCACAGATACCCAATATGGCTGCCACAAAGAACATATTGAAAATCTTGTCACTAATTCTCCTGAATTGATGGTCATAATGGCATTGGATTTTCACCAAAAGTCTTGTAATGGTGTCTAGTTTGTCCTATATGAAAATGGTGCTGATCTTACATCCAGTATGGCTGCCACATCAGTTAATTTGAAAATCATAACGCTTAAGAATATCAGAGATGGTTTCAGCACTCAGCAGTTAAAAAGAAGAAATAATCCAAGTCTACGGACAGTGACAGCTTAAGTCTCCACCCTGATACATCTATAGCTAGTATAGTGGGAGATGCCATGATGACCCCTCCACCCTCTATGACTCTTAGAGCCATGTCTTAAGTGACTTATGTCCAGCCAGCTTGCAGTGTAATATCGGTCTGCATTGGAGGCATCAATACTACACTTGCCCCAGGCGCTGCTAAAGTTGCAGATGAATAGACTTGTAGAGGAGATGATGACAGTTGCTCGCTTCAGGGAAGTTTTTATCACATCTCTCCAATGCAAACTTGGAGTTGATGGGAGATTATCCTCCCATTTTTAGGAAGCCCAGTGGGTATAATATCCCCTGCATGTCCGACAATATCCTCTGTGCCTGTATGTCTAAGCCCATGGGGTATAACACTGACCTTGCATGCATCTATAATCATCCTTCTTTGACATCCATCACTGCTCCAGTCATCATCCAGTCATACATATTGACGAGTGACCAGAGGTGTATTGCATCGATAAGCCATGCTGCATACCGGCTGACTATCCTGTTTTGCCACCCATCCATCCCAGTGACACAAACTGTCAGTTGCCTGGCTGCCAGTCCATCTTGTGGATCTGATGTTGATGGAGTATTTAGTGGCTGGGTACCGGATTATGGCCAGGGATGATGACTTTTCAGTGCTGCTGGGAAGGATATACTCAGACATACTCAGCCTGATGTGGACAACCCCCACAGTATATGTAGGGAAATCCTTGATTAGTTGGCTCACTCTGACTCCACACTGGAGAAGATGGAGTTCAGCTTTAAAATGGCAGTTGAGGAGATTCATTGAACTTGTGACTGTGTGACTTTCCACCAATTCCATCCGTAAGCCAGGCCTATAAGGTCAAGGCCTCTGTAGATGTTGAGGATAAGGGCAAACACCCCTCCACCCCTCCACCCCCCTCCACCCCTCCACCCCCCTCCACCCCTCCACCCCCCTCCACCCCCCTCCACCCCTCCACCCCTCCACCCCTCCTTCCATCTACTAACACAGTTGGCAAAGATAAAGGAAATCTCCAACCATCTGTCAGACTAAGTCCGAGACATTGGGATTTCCAAGGCCTTCTTTTTGGAGAGCCAATTGATAGCATCCTTCTCCTCTCACCGGTACAGCACACATTCAGACACATACAATGCAGACATTCCCAGCCTAGATAAGAACATTGTGGCAGTGAACATGAAAACCCCACAGTTCGATAAGGTTGATAGTGTTGTTTATGCAACTTCCAAACTTGTGTGGAATATGGTGGTCATGTCATCATTGCTTGACTTGGTGTCATTTTTAGCAATTTTTCATCTATCTGAAAAATTATGTGATGAACATCTCTTGGAGTCCAAGGGCCACATCACCAAGGTGATTAATAGGGTGATGCATCACCCCATGTCCAATGCCCAGACAGTTTCTTGCAATCTAGATTTACTGAGACAAGACTTGCTCCTTCTCAACTCATCATCACTGAAGCCACACCACTCACTGACCCTGTGCTTATTGCTTTTGGATTGCCAAATCACCCAACCTCTGTGTCCTGGTCTGGGACTTTCTGTGCTGGTGATCCCAGTACAAGATTATGGTCCCGATCAGACACATTCCTGGCAGGCTCAGAGTAAGGGCCAGACTTTTCACACTAACTGGTCCCTTTATCCATTGATATCAAATGGATTTACACACTTTTAGGGCATCTAATGATAGATTTCTTTATGATGCAGTGCAACCACAAACTGCCCACCTTCATCTCTCTAGTCCTGGACCCAGAGGCCTAGCAGTCAGTTGGGGCAAGTTTAGAACTATGCCTTCCCTCCAACTGTTCTGATACCAAGAGTAATCCCAAAAATGTGGGGCCAGACCTGCATAGTGGTTCTGATAAAGCCTCTCCGATGGGAAAAGTCTTGGGTTGAACAATTTACTTGATCTAGTGATAGATATTCCTAGGAAAATACCAGTGACGCCAAACATGCTCTGGATAGGCTCCTCCTATGCACTTGGCTCTTGTCAGGAGAGCTTAGTACAGAAGGAATTGGTCTCTTCGACTGTGGAGAGGATCTCACGAGCTAGAAGGTCCTCTACTTTGAAGGTGTATGACAGAAAGTGGCACATTTTCAGGGACTGATGTGCAAGGCCAACAATATCATCCCCTTGCAGCCATTGATCTCTCAACTTTCTAACTTTCTTCTTTGGCTCTTCAAGGGCATATTAGCCTCTATCACACTCCATGATTTCTGACCCATTCAAACATCATGGGAAAGGAGATATGGGCTATGGCAACGATGTGTAAGACTTGCTGGCCAATTTTGATCTGAATCGGCCACATTCACTCACCTTGATCCCAAAGTGGAACCTTTCATGGGTGTTGACATGGCTTAACTCAGACAAGCTCAAGCCCCTGGCAAGAACCTCTCTGAAGCTACCATCTTACAAAACATGTGTTTTTATAACCTTAGCAATGACATGCAGGGTGAGTGAGTTGTTTACCGTTGTGATGGACCCAACCTATCGCCAGTTCAGTTTGGATGGTTCTGTGGTCCTAATAACACAGCCAGGCTTCACAGAAGGTTGTTACTGTGGTCCAGGACTAACATGACATATTACATGTACACAGACCACTCTTTTTCAGCAGAATGACTGGTGTTGCTCTGTATGACCATACAGAGCTACATTTTGAAACTCATTCATTTTGCTGTGCATGATGAACTATAGTCTTTTTATGCACCGAGTATGCCTTTCACTTTGTTCCCTTGCTATCCTTGATCATATTTGTGATTGAGTAGGATAAACCACTGATTAATGTCACATACTTTAATTATGTTACTTGCATAATAATATTTTATAACAGTGTTTGATTGGTCATCTGAAACGAGTTGATTTGACTCATGACTATGACCCCTAGCTCTTGTACAGATAGGAATTGCATGCCTTTTAACTTTTTTTAAACTTTTTTTAATTCTACCGCCTTTACTTGATTTGATACAAAGATGTAATAAACATGATAATACAAAGCAGGTCAACTTTCAATTGATTGTAACAATGCAGCATACACTTCCACAAGTCGGAGATCAAAACACAGTTGGCACTTAATTAGGTTCTTGTGGAAACACTTGCGTACATAGCTGTGACAGTTGATTGGTACTTTTCATGCTTGATTGCAAGACTTCATATCACATATATGATGATTACATTGAAATCGAATTAAAAGATAAAACTAAAACATGAATTTCACTTGACAAAACTTATTTAACTGGTATTTATTTTTTTAAGTGTTGCCATCAGTAGGCATTTTAATTGATCAAAATTTTGTCGTATGTTGGGTTTTTTTTACAGTGTACTGATAACTTTTTTAAGAAAGAAATTTAACAGAATATATGACTTATTAAAAGTTGCAGATTTCATGATGTCATGATGTCAGTTCAAATTTCCAGGCACTAACTGGTGTTTTTTGGCTAGAAAACAAGTGATATATCAAGGTTTCATATACCAATTTTGATCATGATTTTATTCACAGTCAACAAACAGATGCCTTATTTTTTGCATTTTTTATAAGAAAAATGGGATCCACCCCTGCCCCCACATTATAAATGAGTCAGTGAGTTATCTGTGTGCACTATAGTGATGTAGCAGTGTAATAAAAAACTTGATACATGTTTGCATCCACAGGATAGCATAACATCATGCCTAAGATTGGTCCCGGTGACCTAAACATGTATACTCCAGACAATTAAAGCTGTATAAAATACAGTTGCTGTTGAATTAGTTTTTTTCCTTATGTTTTATCCATAACCTTAGGATTGAAACACTAAAAAAAAAGGGAGATTTTGTTCCCTCCTGATTGCCTTCATTATGGCAAGGTTTATGATCCTATAATAACTTTGTTATTCAGATATATCTGTATTTTTGTCTTTCTTTTGCCAGGCTTTTGATGCAAGAGGAAATTTGGGAAGTGCTTTGAAGGTAATTGGAGACTTTACATTAAACACTATAAGAATGCATGCTTGTGGAATTTTCAGAATTATTCTGTACACTGGCAAATGACAAATGCTTCATAGCTTTTCATTACCTTTGATTTTGATGGATGTTGTACAATAAATCATTTGTTTATCTATGCCAAGCTAACCTGACTAGTTCCTCAGTTTGATGAATCTTTATGAAGATTTGTATCCAGTTTGTTTTGTGTGCAACAGATGATGCAGAAAAGTCAGAAAAAGGTTCCAAATATCATACAAATGTTTCAGAAGGTCAGATAGAGGTTGTAAAAGGCCATGCATGATTTGAAAATGTTACACATACTGTGGTTTAGTATGAATTGTTCTGACCACTAGTATGGGTTTGGAATAAATTATCTAATCCATATTCAAAGCACGATTTGTTTTGAATTTCTGTCAGTGCCATATACTGTCAGCACTCATAGCAGCAGCTTGTGCAACCTTCAGTAGAAAGCATACATTTAAACTGCCAGTGTCCCCACACCAGCTTAAACAGTTGCTTCAGCTGGCACATTGCTAGACTATCATGTTGTTACTGTGCGAAATGTCACTTGCTGCCCATGGGAACTAGCTAGCAATTGTTATATAAATTAACACAAAATTGTGCTTGAATTGATAGAAGGTATTCAAATAGTTAAGAAATATAGTAGCAGTTTCAGTAAATGAACATTTTCTCAAGACAGGATTGAATAGTATTGGAGAAAATATTTCTTTGAAATAAAGGACAAACTCAGTTCAATTAAAATGCAAAAGGTTGGGATAAATATCAGATGTAGCAGAATTTTTTCATAATTCATCCCTCAGTTTTTTTCATTTTCAATTGTCAAATTTTTATAAATGCTTAAGCAGTAGATGCCGAAATTCTAAAAAAAATCAGAAGCTAACAATGTCATTTTAATGTAAAACAAATTATCCACTTTTGGATTATTTGTCCATATTATCTGTAGCTACACAAAAATTCATATAATGGAGAAAATCTGTACATATGGTCAGTCTGGTGTGTATGTAGAGAGAGTGAGAGAGACTGTGCATCTATGCAGAGTTAACATCTAAAATAAGTGTTTACTCACATAAATCATTGCAAAAACAAGCCCATCAGTGCAACAGAATATTTGGTCTCCTCAATTCATATAGAATTATAAAAATAAAGAAGGGACACAGCAACAATAACTTAAAAGTAAATTTTAATCTAGTCTGGGTAGTGTACTGGAATGACTAGCCACTGAGTTGGAAATAAGTTCTTTTTTTTGTGTGGAAAGGCAAGACCTTTAACAAGCATGAATTGATATTACTTATAATTTTCTCAATCCTCCACGCCTGTTATTAAAACATAATTGTTCGGTAAATACTAGTTTTATCACATAAAGAATTCAGAGATGCTACCAGGGTATGCAAGTGTGCGCAAATGGTGCAAACTTTGTGCTCGCACACTTGAAAAGCAGTGAAGTGCGACATCACCCGCAAATTAGTTAAAAGTTGCGCATATAAAAAATGTACTCTGCGCAGTATACAATTTTTATTTACCTGTTAACCCGTAACAAGTTATGCTGCTGGTAGAGGTCTCGTAGTGCTTGTCGCGACATATGTTGTTTTTCAGGTAGGCAACTTTACACATCTTTGTAATTCAGTTTGATATGAATGGTTGTTAAACTAAATTTGATTGGTACAGCTGGGCCCTGGAATGTATAATGTATGATTTTAACTTTGACTAGTGAACATTGATAGTAGTTGCATCTGTTAATGTGTATACAATTTACATATGTAGTTAACTAGTCTGGGACTGTAATTTCTATGTACATGAATGTGTGTGCATGAGTGTATGTACATTTATGTACCCATCTCACACATGTATGTTTGAGATGGATAGTGACTGATTGCAAACAAATGGAGTTACCCTCTATAAAAAAAATCGGATTCTTCTTCTTCTACAAGCTGTCACCATGTTGTTAGATAATGGTTTTGTTCACAAAGATCTTATGACATGCGCAGTGTTTTTCAACTGGTGCTAATAATAGTATTTGCAACACAGCTCTTGACCAGGTACTGTATATACATACCTGTAAGTCAACAATAGTACCCGTTGTTTGTAATTAAATGTACATGTTTAATTTCATCTAACCTTTTGCAGCTGTTTTTCTTTTTCAAATACTTCAGAAAATGAGCATTTTCAATTTGGTTCTAGTTGTCATGGAAATAAGCTTATATAGTGGTATGATGTTAGAGTTGCAGCAGTGAAAATTACTGTATTCAGAGAGAACATGAATGCACATAATGACTGATACAATTAGTGGATCTACTACTCAAATAATTTCACATATAGTTTGGATTAACCAGATTTGAGTGGATGTTAAGAATGAAGAGAAAGAGGGAAAGAGCTGAGTAACTAATCTAATGACAATATAAGGTAAAAGGTGACAGAAACATGTGGTCAGAGATTCCCTGGAAGATTTACATTAAAAGCTCTCTCTTAACCACTGTATTGAAAATATAATGTAAATTGTTCACTTGAAAATTGGACATTTGTAATGAATCAGGTGTTTTAGCATGACACAGTAACAATTGTTACAGCAACAGTAATATCAGTAGTAATGTTGACCAATATTCTCATTCTCTCTCTTCTCTCTCTCATTTCCAACCCTATTAAACTAAATTTTAAAGTGATTAGACTGTCATTATATTAATTTTTTCATATTTATCAATTTTGTAAACATACTGTAGCCTTTGTAGCTAGTTCTCAAGATCAGCCAGTGACTTGCTTCCTGTGTTAAAAATAACCCAATGATTTTTCATAATGCCAACAGTAAGTTGAAATGGCCATGGGTATTTCCAGTAGCAAGACATAAACACTTCAAGGTACTGGCAGCAATTCAAAACAAATTGTGCAGCAAGTCTGGATCAGGGAATTCATTAGAAACCATAATAGTGGTCAGAATGTCAATTGTCGTGTGGTCTGGTTGTTCATTATCTCTCCAGTACCAAGTTAACAAGCATTTTTATGCCCCACTTTTGTATTTAGGTCACTGTCATGGAACATTCATTTTCCATGAACACATTTCTTCTTTAAAAAATTAAATTGTCTATATAATTTACATTTAAGTTCACCTTGGAATATGAAGGTTCCTAAAAGATAAGGTTCAAGGTTTGCATAATTTAAAAACTTCTTGTATGGGGATATTACAAATTTTGAATTCTCTATTATTTAAGTTATATAAATGTAAACCTCCAAACAAGCAGCTGTCATCTGTGTTCTAAAAACCCACTATAGTGACCACCTGTATATATACACCACTGTCATGGCCAAATCCAATAGCTTCCATATATACAAATATTTATCTGTATATAAAGACCAACTGCTCATAAAGGACACTTCTAGTTAGTCCTATGGGTGGTTATCATACAGATTTGACTGCAGTTAGATTGTTTTTATGATTGTATTATTTGATTTTAAACATAACTGCTTTTATACTTTATTTCCATTAGTATGGGCGTCAGTTTGTGGACATCTTCTTGAGACAAGGGATGCCGCTACTGGACAAAATGTTCCGTACACACCGAGCTGACATCCAGGGGCTGTTGAAAAATCTTCAGCTTAGCACCAGAGCCATGCATCATGTGTGTGGACACTCTAAGGTACTGATAGCAGAATGCCAGCACACAGACAGCCAGAGAGAGAGACACACATATACCTACAACCACACACACACCATCATTCCAAACTGTTATAATAGTGACATTCGTGACGATTACCTCAGAATTTACAAATTGAATGAAAACTGTCATAATGAAGAGCACTTTCTACTTTAAGGGAACTATTGATAATTTTAGAAAAGAAAGGAGATTTGCTAATTTTATTCCATGGTCAGAAGTACTTGTTTAATAATATCAGGCTTGATACTGTACCAAATACTTGTTCATTTCCATACATCTGTGTTGATAAATCAAGTGTAAGAAGAATGCCTATTCATCTGACTTGCAGACACAGGTTTAGGTAGGTTTGAATTAGTCTTCTGATATATAAGTATAGACAGTTTACCTGGACTAATAATCAGCAAAATGGTACTGGAAGCAGGTATATAAATTTAAAAAAAAATGTATTTGTAAGATACGTCAACAAGATCAATTTCTTCTCTAATGTGTAAACAGATTATCAAAGATGTGGCGCTGACAAACCAGGTACCCATGTTGAAGAGATCCCTGGAAGGGTTTGTCTTCAGAGTCAAGGCCATGCTGACTGTCAATAAGTGTTTGGAGGCCTTCTGGTTGGGCAACCTCAAGAACAGAGACCTACAGGTGATTTGAATCCCATCAAATTTAAGGAAATTACAAGAATATAGATCTTTATTGTCTCTAGGCAATCTGAATCAAAATTCACACCAAGGACAGTAAACATTTTAGGGCAAAGAAATGGTGGTCCAAGCAATGTTCACAGAAGATTAATATTAGATAGTGTTTAAAGTATGATTTGGAATCATACCCTCTGTGTAACAAAGACCCGGCATGGAAAGCTGCAATCGTTGCTTCCATATGGTAGAGTCACTTCCAGTAGATAATTGTCCCTGTTACTTGCACATTTTGCTGGGTTAAATCCATGGAGTATACTTCCCTTAAATAGCTTGTACCATGCATTGAACAATTTTAATGAATTCTATTACTACATGCCACTGTGAAGACAATGCATTGCCTCAGAACAGAACACGGGGAAAGGAAGTTGACATCTGTGTTGGATTTCAGTCTGATTGGTCTAGAAAAAATGTGCCATCAATTAGTAACTGCAAATAGACCAATTGGGAGAAAAGATTGATTTTCAGTGATTTTAAGATGCAAAGACAGAAGCATTCATATAAACTTTAATATGGGTCCTTTTTAAGTCTTGTTTGCGTATTTTACTTGGACATCATTTGCTCATACATTTCATCTAATGTAAATCAATAAACTACAAGCTCCAAGGCACTTTATTTGCTTTTGTATTAAACATATTGTGTTGGTACCATTTAATTGACCAGGATTGAGTTTTGAATTTTCTTGTCAGGGAGAGGAAATCCTGTCTCAAGCATCAACTGTTGAAGAATCTAGCACAGGTGGGGATGAGAGTGAGGGGGATGAAACCATTCCAGATGATGATGACAGTGAAAGTGAAGTGGTAAATTTAATATGCTTTTACCTAACTTAGTATTACCTCCTACTCCAGTAACTATCTTATGGTACTAAAAGAATCAAATTAAGGGACTTTGTTTCATATTATTCATTTGATGCATACAAAGAGAGAGCATCAATTCATAGAAGAGCTATGAAAGCAGTGATTGGTGACTTTAATTCATATTATTCATTTGATGCATACAAAGAGAGAGCATCAATTCATAGAAGAGCTATGAAAGCAGTGATTGGTGACTTTGATTCATATTATTCATTTGATGCATACAAAGAGAGAGCATCAATTCATAGAAGAGCTATGAAAGCAGTGATTGGTGACTTTGATTCCGGATGCTGAGGTTGCAAATAGTGTTCCAGCTCACCAACTCAGTTATAAACACAATCTGTGGCTGCTGAGTGATTTTAGAGTTTAAATTTTTTTTGGGATTGGGCTGAAAGTTTTAATACAGAACATAAATCTTTATTTGCCTGTGTTTAAATTCTTTGTTGTCCACTGAAACATTTCTCATTTGAATATGGTCTAATGTGGTAAATGCCACTCCCTGACTAGAGGCCACCTTGTCCAACAGCAAAATGGTATGTATTCACCATTTTGTCCTCCACAAGAGAAGAGAGACCACCCCTTTCATAAGGCCAGCTTTTCAGTGCAGACGGTGTGTGACCTCATGAGAGAGGACCACAGTATCAAATTATTGATTTTTCTACAGTTATCTGGGTTTCAACTTCTTGCCTCCTTTGCATCTGAGTTGGAAGTTTTGGACCAAGTTGGAACACTGCTTGCAAGTTTAAAGTTTGGCTTGGACATTGCTGTTGTACATTTGTGCAGGGCCATCAACTTCAGTTGCTTCAGTAAACTTGGCTAAATATTACACCCTGCATACAAACCTCTGCCATAAGTTTTACTGTTTTACCTTACATGGTTGTTTATTTGCACACTAAAAATACTGTGGGCTTCCTTTGGCATTAACATACCTTCAAGCACTGATATTGTAAGTGAGTCGGTTTGCAGGGTTTGAATATGGGTACCATTTTCAACCGGGCACTTGATCTATGATGGATTTGCATCCCATACATGTGAATTCACTTAGTGTCTGTTGCTACATGCCATGGAACCTTATAAACTTAGACATTTTTAGACTTGGGAGTACAGTTCAGCTTGCTTCATTTTTAGCCAACTCAAAAGCAGGTAGACTTGGGACCTGTCCCCATTTAGAATAATGAATTTATTGCTACTATTATGAAGAAATGTATAGAGTTTGTGTACTAGTTTATCTCTAGTTTTAGACATGTTGTCATGAAACTTATTCAGGCTATTCCTTTCATCATCCCAGTGATCCATGGGTAGGTAGATGCTAGCAAATTTGTTTTCATGCACATTTTATTATTTTATCCCCTGCCACTAAGGTGAGAAGACATATAAATGTTCAGTGTCTATCCATCAGTCTGTCTATCCATATGTACACAACCTCGTGAACTCTAGCATCCAAATTTATCATTAAACTTCAGCAAATTTGCTGTGAGGCTTCATCTTAACAAGATCTTTGATGAGTTCAATAATAGGCAGAATTGACATGCATTGCTGAGAGTTATTGCCCTTGATACACTTAGCATAGGCATCCCAATTGCATGTGAACACTGTAGCATCCACATTTTTTTCATTTACCATATATACTTGTGTATAAGCTGATACCAACTGCAAACTGCATAGACCCAGATCTGCCGTTGCATAATGCACCAGCAGATCTGGGTCTATGCAGTTTGTAAGGACTAATTGGTAGAACAAACATAGACCCTGATCTGCTGGTGCTTATACATGAGTATATATGGTAATTTCAACCAAATTTACTATGAAGCTACATCTCAACAGGAATTCAGATGAGCTCAATGATGGCCATATTTTACAGAGTTGTGGTCCTTGATTAATTTAGAAAAGACTTCCCACTGGCTTGTGAGCACATTTGCAATAACAATTTTCATTTGATTTGAACAGAATTCACTGTGAAGCTCCATCTTAACAAGAGCTCAGACGAATTCAATGATGGCCAGATTTTGATCATGTTTTTCAGTTATGGTCCTCATTGGTTGAATTATAGGATTCCTACTGGCTGGCGAACTTTCTTGCATTCACATTGTTTAGTACATGTCAACTAAATTGGCTGTGAAGCTACATCTCATCAAGTGCTCCAAAGAGTTTGATAAACACATTTTGCTTATATTGTAAGAGTTATTGCCCTTGGTTGACTTAGACTACGCATCCCAGTGGCCTGTGGACATTCAAACCAAATTCACTGTGAATCTGCATATTAACAAGAGCTTTGATGAAGTTAATGATGGCCAGATTTTGACCATATTTTCCAAAATTATGGCCAATGATCAACTTACAATAAGCATCCTTGTGGTTTATTTTATTCCAGTCAAATTTGTAGTGAAGTGTCAATTGAACAAAATCTTGCACGAGTTTGAAAATGACCAGATTTATACAGTAATTTACAGAGTTATGGCCCTGAAACTATTTAGCATAGGCATCCCATTTTCATGTGAACACTAAAGCATTCACATGTTTTATTTTATATGAACCAAACTGGCTGTGTTCTTGACAAGATCTGAAGTGTCTTGTATGATCAGATTTTGACCATATTTTACACAGTTAAGGCCCTTCGATTACAATAGGCATCCTAATTAAATGTGAACACAAGCATTCACATTTTCAATTTGATTTGAACCAGATTTGTTGTGCAGCTTCATCTTAACAAGGTCTCAAGGCAGCTTCAGTGATGATCAGGTTTGATTGTAAAGTAGCTCTTGAGTGACCTAGCATTCACATTTGTAGTTTATGTATTGCCTCAAAATTACACAGTGCATTCCACCTTTGTTGTACATTTTTGTAAAGCAGGAGAGTAGATCACAGATGCATCCACTTATTATGTTTTAAAATGTGTTGAGTTAAATTTAGGTCACAGCTAACTAATTATTTTGAGCTACAGAACAGACTTTGTGGTGGTATATTCAGTACCATATTTCGAAGAATAAAGGTTGCTGATTAGCTGAAAATAATTACCAGAAAAAATTAAGGTGGTTTTTCAGAAGAAGCCTATGTATGGGTAATTTGTATGCAGCTGTAGGCTTGAACCTTGCACCATTTTAATTTTATCCCGATGCCACACAGGTACTACTGGATGTAAACAGGGCGATCAAAATTTGCCAGATTTTTATAGTGGGCACCTACAATGGCATTGTTCTCAAAAATGAAGTGCACAGCATATCATTTTCTTCATTTTAAAAGTTTTCTATTGGATATATTGTTCACAAGATATAAGCATGTTTTACCTATTTTACCATGAAAGTATGGTAATTTGGCCAAACATTAACATTACAGTCTATGGGGATTTAATTAGTTGTCTGAGCCAAAAGCATGCAAAAATTTAAGCAAATGAAACCTCTAATTAGCGGTAATTTCATGACATCTCTGTTGGATGCAGCACATAAAAAGTAGGTTACTGTGACCTAAATTTGGCATCAAATCAGACCTACAGGAGAATATACCAGCATGTTCTCTGAGATTAATGTTGTGCTAATTTCATTTCAATCAGTGACTTCATAATATTTTTATATAAAAAAAAAAAAAAATAGGCGAATGTAAGATGTAATTAATTTTCTAACTATTGTGAGATAGTACCTTTGAATTTGTTATCACACCTTCATTTAGCAGATGGCAATACATACATGTAGGTAAACTTTTTTCCAGTACTGACTGCATTGTTATAATCAACATTAAGATTCTGTGTTTAAATTTGTTAAAAGTTTAGGCAAGTCATATACAGTGGATTACATACAGTGTGCGGGTGAAACAGTGTTTAACAGAACCTTTGTATTGTGTATCTGGAAATTTATTATGAATTTTCTAAAGAGCAATTATGCAAATCTGCCAATAAATAAATCTAACCAAAGATGCCTTTATTTAGAACAGTGTGCAATGAATTTTTCATAACACTGATCTAGTTTATGTAAATTCAGAAACTTTTTGAAGTTAGTTAATGTTGTTTTCTTTTTTATCAGGAGATGGACAATCAAAGCAATGACAGTAACGAGACAGAGAATGAGAGTGGAGATACAGAAGGGTCATACAGTCAGCTGTATTGATAGTAATGATTGTTCTGATTACATGTTTAAAACGTTATAAATATGGATATTGTCAACTGCTTGGACAAGGAGTGATATGTACATATTACATTGTTGTGGTTATGTTAATATGACTTTGAGAGTGATGTCATCAGTTTTGCTTTGTTTATTGGATCCAAATCACAATGTGGTTTTATTGGCTTTGTTTTTTATCAGTATTGGAGATTTTTCTGCATTTATGCATTTGACAGTTCTGCAAAAGTCTAAATTGTATCATAAAGTGCTTAAGTATAACACAGTCTCTGATATAACATGGGCATAGACATGGATCCCATTCTAAGGTTAGATTATATTTTTCTATATACCGTTTATACTTGCGTATAAGCCAACTGCAAACTGCATAGACTGAGATCTGCCAGCGCATAATGTAAGGACTATTCAGTAGAACAAACCAGATAGACCCTGATCTGCAAGTGAATTATGCAACGGCAGATCAGGGTCTATGTTGTTTGCATTTGGACCCGGATTATGCGTGAGTATATACGATAATGTACCCCAGTATACAGCAACCTTTGCCTTTATCATGGTAGACTTGTATGTCTCTTCTGAACAGCTTTATAGTCCGGGACTATTGTATTTGTGCTTATTTTCAAAGATGTTTTAACACAAAAATGATTTTTGTGATACAATTACATGAAGCATTGGAATTTATAAGGTGTTTCATTTGTAGTTTTGAAAGAGTTACAGATATTATATACTGGTAAGCATCACAGTATAGATTGCATTTTCTTTGTATATGCTGTGTGTTGTATTTTACCCAGTTAACAGATCATGCAGTTATGTTTAAAAGTTGTATGATAAGCTGTATTTATCAGGGCTCAGGAAAACCAGTTGTCCTCTCGTCCTGACCGGGTAACAGTTGGCTGTACTGAGTAAAACTGTACTACATACTTGTCCCTGGGTCAAGTAGATGCAAATTCGTACCTTGAGAATAAATCTGTGAGCATTTTCTATCCTTTAAATGTGCCGATGTTCAACATTACTTAACATTTCACATGCATCAACTATCAATACTTTTGCCTATTTGGCCTACTTGTTTTTAGCCCATAACATATTGCAAATGAAACCGACTTTATTTTTTACACAAGTACCTCATGCAAAACTTAATACTAAAATGGATCCAAATCATGAAAATACATTTAAACCATTCGGATAATATAGCCCATTATAGAAATATATAATAAGAGACAAAGTTTACATACTAAATTGAGAAATTGCATTTTTACAACTAGCCTTCAATTTATTAATCGTATTCACATTTACAGTGGCACTTTTTGGTAATCTAAGCATCATTTTAACATGAAGACATTTTCTTTTTTAACAAGCTATCACAAATCATTATGAGTTATACCTGTGATAAGTTGAGAGCCAGAGAATGTCAAAATGTTGTGATATTGTCTGATCAGTGTTAAACTTCACCCAGGTCACTGGTATTTCAAGACTGCAGCCTAATTGATACATTATCACATCAAAGCGAAGACATCAGCAGATATTTCTATAAGTATGTAATTACGTTTCACTAGAAAAATGTTGCTAACTTACATTGGAAAGAAGTATTTTAAGTGTCTTCACCTATTCCCACCTAATTTTACACAGTGCATGCCATTCTAATCTATTTATAAAGAACATAATGTTAAGACAATTGCTGATTGGTCATAATTTAATTGGGTCATAACATTATATGGCAACCTTGAGTGGTTCTCGAGATATGAAAATTTGACTGAAATGGATTACTTAGTATGAAAGTTGGTGAAAATTGCATAGATACTTTTAATTCTTCTTTCAAATTTAAGTTGGTGAAAGTTTTTGTGTAAAAAGTAATTACATACAGAAATATCTGTTGGCGTCTTCACTTTGGCATGACGATGTATCAAAACAGCTGCACAGTTTTGAAAATACACCTGACCTGGGACAAAAGGAACACTGTTTGACAAAACAAAAAATCAAATATTTTTGACATTGTCTGGCTCATAACGTCCCATATCAAGCTCATAAAGATGTGTGATAGCTTGTTGAAAAGCAAAACTTCTCCACATTAAAATGACATATATATTACTGAAAAGTGTCACTATAAACATGAAAACCATTAAGAAATTGTGAGTTAGGTTTGAAATTGGAATGTCTTGAGTTATGAACCTTGTCTCTTATTATATATTTATCTAAGGAACCATGAATTAGAATGGCTTTAAATTTGCTGTCTTCACTCCAAACATATTCTAACTGTTTGGACCCATGTTAGTATCAAGCTCGTGTCAGGTGCCTGTGTTTTCTTTAGTAAGAACATAAATTGCTTAGTGGATAAGTGTCCTTTGTGATGGCAGGTATGAGCATCTGTTGCAGCTCATTCGTTCTTGGGACGAGTGTAAAGAAAATTCCTGAGCTCTGATTTATAAAATCATACCAGTGATTGCATAAGTTATTACTACAGACTACTGCATGAATGTATATGGTTTGTTTCACAACTGCTTGTGCTGACTTTGTTACCAAATTAATAGATATTTATCCATCGAAGAAAACCAAATCATGAGAGGCTAAATTCAAACAGTTTTCCTCTGCCTTTATTATTTATAGTTGGCATGAGCCCAAAAGTATCACAACAATTTATCCAATCCAGTATGTTTAATTTGGACAGTGCTTTGAATCAATTTCTTACATAAATAGTGAACATGTATAATATTAAGCTTCTTTCATGTTTAAAAGGCTTAGAATATGAAATGTACATGAAGTATATAACATATTACAGCAGTTGTTGTTGAACACACCTTGGCAGAAGCTCGATATAATGATCACTTTAGCGTCTGTCCATTCATACCCAATATTAACCTCATTGTTAAAGTTTTTACTTTCCTTTAATTCTGTACCATAGCCTCAGTATGGACTTTATCCTTAGTTAAATAAATGCCCTCATTATTGAAGCTCAGGTGTGAGCTCGACTTGCAGGTCATGGCCAGCTCCTTGTACTAAAATTACATACACTATCAATGTGCCACATATTGTTTGAATGTTTAGCATCTCTTTACAATTTAACAGATTCTGGATGTATGGCAAAGTTAATTTAAGATATCCACAAACCATAGTTATGCAAATCATGTTTTGTACTGAACTCCCTCCAAAAGTTTTATTTCATTAGAGATATTGTATTTCTCACAGCTGAATCATGAACTACCAATAATAATAATAATGAACATATTTCTAGTCATACCCCAAACATGTAGTCTTGAATATTACAATGTATAGGTGCTTTATTATCTTGTAGGCAAGACATAGGTATCACTTTTCCAACTGGTTTCAACAGTAAGTTTTTCATTTACCTCCTTACTTTGGAAAATGTTTCATGTACATACACCTCTCCCTTGATAACTCACACACAACGGGGTCCAAAAACATAGACCGCACTATAAGCGAGGGCGCGAGTTACCGAGGAGCCGCAAAAATATTAAGAAGGGCATGCTATCCCCGCTGGACATCGAGGAAACCGCAAGGGAAGGGGGTAAAGGTGCTGTTTAATGGCTGAAAACTCATTTTATAATTACATTGGGAATAATTATCAATAAAGAGCTTTTTTCTAATGTAGTTGTTTGCTTTTCCGTATAAATTACCTTTATTTTCAAGATACCGAACCTCTGAAAGCTCGTTAACAACATTGGTCCAAGCAGTTTCAACAACACGTGTATACGAAAACAATGTGTATTACGTCAATGCTTTTTGTTGTTGTTGATTCACAACTAAACAAGATTCCTTTTTTCAAAAACTAGGGACATTTATTTCGAGAAACAACCGTCAACGTCAAAACTCGATTTATTTATTGTTCTATTAATAAAATATGGATGCCGTGATTTCATATCAAGTAACATTGAAACTTCTTCTCATCCTTGAGGAAATCCCTGAGTAGCAAGTTAGAAATTTTAAGTTCAATACAAACTCTGGAACTTGCTTCTCCGTAATGAACCGTATCTGTAAAACAAAGCTTTTTATTCACCAAGTACTCATTTGGCTTGGTTGCCTTGCCATCTTTTATCACATTTGTGAATGAGTAGGATAATTTAAGGTAGTTTAATTATATTACTTACATAATAATATTTATAACAGTGTTCGATTGATCAATTGAAATGAGTTGACCAGACACGGCCGTGACCGATAGGCAGGATTTGCAAGCATTTTCTGTTATTCCACCCCCTTTGTTTGATTTGATACAAAAGACGTAATTAACGTGATAACACAAAGCAGGTCTGCTATTAATTGAGTGTAACAACACAACAAATACTTCTGCAAGTTGGAGATTTAAAAAAAAAAAAAGGTCGGCACTTAGATTCTCACGGAAACGCTCGCGGCAATAACTGGGTCGGTTGAATTATATTTTTCACGTTTGAATACAAGAGGGCTTATTGTAGTTTTGATGATTACACTGAAACTGAATTAAAAGATAAAACTAAAACACAAAGGACTAGGGACTCTAGATCACTGTAATGGCCTCAGAAAATTCCAAAATGTATTTTCTTTATTTTAAAAGCTGTTATATTTATTTTGTATAGACATACCTTTGTCTTTAATAACACGTTTTATTTTTTATATTTATCGCATGCGAAGACGTCATCGGCAGCCGCGCGTGAGGCGTAGAATGCGGAAAATGTTAAAAATTCGTCTGACTATAATGTATTTATATATATTAAACTATTCCCACAGTTATGAAACAACGGGAAACTTTCAAGACGTTTCCCTTATTAGATAAGTTGTAATCTCAGAAAATTTTATGTTGTTTCACTCATGTGGGATACGGTAATTTTAAAGTAAATGATTAGATACTATGGCAGGCAACAGTGACGTTTTTATCGCAGCAGCAGTTTACAAGGTATGCAACTTTCATTTTACAAATATTATGTCACAATAAATGAGTAAAGTATGAAATTAAATGCAGTTTTACTTTATCAGACACACATATTCTTTAGAAATTAAGGAAAATCTTCACAGTTGAAATATTTCCAGGCAGTGTTGATTTGCAGACGACAATTTTTATGAAGAAATAAGCAAATCCAGCTTGGTTTATAAAATATTTGTATCAGAATGGTATTTTGGACAAATATTTCTCTATAAGAGCATTATATTCAGTGGTATGCAATACTGTGAAACTTTTGTTAATTTGTATTGAATTTTTTTGGTAAAAAAATTCCAATCATAGAAAGCGATTGAGGGTCTATGCAGTTTCCGTACGGAACCAGTCAGGCCTACCTCACGTTCATCACTTATTGAAGACTCAATGTAGTACAATTTGAAATGGCAGAATAAAAATAATTAACATTCAATATAAGGTACATTTTGTCTCATCAATTAATAAAGATAATCAATGAGAATTAATGACAGTGCAGTAACTGGTGCCAGAATCTCTAGGGGACTCTAGTTCCAAACTCACTATGTTTATAACTGAAAGGGTTAGTGAGGAAATGCACTATGAAAAGAGTATTTATATTGATTTGCAAACAAGTATAAAACCATATCTTATATAAACAGTCTGCTAAACACCATGAATATTTATTAGAAAGATAATCCTTGTGGCTGGTACAGAATACAACAAACTTTATATAACTCATATAAATACAAATCACGTATACATAGTTTCGTGTTCCAATGGTAAAATGTCCGCTTACATGCAGAGCCGACCTGGGTACGATTCCCAGGAAAGTAGAAATTGATCTTTTCTTCTTCGTTCCACTTAGTACAGATAGTAATCCGTAATAACTTTATTTTCCACATTGATATGAAAAGATCTTAATGGTAATGAGATCATGCAGACAGTGGAACATGAGGGTCTAGACAAGATGAGAAATCCTTGGGAAAAGATAGATGCCTCAGATACCATAATTCCTCACTTTCCAAGGCTTGATGAGGAAGACTTGCGAAATATTACTTTTGGAGTATATCAACTGAAGTTAGCAAAATCTTACACCCGTGAGCACCTTAGTGAGGATGGAGGTTATGATTTATTAGTGCATAAAGACCAGAATGGACTTCTAATGGCAAAAATTCAGAACCGGCATGTGTCCAGTAGAGCCTACAAACTCTGGCTTGATTATGATCAATATTCAGTCAGAGGTTGGTCCTGCCAATGTCGAGTATGAGCCCGTGTTGTTGGTACGTGTGCGCACATAGCAGCCGTCATCTGGTACCTTGGATATGCACGTCATCAAAACGCACCTTTTAATTCCATGTCTGACTGGGGTTCTTATTTGAATGATGCACAATACCTTCCAGAACCTCAGTTGAATGATGATGATGATGATGATGATAACGGTGGTGATGATGATGATACAGCTGACATCGAAGAGTAATAAATCATTTAAATAAGTTACAAGTTGCTTGTGAAGTAATTAGTCCAGGTAAAAAAAAAAACAGTAAATATTGTTATGTCAGATTTCTCTGTAGTTTTAATAATATATATCATTTTGAAAGATCTAAGTACATACTGTTTTGGACTGTCTAAATTTGACACATAATTCTTTGTGAATAGTTCATTACGAGAACATGCATTTGCTTGCTTAATATTTTTATTAAAACGAAGAATAATAACCAAACGGGTAATTTAATAGTATTGCCTTGTACATTCCAGTCAAGTTATATACTGTATGTGTTCTAGTTATACATGTGTACATAATTAGTTCTTTTAAACATACAATGACGATGTACAACATTTAGATTTTTTGTGACAATAATTGTATGGCAAAATATTCATGTATTTGCTATGTTGTTAGCTCATTTGTATTGGAATTGTTATCGACAAGGGACTTGATGTCAATATTCTTCTTACCATACATTATGCATGTAAATGTCACAGCATTTGTTTGTTTTTAGGGTGAGTACTGGCATTCTGGATAAAAATAAATAAATAAATTAACACAGTGAAGTTGAATATACTGAGTATGTTGTTTGGAAAGAAAATTAAACAAAATATACGACTTCTTATTAAAAGTTGAAAATTTCATGATGTTGATTCCAATTTCCGGGTACTAACCAGTGTTTTTGATGATAAAACGAGCGATATATCAAGGTTTCATTTACTAATTTTGATCTAGATTTTTTTCACCTTCAACAAATAGGGGCCAATTTTTTTTTTTTTTTTTTTTTTTTTGTATTTTCTAGTTTTAAAAAATGGGATCCACGCCCGACCCCGTGTTATAAGCGGGTTCACAACTTATCGAGGGAGCGGTGTATGTGAATTGAAAGATGCTGTAATCTTGAGAAATACTTCTTGTATAACAACAACAACAAATGTTTCAGTCATTCATGCTCAGTTTTTGTATTAAGTTCCGGACTCTCTTGTAGTTACAGTCACACAATTTGACAGGTAAAGTAAATTCTGTTTCAAAGATTCATAAAAATAAGCTCACAGTGACCTACCTTTTATGCCATTGACGTGGAAGAAGTATTGTAACCCATGTCCATACATCCATCTACATCTCTCCTTCAATAACTCACACACAACGGGGTCCAAAAACAGCAGCATAAGCGAGGGTGTAAGTTACTGAGGGACCTCTGAAAAATTAAGGGATGGACATTGACAGTGAGAAGTGGGATAAGGAGCGGATGGGTGGGTTAAGTGGTTGAATACTCATTTAATTATCACGTTGTGAATAATTGTCAATAAATAGCTTTTCTAATGAAATTCTTCACTTTTCTGTATAAATTGCCTTTATTTTCAATATATCCAATCTCTGAAAGATCGTTTAAAACCTTACTCCAAGTGGTTTCAAAACACATCACATGTGTTCCAGCAAAAACAGTGTTTATTACGTCACTGCTTTTTGCATGTGAATGTGGATATATTCTGGTGTTACTGTAGATTCAGAACAAAACAAGATTCTTTATTTAAAAACGAGTGACATTTATTTAGAGAAACAACAACGTCGAAACTTAATTTTTAAAAAATTTTTTTTTATATTAGTACAGTACTGATGCTGTGATTTCTTTGCAAGTTATAGCAAAATTTCTGCTTATCCTTGAGTAAACGTGAGCCAATTTAAGTTCACTATAAACTTTTGAACTTGCTTCTCCTTTTGAACTTTGAACTTGCTTCTCCATAATGAACCCTATCTGCAAAACAAAGCTTTTCATACACCTAGTAAGCCTTTTGCTTGGTTCCTTTGCTGTCATTGATCACATTTGTTAATGAATATGATAAACCTCTGAATAATGTTAGATACTTTAATTATGTTACATGTACTTAGAGATTTTCTCAGTGTTTGATTAGTCAAGTGAAATGAGTTGACGTAACACACTACTGTGACCACTAGCTCTTACGCAGGTAGAATTTGCATGCCTTTTAACTTTTTTTTATTCTACCTCCTTTACTTGATTTGATACAAAATATTATTTACGTGACAATACAAAGCAGGTCTACTTTTAATTGATTGTAACAATGCAGCCAACACTTCTGCAAGTCGGAGATCAAAACACAGTAGGTACTTAAGTAGATTCTCATGGAAACACTTGCGGGCATCGCTGTGACATTTGATTTACACTTTTCACATTTTAATACAAGAGGGCATATCGCATTTATGATGATTACACTGAAACCGTATTAAAAGATAAACACGTATTTTACTTGACAAGACTTATTTAATTGGCATTTATTTCTTAAAGTATTGCCACCAGTAGGCATTACTGACATTTAAATGATCGATATTTCGTTATATATTGTCACTTACAGTGTACTGAGATTTTTTAAATTAAAATTTTAAAAAATGTACAACTTTTATTAAAAGTCATGAATTTCGTAATTTTTAATCAAATTTCCAGGCACTAAATGCTGTTTTTGCTGATAAAATGACCGATATATCAAGGTTTTATTTACCAATTTTGATTATGATCTTCTTCGTATTCAACAAATAGGGGTCATATCGTTTGCATTTTCTAGATTTAAAAAAAAATGGGATCCATGATTGGCCACACGTTATAAGCAGGTTTGCGAGTTATTGAGGGAGAGGTTATCCGGTTAAGCTTTTCATTTAAATGTGAGGTATTTGTGTACCATGACTATGTTTGGTTAAACCCATAATATGTGGAGTAGATAAGACATAGCATCCCATGAAATTCTTGGTTGAATAATTCTTGATTTTTTGTAACAATTATAATCATGAATAATGTGCTGCAATATCAGTTATTTTTCAAGCTTATTGTTAATGTAATTATTGAAACATTAACAATAAAGCTATTAAGTTTTCTTTGTGTTTGACTTTAATGCATCCAGTAAACAACAGTTGCTCAATCCAGGGTCAACAGTGGCCAACAGATGTTTGCTCAGTCATCTGGCATACTCAACCAAACACCAAACAATGTGGAGGTCTTAAAAGTTTCTCACCTGAATTTATAAATTAATTAATTTACCCACCTATTTAAGCAAAACAACAGACCACCAATGCCTGCTCAATCAACCGTCATACACACCTGTTGAAACAAGTTTAAGACCGAAATTGTCTGGAGCCATTTTAGTCATTGGGAGATCAATCAATCTTAATCCTTGTTATTTTACAGTCAGTAATGCAGGCAGCAGCTCCAATCAATCAGATACACAACCCACTGTAATGGTCAAGTTACATGCATATAGCAGGTACTGTTGTTGTGTGGACCATTGACTGGAACAGAACCATTTAATTTGTAGGGGTGGAAGGATTTGCTATTATAATCAAACATAGAACTCCCTGTTTTTCCTCTGCTGTAGTGCAGAGTCATAGTTATAAATAAAATTTCAATTAATATTGGGTTTGTTTAATTTATTTTTTCCTGTCTTTCAGAGAATGATTCAACCGTTTGTATGCATAATATGCTTTACCCATGAAATCTAATGGTTTACTCCCATACTGGGTCTATGCAATTATACACAACTGTTCAAGTGGTAATCTAAAGTACATTACGAGGTCAATACCCTTGACCTCCTGAATGAATTTTCAGTGAAATTATTTTTCAAGCCTAACCATGAGTTTCTTTTTAGAAACTCACAATGTCTGATATATGCATTTTATTGTCACTATAAAATATCAGACTCTCTGGACATATCCAGCAAATATGAAGGTTTCTGAAATATAGTGTTTTCAAAGTTAGTGTGAATGTATTAGCAAGAAATTATTTGGTTTTGAATGGAATCTAGCAGGAAAATTCTAGGAATTGTGCTTCTTTGTGCATATTTTCAGTGGAATTACTATTATGGATACCGTGAGATCAGCTAATCAGTACATTGAAATTGCGTTTTCTTGTACATGTATGTATGAATGAATGGTTCTTTGCCCAGAAAATAAATATTAAATATGTAATAACTTTTTTTTAAAGAATTTCTTGTTTAATATGCATCAAGTTGGTAACTGTGTCAATGAAGTCTGTAGTTTTGAGCCTACCCCCCCCCCCCTCCCCCCACTGTATACCTAAGACGATACATATGGAATCTTTTCTTCAGTTAACTGACTTGGATGGATATCACATGGTACAGTATCTAGCATGATTTGAGTTTATTTTCAAGTACTAGGACTTCGGACCAATAGGAGACTGAATGCTTTATTAATGTGGCAAGGCAACAATTGTTAGTCCCATTATTTAAAATAATTCAACAACATACACTGAAAGAAGGTCGATCACAATTTATTTTGTTACAAATATACTAAAGTATATATGAATGTAAATGCATAGAATAATCAAAATATTTGGTGCAACTCCAGTGTCTACAGTTGTAACAAAAATGAGTATAAAAAAAAAGTTAGAAAAAGAGAAAAAAAAAAGTCAAAATATTACTGGCCATTAGACCTTGGTCTGACTACAATGCTTATGTAAAATATTTCCTAGACATCGAGTCTCAGTTTCACAAAATGTTGTTTATTCTACTTCACATCATTCTGACAATCTAGTCAATTAAATTTTGCAATTTTGTAAACAATCTTATGCAAGCTTTGATTTTTACTAAAAGGCATTTTTTAAAAATTCTTAATATTACAGCAGTGTGAGTTTGTTGCAATATCTTTGTCTTTGAAATCCTGGAAAGAGAAAACAATTTTAAATGTCTCTCTGACATACAAATTGAAGGCCACAATTTTTTGTTTTAAGATATTTTGTGAAAACAGGGTGTGATGTTATTGAAATAAAACAGATTTTAGCCTAACAGTTTTGGATGGGATATGGAGTTTCTGAGCCTGACAGTTTAAGATGGGATATGGAGTTTCTGGGCCTGACAGTTTAGGATGGGATATGGATGACTATTGAGACTGAATTTTGAAATTAAATCTTCAGTTTTTTGTGCAAATATTACCTAGGCTTGTCAAAAAATGACCCAAATCAGGGTCATGAAGGGTTATCAGAAGCAAATTTTAAAATCATATCTTAAGCCTGAGGGTCGGGAGGTCCTTTTGGTAGCCAATTTAGGGTTGCAGCAAAAAAAGGTTGGGAACCACTGATCTAGATGTTAACAGAAAAAGCTAGTAAAGGTCTCATATGTGAGACAAGATTTACTGATGAACACAAATTTCCAGATAAATAAATAATAAATTTTCATTATTCAAAAAGCTATTCTTAACTTCAAATAGATGACATGTTCCTAAGATCAAATGCAGTTGAGAGTAGTCTTCAGATATGTGCACTTGTACCTATTAACTTGAAATCTGGTAGGGTTGTACATTTCTTATAATGGATGTATAGGGACCATTTTTCTCAAAAGGTGATCCTTTGATCTTGAACCATTTGACCATAAAAAATGAAGTCACCATGCCAATGACCTTTTACCACTGTGAACTGGTGAAGTCAAATACACCAATGGCCCTAACTCTGTAAGAACTGGTTGCCATGTGATGAGACAAACCAAACTATCACCACATGAAGTAAATGGTTGCTGAAATATACTGATCAGAGGAGATTTTGGTTATGTTAGTCCAAAGATAAAGGGCCATTACTCTGCTAAAAGTGGATGCAAGCAGAGGAAATCATTTAAAAGAAAAATAAATTTACAAAAGTTTACTTCCCAAAAAGACTTAAAAATAGTGAAATGGGTCATAAGCTTCACTAGAGACAAAAACAGTAGATAAGATGTGTGGACAGATGAGAACTAGGACAGGCACGACCATTAAAAATACATTAAATCCAAACAATGGAGATAATAATAGGCAATGTGTGTAATATGACATTTTATCCATTAATTAAAAGATATGTAAATTAAAATGTATAATGATGCTACTTAATCTCTTGATTTGACAAAGTCATGATATTATTTCTAAGTAAAAGTCTTTTCAGAATGAATTTAAGACAAATACTTGGCACACTTAATATAACAACTTTTAATGCTAATAACCATTCAGTCAATTTGGGAAATGTTTTTAATTAAAATTCTTGTATATAAAATTAGCAAATGTACATGATTAACAGCTGGTAGAAAAGTTTTCAAAATGTCCAGAACAACAAAACATGCATCTACTGCATATCAACATAAATGTTAAAAATAGACTGATGTAAAGTATATACTCGCTTAAAAGTTGGATTCAACTGCAAACAACATGACCCTGATCTGCCATCGCAAAATGTGCTGGACCCTGATCTGCCATCGTAAAATGTGCTGGCAGGTCAGGATCATTGCTGTTTGTTCTACTGATTACTTGCAACAAATTGCATTCCATTATGCAATGGCAGATGTGGATCTATGCAGTTTGCAGTTGGATTGAATATGGTAAATTATGACAAATGGGTTGCAAAATGAAGCATCACAAACTGACTGCTAATAAATGGCAAGGACATCAACTCAGTTTATTTTTCCCCAACATCATCACATGTAGGAAAATTTAATACTCTAGTGATGAGTTATGCATCACACAGTAATGATTCGTACATATTTTCATAAAATCTTTCAAGAAATAAAAAAAAGAGATAATGTGTTTCAAAGGCACTTTTTCAAATCATTAAATGTTTCAAGAATACAATATCATCTCCTGTGCTGCTTCAGAAGAATGCTTAAAAAGAATGTACAGTCAAAACTGTCTTAAAGATCACATGTATAAAGCAATCACTTGTCTTAAAAACCCATGTCCTGTTAACCACATTACTGTGATCAAGTTTCCTATCTTCAAAGGCCACTTTTCTCAATTGCCAGAGTTATTGCTGCTTAAGATGGGCTTACTGTACATTGAATATGGAAATCAAGCAGGAGCAGAGAAGGCTGTATTGTGATATTGGTTTTTAAACAAGATGGCTGGAACAACACCTAAAAATGGCAATGAAGAAAAGAAAATATTTTATTAAAGAGCACGGAGATGCTTTGACTACAGTCCTCAAAGATACCCTACCCCACTTCACCCCTGGTAAATCTGCATCCATCCAAAACTGATGTCATTAAATAAGACCATGTTTTACAAATATACAAGTCACTCTTTGGTGATCAGGACTAATGAATATCATGTAAAATTAAGTATGAAAGACTTATTCATGATGGAAAATCATACAGTGGTCCCCCTCTTGACTGGTGGTCACTCATTATATACGGCCAGAATTCCTTGGCACAGATGAATTTGTGTTCAAAAGTATCCATCTATGACAGCCACTCCTGTAACAAGGACAGCAGCCAGCATATTAGTGCAAAAACTGTTGAATTTACTCCTCACAAGCAGCCACATAATGGGGTTTACAGATAGAAATCTTGCCAATATTTGTTGATTTCTAAATTCAACACACCAATATTTGTTCCAACGTGCCAATAAAGTAACTATAATTCATACAAAGAGGTGCGTAATATGATTATCCTTACTGCTGTGTGTTTCTTATATGTTAGGTTTTGTCAATTTGATAATTACTGGTTATTATTAGATGACCAAAGCTACGTAACTGCTGAGAAGCACAGTATTGTTCAGTTCAAATCATTGTGACATCTGGCTGCCAGAAAATAACAATGGTATGTTAGCAATTGTGGCTTCTCTTTTATAGATTATGAAATGTACTTAAAAGGGTAACAGACTAAAATCAGTTGATCATGTGATGAGCTCACTTCCCCTTTGTACACAATGAGCATTTTGTGTAATAACTACAAATTGCCAATGATGGAATACGTTGTTGTAAAAAGTGCAAAATGTTATCAGACAATCTCAATTTAGAAGGAAAAGTGAAAGAGATTCGACTAAATGAAAAGAGGGAGAGTCATTTGATCACTACTACAAAATTTGATGACAGAAAGATTCAAACAAATATCATCAGTTCTGTAGCAGTGGGAAAACAGATTGGACAGATAACAATAGTTATACAGCCAAATGTTTGTGCCCTGATTTTCTGACAAGGTGGTTTTGCACCACAACTGATGATTATTCATAATTACATGTATTTTAAATAACACTTATACAAGTATTTTCACATTGATTCATTAACATGTTAGTGATTTTTAAATGAAAATATAAATATTTAATAATAAGTTGTGCCTTTCACACTTTATATGTGATCCCCATCTAAAAAGGCCAACATCTTATAAGGCCACCCATCTTATAAGGCCACCCATCTTATAAGGCCACCCATCTTATAAGGCCACCCATCTTATAAGGCCACCCATCTAAAAAGGCCACCCATCTTATAAGGCCACCCATCTTATAAGGCCACCCATCTAAAAAGGCCACCCATCTTATAAGGCCACTTTCCTGCTGCAGAAGAGGTAGCCTTATAAGATGACCACTGTTCACACATCATGGAACAGCATAAAATGAACGAGTTTATTTTAATGTCCTTACTACAAAACCTTAAAATCTGGTAAAAGTAGCAATAGATGATGGATGACTTGACTTACAGTATATGCTCACATATAGATCAAGTCTAACTGCAAGCAACATAGACCCTTATCTGCTGTTGGATAATGCACCGGCAGATCAGGGTTTGTTCTACTGATTACCTCTAATAAACTGCATAGACCCAGATCTGCCCACAAATTATGAAATGGCAGAACTGAGTCCTTGCAGTTTGCAGCTTTCCTTGACTTTTAAGCTAGTATTTACGGTATCTTCAAAATCTCATTTACATTCAATAATTCAGTCTTGGAAAGAAATATACCTGTCTCCATGTTATATAGTATGATGAGTTGGTCGATCAAAAGATTTTCATCGTAATAATGATGAAATTAACTTTCGACAAACAAAATACCAATTGGTCAAATCTTTTAGTGGTTACCTCTATATACATGGTTCATACAGCTCTGGTGCCTTTTTTTTTTTTATTCAACAAGTTTTGAAGGAATTCCAAACATTTTCTGGGATTAATTTGCCTTACAGAAATTGAACCTTCTCCATAGGCATTGTGTGTCACTTGATCCACCAAATTTTATACCATTAATTTTTTGGGGACAAAAGGTAAATAACATAAGTGATTTATTTAGAAAGTGATAGATGTATAAAATGGATAAATATGTTAAAATTCTGTAAAAGGTATATAAAATAAAATATAAAGGCAACATGTGTAAAAGCCTTAAAACATCTGGGATATATTATATTTAGTGTTAACATTTTGTATTCCCTCATATAAATTCAAGGAACTTTTTTGGAGGGGAGGGGCATAATTCAAGCAGTTTTTCAACAAATTGAAGGATTTTAAAGGATAAAACCAACTTTTTTAAAATTAAAATTTCCAAGGTACCCCTCAAATTCAAGGATTTCTGACGGTTGTATAAACCATGTATACAACAGGCTGCTCACTATAAAGGGTCCAGTCTATGTGATTCATCAGACTCATTTACCTCAGTGTTTCAGCCAGGTGTGAAAAATAGGGGCTAGTTAATGTTCCTAATTTGAAAAAGTGGGCCTATGGTGTGATCATAATGGGCCAAACTTTTAAATAAGACATTATTTATATAGCCTATTTTACATGAAAAAAACAAATAAATAACATTCTTTACTTTAAGATTTTCCCCTTTGATGCCTTGGACCATACTGTAACAGAATGGAAGCTGAAGTCTACAATTTTATGCCCCTCCACCATTAGTCATCAGTATTTGTGAAGTTTCAGCTTTCATGCGATTTCTTGACGGTGTGATGTTTTTCTTCTTTGGTTCTGCCATTTTGGAATCCAATTATTCAATGGAAGTTTCACTTTCTGTTTGACTTTCATCTTGGCTTTTGTGGGTTTTACCAGCTTGTTCACTACAGTCATCATATCTACATGTACAGTCACTTTTAACACTTTCACAATTTGATAATGATACTGGGAAAAAAAAGAGTTATCCATCATTCCATATCTACCTTTAAGAGAAACTCTTCTGCCTTTACAACTGATGAATGGCACTACATCATGGTCATATCAAGTGACTGGAAGCATATGCTTAGGAAAATTGCAGAGACTTCAAATTTTTCTTATGGTCAAAAATGTTAATAAAACGATTGAAAGTTATCTCAATCTGTTGCTTGAATTTTTTTCATTAAGACTTACAATTCTGCAGCATGCCAAGCTTATTCTTAACCTCTCAGTCATGAAATATTATACTGAGTACACAATTATTTCTGGACAATCTTGAGTTTTGGCATATATGGGATTAGGAGAATGGGAGAAAATAGATAGTCCAAGCATAGTGACCAGTGCAATTGGAAAAGATCGCTAGTTGGATTTTGTTCATTGTCATAAAAATAATCATTGAGCAGTTCGGATATTTAATGATTGCTTGGCATATCTATACCAGATTAAAAGGTTAAATAAACATTCCTTGTTCATTTTTTTTTGCTATTTTTGGTGCATTAAATCCATTTCATTTTTAATCTTTTTTTTTCACAGGCTTTGGTGTCTATTTTACTCAAATCCCACAAGGGCACATCCTGGCTGAAACAGTACGATTACCTGCATATTAGAGGGTTACCATATATACTCGTATATAATCCTCGTCCAAATGCAAACAACATAGACCCTGATCTGTCATCGCATAATACGCCGGCAGATCAGGGTCTATGTTGTTTGTTCTACTGATTAGTCCTTACAAACTGCACAGACCCAGATCTGCCGGCGCATTATGCGATGGCAGATCTGGGTCTATGCAGTTTGCAGTTGGTATTAGCTTATACAAAAGTATAGACGGTAACTTTTCATAAAAGCCTTTTTCTACATGTCCCTTAGGTAGCCTTTACAGGCAGATCTGACTGTATGACTGTTATCAAAATGTATGGTGTGATATCACACACTACACATCCAGGCACCACTCACTGGTGGAAGATAATGTTGACCCCAATGGAAAGCATTTACTATATGCAAAGCTGGAAAAACAAATGTTTGCTATAAAAAAAAAAAGGAATGAAAAATAATGCAAGCAGTACATAGCGCCAGTAGAGTGCAAGTATTTTACTGATGATAATTTAAAACAATAGGACCCAAAGTGAAATGTATCAAGAGTCCCTTGAAGGGAATATTGCTCTAATGGCCAAAAAGAATGTCCAGGGATCCAAGATAAGTCCGTTTCTTCTTTTCAACTGCTGAGTATTGAAACCATATTTGATATTCTTGAGAAGCTACAATATATCAGATTTGGTAACAAAGCTCTTTTCTTATGTTTGGGTTCATGTATTCAAAGTGTAGTACAAAATTCATGATCATGGCCGTTTTACCCTGAACCTGATATCATGGATAGAAGATCACTGAATTTGTCCCAAAGTCAAAATATAACCACATGCTAAGTTTAGTTAAATCTGTTAAGAAATATTTTTGGGGGATAAAAATTGAAGTTATTTAAGTGGTATCATTCAAGGTATTCTTCATTCATAACAACAAATTAGGTTTGACAAAAATCCATTCATACTGGTTTGTGTTATCAAGCTCACAAGCCAGTACGACTAAAAACCTAAGTCAAGACCTTTGACCTTAAAATCTATGTCAGAGTGCTGATTATGAACTTATTATAAGAATGCAACTAAATACAAAGCCTGGTAAAAAATTCATTTGTATATATACAAGTCACTGTGTTCATAAGCTCAATGAAGTACATAAATCCAAGTCACATGCTCAATGAAGTACAAAAATCCAAGTAATGATCTTTGACTTGACCCAAAGGTCAATTTGGTCAGATCTGCACCATTGTCATTCAGAACAATTTGATATTGCAAGAAGTGTTTAAGTGAAACCCGTATGTCAATGCCACCATTCATGCAAGTGGAGTAGTTATAAAAAAAGATTTTCAAGATGGCTATGATATCATGTTGCAGGTCAGATGAGCATTCGTTCTACATATTTTTCTAGTGTTTCAGTGAAATAGCATTTAGTGAAACAGCAATGTTGATATGACCGTCCATTCAGAGGAAGTAACCATATAAAAAGATTTTCAGGATGGCAATCAATGCAGCTGATTTGGAGATTCTACCAGCATCATTTTAATATGGAACAACTATATATTGCAAAAAAGTAGTTTAGAACAACAGTAAAAAATGTTGGGAATCCATCCATTTTGGAGAAGTAGTTGCTATAAAATATTTTGCATTTTGGGAGGTCACATTGTATCATATTTATTTAAGACCAACTACATATAGTGAGAAGTGTTTTAGTGAAAACTACATCTCAATACGACCATCCCTCAAAGCAGACAAGATGGCATCGTGTTGGAGGTTTGATCAGAACCATTTGTATTAAGGACCAGTGAAATTTTGTAAGTGGAATACCCATGCCTATAAAATTGATTGGAGGTCTGACTGGTACCAATTTAGTACCAACTACATATCACAAATCTTTTAGTGAAAACCCCACACTGCTACAACTATTCACAAGAAATAGCTATAACAAAAGTTTCAAGGTGGCCTGGACTATGGCCATCAAACTGGAGGTCTGATCAGCAATCACCATTTTCATTTAGGGCAAACTAGATATTGTAAGAAGTCTTTTGATTAAAACCCATGTCACTATGACAACTTATTAAGGAGAAGTATCTATAACAAGATTTTGAAGATGGCTATAATGGAGATCTGATTGGCACCATTTTCATTAGGAACAACTAGGTATCATAAGGAGAAGAATCATAACAAGATTTTCAAGATGGCCACCAAAGTGATCATATTTGTAGGTCAGATAGGCACTTTTTCATTTATATCCAATTAGACATCATAAGTCTTATAGTTAAAATCCCATGTCACTATGGCCATTCATTACAGAACAGTTGCCATAACAAGATTTTTAACATGGCCACCATATCAGCCATACTGTATGTCAGACTGCCATCATTTTCATTTAGGAACAACCAGACATGATAAGAAGTCTTTAGGTTAAAACCCCATTAAGTTATGACCATCCATTTAGGAGAAGCAGTGATAACAAGATTTGGTGGTCATATTGGATGTCCAAGAGGCACCATTTCCATTTACAACCAACTAGACAACATAAGTAGTCTTCTATTGAAAACCCCATGTCAATATAACAATCCATTTAAAAACAGCAATAACTGTGGCAGCCATATTGGATGTCCGAATGGCACCATTTTTATTTAGAAGCAACTAGACCTCGGGATGAATGTGTTTGTAAAATTTTGTGACAATCCTTCCAGTAGTTTAGAGATCGCGATAACAAACTTGTGCAAACAGACACCAGGTGCTTGAAGACAAATGAAAGGCCATTGTATAAGCTCTTGGTTTTCAAATGTGAAACAATGAGTTCAGAGTGTACACCTGGTTTTAGTAAGCAAAAGTGTTTACCAAATGTTTGATGAAATATAAAAATGATCAGCCAGCCAGGTTTTTGTCAAATTTTGTCTAGAGAAATGCAAATTAATGTACTTCAATCTAGATATGAGTGCAGGTATAGGAAAATTCCTTCATCAAAACAGAGACGGGACAAATATACTGAATTTTTACTATTTTTTTTAGTATTTCTTCAAGTTTACAAGCAGTATTTAAATGGGTGCAGAATAAGTCTGATTTTAAAAATATGATTAAATCACCAGCTACACTGATATACAATTTTATTTTTGATTGTACAAGATCAAAAAAGTTCAAATTTTTGGCAGTTTTCACCACAAAGGTTTAACCTCAAGCAGACAAGATATGCACCAGTAAGTAACATTTTGTAAAATTGAAGCATAACATTAAAATAGAGCAAAGGAACTCGGGAATGGAGAGGGCTCTTTACATCAATAATCAGTATGGAATTTCACATTCTGGCAACCAGTGTAGGCCATCTGAGTTTGATTTACTAAGTTACATAATGCAATTGTTGCTATTGTAGAAGCAACTAAGATTTTTGTTAAATGATGCTTTGTCAGCTTGGGAAAAGGCCAGTAATGAATTCTAGTATCATTTTCAGATCCATGTCTATTCACTGAGGTCTGCTGAAATATCTATTTACAAATTATTTTGGCACCAATGTGTATTCAGTCGTGTATAAATCAAGCTTAAAATAGTGGACTTGTCTACCTTGTCTTTCAGCAGGCAGGAAAGATAAACTGTTCTTACAGATGGCAAATAGTGGTGTTATCAGCAATGTGAGCAAGTAAACTTTTTGTTGCAAATCATTTGGGGGGGGGGGGAGAAAGAGAAGAGGGGGTATGGGTACCAAGCCTGTGCATTTGACCCTTTGTTTCTTTGACGATTTTCCAAGTAAGTTTAAAACTAAGCCCTCTTTTCACACACAGCTTGCGAAAACAGGATCTACCATATATACTCGCGTATAAGCTAATACCAACTGCAAACTGCATAGACCCAGATCTGCCGTCGCATAATGTGCCAGCAGATTTGGGTCTATACAGTTTGTAAGGACTAATCAGTAGAACAAACAACACAGACCCTGATCTGCTGGCACATTATGTGATGGCAGATCAGGGTCATGTTGTTTGAATTGGACGAGGCTTATACACAAGTATATACAGTAACTTCTTCATTTGATAATACTGCCATTAACACATTAACAACCGGTTGTACCCATGAGCAGTCCCTGTATGTAAAGCATGATGCTATTGCCATATTTTCTGATAACAGCTATTGCAAACATAAAATGAATAACAATAAATTATGGTTGACTAATGTTTACATTATCTTTCTCAACCTGACATACAATTACAAAACAGTAAACACTGGTTTTTACACCACACTGAAACATGTATGGTCCTGATCAATATCAAAAATAAAAATACCATGGCTACATTTATTTCCAATAATAAACAAATTACTGGACAAAAAATAAGGATAATACTTTTATCATGTACCTGACATGATGGAGTAAGAGCTTAAAAAAAGCAGGAGTCCCTTGAAGGGACTGATACTCTACTAGCTGAAAAGAATTTCCAGGAATCCTTGATAAGGCTGTTTGTTCTCTTTAACTGCCAAGTACTGACACCATCTCTGATATTCTTAAGGAACTCCAAGATATAAAATTTGGTGACAAAAATATTTTCTTACATGTCTAATTCAACATATTCAGAAGATACCTGTAAGTGTAGGACAAAAGTCTTTGCCATGGCCTTTGACCTTGACCCTGATATCATGGACAGAAGATCACTGAACTTGTTTCAGACAGAGTCAAGATATAACCACATGCCAAGTTTGGTTAAATCTAAGTAATATTTTTGGAGACAAAAAATTGAGTTATTGAAGTGGTATCATTCAAGGTATTCTTCAAATATATGCACAAACTTTGACAAAACTCCATACTTATTTGTGTTATCATACTCAAGTCAAGACCTTTGACCTTACAATCTATGTCAGAGTGCAGATTATCAACTTGTTTACCGGAATGCAACTAAACACAAAGTCCGGTCAAAAATTCATTGTATATATATATATACAAGTCACTGTGATCATAAGCTCAATGAAGTACAAAAATGCAAGTAATGACCTTTGGCTTGAACCCAAAATCAATTAGGTCCGATTTTCAAAACTCCTTCACAAAAGTGCAGATATGTTGGAGGTCAGACCTGCACCATTTTCATTCCAAACCAATTAAACACTGCAAGACATGTTTTAATGAAACCTCAGGTCAATGCCATTATTCTGTCAAGTGAAGTAGTGATAAGATTTTCAAGATGGCCACTATGGTGCTATGTTGGAGGTCAGATGAACACCATTTTTATTCAGAACCAGTTACGTATTGCTATCATAGTGTTCAGTGAAAACACCATTTGAATAGGACCTGCCATTCAAGAAAAGCAGACATGTAAAGATTTTCAGGATGGCTATAAAAACAGCCATTTTGGAGGTTAACATCATTTTAATATAGAAATAACTATATATTGCAAAAAAGTTTTTTTTTTAATATTAGTATGTCCATCTGTTTAGTAGAAGTAGCTGTTATGATATATTAAAAATTATTATAGGTCCCATTGGTATCATTTTCTTTTAGGATCAACTACATATAGTGAGAAGTGTTTTAGTGAAAAACCATTGTTGATATGACCATCCCTTCTAGAGAATTAGTGATGACAAGATTTTCAAGATGGCACCCTTTTTTTTAAGGACTAACTAGGCATCATGAGAAGTTTGTTTTTAGTGAAAACTCGATGTCCATATGACTATTTGCTCAGGAGCGATGATAATGATTTTCATGATGGCCACCATAGTGGCCATATTTGATGTCCAAGTGGCACCATTTTCATTTAGGACCAACCAGACTTCATAATAAGTCTTTCAGTGAAAACTCAATGCCAATATAACCATCCATTAAGAAGAAGAATTGATAAAAAGATTTTCAACATGGTGGACATATTGGTTGTCAGACTGGCACATGTATCATTCTGGATCAACTAGACATTGTAAGAAGTCTTTTGGTGATATGACCATATGTTCAGGATGAGTAGCAATAACAAGATTTTAAAGATGGTTGCTATGGTGGCCATATTCAGGGATGAGAATGTTCCAGAATGCCTAATAAGGAACCTTTCCAAAAATTTAAATCACAGTGTTCTTAATTGCAAAGAAGATCAAACTCTTCCTTGGAGTTTCACTTTTGTGCTACAGAACCTTGGTTTGTGCACTAATATCATATGCATTTTGCTATCATCACCATGGCAGCCATCTTGAAAATCTTCTTGTTATCGCTGCTCATCCTGATCTTACAGTATTTCCCCTGGTTACTTTCATGCACAAATCTGACCCTCTGATTCTGAAATTCTGGATCTATCTGGAAAATTATCATGCCTGCATATTGGCTGTAAGATTGGCACAACTGACATCATTTTCATTTAGGCCCAGTAAGATATCTTACAAAGTCTTTTGGTGAAAACCCCATGCTGACATGACATTGATAAGCAACAGCCATAAAAAGATTTTCAAGATGTCAGATCAGCATCTTTTTCATTTAGGACCAACTAAACATCATAAGAAGTTACTGAAAAACCCATGTCAATATGACCATCTGAACAGGAGGAACAGCAATAAGATTTTCAAGATGGCCCGTTGTGGCATATTGGATATCCGAGCAGTACCATTTTCATTTAGGACAATCTAGACCTTGGGAAGAATGTGTGTGTAAGGTTTAAAGGCAATTCTCCAAGTAGCAATAACAAACTTGTGCTAAAGGATGGACGGACGGACTGATGACAGACATCAGGTCATGCCATAAAAAACAATTTTAAAAAAAATGTACACTAATCTTTAAATTAAATTTAGAAACTAGGCTCTCTCTCTCCTAACAAGTGCAATACTGAGATGTAAAAAATACCTTTGTATACAGAGTAAGAAAAATAGTCCAAACTATAACTACCAGGTGAACTATAATTGAGTAGGGAAATGAAGAGACATTTTACAAATTGATGTAGTCCTTTTTATCTCTGTCCTTACTGCTTTTACAGAAAGACAACTTACCTACTAAAGGTAAAACTGACCCAAAATGTTTAATGAATAATATATATTTATTTCTCCCAAAGCAATAATACACCAAACACAAGAAAGATGCATCTGCTGACATGGTTACAAGTTCAATTAGAACCCTGCTTATCCAAGACACTTGGGGAAATTTGAACACAACTGAATATTAATAAACATGACCACTACTGTTTCAACATTTTGATGACAAATCATGTTCAAACCCCCAAATCCCTTGCAATGCTTAGAGAGCTCCTGCACTATTCAGCAGCAAAAGAGAGGAATTTACTTAAGGAATGCCCCAAAAGTTTACAGACTTGTATAACTTTTTTCTGTGTAAAGGTGTAGAATGTCAAACTTGCTAAACATTCATGCAGAGTTAAATAATGGTGTCAAAACTGTTTCACAAACATTTGCATAAATATTTGTGCAGATTGTATGTAAAATTCAGTGAAAATCTAAAACTATCAACATCGAAAACATTTTGAGATCATAAAAGGAAATATATTTAATCCACTTCAAAAACTGAAACTCGTTCAGTTTAGTAAGTATTTATTATAACACTGTTCCTGTGATGAATGCTGAACAACTAAATGGGAAAACTTAGAATATTAATCTGTATATACTGTACACCCTATTTACAAAAGGTGCAGAATCAGATCAGGGTCTATGCTGTCGGTTTGAAATCACATGTAGAGCTCACAGCAAATATGTGTATAATGTAAACCCTACTGCAAGTGGTATAGACCCAGATCTACCATCACAAAAAGCACTAGTATATCAGGTCCTATGATGCTGGTTTAATGTGACAGCATGGATTGATAGCAGATCTGCCTGCTGTTCACACTTTGTTGTATAGGAGAACAAGTATGGTAAATGCATCCAAGGGTATAATATAATAAACTTATTGCATAGAATAAATATACTCACTAACTACAGGAATATTTATAAGGTGATGTGACGACTAGTCATTACTGTACATGGTGCGCAAACAATGGCACCTTCTCACTTAATTTACATGGACATATATTAACAGAAAATAGTTTAAAGTCTATTCCAGAATGTCCTCAAACAATTATGAGGAGGAGATGATGGTATTAAGCTAGGAAGGAGGAGAATGCTGATGTAATGCTATAAAAGTTTAATTATTCTGTATTGTATCCTCTTGGTAAATAGTGAACAATTGGGCTTTACTTTGTTTTCTTTCCCAATAAGCAATAAAAAAAAATTAACTCTGAATACAGACGAAACCATCACTGATACACATGAACCACATATAAATATTTCATATAAAAGATATAAATGCAGTGTTTATATGAGCTATACCTGTCTAAAAAATAAATTCTTCATAATTAACCATGAGACTTATTGTTGTAATTTCACAGGGAAAGCCTAAAATATCTCCAATCAGCTATTTCACAGAATCATACTGCTTAGGAAGGATACTCTTTTACCTTCCACCCAGTTGTGTGTGAATGAGTTCTGAATTGTTTTCTGGCAATCTTCCCCCTTTTTATGTGTATAACTCTGTTGTAGTATGTTCCAATGATTGATGGAAGAAAAGTCCAGAAGCTTTCCCATGGAGATCTAGGAATACGGAATTAACAAGAAAAAGCACCTTATACACTCCTCCCATCACAAAATTTCATTCTAATGTAGCCTTGACACATATTCATTTCAATGGCACCATAAATTAAAATAATAAAATAATAAGGCACAACTGTGTGAATAGATAGCAACAACCAGTCATGGAAGTATTACTGCTCAACTTCATAACTAATCACAGGCTGTTGGTGCATGTTATGGGATTAGTGTACTTTTACAAATAAAAAAACATTGAGAAAAAATAAAGTACATTATATATTTCTCTAATTGTGGTGCCAATTATATTACCACAACCTTGGTATATATATATATAAAGAAACGTAATCTAATGTCCTTGGATGAGCCGATCTTTTGCTGTAAAATAACACACTTCCACAATAAGACACACTTGAAAGAGAGAGGTGGGGATAGCTTAAAAGGCCATAACTTGGCAATAGCAAAGGCAAAGAGGCATAAAAAAGTACATCTCTAGTGGCATGTAAAAAACAATGGACAAATGCATTAAATCATTACTATGCTTGAATGTATTCAAGAAAAAACCAACATAAAACTAATAATACTAAAGCTCTGTAAGAAAGGGTGACAGAGAAAACATGTATCAAATGGCACCAAGGTATACTGAATGGTGGAAGAATATTGGTAACCAAAAATACAGATCCTTGATTGAAAACTTTATGATCAAGGGCTAATTAAAAAATGATGGCATGCAGATAGAACTGTTTAAAAAATCTGTGCTTCAGCTATTTATTTCTTATGCAGGGGTGGGGAAGAGGAGTACCTTTTATGCTATGGGCACTTTTATTTAGAATTAAGGGGCATTTTTTTGGACAATATTTGTTGTGATCAAAGGACTTGATGCTGCTAAGTAAAGTTGGGATTTCATCATTTTTGGAAGTAAAAACTGAAAAGAGCAAGTTCATGTATGTAAACTACATTAAAAAATACATATGAAATTTATAGAAAATAAGAGAGTATTCAGGAGGTGTTTTAGTAATCTGGTGAGATGCAGTGTGGAGGGCACTTAGGGCAGAGGGAAAGGCATTTAGGACCAGTGGGAGTGCCTCTCTATTTCTGTCTAGCTGTTGGTACTAAAAAGTATCATAAAGTGGTAAGTGGCTGCCAAGCTATTGGTATGATGCTTTATAGTCATGCCAAGCTATTGGTATGATGCTTTATAGTCAATCTGTAGACACAGAGCTGATCAAATGACCCATAACTCTGTTAACAATGTAAACATTGTAGATAAAAGTGTCAAAAGGGGAGCATCAAGTGATATTAAGTTTTAAATGTAAACATTGTAGATAAAAGTGTCAAAAGGGGAGCTTCAAGCGATATTAAGTTTTAAATGTAAACATTGTAGATAAAAGTGTCAAAAGCTTCAAGTGATATTAAGTTTTACCACCAAATGATTTTAAAATGATAAAACAAATGTTTAATGAGCTATGCCAGTTACAAGGTATGGGTAGATGGTCAGACGGACAGATCAATTGAAAAGGTAATTGCAGTATTCCTGCATCTCATTTGGGGTGGGGTGGCTCGGTAATACTTGTGTGCAGGGCTCATAGGTGGCAAATTCAAATAATGACATCAGTGATTTTGTTCATATAATTATGCTGAAATCAGAATATCATGATCTTGAATCCCAATCATTGTTATCCTGTTATACATGTAACAATAGTGTGAAGAAATATGAGAATAATATTTGCATACACTAAATTTATCCCTGATTGAACTGCAGGAGATCACAAAGAAGATTAACAACTACTGGGTAAATGTTTAGGACTGAAATAGACCTGTTTAACATTGTTTAATATGTTTATTTACTTGAGAATTAAATCCCATATATATTTCACCTCAAAATTGCATAGTTATTGCATAGGTTCTAAAAAGTATGTAGAAAAAAAAATAACTTTACATTTTTGTTTAGAAAGCAGTTAAGAAGGCATATATGGTTGGTTTCTAATGAAAATAAACTTCCACCAACTTTTGTATGACAAATAGCTTTCCTTCCATTCTTTATGCTATCAGTTACCTTATGCAAGGCATTTTTGCTTTAAAACATCACATTTCTGAAACCTTGAAAATATGTCAAGTACCATCACAACTGAAAGAATCATCATATCATTGTGAATTCACTTCCTCTTCTCTGAAGGCACTGCCAAGTCCAGCATGTCCTTATATTATCACCTGTACTTCCCCATACAGACTTCACACTAGATATTTTTCATATGGTGGCGGTTCAGGGGAATGTGGTCTGTCTGTCTCATTCAGTCTGGGATGAGAGCCATCATAAGGGGCTAAGATAGCTGGGGGTGATCTAGTTTCATGCCCCAAAACTTCTTCAGTTTCTTCCATACCTTCCTCCTGACGGGATGCTGGTCCAATATTATATCTGCCCAGTCCTATACCCTCTTCTCCTTTATTGTTCCTATTTGGGCCCTTGTAAAAGTCAATATTGGGGTCATAACAATGTCCCTCAGGAGGTCTTGGCACTCGCTGATTGTACATAAAGGGAGGAAATGGGTTAACATGATGGGATGGAGACTGTCTCTGGTCATCTGGGGTCTCATCCTCAGTAGTTTCAACATCTGACGAGGAATCACCATTCATATATTCCTCTGAATTGTGAACTTTGACCCTGTCTCTAGGCAACACACTTCTGTTGTCAATCAGATGCTGCTGGGAAGGTTCCTTTGAAGGGGATATCCTAAAATTGCCAGGCATATTCTTGCTGGCAGAGTTACTTCTTTCTAATGGACCACCATAATCAAAGTTGTAAAACTTAAACCTGAAAATAAGCGATGTAGTCCATTAAACTCTAAGACTATTTACACAGGTTTTTAAGCAATAAGATTGTAGTTAAAAATCTGACAGAACAAAGACTATGACTAAGTTTGCTCAGGATGACTGCCACAAACTCAAAACAAGGTCCATCTTGATAGAATATAAATTAATATCGCTAATTAAGGAATAATTTCTTTTTGTACATTTTCTCTGCATGTATTTTTTGGCTACAAATTATATTCTTTTATGCTCCTTTAACTTGGGAATAAAAACAGAAACTTTAAGACAACTTAGTTAATGTTGATGATAATTGTTATTTTAATTGTTGTAGTTGGTGAATAGCTAATGTTTCTTGTTTTTGTAATATGTAAACACTGACTTTAAATAACAAGAGTCACTCAAAGAGACTGATGCTTTACTGCCCAAAAAGACTTTCCAGGAATCCACAATAACTCCATTTCTTCTGTCTGTTTATTCTTTTTATCTGCCGAGTATTAAAACCATCTCTGATATTCTAAAGAAAATTCCATCATACTAAATTTGGTAAAAAATGTTTACTTATATGTCAGAGTTAACATGTTCAGAAGACACCTATACAAAATTCTGTCATGGCCTTTGACCCTGAATCTCATATTATGGATAGAAGATTATTAAATTTAATTGTCTAATTGTCAAGATAAACCCACATACTAGTTGAGTTAAATCTACAATTATTATTTTTGGGAGGAAAAAAAAAAGTTGCTGAAGTGGCATCATTCAAGGTATTCATCAGATATATCCACAAGTTTGGTTTCAATAAAATCCATTTAAAACTGTTGGTGTTGTCGTGCTCACATGCCAGTACAGCTAAAAAAACAACTGAGTCAAGACCTTTGACCTTAAAATCAATGACAGAGATATCACAAGAAGTTTTTTTGTGTGAAAACCCCATCTTTATATGAACATCTGTTCATGAGATTGGACCCATCACATGATTATATATTTAGTGAAAACCCCATGACATTGACTATTCATACAGGAGAAGTAGAAATAAAAGTACGTTTTCAAGACGGTCACTACAGTGGTGATATTGGAGGTATAATTGTCACCTTTTTCATTTATGATCAACTATATCTCATAAGAAGTCCTTTAATGAAAACCCGGTGTAGATATGACCATACCTTTACGAGAAGTTGCTATAACAAGATTTTCAAGCTGGCTACCATGATGGTCATGTTGAAAGTCTGATTGGCAACATTTTCATCAATGAACATATCCAAAGAAGTCTTTAAATTCAAACCCCATGTCAATATCACCATCCATTCAGGACAAGTAGCAATAACAAGATTTTCAAGATAATTACCATAGTGGCCATGTTGGATGTTAAATTGGCACCATTTTTATTTTGGACCAGCTAGACATTATACAAAGACTTTTGCTGAAAACTACATAGCGATATGACGATCTGTTCAGGAGAAGTTGCAATAACAAGATTTTCAAGATGTCTGACTGGCATAATTTTCATTTAGGACCAAATAGACATCCCAAGAAGTCTTTTTGTGAAAACCCTATGTTGATATGACCATCCATTCAGGAGAAATAGATAAAATTTTTATGATGACTGGTGTGGTGGCCATAGTCAATGTCAGAAGGGCACATTTTTTATTTAGGACAAACTAAATATCATAATAAATCTCTGAGTGGAAACCCTACGTTGATAACAACCATCCATTCAGGAGAAGCCACAACACCATTTTCATTTAGGACCAATTAGACACTGTATGATGTCTTTCAGTGAAAACTCCATGTTGATAGGACCATCTGTTCAGGAGTAGCAATAGGATTTTCATATTGGCTGCCATGATGGCCATACTGGATGTCCGAGGGCACTATTTTAACTTAGGACCAACTAGACTTTGGGATTAACGTGTGAAGTTTCATGGCAATCCTCTCAGCAGGAGGTGTAGTGATAAACTGTACTAATGGACGGATTAGTACAGGCCATCAGATTAGCTCTTCTGGTCTATCACCAGTAGAGCTAATAAAACAAAGAATTAAACAAAAGGCTCAAGTAGGCTTGAGATTGCTCACCTGGCTGACATGTGCCCAATAGCCAAATGCAACAGAAAATGCCCAGTAAGTCTGGGTCAGTAGGATGCTTTTCTGTACAAAATATCTTCCAATGCTGTTGACTGCATATGTTATGAAAGTGTAACTTTGGGGGTAAAATTAACTTTAATTAGGTAATACTTACTTACTATTACTACATTGCTATTTCTTTTCCTAGCACTAGTCCCCAGTCCAAGGTGAAAATTCCCTCCTCCAATTAGTAATTGGAGGTCTAGAACAAAAACAATACAGTCCCAGTCCAATGCCTTAGTCACTTCCAATCAATCGGAATATCATCCTTCTTTGACTTGGACCAAGACTGCAGGACATCAGAAGGAGGGAGCAGGGATACCAGTAATAATAGGTAAGTATTAAAATTAATTTTACCCACAAAAACTACATTTTAATAGCAGTAAAACATTACTTGCCATTGTTACAGTGCTGAATTTACCAGCTCGAGGAAGGCTGATAGCCCCAAAAACAGATGTCATGAAAAATGTATCATCTCTTCCCAATCAGAATGCTATTGCAGACTGGAAGACCACATGTTGAGTTGACACAACTGGACCTAATGCATACATGTCCTTGTTCTGGCATCCAAAGAGGAATGATTAGGAAAGGCCCAAGATGCAGTAATTGGCTGAATCTCATGGGCTCTCATTCTCATGAAGGAAAGATCTCTCTCAGTGAGAGACTGATTTGGGCCTTTTGATAGTCAAACTAATCCACCTAGAAATGATATCCATTGAGACATCAGAAGTACTTTTGCGAGGGATAAAATGTTTCCTACCTTTTCTTTTCCCTTTTGATTTAGCCAGAATAGAAACACAAAGCCCTGACTGGACAAAGAGATCTATCTTGATCATCCCAAGCACAAATGCAACTGAGGCTAGGGATTTTAACCAATCTGGGAGCTACTTTCATTAGCTCATTCTTAGCCAGAAAACCAGGCTGGTACAGAAGAGACTGAATCCTAGTTGCCATCAATAAGGCATGAATTTCACTCCTTTTCCTAGTTGATGCTAAAGAAAGAAGGAAAAGTATCTTTATTGTGAGATTCTCACAAGAAATCTCACTCAGAAGCTCATAAGAGGATTTAGACAATGACCAAAGAATATGAAAAGTTCCACTTAGGCAATAATGCATGAAAAACTGGTTTCTAGAGCTAAAAATACCTGATAAGCTGAGAGATGAGGTTCTGACCCTATGGTAGAACCCATCAAAAACTTTAGAGTATTAGAGAGGGCTGCTCTATAACCCTTAATGGTGGAAACTGAAAAATCCATTTCTTTCTAACCAAAGAGAAGATGCACAACTACAGTTAAAGAGGGACAGATCAGCTCCCTGCCAACTACACAAATTAAGGAAGATTCTCAACTTGGAATTGTAAACCTTGGAGGTCAAATGCCTCCTCGCCTGAGTTATGCAGTCTGCAACCCTGCTCAAAAACTGATTTTGGTGGATAAATCATTTGATGTGAAGGCAGAACATCTGTAAATTGTGGTGAAGGAGGGAACCTCTGTAGGGAAGACACAATCCCTAATCTGATGTGTCAGTGTACAGGAAGTGGTGAGATTCTGGGATGTGACTCAAAAATCCTGCCCGAAACCTGTTTTTGTGAGACATCCAATTTGCTAACAGTAGAAATTGGAGAGACCTCATATGGAGACTTCCTATGGAAGCTAAATTCACTATTGCATTCAGGGTCCCCAGGATACCGAGTTAGAGGCAAGCAGAAAATGTAGTCCTCTAGAAAAAACCTTGTTGTGAGATAGAGAATCTATATGATCCAGTCAAAAGGAACACAGACCATCCCTTGCTTTGTGAGGAAATTAATTCCCACATATGTGAAGTCTTGAGATGAAATCAGATCTGAATTCTTAGGGATTGTACCCAGATGTGCCACTGTCTGCCAATAGAGTGAAAGGTGTCTGAGTAAAACATTGTGGATGAATCAGTCATCAAAATACTGGATGATTGGAACTTCCAGCGATCTTAAGTGAGCTGCTACAACTCCTATCACTCTTGTAAAGATTCTGAGCAAGGAAGCTAGGCCAAAGGGAAGAGTCTGAAATTGAAAGACTTCTTTGTCCAGACAGAACTGCAGGAATTTCCTGTGGGGCAGAAAGATGGGGATGTGAAGGTATGCATCCTAGAGAAAAACGGAGACTGCACAGTCACTGACCGTATCGCATTCCTGCTCATTCCATCAGACTGACTATCTCCTAGGGGGAAGGAGGTGTCCATAGACTTCCTGCCCTGGCGCTTATGACCGCCCAATTTAGTGAAGGTAGGACAAGAGGGAGAGGGTGAGTTCTAAAGGGAGTCTGGCAGTTCTGTTGGAACCCCTGCTTAAAGTCTTAGACTGAGGATGCTTCTTCACTGACTTAGCCATGCCTGGACCCATGGCCAAGGACCAGTGCTACTCATCTCACAGATCCTGTGATGCCACCATGGGGATTTACCGCATCCAGCAAGGCTACCCTTAACAGGTCCTTGCTGTGGTCCAGCAGGACCTTAGAAAAATTCAGGGCAGCATTCCTAAGAAGATGTAGTAGCTCTGCCAACAGTGCCATCAACAGTGAGAGTGAGTGTCTTGTTGTTTTGACTATGGCCTCCAGGACTCTCTGTAAGGCAGCCGGAGACCAAGACTCATCCCATACAACGTTAAAGGAGGTCATGGAGAAAAGGTTGGCGTGTGAGGATATGGTGACTAAAGTGTGTGCCTTAAGATTCACAGCCTCGAGCGTCTTAACAGGTATGCAAACCAAATACCCACTTGAGATGCTCACAAGTCCAGGTCAGGAGGTTTAAGTGGCCCGACACTAGTGGCAGCAGGGTGACAGAGGGGATTTACCAACACCTCTGATGTCAGGTTACCTCTTGGCCTTGTGCCAATCTCTGAGCAATACCCTTTAACATCGTCGAATGGGGAAGAAACTGAAGAATAACTTTATTTTTGTGTCCTGGAAAGCATCTCCAAACTAGAAAGAATTTTGATGTCTGACAGCCCAGAAGGTTTCAGACCCAACTCAGTGGGGAAAAGCAGATAAAATTCATTGATTGCCTTGTCAAATGTCTAAATGACCTCATCTTACATCACTTACCTGCCACAAGACAGAGATGGAGACACTAACTGGGGAGAAGGTGCTGCCTCAATTGACATCTCCTCAAAATCATTAGAGTGCACTCAGTTGTCAGGCGAGACCGGACTATCTGGTCCTCTCTATCCTCACAAAAGTGGAAAGGGAATCCCTTCTCAATGGAGGAGGTAATGAGTGGCATCCCCTTTCCTTTCATTTCATAATGAAGCTAAAGGGGGATGGGAAGGGCCTATGGTCCGCCCTGTTCAATGGCCAATGGGGCCAAGGAAAACTCATCCACTGTGCCATGAGGTGAAAATGCGAAGATGCAGGCTCACCACCCAGTGGTGGGAGGCCCCACACCCTGCAGGGGTTGAAGGGAAACATTAGGAAGGGGGTGGGGAGTATCAACCTGGTCCCTTTCCCCAGAGGAGACAAGATATTCCCTGGTAACGAACACCTGGTAACTGGTATTTGACAATATTATGATTGATCAGAAGTAAATAAGGCATCAGACTGGGATTATGTTTTTTTCATTCTAGAGATCCAATTACTAATTGGAGAGAATTTTCACCTTGGACTTAGGGCCAGCACCAGGAAAAGAGATGGCAACATAATAATAGCAGGTATTGTATTACTGCTGTTAAAAAAACTGTTTCCAGGTTTCTCAATATTTGGTATCTTCATCCATAATGGATGGCACATCAGCATCATTTGCCCAATATTTGAAGGCTTCAATGCCAGGATGCTTTCTGTCTAAGTTGGTCAAATTCTATTAAGCAGTTTCTTACTTTAAGTTGTGTAAATGTTTTTTTATTTTTAATATTGGTCAACATATTCGATTCAAGACTGGCATCATTTGTACAAATTTAAAAGCCTTCATGCCAGGATGCTGTCTGTCAAAATGGGTCAAATTCTGTTGGGTGGTTTTTGAGAAGTTGTTTAAAGGATTTTCTATTTTTAATGATGGTGGCCATATTTGATAGCAGATCAGCATTATTTGTACAAACTTGCAAGTCCTTCATGCCTGAATACTTTTTGTCAAAATTTGTCAAATTCTGCTGCAAAGTTTCTGAGAAGAAATCATTCAAAGATTTTTCTAATTTCAGTAACAGCAGCCATATTTAATGGCAGATTGGCATCATTTGTAAAATCCAGAAGGACTTTATGCCAGAATGCTTTCTGACAAATTTGGTAAAATTCTGCTGAGCACTTTAAAGGTTTTTTTAATTTTTAGTAATGGTGGCCATATTTGATGGTGACTGACATCATCTGTACAGATTGAAAGGCCTTTCTATCAAATTTGTCCAAATTCTGTTATTCAGTTTTGGAGATTAAATCTTTCTAAAAAATTTTATTTTTAGTAACACTGGCCATATTTGAAGGTGCATCAGCATCATTTGAACAAATCTAACAGACCTTTATGCCAGCATGCTTTCAATACAAATTTGGGCAAATTGTGTTGAGTGGTTTTCAAGAAGAAGTTGTTTAAAGGCTTTGCTAGTTTTAGTAATGGTGGCCATATTGGGTGACTGATCGGTATTAACCGAACAAATCTGAAAGGCCTTGAATGCTCCCTGTACATTTATGTGCAAACTGGACAGGTACTTTTTGAGAAGTTGTAAATGACAACTGTGAAGAAAAAATGCACAATGGATGACGCACAAAAGATAAAAGACCATACCATAAGCTCACTTGGCTTTATGGTCAGGTGAGTTAAAAATGAATGATAACGCCTCAATAACACTCAAATAGACACAATTATACCAAAATATATTTGGTGTTAAACTAGTTATATGTAATTTGCTTAATTTTATTGAGAACTATCTGGCATGGCCTATGGACTTATATTTTCTGTGAAACTATCAAAATATCCCAAGTCTTTATCTGATGAGCGACGTTAGCATATGTTCTATTAATATGGGGCCTTTTTTGAAAAGTTAGCAGGAATTATCCTGAACAAACTTTTTCTCACACACATCTTTCTGTCATATTTAAAACAAACAAAAGTTCATGCCAAAAAACATCTGGAGATATTTTAACAGAGTTCAAGTTTTTTCCAGCAGAAGCATCAATAAATTCATATCATCCTCAATATGTAGTCATGAATTTTAGATTTTTAAAATTTCTTTCTTAAATGATGTAAAGGTTGTTAGGTACTAGCTGTTTGGAAATAAAATACATGTATAATTCTACTCATAAAAATTGAATAATTTAAAACAGTTCAGGTGGCAAACAATCCAGAATTCACACTTTGTTTTCCATAGCAATAACATACCCTGTTACATCTCTCCCTTGATACCTTGTGAGTGATGGGGTCCATAAACATGGACTGGGCATAACAGTGCATGATAGTGTAGGAGAACCAAAGTTGTATTAACAGTCAAGGGAAAGGGGTGGGTGTGCTGGAAACTTTCGTTGATAATGTAATTATTATAATCTCCACTGTCCTATGCAAATATTTCTCTACCAGATTTTAATATTACAGATATTACATCTTAAGAAGTCAATTAAAGTAAATAAATTGATGAAGTACTTTTAATATAAATTAAGCAGACATGCAGTAATCACAGATTTGTGCATCAAGTCCACTGTAAGCAAACACAAACAAACAAAAGCTTCAAAGCCAGAATTACACTCATAAAGCTCTTCAGCTGAACCCATCAATATGTTTGTATAGGTTAATTCCTCATCATAGCAAATTTAAATGTCAGCATGCACTTCTTCATCAATGGTACATGGCAATGACTGAGTACAACTCCAACTCCATGCTGCTTGTACTAACAAATGCAGTTGGCACACGGCAGTCGCAAGGTCCCAATATAATATAAGTATAACATTTATATGCTGAAATGTACATATACTGTTTTTTTATTCACCGAAAATCAAAACTTGACCAAATAAAAGAAAAAAAAAAAGAAAATGTGCATGTTAACTTACAAGTTATTTTTAAATATATCACTGCAAATTATGAATATCACAGAGTAATCAAAAGCAAATACTTGGGAATTGTCCACAGTGTGTGATTTTAACAAGAAATTAGGCTGACCACACACCCGGATCTTACTGTTGGCACCTTTCACGTATTGTAAACAGCTGGTGACAATTAATCTGTTAATGTCATGGTGTCATATCAGGGGTCGATTTAGCTGCTGGCCTACCGGCCCATGGTCTTTTGGGTTTTGGGGAGGGCCAGTTAATACTGACAGCCACAGGCATGTGGGGCAAGTTAATATTTTCCTAAGTTTTTATTAAATAAATTCTATCAAATCATTAAGTTTAATCTGACAATGTTTTCCGATGCCAAGTACATTCAATTGTTTTGTCACACATCTGAATGTAAATATCATATCATCTTATATAATCTGGTTCTAAGATCTCTTGCACTAGATTATAAATGATACTATAAAGAGCCAGTGTACCAGACTATATCTGCCACCAAGTTCTTAACCAATTCAAATATGTGATACATTTATGTGCTGGTTCATGAAGCAAAATAGCACCTCCCTTAAATCAGTAACCAATAACTACTTACTAATCATGGAAAATTTCTGTTGAGTTATAAGCCACTGCCACAACAAATTTTTAAAAAATGGAAGAAGAAAGGATAGAGCAGCAAAGGAGGTATGAGAGAGAAGAAAGATCATGTTATTTACCGAAATGGGAGTGGGAGTTTCGCTGGTTGGTGCACAGTGAAATATGTATTACATGTATAGTGTCATACATACTTCACTTTTACATATTTTTGGGTGTATGGTCAGCCATATACAGCATGCTGTATTTATGAAAAAAATGGAACTTTTGTCACGTGATGTAAAAACTATAGTAAGGCCAGTATTGTCTGCCATGAAAAGTTGCAGAGCTATCAGATTAACATGAACAAGTACAATGCTTCTGTGGATCCAAGCAAAACTGAGCCACGGCACTAAGAACCTTGAACACGTTAATAAAATTATTTTTATTTGATTCAAAGGGCCAGTTGTCTTTCTGCATGGCCAGTTGATTTCCATATGAGCTGGCTCTGCTGGCCAGTGGAAAAATCAATGTTAAGTTGACCCCTGCATATGACTATTTAGTCCTCAACAGTTATCTTAAAATAAAATCAGTTGAGTGAGTAGAGTTATTACAAATTTGGTTATTACAACTGCTTTTTTAAACCTTTTGATTTTAGAATGTTCTTAATGCCCTAGTCATTAGACATGAGATTAGACAGTTTTGTGTCAGTATAATGTTCACATGCTGATATGTATATACGCTGCTCTTTTATTCCCCATTAACATCAAAAGATCATTTAACATTTAAAATGTGTAAATACTGGATATTCAGTATGACTTGACATTTTGCAAAAATAAATCTTGTGTTTTCAATGTTATTTTTAAAATAATGGGATCCAAAGATCTTATCGGGTTATATGTGGGTTTACAATATATTCAGGCATGGATTAACAAGGGAGTGATGTATCTTCATATGAAATGGCTACACTAGATATGGTTTTGTAAAGTTGTTGATCTAAAATGTCCCACATTAAACCACCTATTGCCAAGTACATGTCTGAAAGGATAGATTGCTAAAAACACTGCAACAATCAGAAAATGTAATTGGACATCTCTGCAATTATGCAATTTCTAAAGTCAAGATTAGTATTACCCATCATTATGATACTTTACCTTCAATCAAAGCAATTTCTCTACCTACCCAAACCTAACAGTGTTCCCAACCACTCATTTACTATCCAAACATGTCTGAAACGAGCAAAGACAGAAGTGAAAAGATGTGCAAGTGACTGAAAAACCAGCCCCAAACATGTTTTTTTGTCTCTGTACGGTTTAATTGTACTAATTGCATATTAAGGAATGCATTACATTTGAAGGCCTGGACAATACATGTACACAAATCTTCTGACTGAAATGTACAACATTCTCACCTAGGTTCTACATCTCGAGTGAATGGTTCACTTTCCTGGGGCCCATAGGGGTACCTCATTTGGCTACCCTGGACATATTGCAGTGGTGGTGGCACGGGCACACCTTGTGACCTTTGGTAAGCATAGGGGGCAGACAGCATCACACCCCCTGCTGGTGGAACAGCGGTCCACCTATCTGCAATAAATGGTGGTCTCCTATCTGTCTCTGTATAGTATGGTGCTGGGGCTCTCTCCTGCACCACTGGGTAGCTCCCTGGACCCCTTTCCGGTCTGGAATATACTGGCGGTGGGACTTTGTCCACAGGTGGATAGGGTGTGTAGAAATTTCTCTCCAATCCCACAGGGGGCTTGGTGTCCACACGGTCAGGTTCCAGGTAAGGAGGGGCTCTATCTGACCCTGACTGTGAGGAGGAGGGATTGTGGTCCACAGACTGGTAGCGTTGACCTGGAGGACAGAACAATTATTATTTTAAGATTTGTGATGTGAGAGGAAGGAATAAAATAGCCATAAGCAGTGAGAGAAACCCTTCATATTATGTTTCTCTTTGCTCAGGGTTCCCGCAGGTTACTAGAAAAAAAATTCCCTGACTAAGGCAAAATTCTGCTGACCACACATTTCATATCCAACATAGACACACTTGAAACATATAAAAAAAAGAAACGGACCATTTTTCTTCAATGATAAGCCCATGCTTGACAATAAAACAGCCCTCACTTTAAAACATTATAGAAAATTTTTGTTAGGAAAGATATGTCCTTTGATAAATCACCCTCAAATTTCAACAAATTAATGTGGCTGGCCCCCTGGGCTTATCATGGGGGAAATACTGTTATTAAAGTTTTCCTCACCTACAGCAAACTCCATACCACCTTATATTTAACATTTTTATTTTTAAAATGCTAGGTGTGTGAAGAAAACCGATTTAACATGGTTACAATGTGTAAGTCTGAATTCAAAACTCATACATTTATATAAATTATAATCCTAATGATTCTATAATGTCACAAAGTGTTGATGAAATTAGTCTTAAACCCTCACTCAATGTTTAAATTTGTACCTATGTTCATAATAAATCAATACTAGAGCTATTACTGATGGGTGCATCACAAAAGGCCTTGCTCACTACAATTTGCTTGGCAAGGCCTTAGACAGAGGAATGGGCAGTCAGAGGCCTTAGACAGAGGAATAGGCAGTCAGAGGCCTTAGACAGAGATATGGGCAGTCAGAGGCCTTAGACAGAGGAATAGGCAGTCAGAGGCCTTAGACAGAGGAATGGGCAGTCAGAGGCCTTAGACAGAGGAATGGGCAGTCAGAGGCCTTAGACAGAGGAATGGGCAGTCTGAGGCCATAACTCTTCTAAATGTGGAATGCCGTCAATTAATCTCCTTCAAAATCTCATCCGTATAAAGGTGCCTGCCAAATCTGGTTAAAATCCAACAATCCTTGGTACAGTAATGCCACGGAAACCAAAGTCAGGAGGATGGGCAATCAGGGGACACAATTCCTGTAACTGATATCATGGAATGCTTGAAACTGAATTCATTCAAGGTCTCATCAATATAAAGCCACAAACCAAATTTGTGTATACAATCCGTGTTAAAATTATGCTACATCAGAAACCAAAGTCAGCTAGACATTCAATCAGAGGGCATAACTCCTGTAAATGTTGCAGTGGAATGAAGAAAATCAAACTCACTGAAGGTCTCATCAATGTAAAGCCACATACACAGTTAGTTGAAATCCAACAAATCTTGGTAAAGTTATGCTTTGGAAGCCAAAGTCAGTACAGTAAAACTTGTCATGAGAGACCACCTATTCTACCAACAAAAAGCAGGTGATAAGAGATCTGTGCAAAGGACCAGTTTCCAGTGTCAAAATTTGACACTGTTTAAGAAGGAAAAATACCCACAATCACCGTGCATGTACTGTATTCTTTATTCATAGTTCTGGTTAAAATATTGCATGCATTCATCTGAAAATAGTTTTATATAGCAACATTGATATACATTTATTATACAACATTCACATTTATATTTGAACATCACATGTACATATATTACCATATGAATTGCAAAATTAACAAAAATAATATATAATTATCCTGTCCATAAGTTAATTTCACTTCTTTCAATTACATGAATTCTTTCCTCCAGTGTTTGAATGTTTCTCTTTTCCATTGGAGGTTCTGCCATTGTTATCAAGGTATTAATGTTATCAGTGATCAGTTGTAATAACGACTGCAGCGGTTTTGATCAGGCTTTGGATAAATATGGAATATATAAATAAATATATATATATATATGTGTGTGTGTACCAATGAATGAAGAAAAAAAAAAAACATAATCATCAACTCATCCAGAAACAGAATATTTTTATATAGAGACAACAGCCAAGGCTTAATTCACCGATGACATAAATGGATTAACTCTATAAACAAAGGGTGTAAATGGCTGCACTAAAGTGAACAGATGATGGCTTGGTGTGTGGTTTGTAATCACTATAACATAAAAAAGCAACAAAGAACACAACCCTCTAACAATGACAATCAAATCCAGAAAACAATTATCACTTACTAGTATTAAGGACAAAGTTAAAGACCTCATTCACCCCAGGCATTATGGACTAACTCCAAAGACAAATGATGTACTTGACCGCTACATTGAAGTCCTTTAAAAAGATTACACATTATGACATTATTGACATTGTGCAAGTTTTCACAAATGATAAAGAAACAATACAAACCTTTGAAATGACTGTATGTCCATGACTATTCCCTTTGAAGAAAGAGTGGTTAATCTCAATGTGTATTCACATTATCTCGTCACTACCATGGCAGTGAGTAACATATACTTTAGTCTGGTATATAGTCTATAAGAAATGACACCACCTGCACGGCTATAAAATTTGTTTTTTATTTTTTTTTCTTTCCGGTCTTTACTTTTTAAGTGGTCATAGTTACAAAGAATTGAATAAAGGTCAGTTGTGTTTGTTTCTGTTTTTGCGGTACAGTTGTTCATAGCAGTGTTGCTTAGAACAGTCTGCACTTTGTCTGCATATCCTCATAAGCGGTTATGTTTACAAAGGATAAAATCAAGATCAGTGGTGTTTATATCTGTTTTTGTGATGCGGTTGTTCATAACAGTGTAAAAACACATATTTTGCCTAAAAATCACGGTCGCTGGTTGCGTTCTGTAGGTGGTCGCTCACAACATTGCATTTATATAATACAAGTGTACCTTGAAGGGACTGACGCTCCATTGGGTGAAAAGAATTTCCAGGAGTTCAAGATGAGACCATCCCTTGCTTTTAACTGTTGAGTGTTGAAACCATCTCTGATATTCTTCAGCGATAACATAGATTTTCAGATTAGCTGCTTTGGTACACATATTGGATGTCAGTTTATCACCATTTTCATTTAAGACAGAGTAGACATCATTAGAAGTCTTTTGGTGAAAACCCCATGTCATAATGATCATCCATTCTGGGGGAGTAGTGAGAACAAGATTTTTAAGACAGTCATCATGGCAGCCATATTGGAAGTACGACTGGCACTATTTTTATTTAGGACTTGGTGAAAAACCTGTCATAATGATCATCCACTCAGGGGGAGTAGTGACAACAAAATTTTATACTGGATGTACGACTGGCACCTTTTCATTTAGGACCAACTAGGTATCATAAGAAGTCTATTGGTGAAAACCCCATGTTGATTAAGCCATCCATTTGGAGAGGAGTAGAGATAACAATATTTTCAAGATATGACTTTCCATTCAGGAGGAGTAGCAATAACAAGATTTTCAAGATGGCTGATGTGGAGGCCATATTGGATGTCAGATCGGTACCATTTTCATTTAAGACCAACTGAATAATCATAAAAAGTCTTCTGGTGAAAACTCCACGTCAATATGACTTTCTGTTCAAGTAGTTTTGATAACAAGATTTTTAAGATGGCTGTAATTGCAGCCATATTGGATGTCAGATCTGCACTATTTTCATTTATGATCAACTATGCATCATAAGAAGTCTTTTAATGAAAACCCCATGTTGATATGACTTTCTATTCAGGAGGAGTAGCAATAACAAGATTTAAAGATGACCACTATGGTAGACATATTGGATATCCGAGCAGCAACATTTTCATATAGGACCAACTAGACCTTGGGATGAATGTGTGTGTAAAGTTTCATGGCAATCCTGCATATAGTTAAGGATGAGTTGCAAAAACAAACTTGTACTAACAGACAGACTAATGACAGATGGATGACAGACAACCAGCTATCCCATGAGCTCTTCTGGTCTATGACCAACAGAGCCAAAAACCACCCATTATTTTCTGTCCATACTTACTTGTATTAGCAGGACGGTTTTGACTGGTTCTCTGGTTCCTCTGATCCTGCCTCTGATTTCTACGTCTCAGGTATAAGAACAGGAACACAGCCAAGACAAAGAGAATCGAGATGGACCCCACCACTGACCCCGCGATTAATGCACTCTGACTCATTGGATCCCTAGGTGTCCTATGGTAGGATATACTGGCCTCTGTTCAAATGATGGAATAGTAAGCATGTTTTTGTGTGTGTTAATAATCTAATGCTATTTTGTAGTATCTGTCTCTCAGTATATTTACACTAATACAAGGCTTCTTCAAAACACAATTTCTCTCATAAACTTGTTATGCTCTTTCTAATGAGGTAAAAACTTGTAGAAACCAGAATGCATTTCTAAAGCTACATCCAAACCAATGATACACCATCATTTTATATCAACATTATTTCAAAGTAAGAAATGAGAGAAAATATTCCATCATATGCATTGATGTGGGATTGGGAAATCCTACCAATGGGACCAGAATTTGTGGGCAGGAACCCTGCTAAGCCTCATTCCTGTCTCCAAATTTGGATCCTTGTTTGGGATTTCCCTATCCAACACCAATGCATAAATCTTTAAGAAAGTAATATCTTAGTACAGTGCACAAACTTCATAATGCTGTTTACAAGAACCATAAAAAAGACCAGTGATTAAGTGAGGAAGTCTGACAGTAAAAGTATGTTGTAACAAGGCTGTGTCATAATAGTACATAATAACATTGTAACAAGGCTGTGCCATAATAGTACATAATAACATTGTAACAAGGCTGTGTCATAATAGTACATAATAACATTGTAACAAGCCTGTGTCATAATAGTACATAATAACACTGTAACAAGGCTGTGTCATAATAGTACATAATAACATTGTAACAAGGCTGTGTCATAATAGTACATAATAACATAAAAATATGGTATTTTATGATTTTATACCACTTTATTACTAGTTCTCAGCAAAAAAAAAAATTTAAAAAAAATTAAATGAAATAAATTTAATAGCAATGATGAAATAAAATTTCAAGAACTGAATGGGACCCATGACCATACCACATAATAAGAGGGTTAGTGGTATATCAAGGAACTTTACAGTGAGAGCCCACAATATCTATTTAGTTAACATGGGCAAGAGAATACAAATGTAACTGACTCTTCTTACAAGTAAATTTTTTTACAATTCTCATCATTCAATATTTTGACATAAAACTCCAAGGCATTTATTCCTATTATATTTTGCAAGAAATCAGATTATTTTTCAAAATTTGTCAAAGGAATAAATAAGCTGCTTGGATTCTGGTAAGTTGGACCATCTAGTATCAAGAGATCAATGCCCACAATTTGGCAAGGGATCTCAAAATTCTAATGGCTCTTGCTGGACATTTTTTCCAAAAATTAATATAGGGGCCAGATATTTTTTTAAAATTTAAATAAAAATAGCCTTCAAAGAAGATATAAAAAGTTGTAACAAAAATTTTAATGCAGCAGAAAAAGGGTCATTTTTGGTTCTGGATTTGCTGTTGCCTCAGTTTTAGTGTTCCCTCTCATGCTTCACTAGCTTTCTCTCACACGATTTACCTTTTTTGTTCTTCAGAAAAATGTACTCACCAATAACAACATTAATTTTAGTGCTGTTAAAATTAATTAATAACTGACAACAAGCCGACGTACTAACTTGAAATATATAACACTTAATTGACAGGCATTTCCGGTCAAGTCCAACAGTAAAGTTTGATTTGATCAGGTCCTCAAACAAATCGTAAAGGATGATAAGAAAAGTCAGCTGTTGTTGCTAGTATTTTTTCTTTTTAAATAAGGGCCTAGGTTACACATAAAGGTCAGATAGGTGCTAACACACTGCCATACAATATAGTTAAAAAGCACATGGTGCAAGAGACTGATGCAATGTCTATAGTACAGACCCTGGTGCAATCATTTAGTTATAGGATTTTTACAAGGCCAAGAGATAAATTTCACACCTCTATTGTCTTGTGCTTTGTGGCTATAGAGTGTTTAAATAATTGGGAAAACATCATGACTAAATGACTGCATGGAATGATTATGGACACCTCATGTCCAGTGTCGGCCATTTCAAGTTAGCAAACGGTCATGTTCAGCAAATATGGCCATTTTGGGGTCTCTTGTTATAAACACTGATGCAGGACTTACTGCCAGCTATTAAATACTGGTAATTCATTTTTTTGCTCAAACATTATCAAAAGGAATCTTTTAGATACTTCAACATATACTACACTTAAATCTTTCAAGTTTTGTCGATATTGTGTAAAGGATTTCTTGATCTAAATGTTAATACAGTACTTCTTCTCTATAACGCTGCTGATGGGAACCATAAAAGTACCCCATATTATAAGCGACTGAACATTATACTGAGGGATGTTCCAACAAGGCTGTATCCCAACAGTGCATAAAAACAAACATAAAAATAGAGTTATTTAACGATGCGAAATCCCATTAAAATGGGTTATTATAAGCGAAGAACTAAACAAAGTGAAATGATTTTAAGTAGCAGTGATAAAACAAAATTTGACCTATTAAATTGGATATTTGACCATACTTGTGTTTAAGGCAGTGGTACACTGAGAGACTTTATAGTGAGGGACCATTGTATATCAACTCATTAATTTTATAGTGAGGGACCATTGCATATCAACTCATTGACTTTATAGTGAGGGACCATTGTATATCAACTCATTAACTTTATAGTGAGGGACCATTGCATATCAACTCACTGACTTTATAGTGAGGGACCATTGTATATCAACTCATTGACTTTATAGTGATGGACCATTGTATATCAACTCATTGACTTCATTGTGAGGGACCATTGTATATCAACTCATTGACTTCATTGTGAGGGACCATTGTATATGAACTCATTTACTTTATAGTGAGGGACCATTGTATATCAACTCATTGACTTTATAGTGAGGGACCATTGTATATCAACTCACTGACTTTATAGTGATGAACCATTGTATATCAACTCATTGACTTTATAGTGATGGACCATTGTATATAAACTCATTGACTTCATTGTGAGGGACCATTGTATATAAACTCATTGACTTTATAGTGAGGGACCATTGTATATCAACTCATTAACTTTATAGTGAGGGACCATTGTATATCAACTCATTGACTTTATAGTGAGGGACCATAGTATATCAACTCATTAACTTTATAGTGAGGGACCATTGTATATCAACTCATTGAGTTTATAGTGAGGGACCATTGTATATCAACTCATTAACTTTATAGTGAGGGACCATTGTATATCAACTCATTGACTTTATAGTGAGGGACCATATTATATCAACTCATTTACTTTATAGTGAGGGACCATTGTATATCAACTCATTTTAAAAAAATAATATTTCCATACTTAAAGGTAAGGAAATTATCTCTTACAAAGCACTGATAACCTTGTGAAAGGTATGTCATTAAAAATTTCATATGATAATTTCTAATAATAGTTGAAAATCTCTTTAATACACATTATGAACCTTTTAGATGCATGATGACAATCTCATTAAGGAGCACATCTCTGTGCAGTGTCCTTGCTTCCTATGATATTGTGGATGCTGTGGTATTGCGATATTCTGATTTTGGGATATTTTTCTGCATAGCACCTGTCATGTACTTACCTTATATACACTGGATGACCTTAAGTTACTAGTTCTGCAGCACTGTTTGATTATTGGGAAAATGTCTAGATTGTTGGCGAGTACACTATTTTAAAAATGCATCCATGAATATCACTGCTTTCCAAGCATGGCCCTACCTGTTGTTCTCAAAAAGAGTCTATATCTTCCTCAAATCAATATCATTGTAAACAATCTGTTAACCAGTCTGTCGTCTGCAAACAATCTGTTAACCAGTTTGTCTGTAAACAATGTTAACCAGTCTGTCATCTGTAAACAACCTGTTAACCAGTTTGTCGTCTGTAAACAATCTGTTAACTAGTTTGCTGTCTGTAAACAATCTGTTAACCAGTTTGTTGTCTGTAAACAATGTCAACCAGTTTGTCGTTTGATAATGTCTAATGATGTCATGCAAGAGTCAGATCATATGATTACCATATTTGTCAAGAAGTGAGAGATGAATCAACAGTTGCACAAAAGAGTCAAAATGTTAAGTATGGTAATGTTGTTCTCTTCCATAAGTTCTGATTACTTTTGAAATTAAGAGGTGTTGAACTTAAAACATTTTTAACTATATCTGTTAAGGCATTAAATGTACATTTAAAAATTATATATCAGTTTCATACTTTTATTTGAAAAGAAAACCATTTCATATGCATCATTAATTGATTAAAATAATATAATCTGCATATTCAAATACAACTTGTGTGCATATATACATACATATATATATATGAATGGAGCCAGGTGAATTATAACAAACTAGATGGTCTGATTTCTCTTTTGTTTCATAATTATCTAACAATGCATTTTGTCAAGTATGCCAATGTTACAGATGGAAAGACAAAGTCACCTAATCTCATCTTCTATGATGGACACTGGTCTCATATTTCACTTACCTTAGCAGACTCTGCTAACAAGAACAATAATATACTGATGTCTTACCACCACACACCAGTCATTTCACATAGAAGATTTTTTTGGCTAGTAGATCTAGATGTCTTCAAAGAAAAGCAATATCATATAATAAGTCCAATGATAGTTATTTTTGAAGCACACTGAGGTATATTTATAATCATTTAATGACACATTTCTGGATGATGTTAATTTTGTATGGATAGGAAACTCCTTATCTGTCCCGCCAAATATCATTCATCCCCTTTTGATATACAAATGAAGGCACCTAGCATCTGAGATTAAAGGAACAACTGAAATTTTAGTGCTTTTAGGGGCAAGAAAGGCTTATTTATGATACATATTTTGTAACCCAGAGTGCTTCACTATTTCATCATTGACAGAGAAGATAAAAGCACCATTTTATTTGCAAAAGATACAAGAATGTATTTGAGTAATTTATTTGAATCTTTTGAGCAATATATTTTGAAAATGATAGTTGAACCCTGAATTCTTTAAAATTTTAAAAATTTAGTCTTGATTAATACTATGACATTTCGTAAACCACTTTACTACATATTTTGTACACCCCCAGAGTTTTTGTTGAAGAACTTTTCAAGGACTTGTTTTCAAGTAGTATGTATCTATCTCCGAATGAACACTGCATAAATAGGTAGGCCTACAAAACTAATTAGTGTTCCACTACAGCAATGGGATGCTACACCATATGGCAAACTACAAAATGTTTGTGTGTCATTTGTTCCACCAAATGTCATATTTTTTCAGAAAAAAAATCAAGGTGTTTTGGGTAAAATTCAAGGAGTTTTTCAACAAATTCTAGGACTTTCATGGATAAAACCATCTTTTTTGAAATTCAATAAGTTTTTCGAGGTCAGCCATAAATTTCAATGAGTTTTCAAGGTTGTACAAACCTAGAACTACTTCTGCATGGTGATACAATAATAAAATTTGTATTCCTGACTACACAAACATTGAAAAAGTGCATTGCTGCTATTTTGTTTTATATTTTTCCATTTTTAGACTTTTAAATCTGAGATCACAACTCACATGTGGAAAGAAATATAACACCTTTTCAATGAAAATATCTTGGTTTCTATCAATAATAAATTAAATAAAAATATATCAGAATGTTTATAGGAAATTTGCTTTTCCTTTGGTATAAATGTAATTCAAGGTAAGATTTTAAATTAGACTGGGAGTTGTAGAAGGTGTAAATTTCTTTTTTTTAGAACAGTGTTACAGCTAACTACAATCTCCAACCTAGATAGTACACCTATGATTTTTAGCCCATGGGAACAGTGACCCTTGCTTTTCTTTGATCTCAGAGTTAAACTGACCACCGGCAATCTCATTTTCATATCAAAAGGGAATGGGTGATGTCAGGGAGCTCAGTGGAGTTTCCAATCCCCCCTTGTACCATATATACTTGCATATAAGCCAGGTCCAAATGCAAACAACATAGACCCTGATCTTCCATCACATAATGTACCGGCAGATCAGGGTTTATGTTGTTTGTTCTACTGATTAGTCCTTACAAACTGCATAGACCCAAATCTCCTGGCACATTATGCGATGGCAGATCTGGGTCTATGCAGTATGCAGTTGGTATCAGATTATACAGAACATATATGGTATGTTATTATGTTAGACCACCCATGGTTTAGCTAGTCTGACATGGTGCAATTTTTTGACATTAGCCATACTCAATCATCAGAACTGCATGTACTGGTTGAGAAGGTTTTTTCTTTTTTGTTTTTAATTCCTTTTTTTTTTTTTTTTTTTGTTTTGTGCTATAATGTATGAACTTAATAATAGATCATGGAAGAATAACAATTTTAGAAGCTTTTCTGTGTGCAAATGTTTGCTGGGACAATGAAAAAGTCAAAACATATTGGGTTTAATGGTACATCAGAACAATTCTGGCTATATAGTATAGAGTAGGTAACACTGAATGATTCCTATAACCTCCAAAATCTTTATTAGAGTTGGTGACAATTTCTTGGAGACACTGTAATAATGTCAGCAGCAGAACAACCTAGAGGATGACACTTAGGCCTCAGGAAAGAATAGGGACTCATGTCCCACTATGGCAAATGCTTCCGTGTCCTTAAACAAAGCACTTACCATATATACTCGTGTATAATCCGGGTTCAAATGCAAACAACACAGACCCTGATCTGCCGTTGCACAATGCAACAGCAGATCAGGGTCTGTGTTGTTTGTTCTACTGATTAGTCCTTACAAACTGCACAGATCCAGATCTGCTGGTGGGAACTATGTGCCTTTCCCAAGACACACTGAGGCAACTGACATGGACTGGCCTTGGTGGGTACTGAATCTGTGACCATTGGATTACAAGTCTGAGCTACCATGGTTATCTTCAGATCCTGGAGGGTTAATCTGCAATATACTGGGGTCCCATCCTGGGTACATCATGCTTTCTTAATTGCTTCACACTGTGAAAACTCAAATAAGCTCAAGCCGTCTAAGCTCATTCTAAGCTTGCAAAAATGCTTAAACTGAGGTAATGTCAATGATATTTAGTGATAATCTTTCACATCAATGGAGAAAATCTCTTTAATGAATGGCAATAATATCTCTGAGGTTGTGATCATTTCTTACCGGTAGTTGTTGGCTCCAGGTTCTCACAGAATGGTGTCACTTTCAGTTCAAGTTCATAACCCTCATTTGGACTGTAGTTCTTTGACTTTGAGATTGCAATCTTGATGTCATTCTTACTTGAGCACCACAATACAGGGGGAAAAGTGTGGCAATCAAAGGACTGAAAAATGATAAAGAACATGGTTTGCATGTGCATTCAATCACTCTTGCTAACTTTCTACATTAATTATTTGAGTAAGAATACTTTAGAAAACAGACTCCCTCAAAGGGACTGGCACTGATGATTGAAAAAGAAATTGTAGGAATCAATGAGAAGTCCATTCTTCCGCTCCTTTTATTCTTTTTAAATACTGAGTATTGAAACCATCTGAGCTATTGTTAAGAAACTCCAAATATCAAATTAAGCCAAAAAGATATTTTTTGTATGTTGGAGCTAATATGTTCACAGGATAAATGCATCAAACAGTTTTCAAGGACCTGAATGAACCCTGTCAACCTCTCCAATATATCATGATAACCGATTTATTATTCTACCCACTAATGGAGTATTTGCTACATACAGGAAACCCCGCTGTAACACAATGGTCTGGGTCCACAAAGTGCCATCATGTTTTGTAATGTATCATGCAAAATGGAGACAAGTCAGTTAAATAAAGAAAATAAAGCATGTGTATTGGGCTTCAGTGACACATTTACCAACTTAAAATTGGTGCATATTAAATGAGAAATACTCAAAACTGTGATTACGTATTTAATTTTTTTTTTTTTGCAAAGGACCATGCATTGATACATACATGTATAAAAAAATTGGCAACTGAATAGTGTAAATAGAGTACACGTGTACTCACCAACTTATCTTATTGTATACATACTAGTAATTCCATCAAAACAAAAAAGCATAATTTTTAGAATTTTCTCTGCTAGATTTCATTCTAATCCAAAGACTTAATTTCATGCTAATAAACTCACAGTAACTTATGAAACACTATTGTTTTGGAAACATTCAAACAGTGATGATTTTCACCAACAATAAAATGCCCAATCAGACATGGGGAATTAAGAATCTTGTATTTAGACTTTAAAACTACTTTAACTGAAACTTGTACACTGATATTGACCTCGTAATGCACTTTTGATGAACACAGCAGCAGGTGCATCGTTGCAAGACATCAGCGATAATCTGCTACACTTCTTTATCACCCGTAGCTATCTGTCCTGAGATTTTCTAATTTTTTCATGAGTATTCATACACAAATTATCTCATTCCACTTACTAAGGGACAGATTTTGGTGACAAAGTTTATTGTTTACCAAAGAACTGATTGATTTTCAGCCACCAGTCAATAAATCAAGTGACCGCTGGTTGACAACATACATAAGGTGGCTTTAATGATTATTAATAAAGCAGCACCAATTTGCTACATGGAATTAATGTTGATGATTTTCAATTATTTATTAGGTAGGTAAACTAATTTATCAATTCGGGTAATAAACTTATTTCAACAATGGCACTGTTTGGTGCATGGGTGTGTATGCCAGCTGACTGAGTAGGCATTGGTGGTCTATTGTTTGTCCTTGATTTAACAACAATTTACACAATCCACTGAAGACAAACACAAATACGAATTATTACTGCTATTGTTTGTGGATCAATACAAATTAGATTAACAATTATCAGCTTTTTTTAAGACCTGATTTCTTCCAAAAATAACAAGCTAACAGCAAAGTGCTGTGACAGATTACTGACATAATCGCAATGAACATTCACAAACAGAAATTCTTAATATTTTTATTCATTTAAAGAAAGAAAAACTTTTTTCTTCAAAAATACAATACGTCTCACCAGATAAACAAATCAAAATCATTTACTTCAGCCATAAAACTTTGCAGAACTTCAAAAATCAGTCAGGAGAAATTATTGAAGACATTATAAACATTTGAGAGCTATGCCAAGACCATGTTGTATACAAATTCATGTTATAATGAAGTGTGTTCAAGCAGGGTTTCCATGTTCTTGGAACTATCAGGTCAGAAGTGGTCTAGGTAAACTATGATGCATTTATATCCTTGGTTGCCAATAAAAAACACTTTCATGATAATGTTTTAGTGTTTTCTTTTACAAATAAAGAGTTCTAGTTGCATTTCCAGTGTTTGTTTTTCTGTTTGCTTGTAAAACTATTTGTCTCTATTCATCATGTACATGTACTGCTGTTGGTGATAAGTGTGAACAGACCCTAAATGATATAATAACCATGACAGATGTCATGTTGCTTAATCTGTTTGAGTAAAGTATTAACAAAGTCAATTGACTGACACCCAAAAAGTCTCAATCATCATTAGAAACTTATCTATCAATGTAACCCAGACTATAACAATGTATAAAAATTGCTGATCGGAGCCAGTTCTACACAGAAGAATCAAAAGTATTTTCACAAAATGGCCGTCATTATTGATGTTTTCAGCAATGCACACTTTCTGTGGCCGATACAAACATATTGGTAATGAAAGTATATGGATTTTTTGTTATGGGTGGACTTGTAATCACTATTTTTCCTTTTGCAGAAAGCAAGAAGAATTACAACCCTTTTGTTTACATATCTGCATATGCAATTGGTAGAAAGGGAAAGGAATTGAGCAAAGCGCAAAAAATAGTGAGAGTTTGGTTATCCAGGGAGAGTTTAAGTGGATCAAGAATTGAAGAAATGTTTGGAATAAATCTTTTTACTGTGGCAGAATTTCTAAGTAGGTATAAAACTACCAGTTCAATAGAAAATTGGTCATGAAGTAGAGACATTGGAAAAGTGATACCAGGATGGACTGCCAAGTGTTATGTGCTGTTAAAACAATTGCAAGAAATCTCTGAAGGATATTATGAATGCTGGTAATGACAGAACACCTTTAAAATTATCTGAATCAAATGGGAATAGATATTTGAAATTGCATGGATACAAAAGAAACGTAAAAAATAAGCAAATTGTGACATCAAAAAACAATCAGTCTCATAGGAGGGCCTGGTGTCATTCTAAATTGCATAGGACTGTAGATAATTATTGGAAAAAAATTAATATGCTCTCAAAAAAATATGAAACTGTTCTTGAAGAAAACCTGTGCCAGTTCTCGCCAAGGTATTTCCTTAAGGCATGTGGATATTTCAGGATGATAATGCAACCCCCCCCCACACACACACCTCTAGGCACATGATGCAGTGGAAACAGAACAGCAACATTCCAACCATGATGATTAACATAATTGAAAATGTGTGGAGAAAATTAAAATTTTTATTACAGTGAGTACATGACATTAATTCACAGCAAGCTCTCATTAATATTGCCAGTGACATCTATGCATCTTTCATACAAGCCTAAATAAAATCCTTGTATGCATCTCTACCTACAAATTAGGCATGAACTTTGAGCTAATGGATGTATCACCAAGTTCTGAGAGAATGGAGGTAAGGAATACATTTTTTATTGCAAAAAAAATTTAGTCTTAAAAAAGTTACTTTAATTTGAGGCACTACATGCTGTGGTAATTTTGTGGAAATACTTTTGACCCAAGAATGTAATATCATTTCAGAATGTAAAGATGGTTCTTGACAACAGAATGTATCACCAAAATTATTGATATCTATTCATATTACATTCATATTACCTTACCTCCTTCAAGAATGCCTGAAGCAACACTGTAACTCCAAATATGGCAAATGGTTGTGCTAAACATGTAAATGAGCCAAATCACTTAGACTGGTTCAGGAATTTCATTGTGGAATACCATTATATGTAACGATATTATAGATTTGAAAACTGAACTGACTACATCTAAAATGAGGTTATCAAGAGGAAATCTGCAACTGAATAAAACTGGGATGACAAGAACTTGTGAATCTTGCGTGTTGTTGATGTTGACAATTTGTCACAAATAAATGTAAACACAGTTTAGTATATTGTAAAAGGGAAGACAAAGATAATAAACTGCATACATGTTTAAACAATTTATACCACACAAGGTGATTGTCTACATTAGGTCCTGGGTTTGATGTGATGTGCATGACTGCATTGTCTCCCTTAGGATGCTCTCTTGCCATAAATATAAAAAAAGCCTGCAATCACATGTCAGCTTGATGTAATGCTAATGAACATTGATTTTACAGTTATCAAAATGATTAATTAATTCATTCTTCCTACTATCTTTATAGATAAGACTGCTTTTCCCAGTACCTTTAACAAGCTCACAACTCCCTTTGTTCAGGGAACTACTTGATCATGAGTGATGGAGTGTGTCAACTGTTTTTATTGCTGCCTATCGACAACACCTTCAGTTAATCCACACAAAAGTTACGGTAATCAAAGCAGTTTCATGTCCTGAGAGTTAACTATTCAATCACCAGTTTTGGAATATAGGTAAAACAATCCTTACTTAATGTTCCATCTGGATTTAATTTTTTTTATTTTCAGCTTAAATTGTTTTTAAAAAATGGCTTAGTGTCTGGAATTGTTTTGTACTATTGAAATTTATTAAAAAAATTTAAATTATGGTGTCCCAAAAAATACAAGGTCCAGATATTTATGCTTATTACAGTAAGTCATAATTGGTTAAGTCTATATGTAACCACAAGGTAAAGTGTCTATTAATGACTCCGTCATGCAAAACTATATACGCATATTCTGAATGTATGTTTCACACATAGAGAAATCAAGGTCTTACAGCTGGTTTGAAGTCATTAAGTCCATCATGGTAGGCCATCTTGACCTGACAGCTCCTCATGGAGTAGTTGATGATTTTGATACAAAGACTGTAGCAAGGCCGTGATTCTCCAGCTTCTTTCCAAGCCGCAGATTCCACAAATGTCAAGGGACACTGAGTTAGTGAGACCTTACCATTGGCACTTATTTTGAAGATGTCCCCATATTCGTAATAATGTGTCTTGGTACAAGCATCAACATCCTCTGTGTTTACTGAAAAATCATTATAACAATTGTTTATGTAATATCATAAAGGCGAGAAATTATACAAAAAGTGTTTACAATATCAATTAAGGAAGTCTGCCTTTGTGAAATCAGTGCTTATTGCTCAGCTCTAAATTACATGATCAACAATTACATTATGATGTCATCGACATCATATCAATTTTTACCTACCCTATATATTCGTGTATAATTCGATACCAACTGCAAAACTGCATAGACCCAGATCTGCCATCACATAATGTGCCAGCAGATCTGGGTCTATGCAGTTTGTAAGGACTAATCAGCAGAACAAACAATACAGACCCTGATCTGCCGGCACATTATGCGACGGCAGATCAGGGTCTATGTTGTTTGCATTTGGACCCAGCTTATATGCGAGTATATACGGTAAATGTATTGTAGCGCTATGAATTCTGTGAGAGATTGGATGTAAAATGATGTGGTTGCTACTTCTGTTTCTTTTTTAAATAATGAAAATGAAAAGGTCTTATATAATTTTAATAATTACACTAACAGTCCAGTTAACGAAAATGATAAAGTCAATGAAAAGTATACAAGCCCTTGAGAAAATGTTAGCATTTTACAACTTACTGTAAATTGGCTGTGCAGGCTTTCTATTGCAGAAACCATTGTGATCTCAATAATTGTGTCAGACTAAAAAAATTCCTTCTCCAACATACCCTGTTTTGTATATTTAATAGGAGTTTATGATCTTCACCAACATACCCTGTTTTGTATATTTAATAATATGAGTTTATGATCTTCTCCAACATACCCTGTTTTGTATATTTAATAATATGAGTTTATGATCTTCTCCAACATACCCTGTTTTGTATATTTAATAGGAGTTTATGATCTTCTCCAACATACCCTGTTTTGTATATTTAATATGAGTTTATGATCTTCTCCAACATACCCTGTTTTGTATATTTAATAATATGAGTTTATGATCTTCCCCAACATACCCTGCTTTGTATATTTAATAATAGGAGTTTATGATCTTCTCCAACATACCCTGTTTTGTATATTTAATTGGAGTTTATGATCTTCTCCAACATACCCTGTTTTGTATATTTAATAATAGGAGTTTATGATCTTCACCAACATACCCTGTTTTGTATATTTAATAATAGGAGTTTATGATCTTCACCAACATACCCTGTTTTGTATATTTAATAATAGGAGTTTATGATCTTCACCAACATACCCTGTTTTGTATATTTAATAATAGGAGTTTATGATCTTCTCCAACATACCCTGTTTTGTATATTTAATAGGAGTTTATGATCTTCTCCAACATACCCTGTTTTGTATATTTAATAGGAGTTTATGATCTTCTCCAACATACCCTGTTTTGTATATTTAATAATATGAGTTTATGATCTTCTCCAACATACCCTGTTTTGTATATTTAATAATAGGAGTTTATGATCTTCTCCAACATACCCTGTTTTGTATATTTAATAATAGGAGTTTATGATCTTCTCCAACATACCTTGTTTTGTATTTTTAATAATAGGAGTTTATGATCTTCTCCAACATACCCTGTTTTGTATATTTAATATGAGTTTATGATCTTCTCCAACATACCCTGTTTTGTATATTTAATATGAGCTTATGATCTTCTCCAACATACCCTGTTTTGTATATTTAATAATAGGAGTTTATGATCTTCTCCAACATACCCTGTTTTGTATATTTAATAATAAGAGTTTATGATCTTCTCCAACACACCCTGTTTTGTATATTTAATATGAGCTTATGATCTTCACCAACATACCCTGTTTTGTATATTTAATAATAGGAGTTTATGATCTTCACCAACATACCCTGTTTTGTATATTTAATAATAGGAGTTTATGATCTTCTCCAACATACCCTGTTTTGTATATTTAATAGGAGTTTATGATCTTCTCCAACATACCCTGTTTTGTATATTTAATAATATGAGTTTATGATCTTCTCCAACATACCCTGTTTTGTATATTTAATAGGAGTTTATGATCTTTTCCAACATACCTTGTTTTGTATATTTAATATGAGTTTATGATCTTCTCCACCATACCCTGTTTTGTATATTTAATAATATGAGTTTATGATCTTCCCCAACATACCCTGCTTTGTATATTTAATAATAGGAGTTTATGATCTTCTCCAACATACCCTGTTTTGTATATTTAATTGGAGTTTATGATCTTCTCCAACATACCCTGTTTTGTATATTTAATAATAGGAGTTTATGATCTTCACCAACATACCCTGTTTTGTATATTTAATATGAGCTTATGATCTTCACCAACATACCCTGTTTTGTATATTTAATAATAGGAGTTTATGATCTTCACCAACATACCCTGTTTTGTATATTTAATAATAGGAGTTTATGATCTTCTCCAACATACCCTGTTTTGTATATTTAATAATAGGAGTTTATGATCTTCTCCAACATACCCTGTTTTGTATATTTAATAATAGGAGTTTATGATCTTCTCCAACATACCCTGTTTTGTATATTTAATATGAGTTTATGATCTTCTCCAACATACCCTGTTTTGTATATTTAATATGAGCTTATGATCTTCTCCAACATACCCTGTTTTGTATATTTAATAATAGGAGTTTATGATCTTCTCCAACATACCCTGTTTTGTATATTTAATAATAAGAGTTTATGATCTTCCCCCATACATACCCTGTTTTGTATATTTAATAATATGAGTTTATGATCTTCTCCAACATACCCTGTTTTGTATATTTAATAGGAGTTTATGATCTTCTCCAACATACCTTGTTTTGTATATTTAATAATAGGAGTTTATGATCTTCTCCAACATACTCTGTTTTGTATATTTAATAATAGGAGTTTATGATCTTCTCCAACATACCCTGTTTTGTATATTTAATAATATGAGTTTATGATCTTCTCCAACATACCCTGTTTTGTATATTTAATAGGAGTTTATGATCTTCTCCAACATACCTTGTTTTGTATAATTTAATAGTAGGAGTTTATGATCTTCAACCTGTGCAAACTTGATGAATTTTTAAACACTTATTCAGCTATTATTTCATGGGCCATTACTGACAAGGTATTTTTTTCATACTTTACGATGTAAGAGGCTCTAGCTTGGGAACAGATAATCAACTAAAAGTAACCCAATAAAATCCATACCAATGATTTTGGGAATTGTGGTTTGCTTGGACGCTTAGCTATTTACAGTGAAACCCCGCTTTAACACAATGGTCATGGTCCATTGTGCTATGTACCATATTGTGGTATCATGCAATATGCAAAGAGATACAAGACTGGAGGGCTGGGGGGACAAAAAACGATGGACTTCAGTGGCGCAGTTACCAACTTGATTCATATTAAACAAAAAATAATTACAAGAGTTATTACGTATTTAATTTTTTTGTTGTTGCACAGAACCATTCATTGGTACATACATATACACGTACAACATAATTGACATCTGAAGTGTTAATAGTTTGAGTACATGTACTCACCGCCTGATCTCATTGTATTCATAATAGTAATTCCATCCAAATTTTTGTGCACAAAAAAGCATAATTGAATATTTCTGCTAGATTCAAATCCAAATACTTAATTTCTTGCTAATACATTGCATCTAACTTATGAAACACTGTATTTTAACTTATGAAGTGCTGTATTTTCTGAAACATTCATATCTCCTGGGCATGCCCAAAGGGTCTGATTTTTGACTGACAATAAAATCCATAAATCAGACATTGGGAGTTTCTAAAAACAAACTTGCATTTAGACTTGAAAAATACTTTAATTGAAATTCATACAGGAGGTCAAGGATATTGATCTCATAATGTACACGAGATGAACAATTCAACAGGAGTTTATAACTGCCTGGAAGAAGTTTGATCTTCATAAGAACAGTTAAGTCATTCTCAAAACGACAAAAGAAAACCTATATTCACTGAAACTTATGTTTATAACTATGTCTTTGCAAAGCAAAAATAGGCAGCAGTGCATCTGATTATAATAGCAAATCCCTCCTCCCCTTAAATGGTTCTGTTTCATTCAGTGGTCGACAACAGTACAGCCATACATGTAACTTTAGCATTACAATGACATGTGGCATGTGTATATCAGAGTGATCTGGAGTTGCAGTCTGCATTTCTTACTTTAAAATAAAAAGAATTAAGATGAAGTAAGGGGGAAGGTGTATAAAGGGGGAGGGGGGTAAATGACAACGCCCAAAACTGCTCCTGACAATTCAGGCTATAAACCTGTTGCAACAGGTGTGTATAATGGTTGATTGAGCAGGCATTGGTGGTCTATTGTTTTCCCTTAAATAGATAGGTAAATTAATTGATTTGTAAATTTGGGTCAGAAACTTTTTTAGACCACAAAATTGTTTGGTGCTTGGATGTGTATGCCATATGACTGAGCAAACAACTGTTGACTGTTGTTTACCTTAGATTGAGCAATGATTGTACAAAGGATGCACCAAAGACAAACACAACGAAGACTTAATGGCTTTATTGTTGATGGTTCAATAATAATCAAATTAACAATTACCAGCTTTTTAAGGAGCTAATGTCTATCAATAATAAGCAAGAAGCAATGATACTTTTCTTCTTCAAGAATAGAACATATTTTGCCAAATTATTAAATCAAACTCGTTTTTGTTTGGCAATAAAGCTTTGCAGTACTTCAAGAAATTGGTAAAATTGTTGTAAAATTTTGGGAGCCACACCATGATTGTGCTATATCCGAATCTGTGTTATAAGGAAGCATGTTATAGCAGGGTTTCATTGTAAAAATATTAATCTTTTAAAAAGTGAAATATTTCAACATTTCACAAGCAGTCATTCTTATGGTACCTTATTTACTTGTATGAACACGTAGTTTTTTGGGGGGTAAAACTAATTTTAAGTATGTAATACTTACTTGTTGCTATTGCTTAGCTAATCTATTTCCATGATGGAAAATACACAACCGTATGATGAGAATTCATCCTCCCAAAAGGGTTGACAATAAAGTTATAGTGAACAGAACTCCCTGTGTAAATCCCACAGTATTCCACACATGAAACCCACAACTCGTCATTCTTTTTCAGAATGTAGCCTTACTAGTGGGACATCAGTGCGGGGAGGGAGGTGGGAATCTGGCAATAGCAACATGTAAGTATTATATAATTAAAATTAGTTCTACCCGCAAAAAACTACATTTTAATATTAATAATAGCTTACTCCGTTGCTATTGCCAGCTGAATTTGCCAGTTTGGTGGGAGGCTGATGATCTCACAACTAGTTAAGGAAAATAACAAGGAATACTCACCCCCACTGTAGAGGATTTGACTACTGCCGGATGGCATCCGCATGGGCCACTTTTTGAGCTACGACTAGTGGACCCAAAGAAAAAATGCCTTCGCTTTGGTGAGCCAACGAGCGAAGGTAAAAGGAGAAGGTCGTGTGAGATCGCCAAAACATGGCTTTCATCACATCCTCCAGAGACAAATGAGTTAAATAGGCCCATGAGGTAGCAATGGCTCGAGCCTCATGCACTTTAATTTTCATGAAAGAAAGATCCCTCTTGGTAAAGGACTGGTAAGCTCCCTTGCTAGTTTTGGTAATCCACCTGGAACCAGTGGAAGCTGAAATATCAGCTGAACCCTTAAGGGGGAGGAAAAGACGCTTCCTACCCTTCCTTCTCCTTTTAGAAGCTGCTAAATAAAAACATAAAGCTCTAACTGGACATAAGAGTCTATCCTGATCATCTCCAGCACAGATAAGACTGAGAGTGGGGATCTCAATCGGAAGTGGAGCGACTGATGGAAGCTGTTTTTTTGCTAAAATACCTGGTTAGCAAAGGAGAGAAACAGACTCATAATTCCCATTGACTCTCAAACAGCCTTGCTCTATGGATAGACCATGAAGCTCGCTCCTTCATCTCACGGACGCTAAGGAGAGCAAGAAAACAGTCTTGAGGGTAGGGTTCTCAAAAGAAGCCTCACTAAAGGTTCATAAGGGATTTATTAAGGGACCACAAGACACATGAAAGATTACACCTAGGGATCAGAGAGCGAGACACTGGTCTTTGCAGTTCGAAATAACTGAGCAGGTCGGCTAAGTGCGAGTCCACACCAATAGCCAGACCGTCGAAAATTTGAGAGTGTTAGAAAGGGCTGCCCTATAGCCCTTGATAGTAGAAACTGAGCATTGTCTCTCTTCAAACAGAAAGAGAAGAAAATTCTGTGATGACTATCCATCCTTTCCTGGACAGACTGTCCACCAAAATGTTCTTTTTGCCAGGAATGTGGCGAACTCAAATGGTAATCCCTTCTGAGGTTGCCCAACGAAGGAGGTTCCAAACTTCCTTGCAGAGAGAAGGGGCATGTGTGCCTCTTTGTCTTCTGAGGTAAGCCACCACCAACATGTTGTCGGAGGAGACTATCACACAGCGACCCCTTATTTTGTCGACACACTCCTGAAGGGCTAATAACACTACCCTCATTTCCAAATTGTTTATGTGGAATGTAGATTCTTCCCAGGGCCACAAACCCTGAAGAATCAGACCTTCTGGCTCCAGATGAGTGCCCCACCATGAATCTGATGCGTCTGCAAACAGATAGGAGTGGGGATCGGGGGCATGTATGGGGATTTCGGCAAGAAACCGGTCCCAATTGATCCACCAAGACAAATGATGGTGGAAAACCTGACCTAGAGAAATCCGGACATTCAGAGGGTCCCTGTGTGGTTTCCAGTTTGCCAGAAAGATAAACTGGAGAGGATGCAAGTGTAGTCTGCCTAGGGGGACCAGGTCCACTGCGGAGTTCAAGGTCTCCAGCAGAGAAAGAAAAAGACAAGCCAACAATCATGGTATTGGCTCTCAGCGTCTCCAACAGGGATAGGATCTTGTCTACTCCCAAGGGACATGGACTAATCCCCTGCTCATAAGGAAATTCATCCCCATGTAGACGAAATCTTGAGATGGAAAAAGCTCTGACTTCTCTAGGTTGGGTAAGAGACCCAGTCTGGTCACTACAGACCAACAGTGAGACAGGGACTTGATCCTGCCATTGTGGATCAACCAATCATCGAAATATTAGAGGATTGGGATAACCAGTAACCTTAAGTGGGCTGCAACTACTCCCATGACCCTGGTAAACACTCTGGGTGTAGAGGCTAGTCCAAACAGCAGAGCACGAAATTGGAAGACCTCTCCGTCCAAGCAAACCCGGAAGTACTTCCTGAGAAAAGGAAAGATAGGGATGTGAAGATACACCTCCTGAAGCTCGATGAAGACAGCCCAGTGAAGGGTTGCTCCTGCAGAAATTAGTTTACGGAGGAAAGATTGATAATTTGATGAAACTTTCCCCCTTTCTTGGGTACCACGAAAATGCAGGAGCAGAATGCCAGAGAATGGTCATTGAACACCCTCTTCAGAAGGGAGTGTACCTCTTCCTTTAACCGCACCAGATTCGACTGGTGGAAGAACATGGGGGTCCTTACTAAACGAGGAAGATCTCGAAACTGAATATGGTATCCTCCTTTTATGATAAAGAGGACCCAGCCATCGACCATGATGCAGGACCACGCCTCTGAAAAAAGGTCGAGTCTGACACCTATGGGAACCCATGGAAGAGGGACGCTCTGCAAGAGAGGGATTGAGTCCCTAGGACCGACCCCTCTTTTCCTTAGGAAAGGGAAGGCCCCGTAAACCTCTTCCCTTGGCCTCTGCTGCATGTCCTTTTAGGTGCTGACTGGCGAAGGGGAGGTCTGAACTGGGGTTGGTTTGCTTAAACTGGGGTTTCGTGGCTTTAAAAAATGTGGGTGTGGGTGATGGACCCTGTGGCCGTTTAATATGACTTCGCTTCCTGGCCGGTTTCAACAGACCAGGCATGGATGCGATAGAGCGATGTTGCTGGTCTCTCAAGTCTTGAGATGCCACAGAGGGAATGAGCCCTCGCAAAACAGTCTCTGCCTCTAGGGGAGCAGCCCTCAAAAGGTTCTTACTGTGCTCCAGTAATACCTTGGATATGTTCAAAGCAACATCCCTGCAGAGGTGGAGAAGCTCTGCCAATAAAGCCATGGACAAGGATAATGCATGCCTTGATGTTTTTGCCACTGCTTCCAACAAACGATGAAGGGGAAGTGGCGACAGAGCTTCCTCCCTAAGCAGGTTGTAGGAGGCTGCCAAAAAGAGATCAGCATGCGAAGCTATGGCTACTAGTCACCTAGCATTTTTCTCTAAGGCAAGACTGAGCAAATTTTTTTTTCATCCACTTTTCCAGGACAAGTGGTTTCAGAAAATCCACTTGTCCCACCTTACTTTTCACTTGTCCCACCTTACTTTTCACTTGTCCCAAAATGGTAATCACCTGCCAAGATTTTGTTAGATGTATGTACTTAATCCATAGAAATAACAAATGAAATAATATACAACATAATTATTTCTTAAAAGAATTTAATTTTTCTAAAACATTGGTTGATATACATTTGGCTACTTCAGGTACATGTATATATGTTTTAGCTGCTGGATTTGAAAAAATGTCCATGTACATGTCTGCCACCTACACCAGTACTTAGCCAGCAGTTGATAGCTGTGTCTGGGTTAAAGTCCTCAAGCTCTGGTCCATTTGGTGAAATGTTCATTAGAATTTTTAAACTCTCTTGGTTTAAGGAATTCTCACACTCAGTAGCAGTCTTACGTTTTATCCCTCCACTTTCAAAAGAATTTTCCTTCTTCGAATCGTCCTTACTACCTTCCTTGCGAAAATAATTTAGCAAACTCATTTTATCCACATAGTAAAATATCAGCTTGCTTGACAACTACTTCTAAAGTGATCATAACAAACATTTTCTCTTTTAAATACTAACAGAGACAGCTAATTAATTAGCGTAATTGTTTCACTTCAAACGCAATATCGCACGTGAAAGTTGATCGTCTGTATAATCAATTAAAAATGAAAGAATCATTACTGTCATTTAATCAGTCCATAAAGGAAAACAAACACTGATATCGGTAAAGTACCTTTCATTAATTTAATTACGCTGACTCACTGGATTAAAATCAGAGTGAGTCGCTCGTGAGGATCTAGTTTGAGTAAACACAGTGCAACAAAGCCACTTAAAACACTGCTAATTAATCATATCGGCTTTGTTTTGTTTGACGTGTTTTGCTTTGCCGATAATTTTGGTCGCTTAGCCCAATATGCAGTCAAGCGGTAACTGAACGTGCACATATGTGATAGTTATCACTGACCACCTGTAGGTGTTATACAGGATGTAAATGTATACATGGAGAGGGGTAGAATTAAGTATTCAGTATGCCCGGAGGACATGAATGGCCAAATAAAGGTAGATATAGTGATTAAAACACGAAAATAAGGACTTCCTGACTATTTTTAAAATAGGAAAAAGTACTTGTCCCGGACTAGCGACTTGGAAAATTTTACTTGCCCGACTTCGAAAATGAATAGTCCAGGACGTCAGGCTATGGGATTTGCTCAGCCCTGTAAGGCCTCCAGTGTTTTAACTGGAAGGCGAGCCCAAGTCCCTGTGGAAATACCCACTTGTGTCGCTGCTACATCTAAAGTGGGAGGTTTAAGGGGCCAGTAAGGAGTGTCAACCCAATAACTAGCAGAAGAGACCAAGGGTCTCAACATAGAAGGGTGGACAGACCACCCTCTATGTTGTCTAGGAAACTCCTGGCCCTTACAAAACCTTTGGGACAGTTTTTACCGTATCCGAGTGAGGAAGCAACAAGAGATCTGGATGACAGGCAGATCCAGAGAGTTTCTCCAAGCTAGAGAGAATCTTAGTGACACAAATCATTGGGCAATAGACGGTAAACCTAGGATGAATTCTCATCATACAGTCGGGTATTTTCTGTCACGGAAATAGATTAGCTAAGCAATAGCAATAGAGTAAGCTATTACTGATATTAAACTTGCTTTGGTGTCATGATAAAAATTCCACAAGTCTCCTCTGATGGTTTCTCACTTCACCCTGATCTGCCTTAATGGAAAGATGTGTCCCTATTTTGGGAGCCTAGATGATCTCTGATACATGTACCATGTTATTATAATCTAACCAATGCTCCTGAGTAATTCTTGAAACAAGGATATAAAGACAAAACAAAAAATAGCAAATTACATACTAGTAACATGAACAATTTCAATTTTTGTTTTGTACCAGATTTCTTTGACTCTGTATTGCTTTTACAGTCTCCTAGAAAAGACACCAGACAATCTGCTGATTTAACAAGGATAGGTACAAAAATCTAAATATGAACACCTAAGTATATCAAAGTGACTTAAGAGTTATCATACTCTCAATTACTTACAAGTATACTCCTTGCCAAGTGCTGGACCAATAGCAAGCTGGAACATCAGGCCAATTGAGAGAAATACCATCTTCATTTTCCTATCTGAAAAAAAGTTGCAAATTACTATTGGACTCCAAAATAATTACAATTCAACACAGAATCTGGTCAGTATTGTGCCTTTCTAACCCTTGCTAAATGCTAATGGAGTTAGCCTGACACTGCAAAAGAGTGCCTGACACTGCAAACAGGCACTGCAAAATAGTTCCTGCAAAATAGTGCCTGACACTGCAAAATAGCGCCTTCTCCTGGTCATATATCAAGAGTCCCTTAAAGGAACTGACAATCTACTGTCCCAAAAAAAATGTCTCCAGGAATTCAAGATACTAGTCAGACAATTTCTTAACTTTAACTGCCGAGTTTTGAAACCATCTCTGATATTCTTCAGCCATCTCTGATATTCGTCAGTGATGAGATTTTCAAATTAGCTGCTGTGGCAGCCATACTTGATATAAGATAGGCACCATTTTCATTTAGGACAAACTAGACATCATTTGAAGAGTTTTGGAAAAACCCCATGCCAATATAACCATTCATTCCGAAGGAATAGCAATAATGAGATTTTGAAGATGGCTGTCATGGCAGCCATATTTGATACAAGATTGGCACCATTTTCATACAGGACCAACTAAAAAAATTTCTGGTGAAAACCACAAGTTGATACAATTTTCCATTTAGGAGGAGCAGCAACAACAAAAATTTCAAGATGGCTGCCTTGACTGCCATATTTTGTGTCAGACTGGCACCATTTTCATTTAGGACCAACTAGATATCATAATTAGTCTTCTGGTGAATACCTCAAGTTGAAACAACTTTCTGTTTAGGAGGAGTAACAAGATTCTGAAGATTGCTCCAAGTAGTTTAGGAGAAGTAGTGATAACAAACTTGTGCTAACGGATGGATGGATGATAGACAATGGTCAACAAGCAATCCCATAAGCTCTTCTGGTCTATGACCTGTAGAGCTGAAAAGTAGTCTTTGCCCTAGCCATATAGATGGCTGATTTTAGAATCATGTTTTTTTAAATAATTATTGCAAGTGCAGTGGGGGCAACGTCATTGCTCCTTTTTGTCCTTGTTTATATCCACCTGTCTGTCCTAGGTTTGCTCTTTTTGATAAAGAATATCCTAAGAAACACTTCTATCAAGTCTAATCAAAACTGGCTCAGCCATTCTAGGTAGAAGTCAAAAATAGGTTTTCTATGAAATGTATAACACGGTCACACCATTGCTGTGGGAGTCACTGAGGACATTATTTTGATAAAGCATGTCCTAAGAAACACTCCTACCAAGTTTGATCAAAATTGGCTCAGCTGTTCTAGAGAAGTTGAAAATATACCTTTTTGTTAAGGAAGCCACACCACTGCCTGGGGAGCCACCTCAAACAAAATTCTGATAAAGTTTGTTCTAAGAAACAGTCCTAACAAGTCTAATCAAAACTGGCTCAGCCCTTCTAGAGAAAAAGTTGAATATTTGATTTTCCCATTGGTTGCTTTGGAAGCCACATTATTGCTTGACCTAGGAAACACTACAGCCAAGTTTGATTGAAACTGGCTCAGCTGTTGCTGCTAAGGAGGCCACAACGTTGTCAGGGGAGCCACCCTAGACACAATTGTGATAGTGCATGTCCTAACAGACATTCATACCAAGTTTGATAGAAACTGACTCAGCAGTTCTGGAGAAGCAGATGAAAATATATTTTTCATATAGTTGCTATGCAACCACACCATTGCTGGGGGACCATGCCAGATTCATTTTGATAAAACATATCTTAAGAAACATTTCTACCATGTCTGATAAATGATTTCTCAGCCATTCTACAGAAGGGGTTAAAAATAGGTTTTTCATTTGGTTGCTATGGAAGCCACACCACTGATATACCAGCAACCCAAAACATAATTTTGGTAGATCATGTCCCAAAAAACATTCCTACCATGTTTTTTCCAATAGGCCAAGCAGTTTTTGAGAAGTCAAAAATAGTATTGTTGATGGACAATGAATTACGCAAACCAGACACAGGGCCATACCATAAACCCACTTGGTTTTATGGCCAGGTGAACTAACAAGAGGCCCAAGTAGTTCTCAGAACGCTCACCTACCTGACATCTATCTAAAAGCCAAATGCAACAGCAGTTGACCAAGAAATCTGGATTACTAGGATAATTTCTGTATAATTTTTTTCCCAATGCTGTTGATTGTATAATGTTATGAAAACAACTGATGGATGGTTTCTGTAGCATTTGTATCTTCATCCATGTTTGATGGCAACATCTGCATCATTTGTCCAATATTGAAGGCCTTCTATGCCAGGACACTTTCTGTCAAAGTTGGTCAAATTCTGTAGTGTTTTTTTTGATAATGTGTAATTGTTTATATATTATTAGTAACAGTGGCCATATTTGATGGTGGACCGGCATTATTTGTAAAAATAGGAAAAGCCTTCAAGTTAGAATGTTTTCTGTCAAATGTTTCTATTTTGAGTAACAGTGGACATATGTGATGGCAGACTGACATGATCTGAAGAAATTAGAAAGACCTTCATGCTAAAATGTTTCCTGTCAAATTTTTTGGAGCAGTATTTGGAAATAAGATGCATAAAGGTTTTTCTATTTTAATAATGGCAGCCATATTGGATGACAAATCTGCATCCACTGAACAAATTATAAAAGCCTCGATGCCAGAATGCTTCCTGTACAATCACGTGCACTTGTAAATAACAATTGTAAATAGATGATGCTGATGAAGGACCATACAATAAGTTCAATTAGATTTTTGTCTTTGTGACCTAAAACAGAACTTTGTAAGCAATTTTTTTTAAATAGGATTTTTGGATGTAGACTTGATACTGCAAAAATCACGGGGCATACATAAACCATGTGATAGTATGTTTAATACACATGTATGTATATTACCTGATCAGACTTCCATGTCATTTACATGTAAGCAATATTTATATTCTTGAAAATTTTTGTTACATATAAATTTTTGAACTTTGACTCTTTTGGGAGAACGTGATTAGCAAATTATTGCAATAACCACCTGAAAAAGACAAATACAATTTTCTAGACATGTTCCAATGCATATGCTATTAAAGCAATTTCTAAATTTTTTATGAGGTTTATTTTTTATTAAAACTGTTAACATGACAGGGATGATTCTGTTATATTAATTAGGGCCACCTGGAGGCCCCAGAATTTTCATTTTGAAATATCCCAACTGAAAGTTAGTAAATCTTGCTTGCCAGAATTTTTCCCTCATCCCATTCATATCTGTTACATGTGTTACTAGATTGGAACTGTAATTTTATCTTTTCCTTACTAGAAGTCATGTTAATCATACAAAAGCTTGGCATTGCTTTTAAGTGTATTTAATCATAATAAGTCAGAGTATGATTAATGACAATACATACTGGTAATGGTCAACATACACATTTTGTGCTTCTGAATTGCTTCTCTTCAACAAATGGCCTGAGATTTGTCTGCCAAAGTATGCTTGGTCTAGTGTGAAACACTAAATTATTTTCTACTACTTTACTTCTAATGAACCAAATCATGTTTTTTTTTATAACATTCTGTTTCATGTTATTTTCTTACTGAAAATGGAATATAGCTTTAAATAGTGTTCAAGCTTGTCGACTTGTATCTGCTTGGTAAATATGCTGCAAACACAGGACTTTAATTTGACATGAAACTAACTGATGGTGCCATATGATCATAGGGCATTTTATTCCAATAATACCTCTAAGTAACGAACAGAATTATGATAATGTAGCCTAAATTTATATTATGTTAGATGAATAAACAATAAATTTGTTTCATATTAAGAACCTGTTATAAAAAAAACTTTTTTTATACGAAGAACACAACAATAGCAACTTCTACTGCCACTACTATTTAAAACAAGAACAAAATCATACAACTGCCGGTAATTTTGGTTTATAATATCAATTTTTTTTATCTGCTATAAAGGGACATATGAAAATAAATTGCAACAGAAATTATGAATGATGAGGTTTGGGAGGTTAGAAGCCTTAAGCCTGTGTGTTAAAAATTCCCCCAAATACTTTGGGTTTTTTTAAACGAAAAAATTCCCAATTCTATGAATGAGAACCCAAAAATTTTATTCTTGGAATCATCCCCAGATGAATAAGTAGGAACTACTTGATCTAGTTAAATGACATTGGATATACCTTATCATATACATATATAAATGACATTGGATATACCTTATCATATGCATATATAAATGACATTGGATATACCTTATCATATGCATATATAAATTACAATGGAAATACCTTATCATATGCATATATAAATTACATTGGATATACCTTATCATATGGATATATAAATTACAATGGAAATAACTTATCATATGCATATATAAATTACATTGAATATACCTTATCATATGCATATATAAATTACAATGGAAATAACTTATCATATACATATATAAATGACATTGGATATACCTTATCATATGCATATATAAATTACATTGGATATACCTTATCATATGCATATATAAATTACATTGGATATACCTTATCATATGCATATATAAATTAAAATGGAAATACCTTATCATATGCATATATAAATTACATTGGATATACCTTATCATATGCATATATAAATTACATTGGATATACCTTATCATATGCATATATAAATGACACTGGATATACCTTATCATATGCATATATAAATTAAAATGGAAATACCTTATCATATGCATATATAAATTACATTGGATATTCCTTATCATATGCATATATAAATTACATTGGATATACCTTATCATATACATATATAAATGACACTGGATATACCTTATCATATGCATATATAAATTACAATGGAAATACCTTATCATATACATATATAAATGACATTGGATATACCTTATCATATGCATATATAAATGACAATCATATGCATATATAAATGACATTGGATATACCATATCATATGCATATAAAAATGGCAAATAAATTATTAGTGCCATTTAAATGATACTTTGCAAGTTTAAAAGGTTTCTTGCACAAAGCTAGTGAGGTTCTTTTTTACTCTTGGACTGGGACGTTTTTTGATGAAAATTTGATTACTGAGAAATAATAACTTGAAAACTTTAATAACTTTTTGTGTCAATTGCAACATGAAAAATAAATAAAATTCAGCTTGTTTACAGGAATCTGAATCTGTTGATCTGGTACTAAAACTTGTGAATCTGTTGACCTAATACTAAATCTTGTGAATCTGTTGACCTAATACTAAATCTTGTGAATCTGTTGACCTAATACTAAATCTTGTGAGTCTGTTGACCTAATACTAAATCTTGTGAATCTGTTGACCTAATACTAAATCTTGTGAATCTGTTGACCTAATACTAAATCTTGTGAATATGTTGACCTAATACTAAATCTTGTGAATCTGTTGACCTAATACTAAATCTTGTGAATCTGTTGACCTAATACTAAATCTTGTGAATCTGTTGACCTAATACTAAATCTTGTGAATATGTTGACCTAATACTAAATCTTGTGAATCTGTTGACCTAATACTAAATCTTGTGAATCAGTTGACCTAATACTAAATCTTGTGAATCTGTTGACCTAATACTAAATCTTGTGAATCTGTTGACCTAATACTAAATCTTGTGAATCTGTTGACCTAATACTAAATCTTGTGAGTCTGTTGACCTAATACTAAATCTTGTGAGTCTGTTGACCTAATACTAAATCTTGTGAGTCTGTTGACCTAATACTAAATCTTGTGAATCTGTTGACCTAATACTAAATCTTGTGAGTCTGTTGACCTAATACTAAATCTTGTGAATATGTTGACCTAATACTAAATCTTGTGAATCTGTTGACCTAATACTAAATCTTGTGAATCTGTTGACCTAATACTAAATCTTGTGAGTCTGTTGACCTAATACTAAATCTTGTGAATCTGTTGACCTAATACTAAATCTTGTGAGTCCGTTGACCTAATACTAAATCTTGTGAATCTGTTGACCTAATACTAAATCTTGTGAATCTGTTGACCTAATACTAAATCTTGTGAATCTGTTGACCTAATACTAAATCTTGTGAGTCTGTTGACCTAATACTAAATCTTGTGAATCAGTTGACCTAATACTAAATCTTGTGAATCTGTTGACCTAATACTAAATCTTGTGAATCTGTTGACCTAATACTAAATCTTGTGAGTCTGTTGACCTAATACTAAATCTTGTGAGTATGTTGACCTAATACTAAATCTTGTGAGTCTGTTGACCTAATACTAAATCTTGTGAATCTGTTGACCTAATACTAAATCTTGTGAATCTGTTGACCTAATACTAAAACTTGTGAATCTGTTGACCTAATACTAAATCTTGTGAATCTGTTGACCTAATACTAAATCTTGTGAATCTTTTGACCTAATACTAAATCTTGTGAATCTGTTGACCTAATACTAAATCTTGTGAATCTTTTGACCTAATACTAAATCTTGTGAATCTGTTGACCTAATACTAAAACTTGCGAGCATCACATTCAACAATTGGCTGTACACTCATATGATGATTTCATAATGTTTTTGCATCATACTAAGCATTACTGTTAGTGAAACGTGCGGACCTCCAACAGAAGGGATCTATTATATGTGCAAGTTACATGTAAATACCTCTTTTTCTCTGTTGTATAAAGAGACAAAATAAGTTCATGTGAGAATAGATACATGTAACCATTACAGATTGTTATAAAGATGTAGAGGTTCCACTTAAAAAATTTCGGGAACTTCAGAGCAAAACTCACAGATGTAAATATCTACAAGAATCTTTTTTTCTCCTTTCACAAAAAATGCTAAATGTTAAAAGTGGCTGAGAACTTTGACACTACTGAAGCAACTGTTACATTTGTTGCTGGTAGCTGAAGTGGCTTAGTGGTTAAAGTGCTGGACTCGCAAACAAAAGGGTGCTAGTTTGAATCCTACCATCGGACCAGCCTGGGTCAGCTACCGTGGTGAGTCCTTGGGCAAGGCACTTTACTCCAATTGCCTCAGCACTAAATAACCTACTTGTGTTGCTGTGCCTTAAAGCACCAAACCAAACCAAACAAAACATTTGTTGACAGTTTTGTTTTGCACACTTTTTGGACTTACAGTGAAGATTACTATGGTACATAATAAGACACTCAACCTAGACACATAAATGTATAGGCATGTTTCCATGCATATGCAGAGTACTGATTTAATCTGAACACCAACTAATTTATTTTTCACCTTTTTAATAAAAAAATGTTGTGTTTAATGGACTTAAACTTTTCAGATGAACTATCATGCAGAAACCACCTGACCTAGACAAATTAAATTTTGTATGCAGCTAGGCATATTTACAAGCATATATATTATATAGATGACCTGATTAGATTTTGACACCAATTAAATGATTTTTGCATATTATTTCTCAGTCATTTGCAATTTTTTTTACTTGGTGTTAGTTACAGTTGTAAAACATGCTAGCATGAAAACATAACCACTCTTCATATACAATGAAACTTTAAAGACACATTCCAATACATATATACACTGTATGCAGATAACCTGATTTTAGTATCATGTCATTTCAATAGTTTTTAATTTTTAAAACACTTTATCACTTTCTGTACTTTTTATTTTTCTAATCACCATTTCAAATGCCAATTGATGGTCAGCATCACTGGTTCATGTCTACTTTTCTGTACATTCATCTGTCTATCTTGTGCTAGCACATTAGCAGACATAGGCCTAGAATTTAACATAAATTTCTTTGAAGCCTGATGGACAAGGAGATCAAAAAATTTACCTATCATGCTTGATCTTCCCTAGTCCTTCCCACAAAAGAATGTCAGACACATGATGACACTAACTAGCCATTGGCCCATTAAAATTACGAAAACTACTAGTCTGACAGGAAATTTACAAGCTTCAAACTAGTGGAATAGAACTAATTTCAAGTCACAAGACATATGAAATTTGCAGGCATGTTGCAATGCATCCATAGATAACAAGATTTTTTTCCAGACCATTTTCATACATTTTTGCTTTTTTTTGTCTGTGTTAAGCACTTTTTTGGACTTATTTTTATTTGGAAACCTTGCTAGCTTTAATTTATCCTTAAATTTTGCTCTTAGTCATTTCTGTCTTTGTTTACATGTACATTCTGCCTTTGTTTATATGTACATTCGGTCTTTGTTTACATGTACATTCAGTCTTTGTTTACATGTACATTCTGCCTTTGTTTATATGTACATTCGGTCTTTGTTTACATGTACATTCAGTCTTTGTTTACATGTACATTTTGTCTTTGCTTACATGTACATTTTGTCTTTGCTTACATGTACAGTCTTTGTTTATGTGTACATTGTCTTTGTTTACATGTACATACAGTCTTTGTTTATATGTGTATTTTGTTTTTGTTTACATGTACATTCAGTCTTTATTTACATGTACATTCTGTCTTTGTTTACATGTACATTCAGTCTTTATTTACATGTACATTCTGTCTTTGTTTACATGTACATTCAGTCTTTATTTACATGTACATTCTGTCTTTGTTTACATGTATATTCAGTCTTTATTTACATGTACATTCTGTCTTTGTTTACATGTACATTCTGTCTTTGTTTACATGTACATTCTGTCTTTGTTTACATGTACATTCAGTCTTTATTTACATGTACATTCTGTCTTTGTTTACATGTACATTCAGTCTTTGTTTATATGTACATTCAGTCTTTATTTACATGTACATTCCGTCTTTGTTTATATGTACATTCAGTCTTTATTTACATGTACATTCAGTCTTTGTTTATATGTGCATTCAGTCTTTGTTTATATGTCCATTCAGCCTTTATTTATAAGTACATTCTGTCTTTATTTACATGTACATTCCATCTTTGTTTATATGTACATTCAGTCTTTATTTACATGTACATTCAGTCTTTGTTTACATGTACATTCAGTCTTTGTTTATATGTACATTCAGTCTTTATTTATATGTACATTCAGTCTTTGTTTACATGTGCATTCAGTCTTTATTTATATGTACATTCAGTCTTTGTTTATATGTACATTCAGTCTTTATTTACATGTACATTCCATCTTTGTTTATATGTACATTCTGTCTTTATTTACATGTACATTCCATCTTTGTTTATATGTACATTCAGTCTTTGTTTATATGTGCATTCAGTCTTTATTTATATCTACATTCAGTCTTTATATACATGTACATTCCATCTTTGTTTATATGTACATTCAGTCTTTATTTACATGTACATTCAGTCTTTGTTTATATGTACATTCAGTCTTTATTTACATGTACATTCAGTCTTTGTTTACATGTACATTCAGTCTTTGTTTATATGTGCATTCAGTCTTTATTTACATGTACATTCAGTCTTTGTTTATATGTACATTCAGTCTTTGTTTATATGTCCATTCAGTCTTTATTTACATGTACATTCAGTCTTTATTTATATGTGCATTCAGTCTTTATTTACATGTGCATTCAGTCTTTGTTTATATGTACATTCAGTCTTTGTTTACATGTACATTCCGTCTCTGTTTAAATCTACATTCTGTCTTTGTAATGGATGTAAGGTTGGCACTATTTTCATTAGGACCAACCAGGTATGATAAGAAGTCTTTTGGTGAAAACCCCATGTTGATTTGGCCATCCATTTGAAAGGAGTATTCATAACAATATTTTCAAGATGGCCACCATGCTGGCATCATTGAGACAGATTGTATAATTTTTATTTAGGACCAAAAATGCACCATAAGAAGTCTTCTGGTGAAAACCCCATGCCAAAATGATTTTCCATTTAGAAGTAGCCATAACAAGATTTTCAAGATGGCTGCCATGCCAGCCATAATGGATATCAGATTGGCATCATTTTTATTTACGAACAACTTGACATCATAAGAAGTCTTTTGGTGAAAGCACAATGTTGACATACCCATCCATCTAGGAGTAGCAAGAACAAGAATTTCAAGATGGCCACTTTGGTGACCATATTGGGGGTCCAATTAGCACCATGTTAATTTAGGACCAACATGATATTATTATAAGTCTTTCAGTGAAAAGAGTAGCCATAAAACAATTTTCAACATGGCCACTATGTTGACCAAACTAGATGTCTGAATGGCACCATTTTCATTTAGGACAAACTAGACATCAGAAGATATCTTTTAGTAAAAACCCCATATTGATATAACCATCCCATTCAGAAGGAGTAGCCATAATAATATTTTCAAGATGGCCACCATGGTAGCCATATTGAGAGTCAGACTGCATCATTTTCATTAAGCCAACTAGACACAATAAGAAGTCTTCTGGTGAAAACCACATTTTGAAATGAACTCCTATTTAGGAGGAGTAGCAATAAGATTTTCAAGATAGCTGCAATGGCAGCTATAATGGATATAAAATTAGCACCATTTTCATTTAGGACCAATTACACATCATAAGAAGTCTTTTGGTGAAAGCACAGTGTCAATATGACCATCCATGTATGAGGAGTAGCAATAACAATATTTTCAAGATGGCCACTGTGGTGGCCATATTGGAGATCAGATCAGCACCATTTTCATTTAGGACCGACAAGATATCATAAGTCTTTTGGTCTAAACCATTCATGAGATTTTCAAGATGGCCACAGTGGTGGCCATATGGATGTCAGATTGGCACAATGTTCATTTAGGACCAACCAGACATCATAAGAAGTCTTTCAGTGAAAATCCCATGTTGATATAATCATCCATTCTGGAGAAGTAACAAAGATGTCCACTGTGGTGACCATACTGAATGTCCATACTGGATGTCCAAGTGGCACAATTTACATTTTAAACTAACTATACATCATAAGAAGTCTTTTAGCAAAACCCCCTTGTTGATATGACCATCCATTCAGGACGAGTAGCCATAACAAAATTTTCAAAGTGGCCACCATGGTCATGATATGACCTTCCATTTAGGAGTAGCAATAAGATTTTTTTCAAGATGGCTGCCATGGTGGTCCCAATGGATATCAGATTGGCACCATTTTCATTTAGGACCAGGTAGACATTATAAAAAGTCTTCTGGTGAAATGTCAATATGACCATCCATCTGGAAGGGCTAGCAATAACAAGATTTTCAAGATGGTCACTGTCGTGGCTGTATTGGAGGTCAGATCAGCACCATTTTTATTTAGGACCAACTAGATATCATGTCTTCTGCTGAAAATCATATTAAGATGACTTTCTGTTAAGAAGGAGTAACAGTAACAAAATTTTCAAGATGGCTACTGTGACATCCATATTTGGACATCTGATCAGCACCATTTTCATTTAGGACCATATAGACATCATAAGTGTTTTCGTGAAAAACCCATGTTGATATGACCATCCATGCAGGAGGAATAATATTTCCAAGATGGCTGCTGTGGCAGCAATAGTGGACATCAGATCAGCCCCATTTTCATTTAGGACCAACTAGACATCATAATAAGTCTTAAAGAGAAAACCCAATGTTGATATGACCATCCATTTAGGAGGAGTAGTGATAACAATATTTCCAAGATGGCTGCTATGGCAGCAATAATGGACATCAGATCAGCACCATTTTCATTAAAGACCAACTAGACATCATAAGTCTTTTAGTGAAAATGCCAAATTGATTTGACTTTGTTTAGGAGGAATAGTGATAACAAGATTTTCAAGATAGCAGCTGTGTTAACAATATTGGACATCTGATCAACACTTTTCTTTTAGGATCAACTAGACCTTGGGATGAATGTGTGTATAAAGCTTCATGGCAATCCTCCAAGTAGTTTAGGAGGAGTAGCAGTGACAAACTTGTTTTAAGAGACAGACGGATGGATGATGGATGACGGACAACAGGCTATCCAATAAGTTCTCCTGGTTTGTGACCAGTATAGCTAAAAAAACAACAACTGCGAGGCAAAACATAAATACATCTTCAAAACTTGTGGGCTTACATACAATTTACAAGAAAGAAATAGAATATTTGTTATTTTTCTGATAGCACCCGAGCTTTCTGCAGGATTTTGAGAATAGAAATTCTGTTAATTTCTCCAGAAACTGGGAGTTCAGTACATGCTTATACAGAAACTGGGAGTTCAGTACATGCTTATACAGAAACTGGGAGTTCAGTACATGCTTATACAAAAACTGGGAGTTCAGTACATGCTTATACAGAATTGCATGTCATAAGAGGTGACTAATGGAGGCAAGCAGTTTTCCATTGGTTGCAGCATGTGTCAATGTAGGAGAGGATCCTGGTCACTGAACAGAAAAGAGGCTAGACTGTGTTGCCACTTCTCTGTAACACACTACTTCAGCCTCAACTTCAGGCTAGATGGGCAGTCAGAAGGGCCCAGTCTGATCAATCGGCTAGTCACACCAAGCTGCAGGGGCTATGACAATTACAGCTTTAGTTCCAATATGTTTCCAGACTTTTAGAGGTCAGCACTGCAACTAAAGGAAATCTGAACTGTTCTGTTTAGAACCTTAAAAAATCAGTGTGATCAGCCACCCAAACCAAGAGTGAAGCAGAAAACATATGTACTCTGTGTAACTGTGTGACAAATAATAAATCCAACACTACCAGTGAAAAACCAGTTAAAGGTGGCCCAAATAAAGAGAGGATTAAAGAATCTACTAGACTTCTGAAAGGATCTGAAGATTCCATGAAACTCTTCAATAAGTTTAGAAGTCTAGAGACTTTGAAAAGACTTTGTGGTGAACACCCTTATATCACACACCTGGTAAAGAACACCCTTATATCACACACCTGATAAGCTACAAAAAGCCCTGCACTTCCTCAACTTTCATAAATATGAGTCCTAACACCATTATTCACTGGAATTACATATGTTTAAATCCAAATATTAGTGAAATAAGCCTTGCACTAAAAGGACTGATACAGCAACTGCTGTCTGCCTTTAGGGGGCTTTTTAACAAGAAAACAATAACTAAAATATTGCACAACCTACAGCTACATTTCAAGAAATACTGAAGAAGAATACCATGAACAGCATATTTTACCCCTGCCCAATTTTTTTATAGTTCTCTATGTAGGTACTAGTATGGAATGGTTGACTTGGGAGGTTACTGACCAAGGGGTCTCAATCATCTCAACCGTTGGTCAAGGTGTGCAGTCGTGAACTAAACTTAATGTGCAGAAACCATTACTTTCTTATTAGACTTACCATTACCGTGATCTCTGACCTTTAGACCCCAGAATCTGTAGGGTTTTTTATTACTGTAAATGCAAGCCATCCACACAGTTTGGTCAAGGAACTTATTCTGCAAAACCCATTTTTCTGTGAGACAATGGCCTTGACCTTTGACCCCCAAATCATTAGGTCTCTTCATTACATTAAATGCAAGCCCTCCAAAAACTTTAGTCACAGTACAAGTTATCATGCATAAAATTGTTTCTATATTTAAAGTAACCTGCTGTTTTTGGACCCCAAAATCAATAGGTTTCTTTCTTACTGAACATGTAAGTCATCAACAAACTTTGATGAAGATACATGGTTGATAACTGAAAATATGTGTACAGAAACTGGATGTCCAGAGTTTGGCCCCGGTATGTGATGCAGAACTAATATTATTGTGCACAAATCAATAATCTTCTTTTAGTCACAGTGACCTTGACCTTTGACCCTGAAATTGATAGGGTTATTTCTTACCCTAAGTGCAAGTCATCCACAAAGTTTGGTAACTGTAGATCATGGAGAGCTCGAGTAATTGTGTGGAAAACATTTTTCTTCCCTCTGTCAAAGTAACCTTGACCTTTACCTTTATAACATGAAAACAATACAGTTCTTCCTTAGCCCAACTGTAAATCATCCACAATGTTTGGTAACTGTAGAAGTGGAGAACTGGAGTCATGGTACAGAAACCATTCTTCTATTTTCAGCCAGTGACTTTGACTGATTCCAAAATCAACAGGGTTCTATCTTACCTAACATGCAAGCCATCCACAAAGTTTGGTAACTGTAGACCCTGGAGAGCTTGAGTTATTGTGCAGAATCAGTTTACTTCTCTTGGTCACAGTAACCATGACTCTCGACCTTTTGACCTGAAATCAATAACGTTCTTCCTTAGTCCAAGTGCAAGTCATCCACAAAGTTTGGTAACTGTAGATGGTTGAGAATTCCAGTTATTATGTGGAAACCAATTTCCTTCTTTCGGTGACAGTTACCTTGACTTTTGACACTGCGATTGATTGAGTTCTTCCTTACCCCAATGAGACAGACAGATGGATACAGTGCATTTATTCCACTTGGAGATTTTAATGGCCACCTGACACTTTGGGGCTGCAAAGATAACTATGACAGGGAAGAAAACAGAGGACCTCATTTCAAAACATAATTTTTGTCTTTTTAAAAATAAGTCATATACTACATGCATCCTGCCACAGGATCCTACTTATCGTTAGATCTGACCATCTGCAATCCATCACTTTTACTTCTCTTGTGAAGTGAGTGACATCTCTGTGGTAGTGACCACTTTCCAATATACTTAAGAAGCAATATACCCAAATCTCAAACGTTAGGCCTGAGATACAAATTAAATAAGGTAGACTGACATATATTTCAGTCTCACTGTGAATCAAATTTGACAGCTGATCATTTAAAAAATGTAGCTGATTTGATACTCTTATTTACTAACATAATTTCTGAAACACTTACCTGATACAACTCTCAATACACATCCAACAATTTTGTAAAAAAATGGGAAACTTACTGCCATTAAGATAACAGTGATACCAGTACCCAAAGCTGGAAAGGACCATACTGACCTTGCAACTATCATCCCATATCACTAACAATCTGTATTTGCAAAACCATGGAATGAATGATAAGTGATAGACTCAACTGATATCTTGAATCCAATCAAATACTATCAGACTTTCAATGTGGATTCAGATGTCAGAAAAACGTAACAGACCATCTAGTCAGACTTGACACATTTATTAGAGAAGCTTTCAAAAAGAAAGAACACATAAAAGTCATCTATTTTGATTTGGAGAAGGCTTATGACACCACATAGAAATATGAGTTGCCTACCTACCTTTATATAAAACTTTTTGAAAGATAGAAATGTCAGAGTTAAGGTAGATTCCACCCTTTCTGAAAGTTGATATCCTCAGGATTCAGGAAACTGGTGTACCTCAGGGAACTGACTACTTGTTATACGTTGATGACTTTTTGATCTGCTCCAGTTAAAAAAGTATGCATACTGTTGAATGTCAACTACAGATATGCCTCAACATATTTCAAATATGTTCATAAGAAAATTGGTACCAATTTTCAAAGTCTACAATTGCGTGTATGCAGTTCTGCTGATTATTTAAAATTCACGATGACCTAAAATTCCATCTTAACAGTTCTTTAATTCCTGTTGCGGAGGAGACCAAACTTTTAGGACTTGTTTTTGACCATAAACTAACCTTTCCTTGATCATACTAGATACCTTGGGGACAAATGTCAAAAAGCCCTGGATTTAATATTAGGCATGGCAAACATGGATTGGGTACATGCAGATCGAAGTTCTAACTCTGGTTAAACAGGACTTTAATAAGATCTAAACCTGACTATGGTTCAACTGTGGATTGTGTATGGATGAGCTCACAAATCTTACCTGCAGATGCTTAACCCGATACACAAACATGAATTCAGACTGTGTGTAGTAGCATTTGAAACTTTCCCTTTAGAAAGTCTCTATGGCGAGGCAAATGAACCACACTTTATCTCAGACAAACAAAATTGGCTCTTCAGTATACTACCAAATTTTCCTCCAATCCATCTAATCCCACTAATCCATCTAATCCCACATATAGTTATGATGTTGTCTTTAGGCCCAAATACTAAACCTTGTATGATCAGAAACCAAAATTAATTCCACCTTACAGCATATGAATTCAACCACATATAAAAGCTGCAAAAATCTATCTTGCCATTACTAAAAATGATCCATTCCCAAATTACCACATTGGTTATAAAAAACCCTCAAAATAATATATGATCTTTGCCACTACAAAAAGCCCTTATCCAATATTCCAGTTTTTCATTGTGAAATCGATGAAATCAGAATCCCCATTTGTAGTGATCCATGTACATCCCTGTATACAGATGACTTGAGAGCTGGAGACTAGGCTGTAGTTGCAATTGCAACACCCCATGACACAATCTTGAGCCAGTTACTGGATAAAGCGTACATTTTTCCTGCAGAAATTACAGCCATAACTCAAATCTTTAAACTATGGTACATTTAAACCACTCAATAAACAGATTTCATCATCTTTTCGGATTCCATTTCCATGCTGAAAACCTTGCAAAACATTAAATTTTACAACCTATTAATATCCCAAAGCTTACAGAAACATGATTTGTTCATATAATCTGGAAAAAGTATTCAGTATTGTTGGCTGCCTAGTCACATTGGTATTAAGGATATTGAAAGGGCAGATAAAGCAGCCAAAGCTGCCCTGCAGTCACCTGTTTCTGAATGGAAGATTCCATCTACTTTTTAAAAATATTATATAAATCAGCATGTTCTAAGTAACTGGAACATATACAGAATGGAAACTGCACAAACAAGCTTCTGAACATCAAACCCATCATTGAAGAGAAGCACCCCTCAAACAGATCAAATCAATGAGATAAGATGGTACTGTGCCACTATAGGGCACACACACACACCAGACACATGCATACCAACTGATGAGTGAAACTCAACCAGAATGCATACCGTGCAAAGTCCACTGACAGTAAAACGCATTCTTTTTGAGTGTATCAACTTCCACACTGTAAGACATAAGGTTTTTTAAGTGAACTCAATTAAAAAGCTAGCTGATGATGTACTACCACAGAAAACCTTGAACTTTTTAAAGGAATGCAGTTTATATAACATTTTTTTACCCTACATATTTTAAGGATTTTGTTTGCATTTTTATTGTATATACCATTTAAAGTAATTTAACATGTTTACCCTTTAGCTTTTATCTTGTACAACAACACTGTACATCAGGGGTGTCAAACTCATTTGCTATGGCAGGCCAGATTTTATATAAATAATAATAAATAATAATAATAAATAATGAGTTTGGAGGCTGTATCCGGCCCACAGGCCGTATGTTTGACACCCCTGCTGTACATGTTTTCATTTATTTGGAATTGTTTATCATCCTAATGTTTTTTAAAATTTTTAACTTCACATTTTGTAACCTAATTTGTAATTGGCACTATATAGCCAGTATTGTGCTTATGTGTTATTAAACCCTATGCAGACATACATACATACTCAAATTATGAGCAAGATCAAAGAATTCAAGGTATGTCATGTCAGATTAATTTGAGAAATAGTTCATTTTGCAGAGACTGTTTAATCTGGAGAATGTCATTAGATAGGGATGTATGAAGCACCACAAGTACCTACTACTTCAGCTCACTAAAGCTTTATTTCCTTTTATCATGTCATGCAGTGTAAATTCTGACATCTACTCTGATTTCCATTACATATCACTGTTATGTTTTTCTTTTGTTGTTTTTTTCCTTCATTGTACTCTTCAGCCCTTTTCTCAACTATTGCAATCTTACCATATATATTAACATTTTATAAGTCCCCATCATGATCTGGAGGGATGTGAAACATTTTATAAGTCCCCATCATGATCTGGAGGGATGTGAAACATTTTATAAATCCCCATCATGATCTGGAGGGATGTGAAACATTTTATAAGTCCCCATCATGATCTGGAGAGATGTGACAATTTTTACAAGTCCCCATCATGATCTGGAGGGATGTGAAACATTTTATAAGTCCCCATCATGATCTGGAGGGATGTGAAACATTTTGCCATAGATTCCACCCCTATATGCTCTCACACCTATTTTGCCACACAGCCCTAGAGATTCTCATCTCAAAACAGGACTTTAGCTGCTAACCCTGCATTCTTAGTATAAATACCAAAAACAGGACTTTAGCTGCTAACCCTGCATTCTTAGTATAAACACCAAAAACAGGACTTTAGCTGCTAACCCTGCATTCTTAGTATAAATACCAAAAACAGGACTTTAGCTGCTAACCCTGCATTCTTAGTATAAATACCAAAAACAGGACTTTAGCTGCTAACCCTGCATTCTTAGTATAAATAGCAAAAACAGGACTTTAGCTGCTAACCCTGTATTCTTAGTATAAATACCAAAAACAGGCTTATGGGGAAGTAAACACATACTGATTACAAATTTCATCTTTTGACCCTTTTCCTGCCATAACCACATGGCACCTAAAGTCCCTATTGTAGTACTACTGTATATACTCACTTGTAAGTCAAGTCCAACTGCACACACTATAGACACTGATCTGCCATTGCATAATATGCCAGCAGATCAGGGTCTATGTTGTTTATTCTATTTATTACTCCTGACAAACTGCACAGAACCAGATCTGCCAGTGCATCAGGCAATGGCAGATGAGAAATTGAGTACTGAAGTGTTTTGTGACTCAGTGTCAATAGTATGCAAATATTGCACAGATACAATAACACTGTTTTATTGTTCAGTCACATAAGATACTTCTCACATTAACATTAAACTGCAAAAGCTCAATTTTATACTAATAATCACCATGACTTTGGTTAAAATTCTAATCAGATATTGTCAAATTCAAATCACAAACTGGAGTGCAAAGCCAAGAAGCTATTATATTTAAATTATGTTTGGCAGACTTGTAAATACTTTCAACACATGACATTTATAGAACTTACATTGAATGACATCAATATGAAATGCATTCACATTTTTATACCAATGAAAATTTATTGGTCAACTTCAAAAGGGAAGTGCAGATGCTGTAATGCAACACTCTGGGATATCATTTTAAACATCATGCTAAATTATAGTGAATTCTAACAATTCTCCACTGGTCGAGGTGTAATACATTGGTTATGTCAGCACCAGTGTGGAGATATTGCATTCTCTGCACTTTTTGCGTGTCTTGTGTTACATGTTCAATGTTGACTTTGGCTCATTTCTGCCTTGTTATGCTGGTTTGTAATTGCCATGAAATTGCATATTCAATCTTGCGAACACAAGTTAGGTACAATTCAGTTAACATCTGCCAAAGCTCACTGCATTCATCAAGAAATATTTCTTGCAGAAAAATGTGATGAATCTGACAGCACTAAAGGCATTTATCCACATTAAATTTAAATTTTCAACAATTTTAAAATTCTCGTTTATGAAACAGACCTGCTTTAATGGGCTATTTTGAAAAAAACATATGGTATTCAAGTTTTAAAAGTCAAAAGAGATAGTAAATTGTTTGCCAATTTATGCAAGCTGTTTAAATGTCAATATGAATCTCCTTGCCAACAGGATCACATTTGGAATAGCCAACAATATACAGGCAAATATAGAAAAAAATACCATAGTCACTTAAGCTGGAAAATTAGGTCACAGTGAACTACTTTTAGTGTGGTTAAGATACCCTCCTTGAGATGCCTCCACATACCAAGTATCATAAGTGCAGGTCAAATATGGTCCAAGATGTTAAGGATGTAACAAAATGATAGCTGAAAACAAAAATGTCACTTAAAAGTGAAAATTAGGTCACAATGACTTAGTTTTGATATGGTAGGATTACTCACCTAGGTATGCAACCACATTGCAATTTTTATATGTGAGGTAAAATAGGGTCTAAGATATTAAGAATGTAAACACATAGCTAAAAATAAACAAGTGTACCACAAAAGGCACATTATATGCCAGTCTCATGACCTTTTTCCAAAATCTGACTTTGACCATTGAACTAGGGACTTTAATGTATGTTAAGGTGTTGACCTTGATAAAGTTTCATCAAAATATTTATAGGGGTTAAAAAGTGACAGCCTATCATTAAAAGTAACAAACCATACAAATAAGTTGCATCTTCCTACAGGCCAATACATACCTGTACACAGGCAGAAACAGAAAAGATCCATTGATAATAAACAGTGAATCCATTCCTCTAATTCCAGAACCTTGAATTCCTTGTACATATCTGGCCAAAACAATAACTATAAACATTAGTCCTCAGGAATTATTTTTCTCTTCACCTCTGCCACCATTTTTAACCTAATTACAATTTAATCAACTGGTTTCTTGTTATGTACATTATGTTTTTTAACACTAAGAAACTACCTTTTATATACCAGTGTATTACATTTTATCCTTGTGTCCACATAGAAAACTCATGTTCAAAATTTAATCCCATGCATTTATTTTCCAGAATTGTATCAGTATAATTTGGAATGAAGAATTTTCACTAAAACTTGCCAATGATTCTGCAAAATTCAGAATGGCTGCCATTTCTGTGAATAGCTAAAAATATATAAGTCACTCAAGAGTGCAAATTAGGTCACATTTACCTAGTTGTTGTATGGTTGAGTTACTTTCATGCTGATGTTTCAATATACCAATTTTCATATGTAGCTGAAATAGTTAAAGATATTGAGGGTGTGACAAACAAACAAATGAAAATATGAAAGTCCCTTGAGCATGCAAATTAGGTCACAGTGACCCAAATTTGGTATGACTGAGTTACTCTTCCAGAGATGCAAATACATACAAATTTTCATAAGTTTAAGTAAAATAGTGTTCAATATATTAAAGGAGCAATATTGAATGAACAAACACACAAAATGCTATATCTCTTCCTACCTTCATTGATAAGGGGATAAAAATATGATGTTTTATACTTTTGGAGTACATTGTAAAGTTCTGGCTTTATTCATATTATCTCTTTTTTTAACATCTTTGTCTTTTTTCAAAACTGTACCAGCAGATTTTACTGTTACTATAATTTCTTTAAAGAAAATGTAGTTTTTTTGTGGGGGTCAAACTACTTTTAATGATGTAATACTTACCTGTTGCTATTGTGTAATAATTTTAATGATGTAATACTTACCTGTTGCTATTGTGTAATAATTTTAATGATGTAATACTTACCTGTTGCTATTGTGTAATAATTTTAATGATGTAATACTTACCTGTTGCTATTGTGTAGCTTACTCTTTTCTGGATGGAAAATACCCTCGACCATATAATGAGAATTTATCCTCCCATAGGGTGACTCCAGAATGTTCTGAAGTCCAACCTGTAGCTTCTGGCCCATGTGCACTAGTTCTTAGTCTTTTTCAGGTCATAGCCATTAGCAAGTGGGACATCAGTGTGAGGCAGGAGGAGGGAATCTGGCAAAAGCAACAGGTAAGTATTACATCATTAAAATTAGTTTTATCCCCCCCCCACAACTACATTTTAATATCAGTAATACATAATCTGTTGCTATTGCACAGCTGAATTTGCCAGTTCAGTTGGAGGTAGCTGATCCCACAACAGGTGAAGAAAAACAAAAAAGGAATACCCACCCTCACTGTAACAGTGTAGACTATTGCCAGATGGCATTTGCATGGGACTCTTATTGTGCAAAGACTATTGGCCCCAAAGAAAATATGCCTTTGCTTTGGTGAGCTAAGGAGGAGGTCATGTGAGATCATCAAAACATGGCTTTCATCACATCCTTCCGAGACAAATGAGTTAGAATGGCCCATGAGGTAGCAATGGCTCAAACCTCATGAGTTTTAATCTTCATGAATGAAAAGGCCCTCTCGGTAAGGGACTGATAAGCTCTTAATAGTTATGGTAATCCACCTTGAAATGGTGGAAGCTGAAATATCAACTGAGCCCTTATGGGGGAGGAAAAGATGCTTTCTACCCTTTCTTCTCCCTTTAGAAGCTGCCAAATAAAAATGTAAAGCCCTAACTGGGCATAAATGTATATCCTAATCATCCCCAGCACAGATACAACTGAGACTGGGGATCTCAACTGGGAGTGGAGCAACCGATGGAAGCTGGTTTTTCTTCTAAGAAATCTGGTGACAAAGGAGAGAAACTGACTCATAATTTCCATTGAACCTTAGGCAGCCTTGCTCTATGGATACAGCATGAAGTTTGCTCTTTCATCTCGCAGACACTAAGGACAACAAGAAAACAGCCTTGAGGGTAAGGTTCTCGAAAGAAGCTTCACCCAAATGTTCATTGGGGGTTTTAGTACGAGACCTTAAGACACATGAGAGATTCCATCTAAGCATTAGTGAGCGAGACACTTTTTTTTGCAGCTTGAAAGATCTGATCAGGTCTGCTATGTGAGAGTCCACACCAATGGCTGGGCCCTTTGAAAATTTGTGTGTGTTAGATAGGGCTGCTCTACAGTCCTTGATAGTAAAAACCGAGCATTGTCTCTCTTCAAAACTGAAGAGAAGAAAATCAGTCACGGCACTCACAGAGGGACAGCTAGGATTAACACATTTTCTACAGCACCAATTGCAAAAGATTCTTCACTTTGCATCATAGACTTTGGGCACATGGTGACCATTTGAAAACTTGTCCTAGCAAAAAGATCATTTGGGATGAACCAAGCGTGAAGGTGGAGAATCTGTGGGCTGTTGTGTAGGAGAGAGCTCCTCTGCTGTGACAGAAGGTCCCTCCTCTGGGGTAATACCCTAGGCTGGTCTACCAGCAGGTTGAGAAGATTGTTGAACCACGATTGGTGGGGTCACACAGGGGCTATCAAAATGAGCTGAGCAGTGGAGGTCCTTAATTTTTGATATACTTGTGGGATCATCCTGAAGGGCGTGAAGACGTATGCGAACAGACGATCCCATTTCAGGCTGAAAACATCCACTGCCCAGGCCCTCTGGTTGGGGACTGGGGAAAAGATAAAAAAGGGGGAGTTTTGAGTCTTGTCACAAATAAGTCCACCAAGGGTTGGCCCCAAAGTCTGGATGATGAATCTGCTGTAAATTGGTGCAGAGACCATTTTGTGAGGACTATCATGCCCCTTCTGGATAGACTGTCCACAAAAATATTCTTTTAGCCAGGAATGTGGTGAACTCAGAAAGTAATCCCTTCTGAGGTTTCCAAGCGAAGGAGGTTCCAACCCTCAATGCAGAGAGAAGAGGCATGTGTGTGTCCTTGTCGCCTGAGGTACACTACTACTAATGTGTTGTTGGAGGGACCTCACGCAGGGACCTCGTGACCTCTTATTTTGTCGATGCACCTCTGAAGGGCTAAGAACACTGCCCTCATTTCCAAATTGTTGATGTGGAGGGTAGATTCTTCTTGAGACCACAAACCCTGAAGAATCAGTCCATCCGGTTCCAGATGAGATGTGTCTGCAAACATATAGGAGTGGGGTTTGGGGCATACATGGGGATTGCAACTACTCCCATGACCCTGGTAAAAGCTCCAAGTGTGGAGTCTAGGCCAAATGGCAGAGCACAAAATTGGATGACCTCCCCATCAAAGCAAATTCGGAGGTACTTCCTGTGAGAAGGAAAGATAGGGATGTGAAGGTACACATCCTGAAGTTAATTGGAAACTGCTCAGTCACCGGGTCTTATGGCATTCCTAATTGGGGACATTATCTCCACCTTGAAAGGTTCCTCATGAAGAAACATGCTCAGGGAGGAAAGGTCGATAATTAGATAAAACTTTACCCCTTTTTTTTGGTACCAGGAAAATCTGGGAGTAGAAGGATGGAGACTGGTTGTTGAACACACTCTTTACTGCACCATTCTGGAGAAGGGAGTGTACCTCTTCCTTTAATCACACCAGATTCAACTGGTGGAAGAACATTGGGGACCTTACTAAAGGAGGAAGATCTTAAAACTGAAGTTGGTATCCTCCTTTTATAATAGAGAGGATCCAGCCATCATCTGAGATGCTGAACCAAACCTCTGAAAAAAGGTTAGCCTCGCACCTATGGGAAGCAACAGAAAGAGACACACTGCAGGAGAGGGAGAGAGTCCATAGGGCTGTCCCCCCCCCTCCTTTTCTTTAGGAAAGGGGAAGGGCCTGGGAACTTCCTCCCTGGGCCTTTGCAGCACAACTTTTTAAGGCCCGACTGTCGAGAGGGAGCTCTGAATTGAGGTTGTTGCTTTGACTGGGGCTGCAAGGCTTTGAAGAACTTCACTGATGGACCCTTTGGGTGGTCAGGATGATTCTGCTTCTTGGCTGGTTTTGAAAGGCCAGAAGTGGATGCAAGGGACTGTTATTGCTGGTTTCTCAAATCGTGAGAAGCCACGGAGGGAATGAGGCCTCCTAAGAGGGTCTCTGCCTCCTAGGAAGCAGCCCTCAGAAGGTTCTTACTGTGCTTACTGTGCAACATATCTGCAGAAGCTCAGCTGAATTTCATGAACAAGGATAAAGCATGCCTAGATGTTTTGGTCACCGCTTCCAACAAACGTTTAAGGGCAGCTGGTGATAGAGATTCCTCCAGAAGGCTGAAAGAGGCTGCCAAAAAGAGGAAGGCATGTGAGGCTATGGTTACTAATGACCTAGTCTTTAGTTCTAAGACCTCCAGTGTTTTAACTGGAAGGCAAGTCAAAACTGAATTCCCGTGAAAATACCCACTTGTGCCGCTCCGACATCCAAAGTGAGTGGTTTAAGGAGTCAGGAAGGGGTGTGAACCCTATAACTAGTTGCAGAGACCAAGGACTCAATGTAAGGGGGGGGGGGGTTAGACCACCCCTTATGTTGTCTAGCAAACTCCTGGCCCTTACTAAACCTTTGGGAAAGCTCCTTAATCATAGCCGAGTGAGGGAGCAACAACAGATCTGGTCAAGCAGTAGCACAATAGGATTTCTCCAAGCTGGAGAGAATGTTCGGGGCCTGAAGGCTTAGGACCCAGATCACTGCTGCCTTGACCTACAGTTGGGATGTGTGGGACCTTAGGTGAGGAGGTGACACTTCAGCCTTTTCTGCATCAAACTCATGAGAATCTATGAGGACAGACAGGACGTCTTTGTCCCGCTCTCACTCCTGGGAGATAGGACTATGTGACCCAACATCTCTTTGCTGCAGGAGAGACTTGGGGGTAAGGGGAACCTCGACCTGTAACTCCTTTCACAGAGCAATGGGACTGTCCCTAGTGGCAGACTCAACAGGTGGGTGAGAGCAACTTTCAACCCTCCTTTTGACCCCACTTCATAAGAGGAAGATCTCAGTCCTCTCAGTCCACGGACTGCAGCATTGACCTCTCTACCACGGGACCAAGGCACTGAGTCCACAGCTGCATATAGAGGAAGGGCCAACTACTTCCCTGTGGTGGAAGGCCCCACATCCCATAGGGATTTAGTGAGATTATAGGAAAGGGGGGATGACAATCCAATAACCCTTCCCTAGACTGATGTCTGTATGCCGATTTCCAATCCCAAATGTGATTCAACAGTAGCCTGGAGAGAGGGGGTGTGTCAACCTGATCCCTATCCCCATTCTGAATGGGCTCCAATGACCGGTGACCAGTCAATTACCAGTCAGGCGACTTCAATATGTAGGAAGACCCGTCCTCAGATCTGACTGACATATTGTAGCTCTTTCTTTACCAGGTGGCTCGATCCTGTCACCAACAACAGCGCCCTGAGGGTCTGAAAGGGTGCTGATCCTCCCTCATATGGGAGGAGGGCGTTATGACTCACTCGCTGCCCTATGGGATGGAAGAGGGTGCTGCTCCTACCTAACAGGATGGCATGACTCACTCTGTCCTACTGGATAGGTGAGGTGCTGCTCTTCCCTCACTGGCAGGTGTGACTCACTCCTCACTCTCTGTCCTACTGGATAGGAGAGGATGCTGCTCCTCCCTCATGGGCGGGTGCAACTCACTTTCTGTCCTACAGGATAGGAGAGGGTGCAGCTCCTCCATCATGGAAGGGTGCAACTGACTCTCTCTCTCCTCCATCATGGAAGGGTGCAATGACTCTCTCTCTCCTCCATCATGGAAGGGTGCAATGACTCTCTCTCTCCTCCATCATGGAAGGGTGCAATGACTCTCTCTCTCCTCCATCATGGAAGGGTGCAACTGACTCTCTCTCTCCTCCATCATGGAAGGGTGCAATGACTCTCTCTCTCCTCCATCATGGAAGGGTGCAACTGACTCTCTCTCTCCTACTGGATATGAGAGGGTACCACTCCTCCATCATGGAAGGGTGCAACTGACTCTCTCTCTCCTCCATCATGGAAGGGTGCAATGACTCTCTCTCTCCTCCATCATGGAAGGGTGCAATGACTCTCTCTCTCCTCCATCATGGAAGGGTGCAACTGACTCTCTCTCTCCTCCATCATGGAAGGGTGCAATGACTCTCTCTCTCCTCCATCATGGAAGGGTGCAACTGACTCTCTCTCTCCTACTGGATATGAGAGGGTACCACTCCTCCATCATGGAAGGGTGCAACTGACTCTCTCTCTCTCCTCCATCATGGAAGGGTGCAACTGACTCTCTCTCTCCTCCATCATGGAAGAGTGCAACTGACTCTCTCTCTCCTCCATCATGGAAGGGTGCAACTGACTCTCTCTCTCCTACTGGATATGAGAGGGTACCGCTCCTCACTCTCCACCCACTTATTTCCTGCCTTGGGAGGAGTCCCAAGAACAGTAAGCATCTCTGAAGAGACTTGACTAATCCTCCTCTGCCACCCATTTGGCTAAGAAATGGAAAAACTTGAAAATTCTGAGGAAGAAGATGAAGGCAATTTCTTCCTTCCTTTGTAAGTCTGTCTGCATTCAGTGAGGTCCCAGACCTTGTCTGACCATAGACTGCAAAAGAAACAACCATCTGTCTTTTTAAAGTCTGTACATGCTAGGCATGTGGGGGGTGTCCCAAGGGGCTTTCTTGTGCCCCCCCCCCATACCCTGCTTAGACATTGCTGCAAGAAAATGCTGAAAACAAGATTTACAAAAAACTTCTGTATAAGTATTATGTAAAAGTGTGGTGTATTTGCGCAGATTAAGTCAACGCTAATTAAAACTGCAAGAAATCACCCTTTCCAGATGTCATCCACCACTTATGTTTTAATACAAAAGGTCAGCAATGCTGAATACTGGATTAAAAGAATTAAAATGACCAATGATACTTAAGTTTTAATACAAAAGGTCAGCAATGCTGAATACTGGATGAAAGGAATTAAAATGACCAATGATACTTAAGTTTTAATACAAAAGGTCAGCAATGCTGAATACTGGATTAAAAGAATTAAAATGACAAATGATACTTAAGTTGTAATACAAAAAGTCAGCAATGCTGAATACTGGATGAAAAGAATTAAAATGACCAATGATATTTAAGTTTTAAACCAAAAGGTCAGCAATGCTGAATACTGGATGAAAAGAATTAAAATGACCAATGATACTTAAGTTTTAATACAAAAGGTCAGCAATGCTGAATACTGGATGAAAAGAATTAAAATGACCAATGATACTTAAGTTTTAAACCAAAAGGTCAGCAATGCTGAATACTGGATGAAAAGAATTAAAATGACCAATGATACTTAAGTTTTAATACAAAAGGTCAGCAATGCTGAATACTGGATGAAAAGAATTAAAATGACCAATGATACTTAAGTTTTAATCAAAGATGCCATGCTTATTCAAGAGACGAGCAAAAAACCAGCTTGGTAAGATTGCAAAAAATAATAATAAAAAGGAATACTATCCTATACTTAATTTTTAGAATGAACAGGTGTTCAGTCATTAAACACACACATGAAATTAACAACTGGTGTGCAACCTCCTTCCGGAGAATAAAAATAGGACAAATCAGATTAAATGGAATATATATTCTGATGATTCGTACTGTTCTAAAACAAAATCAAGATCAGGCAGCAGACCAGTTCAGCAAGAATAGGGATATCTCAATACCTATATGAGCTAGAAAAAGGAATAAAATAATTCTCAATGACAATAAATGTACCTGAAAACCCTGTGGGTGGGTGGGTAACCTAAATGCAAGGTTATGAAAAACATAACCAAAAAAATGCCAATAACGAGTGAGAGAGAAAGAAAGAGTTAATTAAAAACAGGAATATTACTTGATCTGATGGTAATAACACAATATAAAAACGAGGTACATAATGAAAATTATCAATTCGCGACATATGCTCTAAGAAAATGCAATTTTCTACGAAGAGTGACTTAATCCATCTTAAAGATAGAGGTCAACCGCAAAAGAATGAGGACTAATGCACGTGGGCCAGAAGCTACAGGCTGGACTTCAGAACATTCTGAAGTCACCGTAAGGGAGGATCACATCTCATCATACAGTCAAGGGTATTTTCTGTCCAGAAAAGAGTCAGCTATGCAATGGCAACAGCTTATTTATTACTGATATTAAAACAGGCATCATTGTGAATTCTTGCTGACTTTCATATAATTGAGAAAACATAAACATATTTACATAACATTTATATCATATGAATTTTTGAAATACATTTTCTTTAATTATGAAAAAATATTTGTCCCAAAGCCAAAGAGATATGTCTAGCCCTGAAATAATGAATGTGTCTGCTATGCTGGTAATACAGATGACAATTACCATATAATGGCAAGGCATCATATGCTGTAATCACCAGGATAGGTTCAAGGGTGGGTGATTACAACAGAAGGATTCTGGATGATTAATTGATAAATGGATGGTTATTACAGAGGTAGATATGGTATTCACCATTAATGTTACCACTGGTAATTCACAATTTTGGAAATCAATGAGTTTTGTAGATGGCAAATGAAATACATGTCCTTACAGGGGTACTGTATATACTTGCATATAAGTTGAGTCAAATTGCAAACTGCACACACCTAGATCTGACACTGCATAATGTGCTAGCAGATCAGGGTCTATGTTGTTTGCAATTGAACTTGACTTATAAGTGAGTATATAGATTACAGCACTCACTAGATAAGTGCAGAAATAGTAAACTGCAGATAGATAAATATAAACCAGTTATTAGATAAGCACAAGATAAGCCACCACAGCACATACAAGTCAGTATTTTGAGCAATAATGGATAAATTCTAGAAGTACATGCAGATCAAAGTGACCCAGTTTTGGTGCATGACTAAATTTCATCCCAAGATGCACCCAAATTGTAATGTTGGTGGCAATAGGAGAAACGTATTTGAACCTAGGCATTATGTTTGAGCCATGTCAAATACAACCAGCAAAGTAGGTAACAGTTAGCAAGTTTAAGTGTAACATGTCATCAGTCCTAGATACACTAAAACTGCAAGTTTTGGAACAATCTTATGCATTCTGGAGCCAAACTATGGAATTCCATTTCACCTGATATAAGGTCAGCTGACTCTTTCCTAGATTTTAAGAAGCTTCTTAGTCAGCATTCACAGAAACAATCATTTGTATGATTTTGTGTAATTCAGTACTACTCTACTTTAAAACAATCATTTGTATGATTTTGTGTAATTCGGTACTACTCTTCTTTAAAACAATGTTCTTTATGTACTCACCTGTAATGTTTTACACACGTTCACTACTAACTTTTGTATGAATCCTGTATGTACTCATCTTTAATGCCTTGTACATATTTTATAGTAGCAGTAGATCAATTATCTAGTTTTTAATAGCATTGTTGTCTAAAGACACCACAACTTGTAAAAATTTTACAACATATACATGTAATTGTAGAAGGCCTCGTGGAAGATTGGTCAGTTGACCAAATGAGCTTCTTCTTTAAATAAAGTTATTATTTTTATTATTATTATTATTATTATTATTATTATTATTATTATTATTATTATACTGAAACAGGAGTTAAAGCCAAGATAGGCACGACAGATGCATGGATCAAAAAAAGATGGATAGACAATGTGAATCTTTTATTATACAACCCATTTTTTGAAGAATGGGTGCTACTTACAGGGGTAAACATGGTACTCACTGTCAGGTGTATGATGGGGTCTGGTGTGGCAATGTACTGGGTGATGGATACTGAAGTACCTGAGATGCTGATAGTTTCATCATCTGGACTGTCTCAGTGGGATGATGTCCATCATCACATCCTTCTGCAAACTGCCTTCCCCTGCACCCCAGGCAGCCAATCTACAGCTGTAATTAATGGTAATTATAGCTTCTTTAAGTATTAAAGACTCTCATTATCCAGTAATTTTCAAACATATAAAGTGAAAAGTTTAACTTCAAATTGAGGCTGTGCTAGACAAATATATGGTCCTCACCAAATTAATGCATTTATTATAGGAGTTTGAGATAATTCTGTACCATCTGAAATTTTAGTGCCAAACTTGATGGGGATTACTGCAATATGGGGGAGGAAGATGAGAAAGCAATGAGAATAACAGTGAAGGATTTTTCATCACTAGCTCATAATGTTTGTATTAGAAGTATGAAAGTTCTCTAGATTTCAGTATCAAATATATCTAACACAAAATCATTATGTACTTAACAGAAGCTCAACATTCCTTTCAGACATATCTCCCAGACACATCAAGAATTGCACAATCAGTCATGTCTTTGACTCATACTCCAATGCAAGAAACAAACTTCTGCAAGCACCAATTTGAATGAAATTGATCATATACATCAATGTGGTCAATAACATTAATCAGATCTTGCAACTTCAACTTCTACATAAATTTTAAGAAACTATTATGACCATACCATGTATTTTTATGGTAATACAATAACAGGAGTTGTTCAAAGGAATTGACATTCTACTGGCAGAAAAGAATTTCCAGGAATCCCCATTCCTTCTGTCCTTTTATTGTCTTTAACCGCTGAGTACTGAAACCATCTCTGATATTCTTGAGAAACTCCAACAAACCATATTTGAAGAAAAAAAATATTTTATTACATATCTGAATTAATGTATTCGCGAGATACCTGTATGTGCGTTAAAAAATTATTTGTCATGGCCTCTGACTTTGAACCCTGATATCTTGGATATGAGGTCAGTGAACTTGTCTCAGGCAATGTCAAGATATACCGACATGCTAAGTTTGATCAAATCTATAATTAAAGATAAAGTTCAGTATATACATGTACATGTATACAACCTATATTATATAAGCTCCTTGGACTATAAATATGTATATATATAAATTTTATGATATGGCATGATTCATCAAATGATAAAGCCAACAGCATGTTTTTACACAGTACTTTACCCACAGCTGAATCAGGAGTTTTAATTTCATTCCAGTGCACTGGACTTGTGCGACATCATTGGTGCAAAAGGCAATTTTTACTGTGATCTGACAATCAGAACAGCAGTCAGCATGGTCCATGGTCTAGTAATGAATTTTTCCAACTGACAAATAACCTTTTAAAATCTGCAACTTTGTGATCAAAATGATACTTGAACACTTTTACTTGTATATTTTCAATGAACAGAGGTAAGTGCCTTTTCACCTTGTGACAATTATATAAAGAACATTAGAAGAAAACTCTCACCATTCATTTGGTGAATGATGTGACTACTCCTACGGAAAAGTTGCAAAGACTCGTGTTTTGGTTATGTCACTAATATTTTATGCAGAACATACTTCCCAGGAAAAGTTGAAGAAACATTTCATCAATAAAGTAGGCTTAAATTGCACCAGAATTAATATTATATTAATGTTCATAAAGAACAATGGATGTTATACTAATCCCTTTAGTGAAAATAAAATGAATGCACTAGTCAAACCATTTTGTAGCCTTCTAAAAGTTCTTGACTAACTCGTCAAAAATGTATCATTCTTTGTGCGAACCATCATCATTTTGCATGTGGACATTTCATCTACATGTACATGTATAGTGAAACCAAGAAGTGAATATAGTTGTCAGGTGTAAATTACAAGAATGACCGATATTACTTTTAAATAAGGGCTTCATGTTTTCATTACACTCAGTGATAAAGCAATTGTCTTCATATTGAGTCACACTCGGGTGCACACAATAAACTTTCGACATAGCTGACAAGCCACATATCTCCCATATTTTGAGGACTGTAGACAATAAAACAAGTCATTTTTTCAATCTGCAACCTCTGGTGTTTAATTTAATCTGCCATGTGTAGTGTTTATTTTGTCCTTGTTTCTTTTTTGTACACACTGCAATGTAAAATAGCGAAAAGTCTTAATGAGTGTGGATATGATCTAAATAGAATTAGTTTATTGATAGTAACTTGACAAGAATTATCTATTTAGATGTAATTCAGACAAGCTGTTGCTTACTACTACTTTCTCTCTCTAAGGCAATTCACTAGAAAATTGCCGAGAAAAATGACCCTCAATTTGTTGCACAAGTGCATTTCGTATTCATTTACTGAAGTAATTAGATAAGTATTTTCAAAACAGCATGTTTAAAATTTTTAAAAAAAATATAAAGGGTAAAGACAAAATTAGTGCCAAAATTTAAAAGTATGTAAAATTGAAGTCTTCTAATTACAATTTATGTCCTGACAGGAAGCTGACATGATACATTATTACCATTTAAGATAAGCAGTGATAATTGAATTAAAAGTGCCACCACTGATGTCATACTAAGGACAGTAACTCAACCTCAATTTACTGTAACTCAGTTATGTTTTCCTCATACAGTAGGGTAGGTGATAACTATTTAAAATCATAATTTAACTACTTTTTGACATTTAAAAAATCAAATTTCAAACTGAATGTGTTTAATAAAATAATTTTAATGGTATTATATCACAAACTTATTTCCTAACATTTAACAAAACTGGACCTTCAATATTTGTTTGGGAAAAAAAGCAAGTTATTGAACTGACATCATTCACGGTATTCTTCAGATATATTTACAAACTGGGTGGATAATTTCCCTTCATTATTATGATTATGTTATCATGCTCAGTACAGCTAAAAAATGTAAGTCAAGACCGTTGACCTTAAAATCAACGACAGAGTGCTATCAACTTGTTTGTTGGAATGCAACTAAATACAAAGTCTGGTCAAAATTAATTTCTAATTGTATATGTAGAAGTCAGTGTGGTTACAAGCTCAATGAAGTAAAAAAATGCAGGCAATGAACTTTGACTTGACCCAAAGATCAATTAGGTCTGGTTTTCAAAACTCCTTCACAAAAGTACAGATATGCTGGTGGCAAGATCTGCACCATAAATTTTCATGCAGAACCAATTACATGTTACAAAATTTTGTTTTATTTATTAAAAGTCCCATGTCAATCCCACCATTTGCACAAAAGAAGTAGCGATAACAAAACTTTTAGATGGCCACTGTGGTTGCATGTTGGAGGTCCGATAAGCACCAGTTTCATTCAAAACCAGCTACATACTGTTATAGTGTTTTAGTGAAAACATGTCAATACAACCATCCAATGGAAGAAGTAGCCATATACAAATTTTCAGAATGGCCATTAAGACAGCCCCTTGAGAGCTTGGATCATCATCATTTTATTACAAGACCAACTATACATTTCAAGAACGAAGTGGTTTTAAATAATAAAATATGAAGGTATAGCCATCTGTTCAGGAGAAGTAGCTGCAAGAAGATTTTTTACATGAGGGGGAGGGGAGTGGCACATCAACACATCAACATCATTAACATTTATGTTACATGTTGGTGGGGTAGTGGCACATCAACATCATTAACATTTATGACCATTTACATGGTGGGGCGGGTAGTGGCACATCAACATCATTAACATTTATGACCATTTACATGGTGGTGGTGGGGGTGGTGGCACATCAACATCATTAACATTTATGACCATTTACATGGTGGGGGGGGGAAGTGGCACATCAACATCATTAACATTTATGACCATTTACATGGTGGGGGGGGGTAGTGACACATCAACATCATTAAAATTTATGACCATTTACATCGTGGGGGGTTAGTGGCACATCAACATCATTAACATTTATGACCATTTACATGGTGGGCAGGCGTAACGGATCCTCTGAGATCAAATCGACATTGCTGCGACCTCTTGGTGTCAATTCTGCAACCTCTCGTATAAAAGTATGGAAATTAAGGTGGATTCAACTAGCAAAGAACCAGTTGCCTCAAGACCAGTGCTGTAGGTTCCAGTTGATGTACAATACAGTTGTTAATGCATTTAAAGATGTTGGGTTTCTTGTATTCTGTATAAATGTATGCATCCACAAATGGTTGTCATCAGTTCATATAGGTCTCATTGATATAAATTTGAACATATTTTTTAAAATTGAACTAAAAATCACTTGCAATAACTCTTCAGATCTTTGAGCAGTCAAGCTAAAAATTTGGCATGGCATGCTCAAATCATGATACTAATCATACCACTTAAGAAATGAATGTAATTAGATAATTTGTTAAATTACAGCATGAGTTGCAAGTAGATGAAAGTGAATTTGCAGTTTATATTATATTAGGGGCAGATACTGAAAATGACATACATGTATGATGTACATTTATTAAAATGATTGGAGCTGAGGTGCTGAAAAAGAAATTGATCGTGATGACGTACATATTGAAGCTCATCGTAAATTGTTAACATAGCAAAAGCAAAAAGTTGTATCATGATATCGGGACATCTGTATTGTGATACATATAGTACATACAGTATTGTATCATAAAACCAGTGGCAATCAAAAGCTTTGATAACCATATTGTATTGTCTGTAATTTTACATACACTTTTGTATGACTTATTTTGTTGGGCGTACAAATAATTATAGGGGTCCCGGGTGGCCGAGTGGTCTAAGGCGCTCGCCTTTACAGATCACTGACATCTCACCTCAGTCCGCGTGGGTTCGAGTCTCGGGCTTGGCCAATGTAGGCATGTGAGAAAGCTTGCCAGTAGCTTCCCGTGGGTCAGTGGTTCTTCCCGGGGTTTTCTCTGGTTCTTCCTCCACCAAATATACTGGCTGCCATGTATAGCCTATCATGTGCTGAAAAATGGCATTAAACCCATAACAACCAACCAACCAAATAATTATATGAAATTTTTTTTATTACAATGTTCATATACATTTAAGTACGTACAACAATTTGCTAGTTTTTAACAAGAAGAGTTCTCCATATAAAAAATTAGAGGACTACAAATAATTTTGATTTGTAAAGACTGATCATGTATGAAATATTGGAAGGTACCAAAATTTACGGACAATACAGTAAACTAAATTGAAGGGACAAATACATGTATGCATCAAGAGATTTACTGAAGACCATTCAAATTAAAACCAGTTCTTTGTACCGTTGGGTTTTTCAATGGAACAATTTGTGATGGAAGAAGTGACTGTATACTTACCAAGATAAGTAGCTATCAGTAGAATTTTCTATTCAGTACCAAACTTAAATACATTCAGATTTTAAATTCAAATGATGAGATACTTATTTACAGTTACTGTTGTTGACCCATGTATAGCAAATCCAACCGTAAACTGCATAGACCCAGATCTGCAGCCACACACTAATATGCCATTGGGTCAGTCAGTGTCTACACTGTTTGCATGAAATCTAGTAAGGCACAAAAGGTACAATGTGCACCAGTCTTCCATATAGCCAGTATTGTGCTCACATGCCATTAAACCTTAATACAGGTGTGTGTGTATATATATATATGTGTGTATATATATATATATATATATATATATATATATATATATATATATATATATATATATATATTTATATATATATATATATATATATGTGTGTGTGTATATATTTATATGTGTACATATATATATATATATACACACACACACCAGTCTGCCTGTGTATTATTCAGCAGGAGATCTGGATATTATAATGCTGTTCACAATTGGATATTCTTGGTAAAACATCAAATCCCATATGAATTTGAAAGCTTACAAATCGGAGTTGTTGTTTTTTTGTGCGTGTCTCTATTCCAAACACAAATGTGAAGAATAATGGAGAAGAATTACACTGAATCTGCACCAATAAACTAGCATCATCTGCTGTGTCATAACTATACATACTTAGTCCTTTCATAACAGAATACATGCACTGGATACACTCAAATTTCTACTATGCTGTAAACAAAATACCTTTCTCACAGTGAAAATCAATTTACAAAGTCTCCTCCTTCCCCTCCCAGATGAAATAAGATTGTGATCTTCTAATTGAAGAATTCTTGATGACTCAAATAACCTGGATTTAGCACTGCAGCACTGTGAGGGTTTCAAAATGAAAGAGCATATCTGGTTCATTTCGCTTAGTTTCTTTCCATTCACATTTATCCAGAATGTAAAAGTATGAATGGTGAGATTATTGCTTCTGATGACAAAATGTGATTTAAAATTCAACTACTCTACATTAAACCACACTGTAACAATAAAACAGATTTTTAAATCTATTTGATGCAACACTGGATCAGGTCTTCTCAACTTGTATCCCAGTACTGTATTTGTTTTATTGAATAAAATTATATTTGCCTCATGTTTGCAGTATGTACTGTTCCTTGATTTCAGAATAGCACAGATAATTAAAATCCACTCTCGCAATGTATTATTTACATGTTTACGGGTATCATAGATGCAATTTACATAAATTCTGTAGATGAGAAAAAATCGATCACGAGAACAATTATTTACCTATCAATGCAAAAGAACTATTATAAAAATCTGTGAAAAGGCGACTGAGCAAGGTTAACGATATCAAAATTCCAACCTTACAAAACACATCTGTGTCATTAAACTGAAGTCTGAGAAATCCAAATGTAAGGCTGCAATGTTTACCAATATATCTAAACATGTACGTGGTTTACTATAACGGTTTGTGGTTTTGTGGGTTTAACACCATTTTTCAGCACACGACAGGCTATACATGATGGCCAGAATATTTGGTGGATGAAGAACCCTGGAAAACCCTAGGAGGAACTATCAACCCATGGGAAGCTCCTCTCAAGCTTTCTCGCATAGCCACATTGGCCAAGCTGAGACATGAACCATGCAGACAGAGGTGAGATGTCAGTGATCCATAAAGGTGAGTGCCTTAGACCATTTGGCCTCCCAGGGCCCCGTTTACAATAACAGAAACAATGCCGTTTAATTGAAACGATTAGAAACTGAACTTTTTGTCTTATCTACCCATTAAGCTTACTGAACAGCTGACGGCTATTATAATGTGCATGCCATACCTCAGTCTGCGATTGTTTTATCTGCTGTATCTCTTGTACTTCTTTTTTTGGCAGAATTCTGTTTTGTAAGATATGTCTTTGTTGAATATATCTGACAGTTTCAGTAAAACAAGTCTAGAACTGTAATGATCTTGTCTCCTACCGTTATATATATGTACATGTATGTATATGATGAAAAACTCGATAATGGAACCAGACATACTAAGTGGACATATGCATGGGATACTTTTGTAGGATCTACAATGACTAAGAAGCTATGCAGTGGCTTACAAACTTAAAACAATGTTTCTTTAAAATAAAATATCACTAAAATCAAAGATTCTGTTAACAAACATGTTGTTTAAAGGTAAATATTATAGGTTAAAGTAATTTTTAGTATTATCAGTAAATCAACCTGACGTGTAATGTTGTGTAATGTGCACCATAACCAATTCTCATCAACTTCTGCTTTTTTCCTAGCGATGCCACATTGAATCTGAAAATCAAAGGTACAGTACAGCTCACGTGATTTTTCGGAACTCCGCGCATCGCGGTGGGGGTGGAGAGTGAGTGGAGAGGATTAAGAAAAACCCCTCCACCATCACTCCACGCGTCCTGACGGAGTTGTCTCGGAGAATAGCCCTGCACACCACGCTTTCTCGCGGAGTCGCATCCGATCACCACCGCAGAGTGGACGTGGTCTCGATAATATGGGCGTGGTTTACTGTTTATTACCCATGCAAGCAGAGGTTGAGAGAGAGAGACGGGGGGTAGGTGCACCGATTTATCTACATCGTTATCCCTCTGGGGAGCAATTTGCTAACTTTTTGATACTGAAAAAACAAAGTAATTCAGTTAATTATAAATATTTCCTTGTTCTAACGAAGATAATGTATGATACATAGTGCCAAATCATATTTAAGATGATGATAACGTAATGACAATGCCTCGTAAACTGTATTAATACTTCATTTTGCGCAATGAATCTAATTTCTTTTTCTTCAATACTATGTTATCGGAATCTAAACATGCATTCATATCCTTATTTCTTTTTCAGTAAACACAATACAAAATTGTAATGATCATATGAAAGTCAGTGATATTGTACTACCTGCAATGAAAAGAACGATAAACATCGAACAAATTAATAACAAAGCTGCAGTCATACCTGACTGAAGTGAAACAAAATCGCACAAGTTCCGATGGTTACTCCATGTATGAATACTCATTCACATATTGTATGATTTTTTCTGACATCCAATCGCTTAAATAAAGCATTATTAAGATTTCACATCGTTATTTTATTTTAAACTGTACTATTTTGCTTTATTTACCAAAGTAGCGGGTTTATTTAAAATCACAAATGGTCGCAAAAGGTCATCCTAGATACATGTAGTTGATACGTGCAAGTAACCTAGCACAATAGAAGCCATCAGCACTGCGTGTTTTCTTTGATATTGATGTGTTAATTTCATGTGCTAACTGTTAACCTAAAGTACAACAGCAACGCTTCTGTGGGTTTGTTTTCTTTGCCATTGATTTGACAAACTTGCGCATCAGATGAAATTAATGTTTAACTTTTTCTTTTCTGTTCGTTTTCCTATTGCATAATACAAAAAAATAAGATGAATAATTTTAGATCATTAACTCTTCTTAGTAAAGTCCCACCATCTCTCTCTCTCTCTCTCATAAAATATGGAATCCAAATCACTACTGCACAAGTTATCGTAAACTGAAATCTGGAAAAGTTTGCAAGTGGTAAGAAACAGAAACACTCTCAATAACCAAAGGCTCTAACAGTCACAAACAGGAAACTGCATTCTTTAATATCTGCGTAAAAATAATTAAAAAAGTATATTTTATTTTTATATTTTCGCCGTAGGAAAATGAGCAAATAATAGGATACACGTGGAGACAATACATCCATGCAAAATGCTCTAAACTTGTTGGAAATTAAAATCTCTGAACATCTCAGATTTTAGAATTTTCCATATTATTTTTCATTTCGGTAATAAGCCAAGTTCAGATTAATTACTAACAATTATCAAACTTCCGTTGTTAATGGCGGGACCATAATTGCGGCTGTAAAGTACAACACGCTAAGTAACTACGCTCAACCTGCAAAGAAGTTCTAACTTCAGTTTTCCTGTTGCAGGGTTTGTAAGGTTGCTGACTGCTCTCCAATACTCCTCCAAGCTATGTTCACCCTGAGGAGGAAGTTCCTGACTTGGTTTGGCTTGGTTTGGTGCTTTACAGCACAGCAACACAAGTAGGTTAGCCGGTGGTTTCTTAGCATTGGGAGAAAGCACACGTTTTGGCGTTTTTACATCAATTGAACAAAAATTGTAAGAGCTGTCCTTAAATATTCCTCTTAAAACATCTTTAACAATACAATAGCAATTAAACAAGGCAAAAAATCAAAATACTTACTCTAGTGTGTCTGCAAAATAATTTTTTATGGTCGGTCTCTCCATTTTATCTCCCTCCACGAAAGGTCAGCTGATTTTCATCAAAGGCTCTGCGTGTGTATATAGCAGTGTATTATTTCCACTTCTATCACAAAGTTTTGTTTGTGTCTTTCTGTGACCAAAGTATCGACATGTGACTGAAAACCTGACCAAAAAGAGCATATTGCTAATTACTACGAGGTAAGCTCCCACCCTGCACAGATGTCCTTTTTATTCATTAACCAGACACATGTATTTTTTGCAACAAACATTTTCACCACTGCTATTAAAGTGTGGTGTAGTTGTTCCTCAGTTTCACTTCATTTTAAAGTGAGTAAGTGGCAGGACTGTAAAACTCCCAGTCTGTTTAAAGTGAGTGAGTGGCAGGACTGTAAAACTCCCAGTCTGAGCCATCCGGATAGGGACGGCAGTAATTTTTTTTAAACTGTGGAGCGTCTCTAGAGACCCAGGCTGGCAGGTGGGGGGTATGGGCGGTGGGCCATAACTTATGCCTCTAGAGAGGCCACCCAAAAGATAAGCATATTCTTTAAACATACATAGTTTTTGTGTTGCTGTTGGGGGCAAGGCAGTACTTTTTTAAAAGTATAGTTGTGTACTCTTTGAGGGTCTGAAATTGTGGTGGCTGGTGTGGAGGGTTTTTCACACAACATTTCTTATAGAAAAAAATAGAGGCAAAACCTATCTTGATTCAAACTTGTCTTCCAAGATGGCAGCATTCAATTCAAATCAAGTTTTTGCCTATAGTTTTACTATAAGCAATATTTTGTGAAAATGATGCAGCACACCAAAGACACTGAAGTAGTAGCTATTTATTTTGGATTGTTTTCTAGCATGAGCAGTTCAGATTTGTTCACACAATTCAATTGTTGCAACTGGCTACTGTCCAAAAGCCTCCTGAATTTCATATGCTTGTAATATAAGACTGAGTCACAAAGATGCTTGTAATAGTGAGACTGAGTCACAAATCACTCCCAGATGCAAAGATTCTGTCACAAAGATGCTTGTAATAGTGAGACTGAGTCACAAATCACTCCCAGATGCAAAGATTCTGTCACAAAGATGCTTGTAATAGTGAGACTGAGTCACAAATCACTCCCAGATGCAAAGATTCTGTCACAAAGATGCTTGTAATAGTGAGACTGAGTCACAAATCACTCCCAGATGCAAAGATTCTGTCACAAAGATGCTTGTAATAGTGAGACTGAGTCACAAATCACTCCCAGATGCAAAGATTCTGTCACAAAGATGCTTGTAATATAAGACTGAGTCACAAATCACTCCCAGATGCAAAGATTCTGTCACAAAGATGCTTGTAATAGTGAGACTGAGTCACAAATCACTCCCAGATGCAAAGATTCTGTCACAAAGATGCTTGTAATAGAAGACTGAGTCACAAATCACTCCCAGATGCAAAGATTCTGTCACAAAGATGCTTGTAATAGTGAGACTGAGTCAAAAATCACTCCCAGATGCAAAGATTCTGTCACAAAGATGCTTGTAATAGTGAGACTGAGTCACAAATCACTCCCAGATGCAAAGATTCTGTCACAAAGATGCTTGTAATAGTGAGACTGAGTCACAAATCACTCCCAGATGCAAAGATTCTGTCACAAAGATGCTTGAAATATAAGAGACTGAGTCACAAATCACTCCCAGATGCAAAGATTCTGTCACAAAGATGCTTGTAATAGAAGACTGAGTCACAAATCACTCCCAGATGCAAAGATTCTGTCACAAAGATGCTTGTAATAGTGAGACTGAGTCACAAATCACTCCCAGATGCAAAGATTCTGTCACAAAGATGCTTGTAATAGTGAGACTGAGTCACAAATCACTCCCAGATGCAAAGATTCTGTCACAAAGATGCTTGTAATAGTGAGACTGAGTCACAAATCACTCCCAGATGCAAAGATTCTGTCACAAAGATGCTTGTAATAGTGAGACTGAGTCACAAATCACTCCCAGATGCAAAGATTCTGTCACAAAGATGCTTGTAATAGTGAGACTGAGTCACAAATCACTCCCAGATGCAAAGATTCTGTCACAAAGATGCTTGTAATAGAGAGACTGAGTCACAAATCACTCCCAGATGCAAAGATTCTGTCACCAAGATGCTTGTAATAGTGAGACTGAGTCACAAATCACTCCCAGATGCAAAGATTCTGTCACAAAGATGCTTGTAATAGTGTGACTGAGTCACAAATCACTCCCAGATGCAAAGATTCTGTCACAAAGATGCTTGTAATAGTGAGACTGAGTCACAAATCACTCCCAGATGCAAAGATTCTGTCACAAAGATGCTTGTAATAGTGAGACTGAGTCACAAATCACTCCCAGATGCAAAGATTCTGTCACAAAGATGCTTGTAATATAAGACTGAGTCACAAATCACTCCCAGATGCAAAGATTCTGTCACAAAGATGCTTGTAATAGTGAGACTGAGTCACAAATCACTCCCAGATGCAAAGATTCTGTCACAAAGATGCTTGTAATAGAGAGACTGAGTCACAAATCACTCCCAGATGCAAAGATTCTGTCACAAAGATGCTTGTAATAGTGAGACTGAGTCACAAATCACTCCCAGATGCAAAGATTCTGTCACAAAGATGCTTGTAATAGTGAGACTTGAGTCACAAATCACTCCCAGATGCAAAGATTCTGTCACAAAGATGCTTGTAATATAAGACTGAGTCACAAATCACTCCCAGATGCAAAGATTCTGTCACAAAGATGCTTGTAATAGTGAGACTGAGTCACAAATCACTCCCAGATGCAAAGATTCTGTCACAAAGATGCTTGTAATAGTGAGACTGAGTCACAAATCACTCCCAGATGCAAAGATTCTGTCACAAAGATGAATTTATCTTTTCATGTCCATACAGTTTCCAGATGATCCCAGGACAATGTCCCCAGCGTGGGAAACCACAAGGGGCAAATTGGTCACACTTACTGTATAAATTCACCTTTTCATTCCCTGCAGCTATACATGCATGTGGTTATAGGATGGTTATCTCATTAGTTTCTGAGATATGACCCAGGGGTCACATCTTAAAATAGGAGCTTGTTATATAATTTACTTATAAGCATGATGTCCAAATATTGAATATATTGATTCAACTAAACCAGTCCCCTAAAACAAAATACCACAAAACTTATACTATGTAAAGTCTTTTTATATAGTTTACCTACCTCTGTTATGGCTTTTATTTTCTATGGTCGCGATTTAGGAAGGAAAATGTTTTTTATTATAAGGTTAAAAAAATAATTGTTATGTTCTATTAATTCATAAAGGACTTGCCTAGCTGGAGAAAAAACAATGGTCGCAGTAATTAAAACTATTTTTTTATGTCTTCATAAATCATGTCCATTTACTGCAAAAAAATAAGACAAAAATGTTCATTACATAACAGTTCAATGAATAATAATGGTACGATGATCACGATATAAATTTGCTTGTTTTTAGATTATGGTGTGCACATGAAAATTTCACCAGCTTCCAGGAATCTTTGTATTTCAAGTTTGAATAAACTACTTTTTGTCCAATAGGTGAAAGGTTGCGTTACTGTAAAGTTTGTTACATTCAAGCATGAAACTGCATTATAATGCAATGCTAGCTTTCTGTTCCATGTACTTATATGAACTGTTTCACATCTCCATCTCCATTTTTACAAATGGACACAATACAAGTTTATGCGGAGTTTTATTTCAATTTAAGTAGCTCTCTGGAATATCTAGGTCCATAGAATCTTTTTCAAATGTTTTTTGTTCATGTATGTGCTGAGGTCGCATTGTTCAATTGTTTTAAAATACAAAAGCACTAGGATCAAAGTTCTGTCATTATCAATGTCATATAAACAATGCAGCACTGAATATAGTACTAAAATGTTCATTACTAAAAGGTAACAAACATTTTAGGATTTATTCAGTGTAACTATAACAATATAAAATGTTATGAAGTCTCAAAATGTGTTACACAATGCTGGCATTTTAAAATTCACACGCATTTCTGTCATCAGAGATACATCTAGATGCATTTTTCTCCAAGTATTGAATTACTGACAGAAACATCTGGTATAAAAATGGGCACTCACTGTCGTTTCATTCACAAGATACTTTGATATTAAAATGTTATGATCTCTTTATGTAAATCCTTGCTTCATTCAGAAAAGGATATAACTTTTCTTAATGAATTATTTAATATACAAACTACAATATACTTAAGATAGTGGGCATACAGTCAAGTTACCGGTAATAGAAGTAACAAATATGTCTTCTGTAAAATTAATGAGCCAGTGCTGTCAGGAAGGTCTAGAATAATGTTTGTGCAAAAAGATGAAGACAGAGACACAAATGAAAATCTGTGACATTAGGTATATATAGCCAACAGTTTTGGAAGGTAACAATAACTGAAAATAGTCATGAAGCTAATACTGAAAGGAATCAGTTGGGAATAAACAGGACTTAAATGCCGAGACCAAAATATGTTTCTTAAAATTAAAGTCTTTTTATTTTGATTGTTTTTGTGATTCAAACTGAGTTTCTTATGTGACGAAAGAGGCATAGGGAATGTACCATTTGACTTATTTGTTCTTACTTCTGAAGTAACAGATATTTTATGTTTCAGATTTGTGCAGTGATGGATATTTCATACTAATTGTGTGTTATTGTTCATGTATGTTAATTATAGAGTTTAAGTAAAATGATTCAAGCATGGAACCACAGATGTGGTTCAATGTGTAAATCAGTTTGGAAGTTTGTCACAAGTTTGGATTGACTCATGTATTCTTATGTTCAATAAAGACGTTTATTTAATATGCAAGATATTTGGTGCTTCTCTTTGAATTCCTTGATTGAAACATAAAACTATTATTTTATGTACAAAAGATGATATTATTTTAATACAATATCAAAAATATATTAATTAATGACAATAATCTGTTTTTTCATTCACTAATTCTGTATCAACCAAAAGTGAAATGTTTGTTACAATTCGAGTCTTTAAAGAAAATGCATATGTGCGAGATGTGCATTTGTGAAATGCTAAGAAATTTTTTTTTAACTGGTTTAAATGTTAAACCTTGAATCAATTTTTAGATCTGTTGCTATTCTTCATGTGGCTTTAGTCATGCAGACTTTAAAACTGGTTTAAATGTTAAACCTTGAATCAATTTTAGATCTGTTGCTATTCTTCATGTGGCTTTAGTCATGCAGACTTGAAAGTATACATAAGGAGTGTTTCAGCATATCAAACAAGTACATGTTGATACATGACAAAATTTTTATAAGCATATCAAACAAGTACATGTTGATACATGACAAAATTTTTATAAGCATATCAAACAAGTACATGTTAATACATGACAAAATTTTTATAAGCATATCAAACAAGTACATGTTGATACATGACAAAATTTTTATAAGCATATCAAACAAGTACATGTTGATACATGACAAAATTTTTATAAGCATATCAAACAAGTACATGTTGATACATGACAAAATTTTGCAAAAGAATATGCAGAAAATGAGTTTGTTCCACTGCAGTAATATGACAATGAAAGGTTAACAGGTGGGCTGTAGATATTCCAATCCGGTCAAACAAATATCTGGAATGACAATGGACATCCAGTAGGTAATATACATTTTAAACTGATTAATTTTGCATTTGGCTGCCTTCAGTCAACGAATAATTACTCCTTCAAGTTACTTCCTTTGATTTGTGAAGGTACATTTGTTGATAAATTATCCAATTACGACAAAGTATGTCTATATTGTAAAGCTGATTTGAGTTACCTCATTGCTTAACTAAAGCAAGATTTTGTACACTTTTCCATAGCTCAGACAAAATAATATCTCCAATATCCATTTCCTAATTTTTTGCACTATTATTCAAAGCATAAGATTGCAGTTCAATCAATGTACAACTGAATTCAATTTCTGTGGCTATGGTATATACATGTACTTCATGTAGAATTACTTTCTCTCAAAACCACTTTAGAGTATCATTCAAAACTTTTTTTTTTTTTTTTCTGGCTGACAAAACAATACTGTATTTGCCGGCCTATAAGTCGATGGGGAGTATAAGTTGAATTCGCTAATTTTCGTCAATTTTCAATCCTTCATCCATGTATAAGTCGATGCAGAGTATAAGACGAAGCCAGATCAACACCTTGGCTTCGTCACTTTTGCTAGTAACTTCCGGTTTCATGAATATTAATGGTATCACTGCTATTCCAGATTATTTGGGAAAATGATTAAGATGGTCTGTACATGTATTATTATTTACAGGTATTATTTATTGGTACATTGTATGCAACGATTTTCACGTACGAAAAATTACATTAACATACGGTAAAGCAATTTCAATGACATAATCCATATATAAGTCGATTCAGAGTATAAGACGAAGCCCAGACTTTCAGGTCAAAAAGTATTGACTTATAGGCCGGCAAATATGGTAAAATAATCCTTCAGACAACTACACCAAATTATTATTAGCTTCTGCTACATGATTCCAAAAATAAAATTACATACAAATTTGACTGACTATATGCAAATATATTACATGCCTAATATACAAAACTTCTCCCCTTTTAAAAGAGTCCACTTTCTGTACAAAATAGGTTTAGGAACAGTTGATATTTCAACTACACAGCATAACAACACATACACAACAAATTTACCAAATTACTGGTCAGGGACCTAGCCGCTGTGCTGTGCCCTTGGACAAACAACCCTTCCCTAGGGAAGATGACCGAAGCAGGAATATGTATTAGTGAACTCCCATCACACAAACTTAATCATAGTACGAGTTACAGTGCATAATAAACTCAGTATAAAACAAAGATCTAATTCTATTTGTTTGAAACAAATTTTTCAAAACAAAAATTTACATTTTTACATAAGCTAATTATGAACACTGACAGGCCAATAAAAACGCCAGATTTTCCATGAAAATTTCAGATTTTTGGTTAAGGAGTTATCATATGTATGCAACAATTAAGCAAAATTATGTTTCTAGCTCTAACAGTATAGGAGGCAGTTAGAGACATTACATGTGAGTGTATAAACATTCATAGTGCATAACAATAGTGGGGGATAAAAAAAATCTATCTGAAGCATTGAACATAATAACTAAAATTACACAACAATGATGCTATTGCTCTGCATATCAATTGTGACAGGTAATACCAATTCTGACAGGCAATATCAATTGTAACAGGTGAAATAGGAGAAATGCCAACCAAGCAAAAATCTTCTGAATGAATTCTCATGTATATGTCCATATGATATATCTACTTATTCTGTATACATATTTTATTTTTCATTTTTTATGGACATACATAATACATGTATAATAATGGCGTAGCATTGAACTGCATATACCCAAAAGACTGTCCAATTTGTGAAAAACAGCCAGGTTTAGATGGGCATAATTATGAAATACATCTCCAGTAACAAATAAATTGATCAAACATGAAAACTGTGATTGTTAGAATATAAAACATTAGATGTCTTAATTAAAGACTATGATAAATAAGAGGGCATTCATGCTCAAAATCAAATTTAAGAAAACTCTGTATCTCTAACAAGGCAAACATTTTAAGTTCAACCACCCAACTGCTGATTAAAAAGCGCTAACTATTCTTTACCACTGGAAGTAGAAATTTCAGCCTGGGGTTATAAAATCAGAATTTCCTCCAATATCATCATCGCAAGCCATGTGCAACAATCCACAACACTCCCTTTTCACCAGTGGCTGCCTACGATAAGATTTCCTCGTTTTTCATGAATAGATCTGCTTAACCAGTCACTGCGAGCATGAGTCAAGTTTTCTCAAAATGTTGACCAAACATGACCTTTCATGCTGTTTGAATGAGGCAAAGTTTCTGGTCCAAATTAGTTACTTATCAATCGATAAAATGGGCACTTTCATTCATGTCTAGGGGATTGTTACATTGTATTGTTGATAATGTATTCATGCATATTCATGAAAAATGAAGAACTTTTGTCACAGACAGCCACAGATGATAAGAGAGCAAAATGGATTTATGACCCTGGCTTGCAATGATGCTCCAAAATTTGTAAATTTCAAAACTGTATCTCACTCCTTGTTCAACTGAATTGTACTTCCTCATATTCATCCATACTCAAATGCATACAATACCCATTTCAGTTAGTGGTGGTTTCAACTTAAACCATAAGCTAGATTACCTCTCAAATGGTTGCTCCAGTGTAATTCTTCAACCATATTGATATGACTTTCTAAAGCAAGCCAACAAGAAAAGTGCTAACCTAAACTTATCATATGAAAGAACACACCATGAAAAGAAGGTTCAGACCTCTTCACATCTGGTAGATTTAACTTAATACTGATACAGAACAGAGATGCACTTGACTTTTATTACTGGCTGCCCTAGACTGTCTTTTTAACTAACAGGCACCGTAAAATATGAAATACAGTCAAGACCCTGCATGACCAGCTATCTTGGCTCCTCTACTTAGTATAATAGCCCCTTTACAATCAAATGCGTTTCTTTCTTTAAAAGAAAAACACTCTTACTGCAACTGTTTTATTCATTACTTATTCAAATTTTGAGAAAATTGGGTGAAAATGGGAAGACAAATTTATACAAATGTGAAATTGTACACTTTACAAAGTGAGAACTAACCCTGCATTGTTAGTCCTGTATTCCTGAGTACTGATACTAACCCTGCCATGCAGTCGCATATTCCTGGGTGCTGACATTTATTAGAGGTGATTACATGTAACTTACAATACAATAGATCAGGGGTCCACTGAACTGACAGAAACCCACTAACTAATGTTGTCTATTAGTCAAATTAAGACCACTGCTGAGACAGTCCAATTGGAAATAAACTGGTGTGAATCAGAAAGTGGTTTGAGTTCTGAGGGTAATTTTGATATTTCACAAAATGAATGGGAATGATGAAATACACTGTATGGCTGTTATAAGAGAGTGGTCTTATTTCAGAGAGGTCTGAGGGAGAGGTTTGACTGTACAGTAAATAAACACTGATGATCCAAACTTTTCAAAAATTTTCATAAGTGGACATGCAGCTAATTTACAGAATAGTATCATTAATCTGGAGGGCTTAATTATGAAGTACTTAAAATCCAAGTCAGCACATGCTGATTTAATGCAATTATGCAATCCAAAATTGACAGATTACAAATACAACTAAAAGATTTATTTAAAATCTGAATAAAGATTATTTTGATTTATTCTAATGAAGATTCCCAATAGTTAAAACCTTTTCTCATTTTAAAATTTATTAAATCATCTCTGAACATCAAAAGATCTACAAGCTGATCAGAAAATTTAAGAATATCATAGCCTCCCACTTGTAATGCCTTCCTCTCTATGATGATAGCAGGAGTTTAGACCTAAGGTGCTGTCTTGCATGGTGGACAAAGTGGTAAAAATATCTACCATATTTACTTCCTTCTAATTCTGGTCCAACTGACAACAACATAGACCCTAATCTCTTCTTGTATAATGTGCCGGCAGATCAGGGTCTGTATTGTTTGTTCCACTGATTAGTCCGAACAAAATGCACAGACCTAGATCTACTGGTGCATTATGCGATGACAGATCTGGGTCTATGCAGTTTGCAGTTGGACCAGATTTATAAGTGAGTATATAAGGTACTTGGATGCAGGTTGAGGTGGCCTTCCAAAAACTTGGGTTGCCTCTCTTTAGAGCATCCTAAGAAAGGGTGGACCAGTGTGGACATAAATTTCCAAATCTGACAAATTTCATCCTTTTGGGATGTTTTTCTTTTTATTGGTCACTCACAAAAATATGTACATATACTTAAAACAAACCATTACAAAAAGGTAACTCCAAATAGCTGTTCAGCTTGTAAGACCATGCAGAGTATGGTTATGCAAGGATTTGAATTTGAAATGGCAGTCTTGTTGTAAGATGAGACAGACTAATGCTGCTAAATTATACTCTGCTTTGTATCCAATGACAATATACATTCATAATGACCCTATAGCTTTTAAGACAGTGATTTCACACACATATGCTAAATTTAATGTTTGTACAAAGTGAACAATAAGGAGATGATAAAAGCATATGCTATGCCTGGTGATGAAATATTGTTTATTACTTAAGTAAGGCTATGCCATGACTTAATGACTATTACTCCCTAACAAGCAAAATACAATGCAGTGTGTAATGCAACACTTCTAGAACAAACAGCCTGATGGACATATATGTAATCCCTAAGAATGCCTATCTGCTTGAGTATTGTGGATGCCAACTGTAAACAGCACCTACCCTGATCACCATCATATAATACACCAGCAGATCAGGGTCTACACTTTTTGTTTGACTTCATCTGTAGATGATTGGCTTAGTTCGGTGTTTTACAGCAGAGCATAAGTTCCAGATAAACTCGCGTATAAGTCGATACCAACTGCAAACTTCAGTGACCCATATCTTCCATCGCATAATGCGCCAGCAGATCTGGGTCTATGCAGTTTGTAAGGACTAATTAGTAGAACAAACAACATAGACCCTGATCTGCTGGTGCATGCTGTTTGTATTTGGACCCGTCTTATACGTGAGTATAGACGGTAGGTTATTTAGTGCCAAGGAAACTGGAGTAAAATCCCTTTCCCAATGGCACACCATGTTAGATAAACCAGGGCTGATCTGATGGTAGGATTCAAACCCATACATTTTTGATCACCAGTCTGGCATTCTAACTACTGTACCACCATGGTTCCTGCTCCATTAGTCACCTAATCAGTAGGATAAACAGCATAAGCCCTGCCCTGCTGACACATTCTACAACAGCTGATCTGGTTCAATGATGTTTACAATTTGGCTGATCTGGGTCTATGCTGTTTGCAGTTTGGCTAATATGGGCCTATACTGTTCACAATTTTGCTGGTCTGGGTCTATGCTATTCACAGTTGGGCTCTGGGCTTATGCTTAAGGCTGCAATGTTTACCAAAATTTCAACACATGTATGTTTACAATAATCAAAACTATGCTGTCTAACAGAAACTCAATCTGTGCTCATATCTACCCATTAGGTTTACTGAACAGCTGAGAGCTATTATAATATGCATGCCATACCTCTTATTATGACAGAATTCAATTTGTAATACATGTCTGCATTGAATACATGTATATCTGATAATTTCAATAAAACATCCATAGAATCATTCTTATATTTTTTCCAACTGCTACATACATGTACATGATGAAAAAAATAGATACTGGAACTGGACATACTACCAGGACATGTACATAGGATGTTTTCTAGGGTCTACAATGACCATGAAACTATGCAGTGGCTTGCAAACTTGAAACTGTTTCTTTAAAATAAAATGTTACTAATTGAAGGTTTCGTTAAAAAGCATGTTTTTCAAAGGCAAATTATGTCGTTTAAAGAACTTTTCATCAGCATTATCAGTAAATTGACTTGACGTGTAATTCTGTGTAAAGTGTTATAACCAATGCCCATCAACGTGCACTTTTTCCTAGTGATGCCAAATTCAATGGCATATATATACAAAGAAAACATGAACAGACAAATCCTTCAAAACAGGTCCCCCGTAAGCAGAAATGCAGAAATAAATAATTTAATGGGAATGGACAGTTTCTGCCATCACTGACAGGTACATGTATATTCATTTAGATGTTTACCAATTTTGTAAACGTTTACAGGCAGTAAACTAAACTAATCCATATACACATATAAATGTTGCAGCCTTTTCTATGCTGTTTGCAGTTGGGCTGATCTGGGTCTATGCTGTTCACAGTTGGGCTGATCTGGGTTTATGCTGTGTTCTGTAGGACGTATATGGGTCCATGCTATTCACAATTTGGGCAGATATGGGTCATTGCTGGCCACAGCTGGACTTATCTAAGTCTACGCTGTTCAAATTTGGGCTGATCTGTGTCTATGCTGTTTATAGTTGGGCTGGTTTGGGAATATGCTGTTCACAGTTGGCTGATCTGGGTCTATACTGTTTGCAATTTGGCTGATCTGGGTCTATGCTTTTAACAGTTCAGTTGACATTATACTCAGGTACACCAAGTATGCTATATTCCCCATGGAAAATGTAAGAATGACAGATTTTTTATCTGCCACAGTAGGACTGAATACCTTTTGATCATACCAATAACACAAGAATGACATGTTTTTATCTGCCACAGTAAGACATAACACCTTTTGATCATGTCATGAACACCAGCTGAATTTAATGTTGCTAAGATACTCTTTCATTTCTACAAATAACTGATGGTTGAAAAATAAACTTGGCAAGAAAATGGTATGCTGGCATCACTCAGGTCTTGTTCTGTACAAAAAGTGACTAAAACACAGCCAACATGTTGACTGAACTTAGTTTATAACAATAATAATGAGGCCATAGTGGGTCTGATATCACTCACCTGGCTAACATAATAGTTAACTGTTTCACTAAGCAGGCTTATATAGTAGTATAAGAATGCAAACGACGTAAACTATCTTCCAAACTTTATATCATGTTAATTTTGCCTATTTTACTATATCATGATAACAATTCTTTCTAAAGATAAAGATATAATTAATATGCATAGTCTCTTATTCATGACTAAAGTCATCTAATATCTAAAATGATATAAACCCATTTACCAAATCTTACTAAAATTGGATGAGAAATATAGTCTCTAGATCTAAAGAGGTAACAAGTTCTGCCAATCAGATGCAAGGTATCTCATTAATATGCACAGATCTGACTAACTATAGAATCTGTCTATGACAAGGATAACATAAGCTCAAAGTGGAGCTAAATCCAATTGGAACATGGTCTCCAGAACGGTAACAAGCTTAGCAAGCCAGATACAAGATTACCTCATTGGTATGCGTAGATATTGCTCATAATCAAAACACATCCAATAGCTTGATAATATAAGACAATTTAACAGTCTGATCAAAATCTGGACAGAAATATTGCTGCTAAATTGTTGACAAGCACAGCCTATCAGATGCAAGGCCACATCATTAATCTGCATAAATTTAAATTATAATCATATTCGACCAAGATCTTGATGACATAGGCCTATTTACCACATCTGATCAAAATCCAATGAAAAATACAGTCTCTAGAGCGGTAAAAAATCCTCAGCCAATCATATGCAAGATCACATCATAAATATGCATAAATCTCACTTGACCTTATGGCAAGGTAAGCTAAAAACATAATTTCCAGTAAATCTTGTGAAGACCTTTCTTGACACCATGACATATGCCCATAGCCTGTAGCCAAAGAACTGCGCAGCCAACTGGATAGAATCAATACAAACTCGGAGGTCAAGGAAAACTGGGCATCCTTCAGAGACTGTGTATACTAAGCTGCATCCAAAACCCTCAGTCCCACTACACATAAACATCAAGATTGATTTGATGAGAGTGATGCTGCCATACAGAGACTTTTGAATGAGAAACATCAGCTACAGAAGACCTATTTAGATGACAGCACTTCATCATCTAAGTAGGCAACCTTGAACAACATCCAGAGGACCTTCCAATGCAAACTCATAGAGTTGCAAGACTCATGGTTGAGCAATAAGGCAGATGAGATTCAGTCCTACGCAGACAGGAATGACACGAAGAACTTCTATAATGCTTTCAAGACAATCTATGGGCCAGTCATCAGGAACATCTCCAATAATGAGTGCTGACAGCACCATGCTGCTCACTGACAATGAAAAGATACTTCAAAGATAGGCAGAACATTTCAACAACATCCTCAATCAGCAGTCATCTATCAGCGAAGAGGCAACTGATTGACTGCCCCAAGTGTAAATCAACATATCACTTGCTGATCCTCCAGAGTTGACTGAAACTGTGAAAGCAATTGATCTGTTGTCAAACAGAAAAGCACCCTCAGCAGATGCTATACAAGCAGAAGTCTACAAAGCCGGAGGCTCACACATGGCACAGAAACTGACTGAACTCTTCCAGTCAATGTGGACGCAGGGAACGTTATTCCAAGAGTACAACGATGCATCCATTGTCCACTTTTACAAGCAGAATGGCATGAGACAATCCTGCATCAACCATCAGGGCATCTCATTGCTGTCAATAGCCGGCAAAATCATTGCCAGAATTCTGCTGAATCGTCTTGTGGTTCCTGCCAGAGAGTCAGTATGGCTTCAGGAAAGAATGAGGGACCACAGACATGGTGTTTGCTGCCAACTCCAGGAGAAATGCCAGGAACAGAACTCCCAACCTGTACACGACATTCATTGACCTGACCAAAGCATTTGACACAGTCAGCCATGGAGGCCTTTGGAAGATCATGGAAAAATTTGGTTGCCCAGAGAAATTGTGATGGTTCGGCAATGCCATGATGGCATGCTCACTTGTGTTGTGGATGAAAATGAGTCATCTGAACCATTCCCAGTCACCAATGGAGTCAAACGAAGGTGTATTTTGGCCCCAACCCTCTTCAGTATGATGTTCTCTGCCATGCTTACTGATGCCTTCCATGACTATGACACTGGGATCAACATCAGATACCGAACTGACAGAAAGCTGTTCAATCTGAGAAGACTACAGGTGAAGATGAAGTTACAGGAAATGACTGTTCGTGATCTCCTATTTGCTGATGACTGTTCCCTGAATGCCAAATCTGAGTCTGACATGCAAAAACAGTATGAACCATTTCTCTTCAGCTTGTGACAATTTTGGTCTCACAATCAGTATCAAGAAGACAAAGGTGATGCATCAACCTGCACCAGGAAAGCCTTACATAGAGTCTACCATCACAGTAAATGGACAAACCCTCTTGGCAGTCATGTGCAGTCCACATCAATGATGAAGCCAATGCCAGAATTGCTAAAGCAAGTGTGGCCTTTGGCAGACGACATGCAAATGTGTGGGAGTGCAGAGGCATCAGTCTACAAACAAATCTGAAGGTATGCAAAGCATTGTGTTACTGACCCTACTGTATGCTTGCGAAAACTGGATGGTGTACAGACGTCATGCCAAGAAGCTGAACCATTTTCAAATAGGCTGTCTGAGAAAACTGATGAGGATAAGATGGCAGGACAGGATCTCAGACACTGAAGTTCTCACACAGGCAGACATTCCAAGAATCCACAGTCCTGATGAAATCACAGTTGAGATGGGCAGGCCATGTCACCAGGATGTCAAAAGAGCGACTACCAAAGAAGATCTTCTATGGCCAGCTGAAGGAAGGAAAGCAATCTTAGGGTGGTCAGAAGAAACACTTCAAAGATTCCCTCAAGTCATCCTTGAAACACTTCAACACTGACCCTGATTCTTGGGAAGATTTCACACAGGATCAATCCATCTGGCGGAGGCTCATCCATACTAGAGCTACAGACTTTGAACAAAGGAGAATTGCAGAGGCAGTACAGAAGCATGTAAAGCTGAGAACTGCAGCATGACCTCTTTTGATCAAGCAAACCCAAGCAGCATCTCCTGTCAAATGTGCCACAGACAGTTCAGAGTACAAATTGACCTGATCAGCCACTCATGTACTCACAGAAACCAAACCAGTTAGTGATGTCATGGTCATCTTCGAACTCGAAGGACAAACAACAACAACCTGTAGCCTCTTATATATAGTTGTGATCTGCACAGCTTCATCCTTAATACTTTAGAAATAACTATCACCCCATGGGCAGTTTATACAGTTAATTGTCATATTAGTGATTAAAAGGTACAGGTGGTAAGAAATAAACAACTACCACTCCACAGACTACTTAACTGACTGACAATGGCATGTGTGATTTTGTGTTTGCTATTCCTGTCAACACTGCTGTGGGATGGCCCACTAGGCTAATTTTCACAGGTAAGGTGTGTGAAGTGGAACAACCCAATTTGTTTGAAGTTTGGTAAATTGAAGATGTGAGTTGAAGAAACAGTCTTCAGCGGAAGTTATTATACTGAAAATGTGATCACTTCAGTTCAAAGTGCTGAGGATGGGGTTAGGGGATAGGGGTAGTTTTACATAAAATTACAATAACTCTTAGAGTTGTTAGTAATACATGTTTGAGAACTGGTAGCTTGGAAACCATTTATATTTTATTGAAAAGACAAATTCAGATATGCCACTAACCATTATTAGTCCCCAGGACTGAGGGATGGAGATTTATGGATAAAAAAAAACTGGTGAGCACAGGGATATAGTTTCACAAACAGTCTATTTCACATATCATATCATATAATATTATATCATATCATATCATATCATATCATATCATATATCATATCATATCATATCATATCATATTATATTATATTATATTATATTATATTATATTATATTATATTATATTATATTATATTACATATTTATCTTATCTTATTGCATATATGCTTACATTTATTTGGAAGACTTAATCTTCCTAAATTTATTTTTGCAATTCTTTAGGTCCCCCCCCCCCCCCTCCCCAAAAATAAAATATGTGTTTCTGGTTGGTCAACCGTCTCTGTTTCTTGCTGCCGACTCTAGCACCCCCCCAATTTTTTTTCTTCTATATATATAAAAAAAAATCACATTGCAGAAATTGATTTGTGCATCTAATTGAGCCGCTTTTGTCCAGTACTTTGAAATATTATTTGATTTATATATAATGTTTTAAAAAAAAAAAATACCTTCCTAACCTAATTTTAAAACCAGTGCAATAGGAAACACATATTTGGGGGGGGGGGGGGGGGGGCCTTGTCTTCACATTTTTAGAACTTAACTTTTAATTAACACCATACAGTCAGTATTGTGCTGACATGCTGTTAATCCCTTTATATACATATATACATATTATATTAACCTGTCTTTACTGAAAACTTCACAAATGTTAGTACATATATAACTCATTCATTAAAATTATTTTTCTGCAACTAATGTCCAATTCCTTCACATACCCTAGGAGGACTGATATGAAAATCTGTCTTCAATTCAGCATACTATATGCATTATTAGTAATGTGGTTAGACTTAAAACCATATGGAAGCTTCTTGTATATAGCCTGTGGTCAAAAGTATCATCAGGAGTTTATTTTACAACTGCAAAAAATTCCAACTAGATTTGTGTTTGTAAAATATGTATATATACATGTACATGTATATATATATATATATATATATATATATATATATATATATATATATATATATCCCAAATGCCACACTACAAACCAAAAAGTATAAGCCCAAAAAGTTCAAAAATGTATGTACATGTAAAAAAATTGCTATAATGCCATGAAATATATTAGGTTGCCTATATATGCATATAAACATGCCTACCAAATTCAATTTGCTTATCTCGTATGGTTTTTGTTTAGCTGTGGTTTTCATCAAAAATAGTTTATGTCCAAGAGTTTAAAAAGTTGAACCAATGCTATAATGACCAGAAAATCTAATAAGTCCTTATACATATGAATACAAATAAGTCCATCAAATTTTATTTGAGTATTTTAAGTGGTGTTTGATTTATTATGATTACAAAATGTGTAAAAATGTTGACAAACTGATGTAATGGCTTGAAGATCATAATCAGGCTGTCTACTGAGAGATACAAAGATACTTGCAAAATTTCATTTGTCTATGTTGCGTGTTTTGTGTGCAATTTTGCTAGCAACGTTCTCTGAACAGACAGATGTGCCCAACCAAGATGTCACACTGCAAGCAGTGGGGGAACAAAAACTGTAAGCCCAAGCTTTGAGGCTACAAACTGGATCTGCCACTGTTTATAACGAATGTTCTAATCTCTGACTGATTCTTTCACTGTGGAAAATGTGCACAGCCACACCAAGGCTCAAACCCAAGTCTCCCAATTGCTAACTGAGTGCTCTACCTAACCAATCTGAGCTTAAGTCCCATACAGGTACCTGAACACACTCCCATGTCTATAGTAGACATGTCCTTGTGTCTCCATCACCCATGTCTATAGTAGACATGTCCTTGTGTCTCCATTAGCTGCAATGACCCATTACAAACTCTGAATGAAAGACTATATCACACATGACAGGTTTTGAAATGGCTGATCCAACTACTTCCACCAAATGTAACATGGGAAAGTGTGCATGGCCATATCAGGATCTGAACCTGGATCTTCCAAAATGCTAGTCAGGCATTATACCACTTAAGCTGATGTCCCATGCAGGTATCCATGACAATGCCTCTCATAATTTTTTTCTGCCAGTTTGGTTTTGTGTTTTATGGAACAACAACACTTTTAAGGTGATTAAGTGCCGAGTCAATGGGAGTAAAATGCCCATGGACACTCCATGGTAGCCAGCCAGGGCCGAGTCAATGGGAGTAAAATGCCCATGGACACTCCATGGTAGCCAGCCAGGGCTGATCCAATGGTAAAATGCCTTGCCCATGGACACTCCATGGTAGCCAGCCAGGGCTGATCCAATGGTAAAATTCAAACCCACGCCCTATTTGTCATGACTACAGTACACTAACCACTGAGCCCCCATGGCTTCATATCAACCACACTTAAAAGAATACAATATATACCAGTTCCTATCAACCACACTTAATAGAATACAATATATACCAGTTCCAATCAACCACACTTAATAGAATACAATATATACCAGTTCCTATCAACCACACTTAATAGAATACAATATATACCAGTTCCTATCAACCACACTTAAAAGAATACAATATATACCAGTTCCTATCAACCACACTTAATAGAATACAATATATACCAGTTCCTATCAACCACACTTAATAGAATACAATATATACCAGTTCCTATCAACCACACTTAATAGAATACAATATATACCAGTTCCTATCAACCACACTTAATAGAATACAATATATACCAGTTCCTATCAACCACACTTAAAAGAATACAATATATACCAGTCCTATCAACCACACTTAAAAGAATACAATACATACCAGTTCCTTATAAAGATAACAAAATGTCTTTTATGTTTTTCATGAACTGAAACAGGGCATTACAAATTTTATACAAGTCAGCTTACTGACTGATAAAGTGAACTTGGACTTGGGAAATTTGAGTTTGCCCCAAAATATGACAATATAACATTACAACTTGAGTTAAAACATCTGGTAAAATAAACCATGGGATGTTTCAAGGAAATTACATTATATTTATTTTACAAATTATGAACTTTTGTTTTTGCTATATCTTTGTTTGCATCTTACCAATATTTAAAAGTTATCAAAAACATATACAGTATGTAAATACTATATGTAGATAGATATGTAGATAAGAACAAACAAAAGGAAGGGTAAGAATGCACATATAGTTAGAAAAGCAAAGACAGACAGATATATGTGTATAGATATAATAAATGAGTAGGTAGAATAGTTTTGGAAATAGATAAATTTTTAAGAGAGAGAGAGACATTTAGGTAAAAGACCTTGAACTGACATTTGAAACAACTATTTCTCTTTGAAACAGGTTCATCATAATTGTTTGTGGAAGCTTTGTCAACTTTCCTTTCTTTGCCTAGATATGCTAGAAGACTCATCTCTTCAACTACATCAACAATAATGAAAGCTAGGCTTTTTGTAATGATTTATTTATACTCACAATAGAATGATTTAAGAAGACTTATTTTATCCATTTACATGTACTTTCCAGTTATCAGAGTCATTCTGAAATTAGTGACATGCATCAAAACAATATTTGACAAGCCGACTTTTGAGAATTATCTGACAACACTTATTTTTATTCATGTAATTAGTTGCCAAATGGTAAGTATGTATCTGTCTCATGTAATTATCACATAACAGGTGATAAACACCACTTGGGAGTGCAACATTTTGATACATAGATGGCACTTTTAAGGAAATTCTGGTGGCTAATCATAAGAGACGAGTGCCTTTTATTTCCAAACACAACTGTCAAAGAAATTTCAAGAGTTGTATTATTAACAATTATCACACAGTCATCTTGAAATTGGTGATATGCATCAAAACCATCTAACACAAGTCAAAATTTTCAAGTCAGCAAGCTAGGCACATATCGGAATTCACAAAATGACTGTGGCTAGGTTATGACTTGAAAATTGGTGAATCCCATATACGTACAAATATTACGATCAAAATGTAAGTTCAAATATAAATATTTATTTCCTATGTCTCAAAACATCAAATCGTAAATATTTACATTATCATGTTTGTGCAAGAAAATGCGAGACTGACCTTGACAATGACTAAAAACTGGAAATGACAGTCTGATAGTACATCATGTGAAATAAAGGATCGACAGATGAAAGAAACTGCAGGCAGTTATGTAATAGAAGAATGTGGTAAATGCTAAAATAAAGGTGCTGATATACATATATGTACTGTGGTGAGATCGCAGATTATAAAACTTGAGAACATAAAGCATTACCAACTGAACATGACCTCTCTCCATCTCAATTTTTTGGACTTGCCTGCAAGCAAATACATTGCAAACTTTAGCTTGCCCGAACAAAAATTAAGCTCGTCTTGGACATGAGACAAGTGGATTTGTATAGCCGTGAGTTGAAAGTAAGATGACCCATCCTCTGATATTCAGGCCTGGAAAATTTTGATTCAATACATTCACTGACAATGAATGCAGAGAAGCCGAATTCATAAACTCTGGGATCGATGACTGTTTTCTGCTAAAAAAAGTAAGATAATTCACAGAAGACTTCAGTTTTTGTGATAGTCTTTGATTAGGAGCAAATTAATTTATTAGAGTTACATATGAATATATATGACAAGAATGGGGTGAAATTATAGCTTTGTACTTATCACGATATGGATAGTTAGTCTTTCCTCAGCAGATTCTCTACACCTGCCAGATGTCACAAGAGCTTCTGCAAATTCTGAATATGCCAGTGAAGTATTTCTTCCATAAATACTTTTTTACATTTATTCTACTTACTGCCACATTACCTAACACCAAGAATCTTGCAAGCTTTCATAGGTAAACAACCTATAGATGTTCTTTTCTGAAGATTCAAGTTCTGCAGTACTATCATCATGAAAAATGTGAAATGCAAATTTAATGTAAACAGACAAGCCTAGTTCAAACAACAGTGTGCACATGGTGAAAATGAACCAAATTGAAGCAATTCCCCTTCAGATACTATGACAGATATTAATGTGAAAAAGATTGCACAGAATGATACATTGCAAGCATTCATAGACATAAACGTCCCAAAAACTCATCTAACACATACCGTCTCTCTTGCTAGGAAGATTAACCTTTAACACAACAATAATTCTGGATTGCTGTGCCTTGCCTGCTTCAATGGGTCATAATCTGAAAACCTTTCAAAAACACTACAGCATGAAAAGTTGGTTGCTGTGACATACTTTCATAAGCATAGTCTTAGATCTATATATGAATGTCCTTATAATACAAGAAAACTGTGTCTAGAAAATGGAGCTAAATGCAGCAACTTAACATAATCCCCGAACCATGAAAAAAATAGGTCAATGTGATCGACTTTTTGCAAGTGGAGAGAAGTATCACCCAAGATAAATGAATCTGCCAAGTTTTGCATGTAGATGCAACAATTTGTGAGAAATGGAGCTCTTAAAAAATGTACCATAATCACAGGAGTGTAAAAAATAGGTGACTGACTTCATTTTTGCTAAAAGTAACAACTGTCTCCTTAGAAAAGCATGTTGCATGACTGCAGATGCAACAATTTCAGAGAAATGGATCAAGCTAATTGCAAAAATGGTATAATCACTGAGTTTGATGAAAATTAGGTAACAATTACCTATTTCTGCTAGTGGTGAGGAGTAGTTCACAAGTCAAATACATCCATTATGTTTCCTGACTGTACATGCAACAGTATCTGAGCAATGCAGCTAAATGACAAAACCTAACATTGATGTCTATGCCTAGCTGGACAACAACAGTACAGTCAGAAAAGTAACACCTATATCTTGCCTATGCAGGGTCTACTTGACCTGAAAATTGGGGGGGGGGGAATCCCTCCCCACACACACATTTGAAAAAAAAGGGGGTGGGGGCAGGAATTTTCTGAATATAGGATATATTAAATGAAGAAATAAAGGTTGGACTTGAATATATGATAAAAAAATTTGCACATAAGATTGATTTTATGGCACAGTTGTTGAAAAATTAGCAGGAATTCCATTAGTCCAATAAAATGATTGATCTCACCTATTTATTAAATTGCATAATTGGTGCAGACAAATGTGTCCGCAACACATCGGTGTGCAATTTAGACACTGGTGTTTCTTGTGGCTCTTGAGTTACGGTCAGCTGAAGGGTTCTTTCGGCGACATGTACAGAAAATATTTTCAGATCAAATCCTACATTTGACAACTTGCAAATCCACGTGGAAATACACAAACCTACCTCCTGTGGCCATTTCTAATTTCATGGCTACATACTGCTGTTCCAAAAGATACAGCAACCAATCCAATACAACTGCCACTCAATTTAAAGTTACTGTTAACAAAATCCTGGGTTGCTCAAGTCGAGCCGCATGAACAAAGCAACCAAAACTTTCAAATGAGCAGAAGCCACAAAAATATAAATGAACCACATTTCTCTCCATCTCTCTCAATATAAAGACCCAACTTTTAAACAGACTATATGGCCTGATACCACATGGTCCTGAAAACTGGACCCTCGATCAGTTTATTCTACTTATTAATATATGCAAACATGCAGACTCCAATCTAGTGGTGCTTTAATTAATGGCACCTCTGGTTGTACACAGGTCACAGTGAGAATACATGTGTTATCAGTGGCTGAATATGGTACAAGTCCCTTGCTATAATGTGGCACATGAGAGAGAGAGAGAGAGAGAGAGAGAGAGAGAGAGAGAGAGAGAGAGAGAGAGAGAGAGAGAGAGAGATAGAGATGCACACTGGGGTGGATTCTCGATATAAGGAGTTCAAGTTTTGAAAGGTGTAGTAAATGATTCAGTTTCCTCATTTTACACTATAAGAACTATTCCGCCTTGAAAGAAAAAAAAATGGGGGGGGGGGGGGCGGCGAGAGGATAATAGGTATTGCCCTCCCCGGATCTCCTTCTAGATCTACATCCACCCCTGACACAGTCACACACACACACACACTTGCTTCTCCACAACTGCAACCTTTACAAAGATCATCAAGATCAAAACAATTTTAAACTACCCTAGATATAAGTCTCTTTATCTGAGAAATGGAAAGAGTCGACAAGTAAAATATTTTTTTGTAAATAACCATTATATACGTCCTAAACACTGTTTATCACATGGATACATTATCATTGTGTATTGCAGAACGTGGCCCTGCATTGCATTATATGATACCTACCTGTCAAAGAACTGCACGTACACTTCTAAGCTCCTTCCTGTAGCACTGAGATATCAGTAGCTATGCTGAATTGTAACTCTGAACACAGCAGTAGGTCAAAGATAAAAGAAACAAAAACGAGTTTAATAGACCATACTGCTTGTCGAAATATAAATTAAACATCCACATCCACTTAAGTCATCATATTTCAGGAAATTCAAGCTAGCTGGTACAAACATTCTGAGCTAAAGGCACAATAGTTCTCTTTTACGTACTATATAGTGCTAATGGTAAATTGTAAGTAACGGATTTTGTACTAGCATTAGGAATTTCAATGAAAATAGCCAGCTGCGAAAATCAGTGATGCATCTCGGAACGCTTCGGCTAGCATCGCCACGAGTCCGTACTGTAAGACTAATTAGTATTCAATAACCGTCTGTTCCTGCGGTCTTTGCAGAGTTTGTAACTATCATAAATAAGCGAGCTCCAATTAATACGCCAGACATTTTTTGACATTAGACATGAAGAACAAATACGTGTAGTTCGCGCCCTCTTTAGAGCAAAACTAGAGTTACCTCCTCTTGGTTGAGGATGCTGTATGTTTCACAACAGGACTGGCCGAAAAGTCGGTAAACGAATGTAACTTGTGCAGTCAAATTCATTTCTAAAACATGTAGATCGCTCAAATTCATATGTAGTGCTAGTTGTTACTCTCTCCTACATTTGTAAGAATTCTTTTTTAATTGGCATTTAGAAGAAGAAGAGGGAGTAGAAGGACGAGGACGAAATATATCTTTATTGTCCAACCTCCTGATTGTGTTATTATTTCAATCGTGCGCCATGTTTCCCGCGACCTAACGTGCTTGTTTCGAGATAATGACGTCACCAACGGTGTCACCAGCGTTCTTCAAGAGTGACAGCAAGTATTTAATAAGTAAAATCAGACAAAATGCTATTTAAACAGGTAATTTCATGTCATTTAAAAAAAATAAAAATTAAAATCTATATTTTCACTAATGCCTTATTTGTGTCCGACATTTTGGCATTGAATTTAGTATTATATGATAAAGATAGGTCCGCTGATCACATGTTAACTTTGTTTACATAGCTTTGAACGGGAAAACCCACTTTGGGAATTTATACAAAGGCAAAGCCAATGCAAATATTTTGTTTTAATCATGTGGGGTTCTTATACAACATAAGAAAAATTTACACTGGAAATGTATATTCGCTATGGACTTTTTCGTTTAAGTATTATTTCATAATAAACATATATTCTACATCAAAAGACACTGAATCTATTATGATAAAATGTGTATCTATTCACCAGTGTCTATTTTTAAATTCTCTCTCTCTCTCTCTCTCTCTCTCTCTCTCTCTCTCTCTCTCTCTCTCTCTCTCTCTCTCTCTCTCTCTTGATTCATGTATTTATATGGTAAAGAACAAGCAAGCAGTAATGTAAGTGCACAAGCTGCATATAGAATGAACGGGAAAAAAAATTCATTTTTTAATTTTTTTAATTTTTTATTTCGAAAACACGGAGATGCTATAAACTAATAATATCCATACCTTGACCTAACTGGCACATTCCGGTCATATGCCACATGACTTTTTAGTCAGTGTTACGAACCATGGATGCACTTCCAGAAATAATTAAAATTGCACACGTTCGGAAAAATGGTATTCTGAACTAATGTACATGAATGCCAAACTTTTTTTTAACGATGATTAAATGATTAAATGAAGTAGATATAGTTGAACTCTTTCTATGGTTATTTGAATAGATTCTCACAATACTATAACGAACGCGTTAAAATTCACGTTAAGGGCACGAAATATGGCTGTTCGAGGATAGTAGAAGGAGAAGAAGGACGAAATATATATAAAGTACTAAATATCAGTAAGCCAACTCCTACCCTTCCTTCGTCGTCTAAGTATCTCGATATATCCAGTGTCAGCCCAGACTTGTACCTAGAACAATAGCGTGCTCCAGATGATCAAATGGGCTACTCAGGGCCGTGGCAAGTTTGCGCAGGACGAAACGGCGCCCCGGGCGAGCGTCTTATTTGGCGCCCCCACCCTCGGAAAACAAAACATCGCAAACTGTTTATTTGTTAAATGTATTAATAGTGATGAGAATAATAACTAAGCGTACGTATTTAATGAAAAAGCCGTACATTTATTTAAGTGAAATACAAAATAAAAGAACATGATCCGCGAAATGGCGCCGCCCCCCCCCCCCCCCCCCCCCCCCGTGGCTTAGCGCCAGAAGCTGTCGCCCATATCGCTCGCCCCTTACAACGGGCCTGGCTACAAGGAACTTAAACAATTAGACACGAACTTCCATAGTGTCATTATTACACTGTCTTTATATATGACTTATTTTTTTACATCTGCAGAATTGTCCTTGGTAATGTTTGTAATTATGGAATGTGCTGTGGAAAAATAAAATCGTCAATACTTACAAAATGTCGTGTTTGGTGAAAACGTGCAACGGCAGTCAGGTTGCTGTGCGGTCTAACTAATATTTACGATACATCATCGTAATAGTAATCATTAAACTCTATAGTTTAAATATTTGATTACCTTATTATAAAGCACGTAGGGTTCGGCTACAAGTTTTCCAACTTAGATCAAGCTCTTCCACTAAAGAAAAATAAATAAAATATGCACATGAGGGAGCGAAAGGGGGGGGGGGGGGGGAGAAAGAGAGTTAAAAACAATAAATTTCTAGTGCGTCGATCCTATCTTTGTATCTTTTAACACCAGCTGCTAGTGTACGATATGACAGCTGAAAATGAGAAAAATCATATTGACATTTCTAACCACTAATTGTTTAGACCGATCCACTTGTTAATGAATACAACAACGGTAAAATAAAAAATGTATCATTTCCAGACAATAATATATACATCTTACAAAATAGAAGCATAAGATTACATTATATCCAATTCAACAATTTTTAGAGAGGTGATAAAAATAATGAACGAGTTCGACATCAAAAAGCAACAATGTCAGGATCATGAGATAATGCCAATTTGTTTACATGTTTTGACTAGATACAAGCGTTGTAATTTGTTTACATGTTTTGACTAGATACAAGCGTTGTAATTTGTTCACATGTTTTGACTAGATACAAGCGTTGTAAAAGTTAATTGTGTTTAAGAATATCATACAAGAGAATTAAAATCTTGATTTTTTATTTCGAACAACAAGAAAGAAATTCTGCAATGCTTTTATAAATATGCTGATTTACATATCATATTAAATGATGATACCATGGAAATAAGTATCATCAACCTTAGTAGCAATATGGTCGAAACGGTGCAGTATAAGGAAGGAATACATTACGTACAGGATGCGGGTAAATATCAACATTTTGTATTCGACTAAATTCACAGTACAATTTGAAGATCGCGTAAACTTTAATAGGTCAATATGGTTGTTAGTTTTCGCTACATTTGTGACACATTACTGGCTATATCATGCCGAAGAAATGGGAGCTAAGTGCCTTCATCAAGGATATAGCGAGGCAGCCGACTAGGGCGAGCCTCGGCGGGTATCAAATCCGCGACTCATGGATTACGAGTTCAACGCTCTACCCTTTGAGCTACGGCGGCTCTCTAATAGGTCAATCTAAACCCAGAGGTATAATTTGTGGAGAACAAAGTTAGATTTAAAACAAGACACGTTGACTCAAAATATGAAGGATGCAGTGGTTGTTTTACAATAAACTCTAGGGATGGCCAATTTTGACATAAAGTCTGAAAGTCATTGATATGTTAGAAAGGATTCAAGAAACGTTGCAAACTGCTGAAAATAAACGTACATGTTTCAGAGGATCGTCCTGTTGACTTGCTGATAACACCTTAAAAATTTTTTTTATCAGTCGTAATGTATTCGCTGGATGGTTTTATACTGTTTTAAATGACACAAGAAACGGTGCTGCCTCACCAAAAGTGGGCTTTGCAGAGCAATTCAAAGAACAGTCTTTAATACATGGTTACTAAGGTCTGAAAGTAAATTTGCTCACACAAATGTCAATCAGTTGTCGAAACAAATTAACCGGATGAAAAGAAAATAAAATACGCTAAATTAAAAAGTGGTTAACTGAACAATCTACATGCGCACTAAACAAACAAGCGAGAAAAAGACTTCCTTCAAAAGAGTTTGCTGGTCACGTGGATGACCAGTGGCATGCAGACATTGTTGACACGCAAACGTATGAATACTATAACAATGGATATAAATATATTTTTGCTATCATATATATTTTCTCAAAATAGGGTTGGGCTGGAAAAGTGAAAAGAAAACGTGAGTTGGCATACACGATGCCTTTAGTGAAATCTTCAAAGAACGAAAACCTGAAAAGTTGGATGAAGGAACAGAGTTTTGCAACAGAGAAGTTAAGGATTTGCCGGAATGAAAAACACTGAATACTTTCCAAATTACTCAGACAAAGAAGTATATTTTGATGATGTATTTAACAGAACCATGAAAACTAGATTATGAAAGTATTTCACTCAAAATTAAACCAGAAAAATGGGTTAACGCTTTACCAAAGACAATTGATTGTTATACTAACACCTAACACAGATACATAAACATTAATTCGGTGGAAGCAAGCAAAGAGGAAAACAGACAACAAATTATAAAAAATATATATATGGCTGCCAGACAACAGATATATTTGGCAGGCTTCAGTTTAAAATCGATGAAACAAAATTTTAAAACGCAAAGCAATTCATAAAAAGGGCTCCCGTCCTAACTTTATGGAGGAAATATATACAATCAGACATGGGATGTTTAGGTGATCCAGTTGTTCACAAACTGGAACACAAGAAGAGATAGGAAATAGACGGCATGTTTTACGAACAAGAGCTATTTCAACGAAAAAAAAGATGACATATATAAAGTGCAAAAGAGTTTGAAGACCAAAAGAATAAAAGGTAATAAGTATGTACTTGTGAAATGTGCAGGATATGTTGAATTGTTTAACAGCTAAAACTATTTGATTAAATGAATGGCATATATCCTTCGGGGATGACTGAAGAAGAGGACACATAAACAAGTATTAAAGAGTATGAAAACTTAGATCTTTTTTAATATAATGAGTTTCTAGGATGAGATAGATATTGCAAAATGGCATATTAGAGAATGAATGAGTTATAACATGCACAGTATGTGAATTTATGTTGATCAGGAAACCAGAGGGGGAACAAAGCATATCCAAAAGCAACAGCAGGTTGCGCTATATCATAATAGCATTTAACAGACCAAAGTGTTCCTGAGTTTGTTAAACCTGTTTCCATACTTCATATTTAGTTTAAATAAGAAAATTGCTGTCCTAATGTACTCATCCATTGCCTGGTGAAGATAAGTTTAATCTAACAAACGATAACAGTGAATAAAAAGAATTTAACATAGTCTGCAACAGTCTGAACATTCCTCATCATAACTGGAGATATGATAAGGATAAAGCTGGTTAGCTACACACAATGATCTCTTTTATTACAAAAAGTTGCTTGATTTATCAAATGACGACAACATAATTTAACTGGAGACCAATATCTGAATTCATCTCTTTAAGGGTAAGATGCCATACAAAATGTTTAATAGTTAAACAAAACCAGACTAAAACACAAGCTGTACATACTTCTTAGAAAAAAGTAACGGTCTACAAGCTGGAGGCATTGCAAGAGCGTATCAAAGTATTAGATCATATGTAATATGCATATTCGGTGCACAGGTACAAAACGAAACATCTATTGCACAAGCTGTTTCGAGAATATCATACACAATTTTGGCTTGGATTTCTTTCTATCCTAATATCCCTTTATAATTCTTTAATCTGTTTTTTTTTTATGTTCAATATACAATCTCATTGATTATATTTTCAACTTGACAAAATATTTTCTTTGCATGCGGATGTTCTCCGCTTTGAATTCTTCCATGGCATTTGTCAGTTACAATCTCAGCTTTTCGTACCTATTCATCAAAAAGCTCATTACTGTCTGTTGCTCGAATATCTAATTCCTCTGGTACTTTTATTAGTTGTCTTTGTACAACAGTCTGTTCAAGCGGATATTTTTTGGTAACACCCATTTATCGCTTTGTATGGTCCAAGGTGATGTGGTCGACAGCTCCTTTCCAGTCTGGCCTACAACACTACTGGGCGCTAGCATTGATTTTGTGCTGCATTTCCTAGGAATTTGAACTTTTTACCATCAGATTTTTCATAATAAAGTGTTTTGTTTTTCATTCTAAAATTATTTCTTTCCAACTTGATATCGTAATACACTCATTCTAATGGCTTCCTTTATGTCGTCCTTGTCAGTTGTAAAAACATCTTAAAAACATCCTAGAGTTTGCTTAGAAAAACCGATAGCAAGATTTACATTTTATCATCAACTTGTATTTGATCGCTTGTATCTATCACATTATCGTCGTCATACACAGGAATTATTATCACCACAACCCTCAGCCATTTGTGTTTTATTTAAATAGCGATGAAATGGACAAAGTACAGCTAGAACAAGAATCGGATTTAAAGAAGAAAAAATTACCAAAACTCCACTTCTACAGAAACTGAAGAGTACAAACAAGAATTTAACATAGCTATTGCAAATGGAACATACAAAGACATAACCAGTAACAGTTTTGCTGGAAATGAATGAAAAAAAAAATCAACAATACATATGATATCTTTGTCGATGCCAGAGCTGTTAGCAAATTTATTCCGATCTACAACTCAGTTTACAGAATGAACTGAAAGAGAATTACATGACTTTAAATGCTATCAGATGTTTCACTGCATGTTTGCCTTTATCTGCATTGCGTACAACATTCGTATATATTAATCTTAATAAGACAACATAACTAAGGAGGAAATATTGTAAAGCAAATGCACGATACATAAAATGTGTGCTGACTGCTTTGTTGTTGATGCATTGGTGCCTTTAACCACAGTTGTTAGAATATTTGTTATTACCATGTAATACAGTATCATAGGAAACATATACTATGTAATACTGTCCAAAATCATGCCAGAGGCACCTTGCGCGAGCTCAGTCTTCTAAATGATGAAGTTAGCCATCTTGAATGGTTCATCTTTTTTGTGATTTTGCTAATTCATCTTCAGAATGCATTACTTAATATTTTATGTTTGGATATACCTTGTGTTTCAACAGTGTAAGCATTTTCTTTGTTGATCTGGACCTAATAGATCAAACGATGAACATGGCATAAAGTGATCACTAACCAAATCATCTTAACTAAAAAAAAAGTTTAGTAAAATTTAGCCTTTTATTTACTAAGTTATTCATAAATTTAAAGAAGTCTTTTCGGACTCATTGGTAGCTTTTTGTCTTAAACTTGTATTGAGTTCTATGTATGTCTTTAGCCAAGGTTGCTGTTCAAACAAGACAACAATGTACATTTGTGTCCACTTTCAAAAACAATTGCAAGAAAAACTTAAGTTTTCTGTCAGTACCCTTGCAATCATTGATTAGTTTCTTTTGCAACTCTGATCAACCATTTTCATCTGGTACAAGCTTCCATGGAAATAGCGGGTAGTCATTGAAATGGTCGTGTAAATGTGTTGGTATCTGCAAATCCACCTCTAAGATCCACCATGTTTCACAAACATTGGGGATGTGTAACAAGCTTTTCTCTACACACATAATTTGTTCATCACTTGCACATCTAAAGATTTTTAACCGGCATGTATTGGTTCATTACCTAATCATAGAGGTCCATGCGTAGTATGGGGGGTATCGAGGTCAGTGGAAAGCGGGGCGATCGGGGCCATATATGGGAAATTAAAATGGAGGGGGCACTTGGGGTAAGTATAGGGGAAAATGAACATTGGGGGCACTTGGGGTCAGTAGGGGACACTTGGGGACAGTAGGGGGCACTTGGGGTCAAAAGTGTGGATAGGGACAGAAGTATTTTTAGACGGATAGAAGTAACACATACACCTAACACATAAACAAAACAAACAAACAATATTTATTTAAGGCAATCCTAGAGTAATCTTTTCTAGAGAGGTGAGTGGCCCTGAAAAGGGCCGTTGAAGTGGTGTGAACCAAGTTAACACAGATCACACCTCGTGGAGGATCTTCTACTTAAACTTCGACGAACTTCAAGTCCGTAAATCAATACCCGCTTCAGACACCCTTGTCTCTCAATATAGATCCTTCTCTTCCACACTGCTGTATCTGTCATCTTGGTAATCGCCCATGATGCTTTCACGTACATGGGGTAGTCTGGGTTGAACAGCATCCCCGATACGATGTTGGATGATTCAATACTAGTCCACATCTTTCTTGAATTGTCTTGAGAAACGGTGAAACTATGTGACAAAAGTGAAGGTATATATAGCCGAAGAGCGGATCGAAATGAACCGACAATCCAAACGCGCGTTACAACAGGGTGGGTCTCTCTTCCAATTGGAAGAGAGCGGGGGTGTGACGTCATCTTCAGTATATAGGCGTCACAGCGTTCGCATGGTTTTACCTTTGGCGACATAGTTTGAGTATCGCTGATACCACGAAGACAACATATTGGGGTGAGCCTGCGACGGAAAGTTATGTTCGGAGTGAGAGTACGACGGCGAATGCAGTGGTGAACTTTCAACCAGAAGATTTTAATTTAGATTTTGTGGATTTTCTGTCATCGCAAGAATTTTTACCTGAAACAACAACCGCTGTTGTACCACCACCATCTTTTCTTGTGATCGATGATTTTAAAAGCAGGCACAAAGAAGAATTGGAATTTTGTTTACAGCGTGAGAGAGAAGCAGAAGAAACCTTTCTTCAGCAAGAAGAGGAAAGAAGAACTCAAGAAGAAGAAATAAGAAAGCTAGAAGAGGAGAAGTGTGAAGGACAGAAGGAAGGGAGTGATGAAAACAAAACGGTGAGTTTGTTACAAGACATTTTAGCCGATTTAAAGAATCTGAGAAACGTGTATCAGATAGAGAAAGAGACCCTTACGGGCGAAACATTCTAAGCCCACCACTATTACTACTACTGAGATGTTACCACCACCACCACCACCATTGACTACTACTACTACTACCACCACCACTTCCAAAGCAGCAGGAGGAGGAGGAGGAGTAGGACTTGGTCGTGGAAAGGGATTGAGACAGTTAAAGCTCATCATGTCCAGTCCATAAGTTTGTTTTAAAAAAAACAACACCCCAACGGTCCTTTTCAGGGCCACCCACATTTCTTAAAAAAGATATAATCAAATGGCCAAAATCAAGTAAAACTTTAAATCCCATCCTTTTGATTGTGTATGAGTGCGTGTGTGCCTCCATACGCAGAAATCAAAACCAAAAGACACTTACTTTTTTTCCATTTTGGTATATTCTCTTAAAAAAGCACAATGAACATGTCATAACACATCACTTAAGTTCATCGTTCACTGCCTGTCTCTCTTTCTCAGGAATTTTTTCACAGGGATGAAGGGTTCTTTTTCTTCAACTTTACTGTCTTCCAGTTGTCTGGCTTTCTTGCCTTTCTTGAAGACGGGGATGAGTTTTTCTTCTTCTTCTTCTTCTGAAGATCGCTCGGCTTCCTCCCTCTCTTGCTGGCTCTCTTGTTTCTTAGGGCACTCTGAAGACCAATGTCCTTTTTTTGACAATGAAAACAGGTATCTTTCCCTTTGTCTCTCTTTTCTTTTCCTTGGTTTTGACGTTGTGGACCTTCTGGAGCCCAATGTCCTTTCTCTTGGCAGATATAGCAAGTATCTTGACATTTATCTCGAGAGGAGGAGGAGTAGTCCTTAGTCTTACTGAAACTGGTATACTTTCGAAGGACTCTCTGTAAATCTCTGACCAGAAGGGTAAGCTTTTCCGACTTCTCTTCCATCTTCACTGTTTGAAAGTTGAATAACGAATAGTGACTCTGAGGATAGGAAGGTCTCTCTATATATAGGAAGAGAGTCTGTGTAAAACTCAATCAGATTCAAATGAGACATCAAGATGAAAAGATCAGGCCATTTCAATGAGAAAACAGAAGAAGAAACGAAGAGGCCACGACGGAGACTTTCCGTTCCACCTCAAACACCGCTCGCTGAAGTGCTAGCTCAAGTCCATGCCAGCGATTTCGAAGAGGACATGAGTGAGCCTGAAACCACACCTTCCACCAAACTAAGAGTGTCTAGAATCCCTAACCAAGAAAGTCCTTCAGTGACTCCCAAAAATTACTGTCGCATACAAGAGACGCAAAAAATGACCTCTAGAAAATTTAGAACCACGGCTTACACTTACACCGTCAACTTTAGAGACTTCAAGTCTGAAGTGCCTCCCGAGAAAGCTGCAGGGTTCATTACCGATTTGTGGGATTCCTTGTTAGAGACATTGAAACGACAATGCGGCGCCAAAGAGGACGATCGGTTGAGACTTTCCATTCATCACGACAGTTTGAAGTCTCCTGTCTGGATCGAGATCAGCACCCCGGCAGAATTAACACCGTCTAAAGTCATGAACAAAAGCGAATACGTTCAACAATCCAACGAAGAATTTACCATCACCGATGGAAAAGCCACACTTCACATGACTCACGTTTCACCTCCTCGAGGTTGCGAATGAAGTAGGAAAGTGTTACTGGTGGACGACCTTCGCAGTACCAAACAGAGTGTCGTCCAAATCGATAATTTTCAGGACAAGATGTGCTTAGCCCGGTAAATCTTGATGGGGCGAACGTATGCCGAAAAAAACGAAACCGCAGAATGGAAAAGAGCATGGAATAGAATTCGACGATCGGAGAGTGTCCAACAACGAAAAGAAGCAGAACTCCTGTTACAATAAGCAAGCATACCAAAAGACACCGTGTGTGGCATTTCTCAAATGCAACAACTTCAAGACGTCTTGGCTCCTCGGTACACCCTGAAAGTACACCCTCAAGAAGTTCGCGGAGCTCTGCTGTTTCGAGGACCCGATTTCCCGGAGGGAAAATACATTCACGTGTATTATCATCAAGAACATTTCGATGCCATCACTAGCATCACAGGATTTCTTGGATACTTTTACTACTGCGAGAAATGCGACCAAGGATTTAACAGTCGCAAGCGACACATTCATTGCGGAGAGAGATGTCGGGGTTATTTAGCTGCCAAGCCATGCCTTCCTGAAAAACACGTACATTGCTCGACGTGTCGACGAACCTTTGTCAGCCCCTCTTGTTACGAACAACATTGCAGGACACAAGCTCACAAGCAGAAAAGTGCTTGTGACTGATTTAAATTGTGCTCCACGTGTGGACACCTGATTCAAACCAACGACCCCAAGTGACACGTTTGTGCCGGAAAGAAAAGATGCCACATTTGCGAAAAAAAAATCGTAGACCTTGATCATCAATGTTTCATTCAAAAATACGACGATACACGGGAGAAAGAATTAAAGGGTGATCCCAACAAGAACAAGAACAAAGTGGATTTAATCTTTTTTGACTTTGAATGCATGCAAAAGACGGGGATTCACATCCCTAATTTCTGCGTCGCTCATCGGGCTTGTGAGAAGTGCCTACAAGAACCTATCCATTTTCACTGTCCTCATTTTAGTAGGATTCCAGGATGACGTGAAAGAAATCTTTAGTGGCCCCAACACTCTGTCTGTGTTTGCTCAATGGATTTTAGATCCCATCGACGACACTTGGAGCGAGGAGGACATTCAACGTAATGGAGATTGTCATCGCTATGCTACCGTCATGGCTCACAATTTCTCAGGATACGATGGACAGTTTCTATTAAAATATTATTCTGAATAAGGCACCTAATGCCCCAAAGTCACCATGAACGGAGTCAAACTCATCTACATGCAAGTGGGACAAGTACAATTCAAAGATTCCATGAGTTATTTAGCCATGCCTTTGAGTCGAATGCCTAAAACATTTGGAATGACAGAAATGTCCAAAGGATATTTTCCCCACTTCTTGCCTGACGTTCACTATTACGACGACCCCAACGGAATGTACACCGAACACTGAGAAGCCTTCCACGCTTGGTATCACGCTCACGCTTCAGAACAGTTTGACTTTCAAGAAGAAATGTTGAAGTATTGTCGATCCGATGTGGACATTTTACGCCGTTGCCGTGGAAAGTTTATACAATTATTTCTAGATCACGGAGACATCGATCCATTGAAGGAAGCGTGCACCCTACCCAAAGCCTGTACATTAGTGTACACCAAAAAGTTCATGCCCGAGAACGAACTAGCCATTATAGACCCTAACACTCACCTCTCAGCCAGCCGTCAATACTCTGCCAAAGCTTTGCGTTGGTTGCATTACTTGTGCCAAAAGGAAGACAAATGGATGCAACATGCCAGAAACGGAGGGGGAGCAAGGAAAGTGCGAAGTCTTTCTGTGGATGGTTGGGACTTAGAAAACCCTCAGATGCTGTACGAATATCCGGGATGCTTGTTTCACGGATGCCCTACCTGTTTTCCTCAACGACACATTAAAAGTCCTTTTTAAGACTCCACCATGGAAGAGTTGTACGAACACACCTACCAACGACGTCTGAAGTTAAAAAGTAAAGGATACCATGTGGTAGAAATGTGGGAGCACGAGTACCATCGACGTTTCAAAACCGATCCAGAATTTAGACGCATTGCGGAAAGTTGCGACGTGGTCGACATCGAATCTTTGGACCCACGCCACAGTTTGTTTGGAGGACGAACCAATGCCACACGCTTGCTGTACGACGCAGACGAATCTCGAGGAGAAGAAATCAAATACATCGACGTGTGTTCGTTGTATCCTTGGGTGTGTAAATACAAGCGATTTCCTACCGGACACCCTGAAATCCTGACAGAACACATCGACGTGGAACACATTCGTCAATAAGAAGGATTGATCAAATGCAAAGTCTTACCTCCGACAAAACTTGTACCATCCTGTCTTACCCCATCATTGCCAAGGAAAACTGATGTTTTCCCTTTTCTTTATGTCGTACGTGTGCCGAAACATGCAACCAAGATCACCCATGTGTTACGACTAGGGGTAATGTAACAAAAGAAAAGCCGCAAACAAGCTTTCAAGATTTAAAATACAAATATTTAATTTCCAAAAATATTAAAATATTTCAACAAACAATCAAAGTGAAAGAATTAAAAATAACTTACAGTATAGAATATCCTTAAAAGTCCTAATTGTTCTCAAGTTCACTGATCCGGAAGTTAATCCAAATATTCCGAATGAAGTAGGTTCCGAACGAAACCTTCACTGTACTGATGTACTAACAATAATCAGTTATATCCAGGTGTTATTAATTCCAAATAGTCCTTGTGAATATGGAATATCACACTAGTTCTAGAAAAGTTTCCGATAATTCCACGGAGCTGAATAATTCTTAAAGTTTATTTAACAGTACTGAATCCAGAGTGTACTGTATAATAATAATAATAATAAAAATATAACTGAAGCAGAATATCCACTTACAAAATGAACCAATCTCGCTTATGACCTCTCAGGCTGAACGAACCATGAAAGAATCCGAAACACAGCAATACATCTTATTATATAGCTTCTGAATGAGTAGAACAGAATAAGGAAAACCAATTTAAACTGTATTGTGACTTAAAAACAATTTAATTATTCTAGAAAACAACTTTCTCCGAACCAATCAGAAACTAGGTTATGCGTGACACTGATAAAGTACCTGTACACTGACGTTATTACCAGTCAGCAAAGTATTGACTCTTATAGAACATAGAATCCAGGTCAAAAGTTCAACAAATTCTCACGCTCTAGATCACGTGATATGATTCATGTTTAACCGACAAACCGAAAATATCTTCCAAGACCAATGTACTGAGTCACATTGAAATACCGTATATGTACTTTCTGCAAGACGACAGCTGTTAGACTATTATGAGAGATCATAAAACTATACCATTATTTAAAAACGAAATGATACATAATTCCGTAACACATGTCATCACACTGAGGAAGAACGCACTTTGACAGGGACGTGGGTCAGCGCCGAATTGTTTGGGGCTCTGGATCGGGGATACCGCCTGTTGAAAGTATACGAAATTTGGCACTTTCCTACCACAGCACAATACCAAAAGGTCGACGCCTCGAATCCAGGCATTATCTCAGGCTACGTCAACGAATTTCTCAAACTGAAACAAGAAGCCAGCGGCTATCCCTCTTGGTGTCGGACGCCAGAAAACCAAGTCCAATTCAAAGAACAGTACCGTACAGTAGAAGGCATCACTTTGGAAGACGTAGAAAAGAACGAAGGAAGAAGATCGTTTTCCCAAAGTCATGTTGAATTGCTTGTGGGGACAAATGGCACAACGTACGATCTTGCCCAAGACGGAATACTTGGCAGATCCCAGTCACTATTTTAAACTGGTGGACGACAAAGGAAAACTGATGAAACACGTAGAAATCATCCGTGAAGATTTGATCTTGATCAATTACGAAGAAGAATCCAAGTTTGTACAACCCGACGAGTTTAGCAATGTGGTCATTGCAGCCTACGTGACAGCCCATGCTCGCTTGAAATTGTACGACGAGGCTTTAGAAGTGTTGGGAGATCGTGTCCTGTACTTTGACACCGACAGTTGTATGTACATCCATCGCCCTGGTTGCCCACACCCCACCATCGAAGGAGATCGCTTAGGAGCATGGACCCTAAAGAGACGATCCTCAGTTTTGCCAGCGGTGGCCCTAAAAATTACGGCTACCGATACCGAGACAGACAAGGCCAACTTCACACCAAATGCAAAGTCAAAGGTTTGACCCTGAACTATCAAACCAGCCGAGTGGTCAACTTAAATGTCTTAAAAAATGCTCTGCAGTCTGGACAAGCTCAAGACTTTCGAGTGAAAACGTTAGAACCTCACAAGATCGTACGGTTACCAAATCACCAAATCGTCAGTCGCCCTTTAGAAAAAGTTTACCAAACTGTACCAGAAACGAGTGCGACTTCCAGACCACACCACTTTGCCTTACGGATAGCTCGATCTTCAGCTAAAAAAAGGGACAAATTCCAAGCCCAATTATTCATTTTGACTCCAAACGTTGACCGAGCAAGAAGAAGGAGATGAATACTAATGACACACACAGCCACCGAGTGAGGAACTCACTGTGAACTTCAAGTTCAATGCGGAGGTCAGTACACAGGCACCGATGCTAACGAAGTCGACACAGCGACCGAGCGAGAAACCTACTGTGGACTCCAAGTGCGATCACGACCTCGAGTGCGATGCAGTGCCTTGCGATGAGACGGATGCCGTACGCTTTGACATCAGCGATGCAGCACGACCTTGTCTCTCTTCCTCTGGGACCACGGAAAGCGATGCCGTGCGTGCCTTACCACCACACTAGCCAAAGCGATGCAGGATGCCCTTTCTTCTTTATTTGGGATGCTTAGCGTGTACCTACCCGCGGATTCCATCCCTACTTTGATAAAGGATACATGTTGCCTGTGGCTTTGCCTGACTATTCCAACTTTGAAAGTCGACTCCAGACGTTCAAAGATAAGTGGCCTAAATATCTGGAAGGACCTACTCGCAAAGCTTTATCCAGAGCTGGATTTATCTACTTGGGAGAAGGTGATAAAGTCAAGTGTTTCAGTTGCGGTGTGACGCTTCACGAATGGGAGTATAAAGACTCAGCTTACTTGGAGCATGCCAGATGGTATGCGCGCTGTCAGTACCTGCCTTTGGTCGGTCCCAAGAAGTAACACATGTCAGATACTTTAGAAGAGCACATTCGTTGTTTGCCTCCGGAGCTGCGAGAACGCATTTACAGAGAGTTTGTCGAGATACAAGTGAAACGCAACCTCAAAGTCATTTCTCGATTTTTAAACTATTGCAACTTTCACAGTATAAGAAGACTGATTCTTGGGAGAAATTATCACAGATGCCTTGGAGTAGACTATCACAAAAGATACAAACCTTGGGAACCTGGATATAAAAGCGGACCATGCCACGACCGTTGTCTTCACTTGTGAAACGTATTCCGTGGAAGGAAGTCAACGATAGTGTTCAGATACAGGAACTGTTTGCATTGAATTTTGGACGCTCTGTGAGTTAGTGACTACTTTTCTTGGATTTCGTTTCCCAGGACATTCGTTGTGGACTATTTTTTAGGAACAGTGTTTGTTGTGGATTATTTATGAATGGTACAGGCGACAAAGATATGACCATTTACGCTTTATCGTCGCACGAAAGACAAATTGTGCTCAAAGTGTTGCGAATCGTGATGAACACCAGTTGTGTACCTCCGTGTGAGAAGACATTTGTCAAACTTTATCTACACTTCACACGTTTCAAGAAGTGTGCATTGCTAGTTGGTTACACCAACAAAATTACGATTGGAAAGATGTACGTGACTGGAAAAATGTTGGTTTCAATGCTTGGCTACAAGAAGTGGCACACTTTGCCAAGGACCTTGCGCGTCACTAATTCTCCAAGACAAAAAGTGAACTTGGAACCCAAGTTAACTATGACACTCGAACCTCAAGAAGAAGACCACACCGTCGTACCCATAGAAACACCTTAGGAACAAAGAACCTTTCCGCCAGAGACATTCCATCTTTCCACAACGCTTTGTATCTGCGCCATCCTTTGTTGATTGCTGGACCCAGTGGTTCAGGCAAAACCGAATTTGTCAAACGTTTGATCGAACACAAATCTCATATGTTTGATCCTCCTCCTCAACGTATCGTATGGTGTTACAAAGAGTGGCAATCGTCTTACACTTTACTTCGTGAAAGTCAAGGAGAAGCCATTTCGTTTGTCGAAGGCATTCCTAGCGAAGACGATGGGATCGTGTCTAACTTGAGTCAAACACATCTGGTCATCTTCGACGACATGTTAGGAGAAGACAATGAAGAAATTAAACTTTAGTTTACACGAAAAGGGCATCATCGTAATGCCAGCATCATTTACATTACTCAAAATTTATTTCAACAAAGTAAAGCCCATCGTACTATCAGTCTCAACGCCCATTACGTAATGTTGTTTTAAAGCCCCAGAGACAAATCTCAAGTGTAAGTGTTAGCCAAACAGTTAGGCACTCCTTGGCTGAATTATGCGTACGACGATGCCACTCAAACACCTCATGCGTATTTACTCATCGACTTAAAACCTACAACTCTCGATTATTGAGATTTCGTACCAGCTTGTTTCACCATTGGTGTCAAGAAGGAGGTCCCGTCATTTACACGTCCCCTTCGGTCACTCTCTGAAAGAAAAAAAACTATAATACCATCCACCACGAGATTTCTTCCTAACTGTCTTCAAGATGACTTCCTTTCAATCTCATCCTCCTGCCAAATTGATTCGTGCCCTGTATGGCATCAGTCGCGAAAAAATGCACAAGTCCGTGCTTATTTGTTAGAAGCTAGTCTCAAAGAAGTGTTACGATGGTTTACTTTGACGGAACGTCAATTACTTCAAGGTATGATTCACATCCCTCATGAAACCAAAAGTTTTTTGAAAAACATAAAGTGGCCTTGTCACAACTGGCAGATCCTAGAATCGATCCACGTACTAAAAAAACAAATCATTTTGACCACTGGTGGTAGTGGTTCTTTAGGAGGTGTCATGATTCGTTCTCTTTTGAAATGGGATCCTAATGCCCAAGTCAAAACCAAAACGAAAAAGAAAAGCCCCAAGAAGAAAACCCCTAAAAAAAAGAAGAAAACTGCTTCCAATAAAAAACAGACCACCACATCTGCTGCTGCCCGAAAGAGAGGTACTACTGCTAGGACGCGCACGTACTCCCGAAAGCCACGAGAGGCAGTGACTGTGACTCCTTCTCCTCCGTCCACTTCTTCGTCTTCTTCCTCGCCCTTCGTGATGATGCCTGCCAAACCTGATTTAAGATCCGTGTTTAATAATTTGATGCAAAAATGGAACCCATTTCGAAAGTCACCTCTCCGGGGGCTTCTACTTCGTCTGCTCTGGCCACTGCGGGTGACGCTAAAAAAGTGGCCTCACCTAAAACCAAAGTCCAAAAAAGAACCAGCGTATTACAAAGCGTACTGGATTTATCCAAACAAGAACTGACACGATTTAGTCCGTTGAAAACACCTCAACGTCGGGTGGTGCCTGTCATGAAGATCAGTGGAGACGTGTTCCAGTATAAAAAAGAAGTGTGACCTCTGAGAGACCTCAGTTCTATTTTTTGCTCCTGACATCCAAGATGACCCCCGAAAGTGCATACCATTCTACTCGTCCCAAGAAAGGCAAAACCAAAAAAGGACTTCCACCTCGTCTGGCCAAACATGGGTACGTGTTGTCCATCCTGACTAAATCCAATTCTCCCATGCGAAAGCAACTCATTCAAACAGCACATAAAGAAATCATCGATACCGTGTGCGAATGTTGATTGAATGTGTTGAAAGGAACGGTACCTTTGTCCAAGATACAGAAACAAAAATTAGGCAAACATCGGAACGTTCTTCGCCAAATGGTTAAAAAGAAAATACCTCTCAGTCAAAACAAAAAAATGCTGGTGCAACGAGGAGGAATTCTACCCATGCTGATAGGACCGTTGTTAAAAATAGCGGCTCCTTTGTTAGGAACGATTGCTGGACCACATTTTGGAGGAGTCATGCGATAAAGACGGGAAGAAAAAAGAAGATAAAAAGGACACCCGTCTCTGGAAAGACAACACATTTGTACCTTTGGATCTTATGGAAGGACAAAAACTGACTTTAGTTCCTTACAAACGATGGATGGAACTCCATCGTTGGAACGACCAACGGATACCTCATTTACCTCCCAATCCCAATCTCAGCGAGATGTCCAAGTTACAACAAGAATTACAATCGCTCATGGATCGAAGTGATTTGTCAGAAGCAGAAAAATCGCAACAGTAAGGCCAACTCTTGCAACGTCTTCAACTCTTTCACCAGAAAGCTTTAGACGAAACAGCTAAACCCACTCTGAGAGATTTCAAGGCCATGATGATGAAAAGCAAACCTAAAACCACCACCAAGACAGCAGACACCGCCACGAGGATGACCACAGAAGACAGACACCGCCACGAGGATGACAGAAGAAGACGACACACGAGAAGCGTTTCAAACTCCGTCTGCTCCCATCTCTTGTAAGATTACAGCTTCCTTGTTGACACATTCTCCTACACCTCAACGAGAATAAATGAAAACTTGGGTTAAAAAGATGATGTCCAATCCTTCCTCAACAGAAGCAAAAAGGAAAGAAAGGAAGACAGAAGTGAAAAAAGACGTCAAGAAAAAAACCACCATTCCTTCACAACCGACTAATGTGGCTCGTCAGACGCGTCAAGCAGCTTCGTCCAAACCCCAACACTCCAAAAGCAGTAGCATCTAACAGTGGGTGCCTTATTGAGGAGTAAAAACATGAAGACACTTTTAGCTAGCATTTACTGCCCATGCAGATGGTTACGGAGGAGTTCAAAAATTGTATCGGGCTGCTAAAACCAAATTGAAAAGTGTACGTTTGGCAGAAGTACGACAATGGTTACAAGAACAATCGACGTACATGTTACACAAACGCATTCGACGAAAATATCTAGAAGTCAAACCAAAGTGGATGGCATCGATCATCAAAAACAAGAATATTTAGCGGACATCTCTCATTTGGCAGCGTACAATCGTGGTCACAAATATTTGTTTTGTGTCATCGACGTGTTTTCCAAATTTGCTTGGGTCGTTCCTTTGACTTCTAAAAGCAGTACCGAGTTAGTACGCGCCTTAAAACTGGTGTTGAAACAAAGTGGTCGTCACCCTTTACGATGGCAAACAGACAAAGGCACCGAATTTCTAAACCAAGCTTTTCAAAAAGAATTGAAGCAAAGGCACATTCATTTTTTTTACAACGGAAAATCCTGAAACCAAAGCCAGTGTCGTGGAACGTTTTCTAAGAACTTTGAAAGAACGCATGTGGAAATATTTTACACATCAACACGCTCTCAAGTACATCGACGTGTTACCACGTTTGATCAAAGCAAACAATCAATCGTACTATCGTAGCATCGGATGTGCCCCTGAAGAGGTCACCCCTGAAAACGAAGTGACAGTGTTTGATAAATTGTATGGTACACCTCAAATGGGACACCAGAAAACCCTGGTGCTGAAGACTGGAGATTGGGTTCGCATAGGAAAAACCAAAGGCACTTTTGACAAAGGTTATTTACCTAACTGGACTACCGAATTGTTTCGTGTCACTGGACCAGTGCGTGGACGTGATCCTCAGGTCAATACATTCAAAGACATGCACGGAGAAGTGTTAAAAGGAACTTTTTACTTGCCTGAGTTACAACGAGTGACCAAAAAAGAAGACGACTTGTACGATATCGAAAGCATTCTCGAACGAAGAACACGTAAAGTAGGCAAACGTCGAGTAGAAAAAGGCAAAGTGCGTTGGAAAGGATATCCACCTAGTTTTCATTCTTGGATTGCCGCTTCCCAAGTCGTCGACTATAAAAAGAAGATGTAACAAACATGCCGTTCAACACAGCACTACCTCTTCTCCTTCGCAGAGTTCCTCCCTTCAAGAATTACAAAAAACAACCTTTGTGGGTGTGGTGCGGAGAACGTGTCCCTAAAAATCAAATCGTCTTTTTCTGCCAAATCTTTGTGGTGTATTGTGTCAGCGGAGCAGCCATTACCAATTTGAGTTTGCAACAAGGGGACAAACAATTGTGGACCATTTTACTCAGCAGTCGCATCGGTTATCTTCTGCCCAGTTCATCCTTGAAATATACGACGGAGAGTATCAACAGCAGCAACCACAACGGTACGGTCAACGCCAGTCAACCTTCTTCCAGTCACAACAATAGCAGCCCTCTTTTGGAACATTTTGAACATCATTCTCCTTTGGCCACGAGCGACTCCTCGGACACCAGAACCTTGGAACTATGAATAACCAACTTTATTTAACTTTACCCAGTGACAGTTCTATAGATGTGTTTCCCAACAACAGCTTATGTTATTTCACGGCCAAATTACCTTAGTCCATACAATTGGATCACGAAGCTCATTGAGAAGTGTCTTTGGTAGAAATCATTCATCATACGCAAGCCTTCAACATCAACGCAGTCCAAACACTTTCATCGTGGATATCATGCACGAGCAAGTGCAACAACGCTTAGACACCAATGATCCTAACCTTTACGAATCCAAAAGATCATTACAGACCAATCCTCCTTCCTTGACTAGCTATACAATGAGAATTCCTGCAGGGTATTATTTTGCTGCTCGACATTTGGTGGACACCATTGCGACTATCTTCAACGCCCAACTTGGCAAAGCCTTGAACAAAGCCAAGAAAACTGTCCTGATCGATTACCATCATGTGGCTCGCCGTCTCTACTTGCAATTTTCGGACGACAAAATATTGTCCATCAATTTTCTCCTGGGTTGTTTGCTATTTTGGGTGGATACACAAAACTAGTTCCCATCAAAGACATCAGCAGCAACGATCGATTTTACAAGTATTTTCGCTACCCCATCGAATTGAACGAAGGACTGAATTTATTGTTTGTGTACTCCGATGTGGTAGAGTACAACGTGGTGGGAAACACAGTTGCTCCGTTACTGAGAGTCATTCCTTTCAAAGCGGATTCTGCTGTCACCGCGTACGAGGAAGGTGGAAACACGTATCACGTTCACCGTGAATTTGTACATCCTCATTATCTTCCAGTCAGTAAAAGATATTTTGACAGTGTCAACATTAGTATAAAAGGAGATTTGGGACAAAGTGTTCTATTCAGTAAAGGAAAAGTCAGGGTGAAACTACATTTACGAAAAAGGTTCTCCAGCGAATTGTAACACCACAATGTATCCTGTGTACCGAGGAGTGGCTCGACAACGAGGACACGGTTTAAGAGATATGTTAAAATCCGCTTTTCGAACGGTTGCCCCCATCTTAAAACCCATGGTGACTCGAGGATTGCATGCCTTAAAAGATGCCGCTTGGACGCAAGGAAAAGAATTTCTTCAAAACGTCCTCATCGACAAACAAAATCCTAAAGAAGCCTTTATGAGAGCAGGAAAAAACGTGTTGCTGCAAACTGGAAAAGATCTTTGGGTCGCCGAGAGACTCCTATAAATTCGCTTCACGCTTCTGGCCCTGACATTACTTCTTCCTCAACGACACATCAAGGACAAGGCAGAAAGAGACGTCTACACCCCTTCAGAGCTCATAAACCACACGGTGTTAAGAAAAAGAGTAAGAAAAGAAGAACGGTTAGAGAATTAGACGTGTTTGATTACTAACGGTTGAAAAATGATGCACCGAGATTCTTGCGAATGTACCAAGTCAGAAATGGATCTGTTTGCCATGCCCCCTACCATGATGACGATGCAAGAATCCCAATGGGTGGAATTTGTTCATCCTGTATCGTCTTTGACGACTTCAGCTCCTATCGAATTTGAAATCAAAGGACAAACCGAAGATTACATCGATCTGAATAGCAGCCACTTGTATCTGAAACTCAAAGTGATCACAACGGACAATACCAATCCTGATGCCGATACCAGAGTTGCAATAATTTCATGCATTCCTTGTTCAGCGAAGTAGATTTGTACTTGAATAACAAACTGGTCAACAGCAGCATGGATACTTACCCTTACAGTGCTTACTTGGAAAATCTCTTGACGTACGGAAAAGAAGCCAAGAACACCCATCTGGATGCTTCCGTGGTATGGAAACCTGACACCTCGGAAAAGTTCAACGACACAGCGTTGCGTGCAGATGATGGTTCAGTCGAGCACAATGTGGGATTTAACGACCGTCGAAAGAAAATCAGACAAGGACGCACTTTAGAACTGATAGATCGTTTGCATTTGGACATGTGGTTACAAGACAAGTATTTGTTGAACGGAGTGGATGTACGCCTGAGACTGAATCGCAGTAGTACCGTCTTCCATTTGATGGCTCATGCTAACGAGTACAAAACCATCATCGATGTAGCCAGACCTTACGTGCGCCTTGTCGAAGTCTTACCTAAAGTGGCCAACGACATCAGTCAAACGTTGAGCAGAACCACTGCCAAGTATCCTGTGCGACGAGTGGAAGTGAAAACATTTACCATTGCCTCGGGGCTTCGATCCAAAGTCGAAGATCACGTCTTCCAAGGATAGCTCCCCAAACGTTTACTCATTGGCATCGTCAGTAATGCAGCCCTCAACGGAGCCATCGATCAAAATCCTTTTGACTTTCCACACTTCAATGTCTCCAAGATAGAAGTCAGTCGAGATGGCCAGACGTTGTGTACCAGACCTTTTGAACCTAACTTTGCCCAGAGAAATTACTTGAAATCTTACTTGACTTTGTTTGTAGCCACAGGACAGTTAGTCACCAACAGCAGCCACGGCATTTCGTACGAGGATTATGCAGGATGATATGCTTTGTGGGGATTTAATTTCACTCCCGACCAAGGCAGCGACGAAGGACATTTCCACCCTATAAAATCAGGCCAACTTCGTGTGGAACTTCAGTTTGCTACAGATCTAGCCAACACCGTGAGCGTCATTTTGTAAGCAGAATTTGACAATACTCTAGAAATCAACAGTTTGAGAGAAGTGATTCTAGACTGTTAGAAGAAAAAAAAAAAAGATGCAACACGAAGAACCCATGGAGATAGTAGAAGATGAGGGATTTTGTGATATGAAATAGTGATGACGATGTTTTTCATCCAGAACCAAAAGAAGAAGAGAAAAGTAGTGTGACTAAGTTTACTGGATTTACACCATGTATGCCGTCAAGATGGCCGGAACAAGAACAACATTTGGTCTCCTGTTTTGCCACGGAATTGGCTGCAAGAATTACAGATCTCACCAGAGTATATTTTCTTTGGATGTCAAATTAATAATCCGAGTCAGAACCAACACGACAAATGTTTGATGATGAGTGCAGAAGAAAAGTTGGAAGAGTATCTGGAGGAAGCATAGTCTCTGATCGCGGAAGAAAAGGTGCTGAGAAAATGGTATACAGACTTGCATGATTCTTTCTCACTTCCACTCACTTCTCTGGAGATCCGACGTATCGAAGCTCACTTGCATCAGAGTACAGAGACTGTCCGAGATTCATCGACTTACTTGACAGACAAATTCAAGCATAAAGTCAAGTGTGAATTGATGACTTATCGTTACCTGTGAACCAAGAAAAAATGGATACCTGGGAACTTCATTACCTGTTGAGTCGCAATAAGTACACCTCTTCTTGGAATCCTGTGGTGTGTGCCAAAGATGAACTTCCCCATCGCAAACCTAAAGACGTTCATGCCTATGTCATCAATACCGACGACAGTGATCGACCAGGAACCCATTGGGTAGCAGTGTACTTTCCCAACGATCACAGTGTGGAATATTTTGATTCTTATGGATTACCTCCTCTGGAAGACGACATCATTGACTTTATTAGAAGAAATGCAGTCTCTACTCGATTCAATAATGCCAGATTACAAGGATCCGATTCTATGGAGTGTGAACAATACTGTGTACATTTTCTTCATCAACGCAGTCTCGTATATTCCTTAGAACATTTAGTGACTTGTTTTGATAGGGAGTACGCTAGAAACGATGCCAAAGTAGAAAGATGGTTTTGTGAACATTATGGTTATCTCTTGTCTTTAGCTCAGAAACGTAGTGTGCATCGAGGAAAGAACGATTTAGAACAGTCGAAGTCGAGTTTGACTTCCCAACGTTGGCAACCCGGTAAATACGTTCATGTTTTAAAAAAAATGTTTGTTTGTTTGTTTGTTTGCATTTTTGTGTTAGAGAAGCTTCTTCTTATGTACTAAAAAATTTTGATTTTTGAAAAAAATGGTGTTGTGTTGTTTATTTATTTGAAAAAATGAAATGGATATGCTCTTTCACCCTTTCTATCGATCTGATGTACCTACTCTTTCACATTTCTCTCTGTCGCTCTGAGACATGTTTTCCATCGCGTCCGCGCTTCCAGCATATAAAGCGGTGCGCTGTCAGTCAAGTCACTGTCGTTGACTCGTCAAGATCTCAACAACATGGCAGCTAAAATTAGTAAGCTGAATGAAGCGATGGTGCATATGCAGCGGCTGAGACATAACCTACTTCAGAAGAAGCCAGAGAAGAAGACGATGATCTTCCTACAAATGGCTCAAGATCTGGTGGAAGAAGTCCTGAGAGAAGAAATCGTCAGGGACAGAGCGGAATGGGAGGAGAAACAAAGAGTTCAGCAGCAGCAAAGACAACAACAACAGCAGCAGCTACAACAACAACAACAACTCTTGCAGCAGCTGAAACAACAAAACGGAGAAGTCAGCTGTAGACTGGATTGTGATGAGTTTGCCTTCTCTTTCACCAGAGAGCGACCTTGTCCTGCAGCGGTGAGACCTGTAGCGAAACGTGGTCGTCCTGCTGCCGGAAGTTAATAAAAAAAACTTCTCACCAAAATACCCCCAACGGTCCTTTTCAGGGCCACCCAGATCTCTAGAAAAGATTACTCTAGGATTGCCTACAAAAAATGTGTGTGTGTGTGTGCGTGTGTATGTTAAGTGTATGTTTGTGTTTGTCATTTAAAAAAAAAAAAATCCCTTTCCCTTCTAAAAAAATGTATGTGTGGTGTGTGTTTGTATAGAGTATGTTTGGTGTATGTGTTTTATAACAAATAAAAAAATAAAAAGTGTTTTTTTTTAGATCCGCGTACTTGGTGTGTTGTTTTAGGGGTGGTGGGGTGTAGGCTCAGCGAAGCACAAAATGACGTCATACTCAGAAACTGAGGACGTTAGACGTGGTAGTGTGGGTGATGTATTTTATGTATGTGTGATGGATGTTTTCCTTCACGTCCGTGCTTTAAGCATATAAAGCGACGCATTCACCAGTCAACAACAAACCAAAAATGAGTTGCCGTCGAGCCGACAAATTGAGAGAAATTCAAGTACATCTAGAGCATGTTCGCCGTTTAATGGACGAACTGGTCCTCATCACTCTCGAGGAAGAAGTTGACGATGAGAAGAAAAATAAGGAAGAAGAAGAGGAAAAGAAGAAGATGATACAGCCTCATCTCATGACGTTGCCTAACTGTGCTGCTGTGAAGGCCATGGCGAGGACATCGCCGCCGGCGCAACCACAGCAGCTGACACCGCAGCAGCAGCAGCAGCAGCATCCCCACAGCAACAACATCCATAGCACCCTCCACTGCCTCACCAAGAGGGAAGGGTATATAGGAGAAGGAGAACACAGTCCTTCACTGTCCCTAACACTGAGGGTTGGGACAGTGAAGTGACCCAGCCCCCGTCTGCCTTCTCTATCTCCAACAATCACCGCCGTGGAGATAGATGGAGTGGGAGATGTGCTGCTTGTGAGGCCAGACGAGGGAGGTGCGGGCATCTCGAGGTGTACAAAAAACCAAACGGCCCTTTTCAGCCACCCAATTGCCAAGAAAAGAAAAATCTGTTTTGCCATATATGTGTTTGTAGGTAAAGTGTATGTTTGTCTTTGTCTTCCCTTCTCATAAAAAATCCCATTCCCTTGTATGTGTGGTGTGTGTTTCTATAAAGTATGTTTGGTGTATGTTTTCTTTTTTTTTGTTTTTTTTTTTGTAAACTCTTCTAAAAATGTTTGTATGTATGTTTGTGGATGTGCTTTTAAAAAAAAAAAAAATTTTTTTTTAAAAAGTGTTTCTTTTAGGCCCGCTTACTTGGTGTGTTTTTTTATGTGTGATAGGAATTTGTACCTTTTTTGCAAGGGATATTTTCTTTCACGTCTGTGCTTCCAGCATATAAAGCGACGCATTCCCCAGTTGCACCATTCATCGTCGACTGAAAAAGAAGACCAGAATGTCTACCGTAGAGAATCTACAGGAAGCCTGGGATGGGATGGTGGGAGTGGAGTCCCTATTAAAAAGGATGGCAATGTATTGGCGTTACCCGACCACCAAGCCGTATGTCACAAGACAAGTGTCAGCCCTGACAAGAGCTAAGAGCCTAGTGTGTGAAGTGATGGAGGAAGAAGCTATGAAGATGAAGACCTCCTCTACAATTACACCCTGTCGAGTGGGGTTGTTAAAGAAAGCACTGGATTTGCTGGAAGGGGTGGAGTACTTCCTAGACAAGGTACAGGAAGACTTTTGGATCTATCCACCCCTTAGCAGTGTCCGACGGGAAGCGGCTGCCCTGCTCGCAGCTACGAGACTTGTGAAAGAAGTCATGGAGAAGGAGGTGGTCAACATCAAGGGTACCTGGGCTAAGGAGAGAATAGACAAGGAAAACCAGAAAAAACAACAACACTTCAATGGCCTGAACGAGAACTGGATCAAGGTTCAGGAGAAGTTTAGGCGATTGGGTAATACTGACTGGATCCCTGATCCACCTCAGAAGAAGAAGAAGAAGAACATCCTAGGCTTCCTAAAGACATGGTGGAAGAAGAAGTAAAACCACAACGGCCCTTTTCAGGGCCACCCACCTCTCTAGAAAAGATTACTCTAAGATTGCATTAAAAAAAATATTATTTGTTTGTTTTGTTGGTGTGTTAGGTGTATGTGTTACTTCTATCCGTCTAAAAATACTTCTGTCCCCATCCACACTTTTGACCCCAAGTGCCCCCTACTGTCCCCAAGTGCCCCCTACTGTCCCCAAGTGCCCCCTACTGACCCCAAGTGCCCCCAATGTTCATTTTCCCCTATACTGTCCCCAAGTGCCCCCTCCATGTTAATTTCCCATAAATGGTCCTGATCTCCCCCACCACTGGCCTCGATACCCCCCCCCCATACTACTTCCGTGTCAAGATATACGATATATGAACGTTACCGGATTTTGTTCTCACTTATGACCTTGACCTTCGAAGTCGCCATAACAGTTTACCTTTCCTTTGTCACCAACATAATATTAATTGCTTGCTTTGGCGTATCTTCGTGGGATGATGCAATACCACCTCTAATTCCACTCACAATCATCAAAGTCACGAAATAATCTCTCAACAAAATTCAAGTTCTACATCTGATATCTTTACACTGGCACTATAAGCTAAACGGGTTGCACTGTAATATTGGGCTGGGTCAAGTATATAGTTTGCTTTGCATACAAAGCTGAGATCGAGCACTAGATCTCTCTAAAGTCTGTGGGTAGCCCTAACCTTCAACACAACGGTCGATAATCATTGAAGAAGTTGACAAGCTGATGCATTTAACGATTTTATTTTTGTAAAGAGCAAACTGTATTATATGAACTAAATGTTAAACTTCTAGATATTCATTATATACGGATGTAGGTACTAGTTCTCTAGAACTAACACCTGACGAAGTACAAAATGTTCTCAAAGCCTTCTTCATGGTAAAGCTTCTTGCCCTGAAGGTGTAACTAATTGGTTTCTGCCTGAGCTGGCTAATGAACTCTCTCATCTATTTTTCTCACTTTGTAACGAATCCCCCCCCCACACACACACACACCTTTTAAAAAAAACAAACAACAATACCTTTCCAGACCCTTCCATTGTATCTAATTACAGACCAATATCTCTGTCAATACTGTAGGCAAAGTTTGCAAGAGAATGATTTGTAAACATGTATCTAATTACTTTCATGAAATCAAGTTTGTACGCTTGTCTGGTCGTTTTACGTGGGATTCTACAGTTAATTAATTAATATATGTCTATGATAAGTTTTGACTAGCAATAGATTCCGGTAAGGAAATTAATTAGAGTTTTGTTTTGTGATATAAGTAAAGTTTGTGATCACGTGTGGTATAAAATACTCGTCCATAAACTGAAAGCTACTGGCATCACAGAGGGCCTTTTAAAAGTTGTAGTTATCTTAAAATAGGAAACAACAATGACTCTTCCAGGGGCGTTTTCAGAGAGGAGGTGTAATAGAGTTGGTGTGCCCCAAGGATCCGTATTAGGCCCCATACTTTTTAATATACATAAACGATATCGTACATGATACACTCCAATGTAATTTTATTTGCAGATGATATAGGTCTGTTTCTAATTTTAGATAATCCGGCCATAACAATCGGCAAAATAATTCGCTTGTATCTTTTATCCCTTCTAAAACTAAATCCCCGACAATTTCTGAAAAAAAAATTAAAAAATCATTCCATTTACCACTGTATATGCTCAACAAAAGAGTTGAGGAAATTTACTAACACAAACATCTTAGAGTTTTTCTCTCGAACGACTGCTAGTGGCACAAACAAATAGATTGTATAAAAGAAAAGGCATGGTCAAGAATTATTGTAATGTGCAGACTCATATTTCAATTTGACAGGATATCCTTAGAAATTGGATATGTCTTTTATGCGACCTATTTTGGAATACAGTAATGTGGTTTGGGACAACTGTACATTACTTGAGAAAAGTGAACTAAAACATACAAAATTAGGCAGTCAGAGTAGTGACTGGTGCAACAAAATTAGAATCTATTGAAGCGCTACATGGAGAAATAGGATGGTAAAGTCTTGTATCCAGACCACAAAGACACAAAGTTACACATTTTTTTTTACAAAAGGACCAATGGTTCAAGCCCTCGTTATCTCACATTTCTGATTCCACCAGCCGTTAATAATATTACTCGCTCTAACTTACGTAATGTAAACAGCTTCCAGTCAATACAAGCTAGAACAAGTCATTATTACAACGTGTTTCTTCCTTCATTCATTCGAGAATGGGACACATTATCTATCGAGACTCATCAAAGCGACTCCGTTAACAACTTCAGAAAAGCGCAATAAATAATCGTGACACTTATGTTCCCATACATTTTTATTGGGTATACAGGAATTTCAAATGCTTCATGCTCAACTTAGGACACATTGCAACGCGCTTAATCAACATTTGTTTAGGAAGAATATTATTGGATCACCTCTTTGTTGCTGCTGACTTGAAAAAAAGTACAGAACACTTCTTTTTCTCTTGAGATTATTACCAAGAACAACTCGTCGAACTGTTTTAATTCCGTACACCATATGGTAATTTAACTTCAAATGGCTTTACGTATGGTGATATAACGCTTCCATAGGAAGTAAATAGTCACATTTTGTATGCCGTTCATAAATTTCTTGAAAAGTCAAAATGATTTTTTTAAGCATACCTTTTCCTACAACACATGTACTTATACAGGTCATGAACAGCTGTAAGCAGCAATTCCCTTTTTAAAAATGATTGGCCATCGCTTCTGCAACGATTTGCTCTAGAACTCTACAATAAAGCACTGTTCACTTTTAATCTCGCTTTTTCTTCCTTTCCTTTCTTCTGCCTCTTTGTTTCATCCTTATTTTCTCAACTTTAAACACAATGCCCTAAAAATATTAGTTAGAAATATTAAAAGCATGTCAAAGGAATGGAATAAAAAGAAACACGTTGAACGAAACATTAAAGGAAATATTGATAAATGGGTAAAAGGACTTATTTTACATGTTGATTTGGAAATACCAAAAGAGTTACATGAATACATTAAGGACTATCCACTGGTATCTAAAACATTTTACCTCTTCATGAGGAAACGTCAGAACATCGCAAGGAGTTAACTTGAGAAGGGAAATAAAAAATATTAACGGTAAACAAAGTTGACATAGGAGATGTAAGACAAGACAAAAGTTATGCCATCCACTACATGTGTCTCAAATACGATAGACGTTTAGTTTAAGATTAAAATGTTAACAGATGAATCTTGATCCTTAAGCAAAAAAACCTTGCGTGGATGGAGAAATATATCATTTTAATATTAATCTGAGACAAAAGGCGACCAATGACTTGGAGGAAGACCTTTTCAAGTTGATGAACAATGTGGTATTCAGTAAAAGGTTGCAAGATGTGTGGAAACGATTTGTGAATGAAGAATGATATCTCAATTTTATACCACAGACCGACCTAACGATTTGTGAATGAGGAATGATATATCAATTTTATACCACAGACCAACCTAATGATATGTGAATGAGGAATGGTATATCAATTTTATACCACAGACCAACCTAACGATTTGTGAATGAGGAATGATATATCAATTTTATACCACAGACCAACCTAACGATATGTGAATCAGGAGTGGTATATCAATTTTATACCTCTGACCAACCTAACGATTTGTGAATGAGGAATGATGTATTAATTTTATACCTCCGTCCAACCTAACGAGTTGTGAATGAGTAATGATATATCAATTTTATACCTCCGACCAACCTAACGATTTGTGAATGAGGATTGATATATCAATTTTATACCTCCGACCAACCTAACGATTTGTGAATGAGGAATGATATATCAATTTTAAACCACAGACCAACCTAACGATTTGTGAATGAGAAATGATATATCAATTTTATACCTCCCACCAACCTAACGATAATTAGGACACAAGAAAGTGATAAGTTCAAAGAAAGTGATAAGTTCAAAGATGAAATGATCAGTGAGATTATCAAGAAACGTATAGAGCTAGTAAGTTGTATTCATTTATGATTGGAAAACTGTAAAGGTCTTATCAAGTCAGCCGCTAACGATTTCAAGTTTGATAACTATTTATTAAATTTGCGAAGAAAATTATGCTAGTTTTCAAACATCAGATCTTACGAACGCCAGATTTTCAGTGTTGAAATAAATAAATTAGCAATGAGTCCCTTTGAGGTAAGAAATATTCAGTAAACCATTTGAAATTATCCGTACGGATATATTAAATAATTGTAAAAATTTCTTTGCAACAAATTTTGTGAAAATTGAATTACGAGATATGTGTAAAACAGGAAAATAAATCAATGGAAAATGTTAATGATAGTCTAAGGGCTACAAACTATCGTTCAAAATGGACACCTTTAAGGAATTGAGAAAGGAAACAAATTCAGGAAGGCCTGTAAAAAAAGCAAATGTTTTGAGAACATATTACAAAAGCAAAGAGAGGTACAACATTAAAGTCCCGGTGAGATGTTTAAAAACCGAAAAGTTATTTTTAAAAAAACAACAAAAAAAAACAGGAACCTAAAGACTTTATAACGTCAGAAGAAAATAAAAGCAACAAAAAACAGGAACCTAAAGACTTGATGACGTCAGAAGAAAATAAAAACAACAAAAAACAGGAACCTAAAGACTTGATGACGTCAGAAGAAAATATCGACATCTAACTGTTTAAGGAATAATCAGAAAAAAGCCAATTAAATACTGTTAAAGGTGAAAACAAAAAGCCAATTAAATACTGTTAAAGGTGAAAACAAAAATCCAATTAAATACTGTTAATGGTGAAGACAAAAAGCCAATCAAATAATGTTAAAGGTGAAGACAAAAAGACAATTAAATACTGTTAAAGGTGAAGACAAAAAAGCCAATCAAATACTGTTAAAGGTGAAGACAAAAAGCCAATTAAATACTGTTAAAGGTGAAGACAAAAAAGCCAATCAAACACTGTTAAAGGTGAAGACAAAAAGCCAATTAAATACTGTTAAAGGTGAAGACAAAAAAGCCAATCAAATACTGTTAAAGGTGAAAACAAAAATCCAATTAAATACTGTTAAAGGTGAAGACAAAAAGCCAATTAAATACTGTTAAAGGTGAAGACAAAAATCCAATTAAATACTGTTAAAGGTGAAGACAACAATCCAATTAAATACTGTCAAAGGTGAAGACAAAAAGCCAATTAAATACTGTTAAAGGTGAAGACAAAAAGCCAATTAAATAATGTTAAAGGTGAAGACAAAAAGCCAATTAAATACTGTTAAAGGTGAAGACAAAAAAAGCCAATTAAATACTGTTAAAGGTGAAGACAAAAGCCAATTAAATACTGTTAAAGGTGAAGACGTGTACACGGAACACCAAAACAAACACTGATGCTAAAAGTTTAAAAGGGGGATGATTTCAATCAATAACGAGTACGACAAAGTAGAGAATTATGTGAACACTGAGTTACTACGAAGTTATACGGAATGTAAACTATGATGTAAGGGTAAGGAGTTATCCTGAAGGGACAAGCATTGCTACACAGATCAACAACGGCAGAGACTGACATGTACAAAACCCAATCAGGAAACATCTATGAAAGTGAACACTGGTTATCCACCACGGAAAGGTGAAAAGGGGTTTATAATCTATGAAACAAGAATTGCAATTCAATACCAAAACTACCGAAGAAATCAAAAGAAAAACAGAAAAAGAATATAATAGTATGTTGAGTAAATGAATAGGAGTGCAAGTCATCAAAGAAAGGCCTAAATTTGACCTCGACAGAGACATAAACTATTCTCCCGGAGCAAATACTTTTTTGTTCTAATATGTCAAAAGAAAATAAGATTCATTCACTCGTTCTAAAATATCCCCACACGAAACTCAATGTTTGAAATAGAGCATTAATTACTAAAACGCAACAAAGTTTGTTCAGTAGTCGATAAATAAATAAATAAATCTTTCAAAAGTTTTTAAAAAAATGTCAAATATAATTTAAAAACCCACGAAATCAAAATATTAAATTGATTTGTTAAAGTCTATCATATTTAACGATCATATTACCAACAGGTGAAAGGTATTTGCACTAAAATACATTTACCTGAGATAAAAAATCATTTGTATCTCACAGCAAGGCTGTAATTTATTTTTATCATAAAAGAATTCACATCTGGGCTCTATATTTTATGCTTGTCTGTGTAAAAAAAAAAAAAAACAAGACTTATTCTATAGGAAAATCAGTATGTATTGTTACGACTCTATGGCCTAAAATATGTAACAGAAAGAAAGTTAAACCAACAAAATCAATTAAAATCAACAATTTAAAGACAATTAAAGTGAAAATTCAAAACACACTTACAATAACGTGAATAAAAGTCAAAAAAATCCTCAGTGTCCTAATCACAAGTCCAAAAATATATAATGTTCCGAATGAATTCCAATAGCCTTCTGTGTCCTGATGTACCACAAGTCTTGAATGTCCTGATGTACCACAATGATGTAATCCAGAATGTTTTGAATGAATTCACATAAATCCCCAAAAGTCCTAAAATCTATGAGCATTTTAGTATTTCCAATGAATATTTTAAATAAGTAATTCCTCTCTCTGAATTCTATCTGGTATATATATATATATATATATATATATATATATATATATATATATATATATATATATATATATATATATATATATGTGTGTGTGTGTGTCTGTGTGTCTGTGTGTGTGTGTACCGGACAATTCTCACACCAGAATGTGAGTAATTTTTATGGAAAATTACTTTGTGTACCTGACTTTTGTCACAACAAGACATGGAAAAAACAGTCCAGCTGCTAACTAAACCGGCCTTAAACTCAAATGCTGTGTAAACATGTTGTTTACAAAATGACCATAATCTGACTAAAGTACAACTTACAATCATGGACACATATTATAAATTCAATATACATAACACTATATCTGCACGTATTTCAATCACGTTAAGATTGGATTAGTTCTACTGTCTCATCTATTAAATAAAAATATTTTACAAAGCATAGTAGACAATGCAAGTCACACATCTATATTCCTTTTATGTAACATAATGAGATAATTTTCATTTCGTAACTCTGTACTCATTATTAAAAAACTCTATTTGTGATATGCATTATAACTGATTGCAATATAGCGGTTCACCGCGTTTGGGTCCGCCCACTACTGTATCACACTTCCAGTGGTCGTGAGACTACCCATGATATTGGTTTGCCAACATTTTCAGAATAGCCGACAATTGCATTACACTTCCGGTGCCTGCGAGATCGCAGATAAAACTTCATAAGTTCTGGCGTTTTTCAAAACCGATCACTTCCATTTAGGCATTATGGGATTACAGACTACATGCAAAATTCACTTATCTCTGAAATTAAAGATCTTAACAACATGCAAAATTTACGCAACTCAGAAACTGAAGATTTGACAACGGAAGTGCTCCAACGAGCAGAGGCAATTTTACGTTTTGCCAGAACACATATTACCACGCTTTTATGAAGAATTCTACTTAACTGCAATTACATTGAAGACATATATTAGATTGACCTTAGCAAGTATCACAACAAACAAAGTAAAGGGGCCAAGAGTTTGAAACATGTCCGACAAGCTGGTCGGCGTAGGGATAATATCCAAAATTGTATAGTAAATCGTCTAATAGCAGAGGCGTTTACTTAGCGGCGATGGTGCAGATTGACCGCAGATAACTCCGAACATCTTCGGACTTTTTCATTCAAGTCGAGAAAGATACCTCGGATGCAATTCGCCGTCATTGAGAACTATACTGGGAACTATTTGTTTTAATATGGCACAACAGGGGGACGGAAGGAGACAAAGTCACAATTGGAACATTGTCGGCCTTTTATCTCGCAACATATGTGGCGCACTCCGCTAGAGGCGAATCACCAAACCTATCAAATTGATGTGTATTCCTACAACTATTTCCGAGGTTATTTCTCGACTTCACGTAAATGGCTGAGCGATGTTACGATTGATCCTCCATCTTAGTGAAACTACGGAATCTCCGTACTTTTGTCCCATTATGCACCGCGCCCATTAGTATGGTTCCCTGTTGTGTATGCCACCTGCTACTAAGTTCGCTACATGACTAACTCTTTGGGAGACACATATTTTACTGACTACCGGCCTATGATATTGACTTGCCAATTTAGGCACGGTACCAGCGAAACTGTTAGGCAGCGGTTAAACGATGTTTTAATGGTCACGTACTGGTTAAACGCCATTTTAATAGCAGTGAACCAGTCTTTTTTAACGGTGAACATTCGCAACATCGAGGTCAATGCTACGGATCATTCCTCGAATGTATGCCGATAGTAGTTGCGAATGGATCGAACTATTTTTTCATTCGCAGCTTCTTTGTTAATCCAATTATAAAAATACCCGTGGTGGTCCGAATGGATTGCGGTTTCCTTTTTGCGAAGAAATTTTCGGCGACCATAATGTATGATTGTTTGGTATATTACTGTGCCGACATGCATTTGAAGCATATTTTTTTCTCGAAGAAATAGCCGAGATGGTCAGAATGGTGAACCGGTATATTGTCTGTTAACCTCTAAATTTTACTTGTGAACTACCATTTAAAAGCCTTATATCGCAATTTAAAAGCTGTGAACCGCTGTTAGAAAACGGAAAACCGCTATTACGAACGCGGTATACCGCCATATTGGATTTGGAACCTTTACGTTCATTATGCCTTTTAGTACACCAACTGAGCAAGGGGTACCTTACTTCACCTAGACTTATTACGTTTCATGCTGATGGTAAAATAGGTGAAAACAGATAATGTTTGTTACTCATTGAGGAAAAACAACAACGTAAAGCTAAGTTAAATAAAGATGATGATGATGATGATGATGATGATTTTCCTCAGGTGATTATAACAACGGAACATTAGTGTCATTGATTATCGACATACTTGCTGTTTTATAATGCCGCTGCAAGATAAAAAATCAGCAGTTGCCAGTATTTTTAAACAATTTGACCATAATGACTTGAAGTTACATAGTTCGGTTTAGAACGATATCTGTAGCTTTGTTTAGGAATGTCACTGGCTGGACAAGAATACTTAGTCACATTTAAAGTTGTAGACCCAATCTAGATCCATTTGAATTCAATTTAGTGCGACTTTATCGGACCAGAAACACAATTGTGTGACATTAGAAATTATAAAGCTACAAGGCATAGCACAATACCATACATAAAATCATTGTTGTTGCTCTAGATCCAGAATACTATTCGTATGAAGCCAACTGTAAACCTCAATTTGAAATCTATACTTGTGCGTTGTACACACGCACTTATCAATTTTCATTTCGAACGTTTTCTAAAGAGTTTTACCAAATGGATATCTGAAACGTAACCCACAAAATTACCGTATTTAGCTTACACAAAGGCTGTAAAACCGACACAGTAAAATATTTAAATTGATCCTATGTGTTGTCGCTCTTCACCTCCATCCCTACCAACTGGCATAACTTCTATGATACAATATTCATTTGCCCAGGGTTCATTCTCGATATCAAAATGATGCTGCATCAAAAAGATAGCTTTGGAATACCTACACGATTTGTTGAATACTGTAGAAAAAAATCTTGTAATGTTTGGCTTTAAAATATCTGTAGAATGAATGGTTAGCCCCTCTGAAACAAGGCGAGCAAAGACTAAAAGGGTTTAGTTTTTAATTAGTTAATAGATCTTTATCGAAAGAGCGCAAATGTCCTATTTGGTTGAAACCAATCACAAACTGTTAGGATGTACTTTCAATGTGTAGTAAAAATGAAAGCAGCATCGATCAGCATCATTTGTAAAAGTCTTCAAGACCTAAACTCAAGTATCACTTTGATGAACTTGTGTCAAAATTAGAATGGTTGAATGTCTTTGTTTTCCGTTCGTTCCGTCTGTACTCTAGTGTGTACTCTTTTCAGCAGAGTTTATCCAGAAATAGGCCAGACTCGAGAAGAGTAGCGCCTAGAAACACACAATAGTCAAAATAGGCTTCTTGATGCAAGCATAATGCCATTAGTACCCATATCCCGGAAACTCAGTTAAAAAAAAGAGCTTTGGCTTCTCGTCCACTAGACCCTTTTCTCTATATTCACCTTCCTTTAATTTGCTTTCCCGTTTCCGTATACTTAGTTGCAGATTTCTTAGTTTTATTTTATCCTTTTCCAAGGCATCTTCATGTTCCTTTCTCAGCTTTTCGTATTTCGATACCAACTCTTGATAGTAATCTCTCCATTTGTCAAACGCTTCATCCACGTCTGAAAATTCCCGGCCTTCATTTCCCCCAGACTTCTCCAACTTCAACGCTAATTTTTCATATCCCTCATTTAATTCTTGTATAATTGTTTCTCGTCGTGCCAAGTCTTCCTCCAACTGGTTAACAGGTCTATGCAGTTCACTCTTAGTTTGTTCAGACTGCTCAGTAAGCCTATGCAGCGCTTCCTTGTGCTCTTTCTGATTTTGTTCTAACTGCTCATTACACTTGAGCAGCTCTTGTTAACTCTACAACTTCTTTATTCAATTGCTTCAACATGGCCCCTTGTCTCTGTTGTTCTTTTAAAATGTCTTCCAGCACTTTTAATTCCAGTCCCTTAAATTGTGTGTCTCCTGTGCTAATCTGAAAATCATATAAATACAAATATGTTTAATTATTGAACTGACGTAGCCGTATTTGGTGTTATACTTGCTTGTTATATCTTATGAAAATATTAGTGTGCTTGAATGCGTAATATTCTGCGGCCGCTGTTTAATAGCGTTACTGTGACATCTGATGTTGTGTTTAGAGTGTTATAATACGACATGAATGTTAATACCTTTATTAAGATTTCACCATGTGAATACAGGCTTGGAGGTTATTTTGAGCTAATTCGGGGAAATATTTGTAGAGTAGACATTACGTTAATATCGAATACATTTCTCCGGTAAATCTATGAAAAATATAATTACCTAAATAATAACAGGAACAGTATTGCAATTTCGTTTGCTAAAATATTTACTGTTTCTAGAGGTGAAATAGAGGTGTACCTGGAATGGAAAGTTTTTTGTGGAAAAAAACAGAAACGACAAACAATACGTACAAAGGGATTCGCTGAAGACGGGAAGCGAATGAAAAGCGCTTCCAAACTCGTCATACTATTATTAGCAAATGTATCGTTAGAGATTGTGGTGGACGGGAGTACTGCTTAAATAAAGATTTGTCTGGTTAGTGTTCGTCAAGATTTCTGCTGATAAGTGTTAATGATACACCACATACCTCGTAATTCTCTGAGGTTCCCCCAAATCTGATGCAAATGATGGAATCTGTAAACCCACTGAAAGAAATAGAAACCTTTAAAAATAATTTGCCTTTCTACTCATAGTGGCAATTTAAAGTGAATGTAATAATTCTTCTACAACTTGAAGCCCAAACGACAACTATTCGAAAATAAAATTATTATTGCGAGAAGAAGAATACGATAAAAAAGAGAAACTATTTATAAGTTATCTATCAACAGCCTTTTCGATATAGACCTAGCTAGTTTTATCATGGTTCGTATGGTAAGTTGTAAAATGCTGTCAATCAAACACAGACAAGAGTTCAACAATTTAACTCTGCATATCACATTCGCTTAGGATCCTAGATGATCCTATGGCATAAAGCCAAAGATGAAGAAGAAAAAAAATCTATTACCCAACAAATTAATGATATTGTAACCTTACAAATAATCTCCTAGGAAGTATTGGTCTGAACATGAAATTCCTCATAGATTCCATAAATTAAGAGTTGCTCATGAAATTTAGTTGAAATCGGACAGCAATAGGTACAATTATGCCGAGTTGAAATCGGACAGCAATAGGTACAATTATGCCGAGTTGAAATCGGATAGCAATAGGTACAATTATGCCAAGTTGAAATCGGACAGCAATAGGTACAATTATGCCGTGTTGAAATCGGACAGCAATAGGTACAATTATGCCGAGTTGAAATCGGACAGCAATAGGTACAATTATGCCGAGTTGAAATCGAACAGCAATAGGTACAATTATGCCGAGTTGAAATCGGACAGCAATAGGTACAATTATGCCAAGTTTAAGAGCACAACCAATAAAACTCACGTAAATAACTGCGTGGAACGCGAGAAATGAGTTATTTCAGATTTCAGCATTGTACAGCTGCATACCAAATCGAGATGAAATCCAACAATCCTGGGTAAAGTTATGTTGAACCGAATATATGAGAATGGGCAATTATGGACATAAGTATTGCAAATGAGGGTCAAATGTTTGATTGAAATACAACAATTGTTATTAAGGTCATGCTGCAGAAACCCGAATTAGGAGGACAGTAAACCAAGGACCACGTTTCCTTTAAATGATGTTAAAGAACCGTTGAAAATCAAAATTATTCATGGTCTTATTATCAAAGCTGCAAATGGTTGAAATCCAATAATACATAATAAAGTTACGCATGACAAATGGTTGAAATGCAATAATACATGGGAAAGTTATGGCGCGGAAACCAAATTTAAGAGAACGAGTAACAATGGGCCATAACTGATGTAAGGCATCAATACACTAATAGGGCCAATCAGCAGTTATTGCATCCTACTCCAGTACCTAAGAAAGTCATTCATATTTTTCTCTTATTTTTCTGGGAGATTTTCTAACCAGTGAAGTAGGTTACTGGCATTAAGCAGGATTAAAACAAAAAATATAAAATGGTTATTGAGTTTAGCCTCTTGACTTTTGTGTAGGATCACAAATCAAACAAGTATTATTCTACTGGTTCAGGAAAGGTCAATTGCATTAACATTTTCAGTCATTTAATTCAAATGCAACTATTTTTAGAAAATGTAACATAGTTTGTGTTGATTTTTTGTTATGTTTTGTCCATCTTAGTACAAAACGAAACGTAATTAGTGTCGTAACAAATGTAAATGATGTCTTGGAATGCTGGAACTGAAATTAGTTCATGTTCTCAACAAACCAAATTTGGTTCAAATCCAACAATTCTTGGTAAAGCTATGTTGCGAAAACCAAACGTTGGAAGGTGGCTGCAATTTCTCTAAATCATGATTTAAAAAGCTGAAAATCGAGTTAATTTAAGCTATCGCGAATATAGAGCTTGAAAGTCAACAAAAGTTATCTTACAAAAAACAAGTTCTTGACGGAGGGACAGCCGGATGGACAGAGTGACTGACGAATGGACAATGTGCTGATCTTCGACAGGATTCTCTGGGTCTCGTCCTTTCCAGTCTTAAAAAGGATTCTAACTAATTCTTCATTGGTAACAGTAACATCGGCGGATGGATTGTCCCAGAAAAGTCCCCTTTCTCTCAAGCTGTCAAAGAGTATAACTCTGTTCTTATCGTTTAGACGATTACCCAATGCTCGCATTGCGCAGCCATTGCTGGTAGATACACACATAGACGGTGAGGACAAGCAAGTGATTACATCACGGGTTACCTGGAATTGTTATAATATTCAAAGTAGAGTGCACAAGTCATGCGATGCCCATTGATTTAAATCGCCTAGCTCCTATATTGGAACAGCGCCTTGTAAAATACTAAAAATATTCGAATAAAAAAGCTTGGTGATTCCCCGTTGGCATCTATTGTGTAGGTCATTGTTTTCTGGGGTTTTTTTTGCCAACAACACCAATATTTTTAAAAAAATTGATTTAATAGGTTTCATTATAACAAAAGTTTGAATATCTGTCCGGATGCTATTTATAGATCTTAGGTAAGTTAAAGTTGGTTGTTAAGACAAATGAAACCACAGGGTAAGATAATTTATATCATGTTTACTATATCAGATCTTACCCTCGTTCTTGTACAAATGCTTTAAATAAATGTTTTACATAGAACCACTGTACATTTGATTTTATAAGTACAATCTTTACTGACATATTCGTACAGGTCATAAACAAACAACAATGAGTTGCATACGGTTTGTAAAACAGTGCTCTCATAGCATCATTCAATGCTCCTCATTTACCATATATGATGGCTGAGAACGGTAGCCTGGCTTTGGAACGTGCCGTCACATATGAAAGCAAAACCTCAAGAAACGATGGGAAGGCGATATTTGCATGGAACCTTGCATTATAAAAATGAAGATAGGAAAACTTAAGTACAATTTTTAAACTGCTGTAATCAATTTTACAAATCAATTGCAATGGCGTTTTTTGTTTTACTATAACAGATTAAATATTTGTAAGAGATCGTGAAGTTCACAAGGTTATACAAAATCCATACGTTTGAATTTGTAGTTCCTGAGAAAAGTCTACACCATCGTTCTGTCTTTCTGCACATACAGAAACTACTAAGTATTATGTGTGGGTATATACAGGAGAACATCGAAAACTCGAAGTGCTGTGAGTCACTGTTTTGTTGTTTGATTTTTCAAGATTGTAGGCGAGAAAGTACTTTACACCTGAACCGAGCAAGTTTTTAGGCTGATGTTGAATTTTAACATGATCTGTGTTTGATTTGTTTGTATCTGTGTTTATTCTGAATAATAATCAAATACCGTAACATGTCTATAACTCAAACACTGTGGTATTCGAATGCCCAACATCACTCCAATAACCTGCTCAGTTCCGGTGTCTATTCCCCCCTTGCTCGAGACCTCGAAATCTCAAACACCCGAAAACTCGAGTAAAAAACAATAGCCTGCATCATGTATGTATGTATGCATGTATTATGTGTGCGTTTATGTAGTGTTTATTATTTACATGCATACATACATATTTAAAACTTTGCGTGTTTTAAAAGTTAGTATTTTTCAACAACCTGAATTCGGTTAATTCCTTCAATCGTGCGCCATGTTTCTCGCGACCTAACGCGCTTGTTTCGAGATAATGACGTCATCAAGTCTGTCACCAGCGTTCTTTAAAAGTGACAGCGAGTATTCAATAAGTAAAATCAAACAAAATGAGATTTAAACAAGTAATTTCATGTCATTTAAAAAAATCAGAATGAAATCGATATTTTTACTAATGCCATATTTTTGTCTGACATTTTGGCCTTGAATTTTGTATTGTATGCTAAAGATAGGTCCGCTGATCACTTGTTGGCTTTGTTTACATATCTTGAACAGGAAAACCCACTTTGGGAATTTATACAATGGCAAAGCCAATGTAAATATTTGGTTTTAATCATGTGGGGTTCTTATACAACGTAAGAAAAATTTACACTGGAAATGTATATTCACTATGGACTTTTTCGTTTCAGTATTATTTCATAATAAACATATATTCTACATCAAAATACATTAAATCTATTGTAATAAAATGTGTGTCCATTCACCAGTGTCAATTTTTATATTTCTCTGTCTGTCTGTCTGTCTGTCTGTCTGTCTCTCTCTCTCTCTCTCTCTCTCTCTCTCTATTGATTCATGTATTTGTATGATAAAGAACAATAAAGCTGTAATGTAAGTGCACAAACTGTATATAGAATGAACAGGAAAAAATTTCATTTTTAAATTTTATTTTGTTTATTTCAAAAACACGGAGACGCTATAAACTGATAATATCCATACCTTGGACTAACTGGCACAGTCCGGTCATATGTCACATGACTTTTTAGTCAGTGTCACGAACCATGGATGCACTTCCGGAAATAAGTAAACTTACACACGCTCGGAAAAACGGTAATTCTGGACTAATGTACATGAATGTTAAAAAGTTTTTAAAGATGATTAAATGAAGTAGATATAGTTGAACACTTTCTATGGTTATTTGAATAGATTCTCACAATATTATAACGAACGCGTTAAAATTCACGTTAAGGTCACGAAATATGCCTTTTCGAGGATACTGCATGCCATAAATTCCTACATAAGATAGATAAGTGTCCGTGTCATTGACTTTATTAAATTTGTTGCACATGATTTGAACTATTCCTATTTGGTATTATTTGCATATGTTCCCCTTATATTCTTCTGTTTTGTTTCCAGATGATTAATTCGTGATTTACTGTCGCTTTTTTGTTTCTAAATAGCATTTGGTAGTGTACCCTCATTTCATCGGAACCTCGTGAGACCGCTGTTGATAATATACCTGTAAATATCGGCACACCTGGTTGTCACGGGTGCCTTTCGTGTGCAAACAACGGATTGACGATATAAAGGTGACTTTATCCAGGTACTTCGAGAAAACTTAATTAACTTCCTTCGCTTCCTGTGACGTTACACCGCCATATTTCGCTGGTGATAATGATTGTGATAATGATTGTGATAATGATTGTGATAATGATTGTGATATACAAGTTTCTATTTAATTCTACATTCCTGATTGTGATATACAAGTTTCTATTTAATTCTACATTCCTGATTGCTTCTATATTTTTGCATTTACTACTTTTGTTCACACAATATTTATTAAGATGTATACATAAGAATTGTATTCTGCACAGAAAATTCATAAAAGATCCACTTTTTTCAATCGTAATCCTGTCAATGTTGGCGACAGATTAAAAAATGAAATTCAGAAATAGATACGTTTATTTATACATTAATAATATGCAAGTACTATTAATGCTACATTTTTTTGGTTTCTTTTGGTTTGTTTTATTAGTAAGTGTGAGTAAGCCTGCGATCTAAGATATTGAATTGCATTAAACAAATCCGGTCAACAGATTGACATTGTTGAGTTGTCTCGTCATACGTAATTCGACAGACTTTACCGTAAGCGTCTTGAATTAGATGAAATGTTTGGATGACAGCTGCTAATTTTTACATAATCCTTGTTATTTTATAAAACCGATAATTTGCGACTAACAATACATTGAGCTCACTTACTCCCATACGCACGTTCTCACTCTCTCTCTCCCCCTCTCTCTCTGTATATCAGTCTTTCTCTCTCACACACATACACACAAGAGGACGCACATGCCTACCACCCTCCCCCACCCCCCATACACAAACTGATCAGGGGTTGAGTTTAATAGACCTGACAGCACTAACGCGGCAAAAACCGGAAGTGTTGGTTATACGTCAGAAATGTGGAACCCTCAACGAGAAAATGGCGAACCTCCTGTGTCGGAAAAATTGAGAAATTAAATGTGCTCAAACTTTAAAGATGTTATAAATATAGTGAACTTTATCGATTGAGTACATACTATACCTTACGCTGCATTTTCCCCTTGAATGTCTCGAAAATGAAATCACACCTATTGCTAACTATCACGTCCCAATCACTAATTTGTAATTCTTACTTGTCAGTATGTATTCACTGTGTTATTTACCAACTACTCCAAAATATTTGAATGAATTTATACGGGAATATATTGACATTATATGATCACTTCCTTAATATACCTAATGGTGCGTGTGATGCTTATAAGTTACAGTTTTAAATATTTGCACATCTTATCTGCTTTTATTGGATTTTATCTACTTTAAATTTTACTTATTTTAAATACGTAAGATGAGTCCTTACTACATGCAAGCCTGGCATTTTGTTCAATGCATCGCCTTCTTTCAGAGTGTCTAAAATTAGTCTCCATATCAAAGTGACGTGTGCAAAATGTAATACAATCTAGTTCTAAGTACTGCATCAATATTCGTGTAACAACGTTAATTCTAAAGGTCTCGTTGTTGTTATCATTTCTACAAACAGCTCAAATCATTTTATGACTCTTGAGGCCGAAGTTAGGTTCACAACGGATAATCTATATATGATCCATGCAAACTTTTACGAGGCAAAAGTTAAGGTGTTTTCTTTTGTGCTTGTTGGCGAGCATAACTATTTCTCCTTTCGTAGGGGGTTTCATATTTACTACCCTGTTCGTGACATGATATCCATGAATAGCCGTTTGGTTGACGCATCCGGTGAACTACATCTGCCTCTAGCGTGCACATTAATTGTAGTTTAATGCGCACGTTGCTTCTGAAGCCAATACACTATTTAGAACTAAATTTCGTAAAAATTCACATCAATGAGATTATAGAGTTACGCAGGTGGGCTGATGTTTACAAACAGGTAAGTGATTTTAGTCAGGCTGACGGTTTTAATACAACGGTGCAGGTACAGTTATATATATATATATATATATATATATATATATATATATATATATATATATATATATATAAATATGTATATATAAAATAAATAAATAAATAGAGGTTTAATGTTATGACATTACAATCGCTCATCACTGTATTCAACCTCCAAAAGGTATGTTGCACATTGCTGGTGTCGCAGCTACCAGGCAACCCGGACGCTAAATGAATCTTTGTAAAAAGGGTGGACGCACATAGGCGGCTCCAATAACATCATTTTTTTTTATTTTTCTCAGCATTGTTATCACCGAATCATTAAGATACAGTATATTTGTTCTCAAAGATCAGCCTGCTGATGTTTTTCCTAGTGACCCCTCACCAAAAAACTATCTTGCATTTAGAATATTTGTTGTAGTTGAACGCATAAATTAGACTTTTAGATTTTATTATTGTAAAAAACAAATTTGTAACAAAAATTCTTACCATCGGTACTGGAACAGAGTACATTTCAGTGTACCTAAGTACGAACCTGGACAAATTTTCAGCCTTCGGGTTGCAGCGCGTAGCTAAAATACAGGGTTATCTTGACCAAGGGTGTGAAGTTCGTGCCGCCTATGGTAAAAATAAAATGGGCATTTAACTTCATTAATGACGTCGACAATGCGTTCGTATATGTAATTGTAGACCTGATCAGTACTGACGAAAAGAAAACGCGTGAGTCCATGACAGTTTTAATAGGTCCAAATTCTACAAGTGACCTACTTCCACAGCAGATGGTTTGTTAAGCTTTACATTCTAGGTCGCTATTTTTAGCAATAAGATCTGCACCAACCCCTTAATCATTAATGCTGCCACTGCCAAACTGGGAATCTTGTTAACAACATCGTCTCTCTGAGCAAACGCCCTCAACAATATTAATCCTTGAGGGAACTATTAGCAGTCAATTGTAGAACTTCTTTTTCTCTTGCATTTTTGTCGACAACATCTGTTAGTTCAGTCTTAGTAGCCAAACGGCTAAAATGAATGTGCAAGCTGCTGCTATCTGTGAAAAGCAAAGTGCCTGTCTGCGCTCGTATGCCATAACTGGTAAGCTCCATTTTTTCTTCTTTTTTTTTGTTGTTGTTTTTTTTGTTCCTTTATTGGGCGGCATTGCAGAGGCACTGATTGGTAAAATATTTGAAGGCAGAGGTTTAACACCCCCAGGAATGCATACGTACAATCCTATTGTTTCAACTTCCAAAAAAGGTGGCAGCTTACTCCATTTTTTCAACGATGTAAGTAGAAACGTTCTCCATTTTTTTCAACGATGCAAGTTGAAAACTTACAACTGCTATTGAATCCGGAATAAACATACCGCTAGGACACGAAACTGGCGAAGCTATTGCAGAGGCAGGTTGCCATTAGTATAGTAGGACGCAGAAACAAAAAAGGACGCAACTTACTTGGTATTCCTCACTTTCTTCCATTTAAAGACGCAACTAGAATTCTAACTTTGCATCGGCCACAGGATCCAGAATAGACATACCGATAGGACCAGCGGCTGGCGAAGCTATTGCAAAAGCAATGCTGTAATTTGTAGGACGTAGATACAGGGAAGGTTGCCGCCGACGTTAAATTGTGCTATTAAAATATATTCTTCACAATAATTTTTGTTAATAAATTATTAAAATGTTTTAAAATATTTGTAAGAAGGATTCTTACCATGCGTGACATAGAATGCGCAACAAGCTGGTTCAGGCACATTCCTGGCTGGCGCGAGGTCTACCTCCACGGCCCTCTATGTAAGAACCTAATTGAGCGTCCTGCAGCCTTTATTTGTAATATTCACAATGGCTCGTGCGGCGGTTGTTACTGTACTGCAATATGGGTTCCAAAAAAATGGACCTGTAGAATAGCTATGTAATTGGACCGGCTGGTGGCGTAGCCGACAAGCTAACAAATTGGACAGGGTAACCCCCTGTGTAACACCGAGCAGGTTCAAGCTTTAGGGTCAAACGGCTGCTGACGATGGTCACTACTTTATATGTCATGGTGCTCGCGCAGAGTTGGAGCAATGACCTTTTTCCAACTTTTCCTAAAAGTACCTTGCCGCGCGCTTCTTGTTTCGTTCTTTGACTCTAAAAATGTTTATTACAAAATTAACAGACTGGTAGGCGTACTGATTTGATATTCATGCTCTAAATGGAAAGCTGTCGAGGCCTGGATGTGACTGGGGTTAGGTACACGGGTTCATATAACTCGCTGGGTAAGCAGCTTGGGCCTGATGACAAGTTTCTTCATGGAGAGGATCCATTTAACTGCCATGCGCCATGATATCTGCTACCGCGACCGACCTGAATACAAATCCGGATGTGACCGCATAATGTTTGATGAGCTGCGTGATATAAATCCAAAACACATGCGACAGCGATGTGACAAATGCAGTATCCGTGTTGTAATTGGAGCAAAGCACGCGTTGGGTCTTGTTATTTGAACTTAACTTTGTAATTTAAAATTTTATGATTTTATATCATTTTGATAAAAAAATAAAATTAAATGGATAAAATTGTTATAAAAAATACTACATCCCGCGAGGTTAATGGCGTGCAAAGAGCGCTGGCACAAAATTGGCGAAAGCTGTTTGTACATCACCAGCATAGGCTCGCGAGTGTTGAAGGGGATCTGTAGCACGACGGGCAGCGCCCTCTAACTCGCCTGGTTGGTAGAGGTAACAAACAACTGCATTAGGCGGAACGTCTATATCATGCTTTTCGAACATATTCTTTTGTTGCTCTTAAAAATACAAAAGAATGAACTGAGTGTTTTTTTAAAAATAAAATTCAGTGTGGTTTATTTTGGCCGGTCTGTCGCATGACAATATTTGTTATAGCAGAAATAAGTTATGGTACCCACTCGCGTGAACGATCTTGGAGTCACCGTTCATAAAAAAGCATTTATGTGCGTACCGATGTTTTTTTTTTTATTATTTCACACGGAGATGACATTCCTGTTCAACCATATATTTGCCACCTTTCCAACCTCAAAGGTTCTATTTCTCTTGCTAACATCCTGCTGCTGCCATATCGATAGTATTTTCTAACCTTGTTATTTAACAAATTTAAAAAATGTATTTATATCTTTGCATCTTTTTTCCAAGCCTATATACTCTTAACGTCGTCTTCTTATTCTCATTCCAAGCCTTATATACTCTTAACGTCGTCTTCTTATTCTCATTCCAAGCCTCGACTCGCTGAAATGGACTCATATAACTCCTTTATGTAGTATGTTATTTCCCTCAACAATGTTTCCATTTTAACAAACCAGTCGGTTTTTGCACGACATCTCTTTCAGCTTAAACATATTCAGATCCCTGACAGTGCTTGTACTAGGTTTGTTATCTGGTGGATTCTTTAACTCTTCTCCTTGTACTTGGCTGTTATTTGGAGGAATTCTTTAACTCTTCGCCTTGTACTAGGCTGTTATCTGGTGGAATTCTTTAACTCTTCTCCTTGTACTTGGCTGTTATCTGGTGGAATTCTTTAACTCTTCTCCTTGTACTAGGCTGTTATCTGGTGGAATTTTTTTACTCTTCTCCTTGTACTTGGCTGTTATCTGGTGGAATTCTTTAACTCTTCTCCTTGTACTTGGCTGTTATCTGGTGGAATTCTTTAACTCTTCTCCTTGTACTTGACTGTTATCTGGTGGAATTCTTTAACTCTTCGCCTTGTACTTGGCTGTTATCTGGTGGAATTCTTTAACTCTTCGCCTTGTACTTGGCTGTTATCTGGTGGAATTCTTTAACTCTTCGCCTTGTACTTGGCTGTTATCTGGTGGAATTCTTTAACTCTTCTCCTTGTACTTGGCTGTTATCTGGTGCAATTCTTTAACTCTTCGCCTTGTACTTGGCTGTTATCTGGTGGAATTCTTTAACTCTTCTCCTTGTACTAGGCTGTTATCTGGTGGAATTCTTTTACTCTTCTCCTTGTACTTGGCTGTTATCTGGTGGAATTATTTAACTCTTCTCCTTGTACTTGGCTGTTATCTGGTGGAATTCTTTAACTCTTCTCCTTGTACTTGGCTGTTATCTGGTGGAATTCTTTAACTCTTCTCCTTGTACTTGGCTGTTATCTGGTGGAATTCTTTAACTCTTCGCCTTGTACTTGGCTGTTATCTGGTGGAATTCTTTAACTCTTCTCCTTGTACTTGGCTGTTATCTGGTGGAATTCTTTAACTCTTCTCCTTGTACTTGGCTGTTATCTGGTGGAATTCTTTAACTCTTCGCCTTGTACTTGGCTGTTATCTGGTGGAATTCTTTAACTCTTCTCCTTGTACTTGGCTGTTATCTGGTGGAATTCTTTAACTCTTCGCCTTGTACTTGGCTGTTATCTGGAGGAATTCTTTAACTCTTCGCCTTGTACTAGGCTGCTATCTGGTGGAATTCTTTAACTCTTCTCCTTGTACTTGGCTGTTATCTGGTGGAATTCTTTAACTCTTCTCCTTGTACTTGGCTGTTATCTGGTGGAATTCTTTAACTCTTCGCCGCATTTTTGACCACTGCCGATGAAACCTACAACGCATCTTCCAACGCATCGAGCTCAAAATCACTATTTTTAATGCTGGTCATCAAGTCATCAACCAAAGTGTCCCTGTCACATAACTCTTTGCAACACCAGTGATTGGTGGCTCCTGACATACAAATTATCTCATTTTTTTCTGTTAATTTCTACTTCATCTCCTCATGACTTATCAGCAACACATCTTTTATCGACTCAGTTTTGTTCTCCAAAGCTTATATCTCGTAATCTTTTGCTCTTCAAACTTTAAAATTTGTTGGTTAACGAATTTTAATTTTGTTTTCTTTTCTTTTTATAACTCTCTTTCCTTTTCTTTCGCTATCATAACACGTCATTCTGCTGCAGCGGCCCGCCTCTATGCTGTCTTGGCACGCTCCACAGCCGCTGTGTACTCCTCGTCAGAAATCTTAAGCGATTCTCTCAAATAATCGACGTCACTTGACATTTTTATAAGTAATAGTGATATATTTAATTTATGTGAGATTTTTGTGTTTGTATTGTTACGACTCTATGGTCTAAGAAAAATGTAACAGAAAGAAAGTGAAACCAACAAATCAAGTAAAAAATCAACAAGCAATTTATTACTAGATAATTAAAATGAAAAATCAAAAAGTCACTTACAGTAATGTGTTTTGAAATCCTAATAATCCAATAAGAATGATTGTTCGAATCACAAGTCCTAAATATAGAATGTTCCGAATTCACGGCTGTGTCCTTGAATGTTATGATGCGCTAATGGTCTCCAAAGTCCTGATGTACTAGAAATCTTGATGTGCTGATGTCAAAATGAAGTATTCCAAAATCTCTGAATAAGGTCACATAAATTCCAAAATCATCAATTAAAAATCCAAAATCCAAAAGTTTGTGAGCACTGTTATAATCCAATGAATATTTAAAATAATTCCTCTCTTAGAATTTGGAATGAATTTTCACAACTGTAATAGCTCTTTACAAGACTGATGGTAATGTCAAAACTGAATAAATGTCCACCAAACATGGTATATATATAGATTGGTCACATGACAAAATGTTCTAGAATATGAGTCATCTTAATGGAATTCTAACTGTAAACAAAATTCAACCTTAACCTTCAAATTGAGAAAACATATTGATCAAAACAACCTAATTCAAGGACACTAGTTAAACATGTTTTTCCTAATAAACATAAAGATTTAAGCAAATATTAAAGTGAAGAAACATTTATAATTTCCTAAAATATATATAATATTATATAAACATCATACATAACACCTCCCCTCATAAAGAAAAAGAAAGATTTATGTAATAAAGCTTTCTTTTGAATATACATCTAATACTATAATAACCAAAATTACATAAGAACATGTTTTATGATACTGGACTTAATTACATCAAGCAATATTACATTTCTAGGCACGTGAGAGTGCATCTGCAATCACATTGTCTTTTCTCCTGATGTGTTTGATGTCAATGTTATATTCTTGCAATATCAAACTCCATCTCAACAATCTCCGATTTTTATCTTTCATTTTGTTGATGAAAGTAAGGGGATTGTGATCACTGTACACAATAATTGGAGAAAGAGCTGAGGTGACATACACTTCAAAATGCTGTAAAGCCAATATCAAAGCCAAACATTCCTTCTCAATTGTGGAATAATTTTTCTGGTGCTTGTTTAGTTTTTTAGAAAAATAACACACAGGGTGATCCACACCACTTTTGTCTTCCTGAATCAATACTCCACCAACCCCTACATCACTTGCATCAACAGATAATTTAAATGATTGGCTAAAATTTGGTGCAGAAAGAACTGGTGCATTCTTAAGCATGGCCTTTAACTTGTCAAAAGATTCCTGACACTTGTCAGACCAATGAAATTTGGTTTTCTTACTCAATAAACTTGTCAAAGGTTCAGCAATTTTGGAAAAATTGGAACAAAATTTCCGATAATATCCAGCCATACCTAGAAATCGCATCAGTTGCTTTTTACAAATTGGAACTTGAAATTCAGAGATAACTTTGACCTTAGCGTCTATAGGTTTAACTTGACCTTGTCCCACAATATGTCCTAAAAATGTGACACAAGCATGGCAAAACTCACTTTTGCTCAAATTAATTGTCAGATTCGCATCACTGAGTCGATCGAAGAATTTTCGAATGGTTTCCAAATGATCTTACCAGGTGTTGTTGTAGATAATGACGTCATCGATATAAGCGTCACAATTATCAAGACCAAATGTTATCATGTTCATCAGACGTTGAAACGTTGCAGGCGAATTTTTCATTCCAAACGGCATGACTTTATATTGATACAGTCCATCTGGAGTTGCAAATGCTGAAATTTCTTTTGCCCTTTCCGTCAATGGAATTTGCCAGAATCCTTTTAAAAGGTCAAACTTGGTGACATATTCCGCATTTCCAATTTTATCAATGCAATCGTCCATTCTTGGGATTGGAAATGAATCAGTTTTGGTGACACTGTTGACTTTTCTATAGTCAGTACACATACGGAATGTATTATCTGGCTTGGGAACAAGAATACATGGTGAACTCCAGTTACTTTTACTTGGTTCTATGTAATCATTCTCCAGTAGATACTGAATTTCTTTCTTCAGATAGTTCTGTTTGAGAGGATTCATCCTATAAGGATGCTGTTTCACAGGCGCAGAATCTACAATGTTAACGTCATGATAAATTTTATTTGTTCGTGTTGGAACATCAGGAAACAAGTGCTCATAGTCATGTAATAGCTGTTTTAGTTCATTTCTTTCCTGTTGTTGTAGATGTGAAAGTTTCTGGTCTAGGTTGTTCAATATTTCTGAATTCCGAAGATTGGTTATACCAGAGTCACTATAGTCTGATCGTACTCCATCGTTGATATCTTCACCGTGTGGGACAGGTACAACTAAATTAACTGAATAATTAGCTGGGCTATCTCTGTCAAAATATTCCTTTAACATATTTATATGACAAAGTTGTTTCTGTTTCCGTCTCCCAGGAGTGTTAATGATATAATTTAAGTCATTTACTTTCTTTTCAACGGTATAAGGACCATAAAATTTAGCCTGAAGAGGATTTTGAGGTATGGGAAAGAGAGCCAGAACTTTGTCACCAGGTTTAAAACTCCTTTCCTGTGAATTTCTGTCATACCTTAATTTCATTTTTGACTGGGTAGTGTGAAGATTAGTTCTTGCTACTTCACAGGCCTTTGACAACTTGTATTTGAAATCAGAAACATAATCAAGAAGATTAATCTTTGAGTCTTCATTTGAAAGAAGTTTCTCTTTCAATAATTTCAATGGTCCACGGACAGTATGACCAAAAACTAGTTCAAAGGGACTAAAACCCAACGACTCTTGAACTGATTCCCTAACAGCAAACAACAACAAATGAACACCCTCATCCCAATCCTTTTCTGTATCAAAGCAATATGATCGAATCATATTCTTCAAAGTTTGATTAAATCTTTCCAAAGCACCTTGACTTTCAGGGTGATAGGCAGAAGATTTAAACTGTTGGATGCCTAATTCATGCATAACTTGTTGGAAAATTCCAGACATAAAATTTGACCCTTTATCTGACTGGACAGATTTGGGAAGGCCAACAAGTGTAAAAAACTTCACCAAAGCTTTCACAATAGTTTTAGTTTTTATATTTCTCAGAGGAATTGCCTCTGGAAATCTTGTAGATGCACACATGATGGTCAACAAGTATTGGTTGCCTGACTTGGTTTTAGGTAAAGGACCAACACAGTCTACCATTATTCTACTAAATGGTTCATCAAATGCAGGAATAGGTTGCAGATGAGCCTTAGGTATCTTCTGATTGGGTTTTCCTACCATTTGACAAGTGTGACAAGATCTGCAGTATTTAGAAACATCACTTTTGAGTTTCGGCCAATAAAAATGATTCAAGATCTTGTGATAAGTCTTACGGACTCCTAAATGACCAGCCAAAGGAGTTTCATGGGCTAAATTAAGAATTTCCTGTCTATATGACTTAGGAACAACAATTTGATAGCTCACTGACCACTCGTCACCAGCGGGTACATCAGGTGGTCTCTATTTCCTCATAAGGACCCCATTTTTCACAAAGTAACACACTGGAACTTGTGTGGCTTCAGTTTCACTAATAGCCCTCTGAAACAAACAAGATATCTCGGGATCTTGCTCCTGTTCAACGACAAGGGATTGTCGTTTGTCATCCTGAGTAGGACAAAGAGAATGAGTTGCCAAAAGAGGATCACTGTGATCAATACCATTTGATTGATCAATACCTGAGGAAAAAGTGACCTCATCAAAAGACTGACCAATACATGTGTCAGCTAAAGGAATAATATCCTGATCAACATCACTCTCAAGAGCTCTTTTTGCCATAGCTCTAGTAACTGCACAAGCAGGGTACAAATCAGGGATTTCAGTTTCGACAGGATCAACTTTCTGATCCAAACAAGGCTTGTCAGTTACAAGTGGATTAACCACAACCTTATCTCCAGCTAGGTCATTGCCTAGTAATAAATGAACACCCTCTATGGGTAAAGAAGTCACTGCCCCAACAGTCACAGGTCCAGAAACTAAGTCTGATGCCAAATTTACACAATGGAGAGGAACATTTACAAAGCCGCACTCTACTCCCTGAACAAGAACACTTTCACTTGAAGAAGACTCCTCAGACAAAGGCAAAGTACCTGATAATAAAAGACTCTGAGAAGCTCCAGTGTCCCTTAATATTTTAATTGGGATAGGTTTGGCAGAATCACCAATAAGTGATATAGAACCTTCTGACATGAATGGTTCATAAGCCTCCAAAATAGAATCAGACTGGGGTTTGTTTGACCCAACAAATGTATTGCTTTCAATACAAGACCGTGACCTTGACCTCGTAGAAATAAGAGCATTTGGAAAAGCTCTGTCTTTTCTCTGTTGCTTATTTTTCAACTTGAAGCAATCAGAAATAACGTGCCCTTTCGTTTTACAATAAGTGCACGTAGGAAGAGATAAGGATTTCTGATCAGTCTTATCAGATGTTTGATTCCTAACAGTTGTGCTGTTGTGAAATTTGGAAGTACTCGAATGAGATTGAAATGGTTTTTTACCAGAAAACTGCCGAGAGGACGACTTATTGCCAAATGAAATTTTATGAGTCAAGGAATAATCATCAGCCGTACGAGCAGCATTTTCCAAAGTTTCCACTTTCTGCTCGTCAAGATAGGTTTTAACATCACTATGGATACACCTTTTGAACTCTTCAATTAATACGAGCTGTCGGAGGTTATCATAACCTTGATCAACTTTCTTGGCTGAGCACCACCTATCAAATAGTTGTTCTTTATCCCTTGCAAATTCGACATGAGTTTGTCCAGTTTCTTTTCTACAATTCCTAAACCTTTGTCGATATGCCTCGGGTACCAACTCATAAGCTTTCAAGATGTACTCCCTAACCACATCATAATCAGTGCTTTGTTGTACTGACAGTGAAGTGTAGACTTCACGAGCTTTGCCAATAAGTACACTCTGTAATAACAAAGTCCAATGCTCTCTGGGCCATTTCAAGTTTTCAGCTATTTTCTCGAAATGAAGAAAGTATGTATTTACTTCTTTTTCCTGAAAAGGGGGTACTAACCTAATATATCTAGTAACATCAAAACCTGGACTTGTGTTTAAAGGAGTGGAGTGTGCTCTGTTTGCCAGTTCTAATTCTCTTAACTTAAATTGCATTTCCCTTTCTTCTCTTTGCATCTGCATCTGCATTTGTATTTGTCTATCTTCTTTCTCTCTCTCCATCTGCATTTGCCTCTCTTCTTTCTCTCTCTCCATCTGCATCTGCATTTGTCTCTCTTCTTTCTCTCTCTCCAATTGCCTCTCTTCTTTTTCTCTCTCCATCTGCCTCTCTTCTTTCTGCATTTGGATCTGCCTCTCTTCTTTCTGCATTTGGATCTGCCTCTCTTCCTTCTCTCTCTCTCTCTCTCTCTGAATCTGAAGCTTTGCCAATTCTAAATCAATCTGGTTCTTTAACTCTAATTCCCTTAATTTCCTGTCAGAACCAGATACAGGCTTTCTCTTCAAACTTAAAGCACTGCTATCAAAAATTCCCTTTCCTACTAAATACTGAATCAAAATAATCTTTATCTCCTGTTTTGTCAATGATACTTTTGCCTCAGATAGACTGTATTTTCTGGCAAGCTCGAGCAACTCATCCTTTCTCATGCACTCTAACCCCTCCTGGGTAGGTTTTGAAATGAAATTCTGAACATTAGATGCCATTGTAAATGCTTGTTGGTTTCACACAAAAAAATTTCTCTATTTAAAAATCTTTGCCAAAGACAAAAAAAAATTCAGAGACAAAATCAATATGAATTTCAAAGATCAATTTAATATCTCTAGTATGCTTTAATGAAATTCAGATCCCAGATGACGAGCCCCCAATTTCTGTTACGACTCTATGGTCTAAGAAAAATGTAACAGAAAGAAAGTGAAACCAACAAATCAAGTAAAAATCAACAAGCAATTTATTACTAGATAATTAAAATGAAAAAATCAAAAAGTCACTTACAGTAATGTGTTTTGAAATCCTAATAATCCAATAAGACTGATTGTTCGAATCACAAGTCCTAAATATAGAATGTTCCGAATTCACGGCTGTGTCCTTGAATGTTATGATGTGTTAATGGTCTCCAAAGTCCTGATGTACTAGTAATCTTGATGTGCTGATGTCAAAATGAAGTATTCCAAAATCTCTGAATAAGTTCACATAAATTCCAAAATTGTCAATTAAAAATCCAAAATCCAAAAGTTTATGAGCACTGTTATAATCCAATGAATATTTAAAATAATTCTTCTCTTAGAATTTGGAATGAATTTTCACAACTGTAATAGCTCTTTACAAGACTGATGGTAATGTCAAAACTGAATAAATGTCCACCAAACATGGTATATATATAGATTGGTCACATGACAGAATGTTCTAGAATATGAGTCATCTTCATGGAATTCTAACTGTAAACAAAATTCAACCTTGACCTTCAAATTGAGAAAACATATTGATCAAAACAACCTAATTCAAGGACACTAGTTAAACATGTTTTTCCTAATAAACATAAAGATTTAAGCAAATATTAAAGTGAAGAAACATTTATAATTTCCTAAAATATATATAATATTATATAAACATCATACATAACAACCTTAATTTCATTTTTGACTGGGTAGTGTGAAGATTAGTTCTTGCTACTTCACAGGCCTTTGACAACTTGTATTTGAAATCAGAAACATAATCAAGAAGATTAATCTTTGAGTCTTCATTTGAAAGAAGTTTCTCTTTCAATAATTTCAATGGTCCACGGACAGTATGACCAAAAACTAGTTCAAAGGGACTAAAACCCAACGACTCTTGAACTGATTCCCTAACAGCAAACAACAACAAATGAACACCCTCATCCCAATCCTTTTCTGTATCAAAGCAATATGATCGAATCATATTCTTCAAAGTTTGATTAAATCTTTCCAAAGCACCTTGACTTTCAGGGTGATAGGCAGAAGATTTAAACTGTTGGATGCCTAATTCATGCATAACTTGTTGGAAAATTCCAGACATAAAATTTGACCCTTGATCTGACTGGACAGATTTGGGAAGGCCAACAAGTGTAAAAAACTTCACCAAAGCTTTCACAATAGTTTTAGTTTTTATATTTCTCAGAGGAATTGCCTCTGGAAATCTTGTAGATGCACACATGATGGTCAACAAGTATTGGTTGCCTGACTTGGTTTTAGGTAAAGGACCAACACAGTCTACCATTATTCTACTAAATGGTTCATCAAATGCAGGAATAGGTTGCAGATGAGCCTTAGGTATCTTCTGATTGGGTTTTTCTACCATTTGACAAGTGTGACAAGATCTGCAGTATTTAGAAACATCACTTTTGAGTTTCGGCCAATAAAAATGATTCAAGATCTTGTGATAAGTCTTACGGACTCCTAAATGACCAGCCAAAGGAGTTTCATGGGCTAAATTAAGAATTTCCTGTCTATATGACTTAGGAACAACAATTTGATAGCTCACTGACCACTCGTCACCAGCGGGTACATCAGGTGGTCTCTATTTCCTCATAAGGACCCCATTTTTCACAAAGTAACACACTGGAACTTGTGTGGCTTCAGTTTCACTAATAGCCCTCTGAAACAAACAAGATATCTCGGGATCTTGCTCCTGTTCAACGACAAGAGATTGTCGTTTGTCATCCTGAGTAGGACAAAGAGAATGAGTTGCCAAAAGAGGATCACTGTGATCAATACCATTTGATTGATCAATACCTGAGGAAAAAGTGACCTCATCAAAAGACTGACCAATACATGTGTCAGCTAAAGGAATAATATCCTGATCAACATCAATCTCAAGAGCTCTTTTTGCCATAGCTCTAGTAACTGCACAAGCAGGGTACAAATCAGGGATTTCAGTTTCGACAGGATCAACTTTCTGATCCAAACAAGGCTTGTCAGTTGCAAGTGGATTAACCACAACCTTATCTCCAGCTAGGTCATTGCCTAGTAATAAATGAACACCCTCTATGGGTAAAGAAGTCACTGCCCCAACAGTCACAGGTCCAGAAACTAAGTCTGATGCCAAATTTACACAATGAAGAGGAACATTTACAAAGCCGCACTCTACTCCCTGAACAAGAACACTTTCACTTGAAGAAGACTCCTCAGACAAAGGCAAAGTACCTGATAATAAAAGACTCTGAGAAGCTCCAGTGTCCCTTAATATTTTAATTGGGATAGGTTTGGCGGAATCACCAATAAGTGATATAGAACCTTCTGACATGAATGGTTCATAAGCCTCCAAAATAGAATCAGACTGGGGTTTGTTTGACCCAACAAATGTATTGCTTTCAATACAAGACCGTGACCTTGACCTCGTAGAAATAAGAGCATTTGGAAAAGCTCTGTCTTTTCTCTGTTGCTTATTTTTCAACTTGAAGCAATCAGAAATAACGTGCCCTTTCGTTTTACAATAAGTGCACGTAGGAAGAGATAAGGATTTCTGATCAGTCTTATCAGATGTTTGATTCCTAACAGTTGTGCTGTTGTGAAATTTGGAAGTACTCGAATGAGATTGAAATGGTTTTTTTACCAGAAAACTGCCGAGAGGACGACTTATTGCCAAATGAAATTTTGTGAGTCAAGGAATAATCATCAGCCGTACGAGCAGCATTTTCCAAAGTTTCCACTTTCTGCTCGTCAAGATAGGTTTTAACATCACTATGGATACACCTTTTGAACTCTTCAATTAATACGAGCTGTCGGAGGTTATCATAAGCTTGATCAACTTTCTTGGCTGAGCACCACCTATCAAATAGTTGTTCTTTATCCCTTGCAAATTCGACATGAGTTTGTCCAGTTTCTTTTCTACAATTCCTAAACCTTTGTCGATATGCCTCGGGTACCAACTCATAAGCTTTCAAGATGTACTCCCTAACCACATCATAATCAGTGCTTTGTTGTACTGACAGTGAAGTGTAGACTTCACGAGCTTTGCCAATAAGTACACTTTGTAATAACAAAGTCCAATGCTCTCTGAGCCATTTCAAGTTTTCAGCTATTTTCTCGAAATGAAGAAAGTATTTATCTACTTCTTTTTCCTGAAAAGGGGGTACTAACCTAATATATCTAGTAACATCAAAACCTGGACTTGTGTTTAAAGGAGTGGAGTGTGCTCTGTTTGCCAGTTCTAATTCTTTTAACTTAAATTGCATTTCCCTTTCTTCTCTTTGCATCTGCCTCTCTTCTTTTTCTCTCTCCATCTGCATTTGCCTATCTTCCTTCTGCATTTGTATCTGCCTCTCTTCTTTCTGCATTTGTATCTGCCTCTCTTCTTTCTCTCTCTCCATCTGTATCCGCCTATCTTCTTTCTCTCTCTCCATCTGTATCTGCCTCTCTTCTTTCTGCATTTGTATCTGCCTCTCTTCCTTCTCTCTCTCCATCTGTATCTGCCTCTCTTCCTTCTCTCTCTCTCTCTCTGAATCTGAAGCTTTGCCAATTCTAAATCAATCTGGTTCTTTAACTCTAATTCCCTTAATTTCCTGTCAGAACCAGATACAGGCTTTCTCTTCAAACTTAAAGCACTGCTATCAAAAATTCCCTTTCCTACTAAATACTGAATCAAAATAATCTTTATCTCCTGTTTTGTCAATGATACTTTTGCCTCAGATAGACTGTATTTTCTGGCAAGCTCGAGCAACTCATCCTTTCTCATGCACTCTAACCCCTCCTGGGTAGGTTTTGAAATGAAATTCTGAACATTAGATGCCATTGTAAATGCTTGTTGGTTTCACACAAAAAAATTTCTCTATATAAAAAAAATCTTTGCCAAAGACAAAAACAAAAAAAATTCCAAGACAAAATCAATATGAATTTCAAAGATCAATTTAATATCTCTAATATGCTTTAAAGAAATTCAAATCCCGGACGAGCCCCCAATTTCTGTTACGACTCTATGGTCTAAGAAAAATGTAACAGAAAGAAAGTGAAACCAACAAATCAAGTAAAAATCAACAAGCAATTTATTACTAGATAATTAAAATGAAAAATCAAAAAGTCACTTACAGTAATGTGTTTTGAAATCCTAATAATCCAATAAGAATGATTGTTCGAATCACAAGTCCTAAATATAGAATGTTCCGAATTCACGGCTGTGTCCTTGAATGTTATGATGTGCTAATGGTCTCCAAAGTCCTGATGTACTAGAAATCTTGATGTGCTGATGTCAAAATGAAGTATTCCAAAATCTCTGAATAAGATCACATAAATTCCAAAATCATCAATTAAAAATCCAAAATCCAAAAGTTTGTGAGCACTGTTACAATCCAATGAATATTTAAAATAATTCCTCTCTTAGAATTTGGAATGAATTTTCACAACTGTAATAGCTCTTTACAAGACTGATGGTAATGTCAAAACTGAATAAATGTCCACCAAACATGGTATATATATATATAGATTGGTCACATGACAGAATGTTCTAGAATATGAGTCATCTTAATGGAATTCTAACTGTAAACAAAATTCAACCTTGACCTTCAAATTGAGAAAACATATTGATCAAAACAACCTAATTCAAGGACACTAGTTAAACATGTTTTTCCTGATAACATTAAGATTCAAGCAAATATTAAAGTGAAGAAACATTTATAATTTCCTAAAATATTTATAATATTATATAAACATCATACATAACAGTATACACGTTTTGTAATACAGTCACCTCCTATCCACATTTTTGTGTCAATTGGGCTTAGGCTTATCTTTATTGTACTGAACATGCCGACCTTATGATTAGTTCCGTGCATGGCTGTTATTAAGTGTATAAACTCCTTTTGATTGGCAAGGCACCCAGTATATGTTTGATGGCGCATTTGACTACCTGTTTCGCGACGCTTTGCTATGCAGCTGTTTGTCATATCAGCATTTAGGATCGAATACATCTTCAGCCTTAGGCCCACAAACTAGGCAATTGCTTAGCCGGAGCACTTGTCCTTGAACTGTACAAATTTTCTTTTTTTTTTTTTTCTTTTTTTCTAACTGCGTTGTAAAGCTGGTGCACCTTCGGATAGTCAGTCGTTCGTGTCATAAAGATGAGCGTCCTTGTAAATATTATCATAAAGATGAGCGTCCGTGTAAATATTATCATAAAGATGAGCGTCCTTGTAAATATCATCATCAAGATGAGCGTCCTTGTAAATATTATCATCAAGATGAGCGTCCTTGTAAATATTATCGGTGTCGACCTTAGTGTAATGTGCTAAAATCCGATACTGCCCACTGAGCTTAAATTTAGTTTTTGTAGCTGTGCGCCGCCATCAGGCTGTCATGAACTATTTTGTCTAGTCATAAAGGCTGGATCAGCTGCGAGGCGACGTAGTGTGTCATCCTCTGTTGTAGGACGCACAAAGTCAAAGCGAATGCACTTCCTGGTGTTTTCTATGGTTGTCCCAAAGACAGCATTATCATTAGTTTGAAACGGATTTATCAAACTCTAACTTTGCCCGTAGTAAATCCGTGTTGAGCTGGATGTATAGAGCCATCCATGCTATTTCGTCAGACTTGGTCACGCGATGTAGGTTGTTCACCTGTATGCCACGCTTTGTTTAAAGCTGCATGTATCTGTAGTGTACAGCGTCTCTTTCTTATTATGCAGGTTTGGGACGAGCTTCGCACACTTGGTAAACTTGCTACCTAGTTCGCTGACTAGCTTGTGTTGGTAGTCGCTCAGCCAGTTTCTGGCACGACTTGCGTCTCAGGTGCTAGTGAATAATCACTGTGTTTGTCCTGAAGCTATTCGGGGTACTCAACGTCATCTTCTGGCATGTAACCCTTGGTGTTTATAATACTTTGTACAGAATGATATTCAGCTCTGGGGCCCACACCACTTGAATTCTCCTGTTGGTAGGAACTGGATCATAGTCCACCAAAATGGTTGTTGGCGATAGGGTATACGATGTAATCTGTTGGTTTGGTTTCATTGTAGCCAGGACACTCAAGATTACTGGCCTTAGCGTTTCTCTATCTCGCCATTGATAGACCGCCACAAATGCCTATTTTCGCAAGCAAATGCTGATCGATGTAACAGCTCGAGCTTAACACCTGTCGTTTTAGCGCGGCATCCAAGCTCTTGCTTGGTGCTGACTGATAGTGTGCAGTGTCAAGGCTGTATTTGCTTGGTGACATGTCCGGAAAATATTCAAAGATCTCGAAAAACAGGAGCATACATTTTTAGGTATAGGTCGTGATAATCACCTACGTTTATGCGGCTAAATGTCTGCTGTAACTTTGAGTCTTATTATGGTCCTTGTCATTGATTCCAGAACAAGGCAGACAGATGTAAAATGCTTCTATCGGTGGACGCTCGTTCTTTCCGCATCATCTCCAGCTGTCAATGTACTCGTATGGGTACACACCTTGTATGTTAAAAGCTCGAGTTTGTCAGCACTAAGGTTGTTAAAGTGTTTCTTCATGATGATAAATGCGCCTTTTGGAAGTCCTGCTTGGATTTTTATGGCTGCTGTTAAAAAACTGCAGGCTGTCAATAAAACAAACATTGCCAAGAGAAAGTGACATATATTTTTCCATGTTTTTTATATTGCGGTGGTTCCTATTGTCTGCATAATAAAGTGTCCACCATATCCCCGTAGATTGTGAAACACGTCTGATACTTTGATTTCCCTCGGGCTTCATCTACAGCTTAAGGTTGCATCTTCCGTCAGCTGTGCCATGACCCTGTCGCTGTCGAGATCGTTATGGCAAACAGAGCACCTGATGGGGCTGTTAAACTCAATTTGCAGAGATTCTCACTTATAACCATCTTATCCTGGTTTTGTAATGTATTTGTGATCTTATCATGCTCCAGGCTTCGAATTAATCTTGCAGCAGTGTCTAGGCTGCGCGAAACAGTACCAGCATCAGACTTATCGATTGCAATATTCAGTGACTCAAAGTGTGCATAAATTACGTATGGTGCAAATTTTTTTTAAAAAAATATTGTTTCAGCCATTGTCCCAAAAAAAAAAAAAAAGACGATTAAAAAAAAATATGTTCCTTAAGGATCCATGTTCAAAATGTTAGGCCACCTCTCATAGAAAAAAACTGCCCTAGTACTCGCCTTTTATATACTACTTGTGCTTAAAGAGCTACCAAAACAACTACTGTATAAACAGCAGAATCCGTGATACATCATATAGTTCATTAGTTCATCCTGGCAATCTTTTTGAGATCTAAAATGTTAATTTACAGATATGCTAAATTTAAAACTATTACTGTAAGCCATAATAAAGGTTATAACAGTAAACTTCATTGTGGTGGTCCAGAACGCGCCTTATACATACAATTTAAGTCCAGCTCGGTTGATCTTTGATAAATACATGTAGCTACTCACTTATTGATCTAGTTAAATGCCAGTCTTACCTGTTCAGTCCTAAATACCATATTTCTCTTTTGAAAAGCAGATAAAATCAAGTTAGATCTGTCAATATTAAGTCTTAGAAATGATTACCACACGCAATAGAAAGGGAAAATGCATCATTGTTGATGGATTTTCTTTTTGAATAAATTCCTTTTCTAAGAAAGAAAGATAATAAAAATGGAAGGGACGGTGTCACGAAGTTGTATTCTTTCATATTTCAGATCTATGGTAAAGTTGACAGCAAATAGTAGTGACATTCTGACAAATTCAAGATATCTGGCTAACTGAAAGGGAGTTGTACGGATTATCCATGTTTGAGTAATTTGTCCAATCTGTATATGTCCAAATGTAAGCACTTTTCAGGCTCAAACGCAACGTCTTTGGGTACAGATTTAACTCGGCTGATACAATTGGAACATTAGGTTTGTATGGTATTGTCACGTTCCGAAATTATGTTACAGAACTAAGGTCATTAGCATTTTAGATGAGGGCAGATATCACATACAAAATACAATAAATACGGGTTCATATAACATTTAAGTTTGAAACGCCCACCTTTTCAATTTTAATATTTATTTTTTACCTTTATATCCACACAACTATTGGCATCTCAACATGGAAAAGTAATGGGAAAACCCCTTAAAATCCATTGATTAACCTTCTCTATATGCGATTCACACTCCAGTGTAAGTTTTTAATTCTATGTATGCAATAGTCTGTAATAGGTATTGACTGAGTCACTAATTTTTCGGAAAACGGCCTACTTGTTTACACTCAATCCATGTATAAAAGGGCGAACCTTGACACGGTTTGCGTCGATATTCGGGTATGTTAGAGGGATGAAAACGTTTATTAACTGTTTCGGTTAAAAGTGTCGAGGACATTCCGAATGAAGCCTTCCACCTGACGAGAATCATGTAAGTTCTATAACATATAACTATTGTACATAATATCCATAACCATCACAAGAAATACTAATTTTATGTTTCTTAATGCGTAGATATACATTGATCATCTTCCTCTACATCTTGATTTATAGAGAAATGTCACAAAAACCCATTGATTATAATTCTCTATAAGCGATTCACACTCCAGTGTAAGTTTTTAATTCTATGTATGCAACAGTCTCTAATAGGTACGTCTATCGTGAAAGGAGTCTTTAAAATTTTGGTAGTGTGTCTCTGTTTACCAGTTGACTGAGTCACTAATTTTTCGGAAAACAACCTACTTGTTTACACTAAAGCCGTATACAAAAGGGTGAAACTTAACACGGTTTTTGCAGATATTCAGGGAAGAAAACGTTTATTAACTGTTTGTGTTCAAAGTGTCGATGTATATGCGAATGAAGCCTTCTACCCGATGAGAGTCATGTAAGTTCTATAATATATAACTATTGTACATATTATCCATAACCATAAAAAAAATCATCTTGTTTAGTATGCACATAAGCATTTATGACTAAAGATACAGGCACGGTTTTAGATCCATAATGATTCATGGTGTAAGATGTTAGCACGGAGAACTAATCGTTTTATATTGAAACGTGACTAGTCGACTACTAAACTCTTTCACTCACGCCAATATAATGATATTATCAAGCATTCTCCTGTAGGATCCAGGGATAGCACTTTCCGCTCTCTTTGGTGTATATTTGTAATTCTCTATAAAAACCTCTATACACCTTGATTTCTGTCGTATAAATCCAGAGTGACTGTACTTAGATGAGAATTAATTAATGGGGTCGACATGCGGGTATGTCTGCTACGCACGAATGCCTGTATTATCGACTCTGTAGCATAATTTTTTGGTGATGTGTGCATGGTGGATATGGTATAGGGGTTGGTGCTTACAGGCAAGGCGATGGGTGCCGTAATCCGCGGATCTGAGTTCGAATCTCCGTAGAGTACGAATTAAATATTCTCTAACTGTATGATAATATTATATATTCGTATAATATATATATATATATATATATATATGCATACACACACATATGTAAATTTGAACCCATGTGTAAACAGGTGCATGTGAATGGGGGTATCCTCGTCACAAGGCACTAGCGTTAATCCGCTATGCACCTTTATCAACCGTGGCCGCCTGTGCGGAAACTTCCTCTTTTCTCATGAATATGCATAAACCTGCTTAACCAGTCACGGGGAGCACGAGTAAATTTTTCTCGCTATTGTTAACCAACATGACCTTACACGCTATTTCAATGAGCCAATCAAAGTTTCTCTTCCAAGCACATCAACTTGTCAGTCGATACAACCAACCGACGACCCAGGGTACTCGAATGTCGATACAACTGACACTTTCATTGATGTGCAGGAGATTGTTACATTGTGTTGTTGATGACGTCTTTTTTTAAAATTCATATTCATGAAAAATGAGGAAATCTCAACACATGCGGCCACGGGTGATAAAAGGAGCGTAGCTAATTATCGCCTGTGGCTTGCAACAATAATGGGGTATTAGCGTATGTTGTACATCTATCCGAAGAGAAAGGGCACAATATGAGGTGTCGTATGATTGCTTTTGCAGGCTAACAAAAAACAAGGGTACATTTTTTCTCTCTCGCAAACTGAAGATATAACACAATTATAGGTCTTCATTACAGGGTTTGATATTTGCAGTAGAAGTATTGAAGAAGTAGTCGTCAAATTTATATAGAATATGATGTAAAATTACGCTACCATCACCTCCACACACACACACACACACACACACACACACACAGAGGTAAATATTGACTGCTCCTAATTAAATCATAGAATGTCTTGTATATCGTGGTATGGATACTGTGGATCATTAACAGGTTTCATCTATTTGTTCAGCATGTATGGCAAGCTGAACAGCTATCGAATAACTAGATATCTCATAAACTATATAAGATATCTTATAAACTTTATAATGTATATTATTGTAATAAATTTGGGTATGTTTCATTTGTATTTTACGTCTCCATTTATCGGTTCGTTAGATTTTAGTGATTAGTTATTTGATTATGGGATATCGGTGTTGGGAAAATATTTCCCAGCCCGAGTAATTAGCCAGTTTCTAGGAACAGACGTCATACTTACAGTTTTTAAGAGACTTTGCAATGGCATGGATTGGTTTCGTGGTTTGAGATGGGGTCAGACTAGCATAGTGGACATTGAGCCAAGTAGTTCCTATCTTAATTCAGAGGTGTAGATTGATTGTGCCTTTCGGTGGGAGATATTCGGACGGGAACTACTGTTTTGTGCCATGGACTAATTGGGAAGAGGTCATCCCTTTGTTTGGAGATGCCTTTCATTGTAGCAGTTGCTGGAAGTACACGTGCGAAACGTTGTTCAGATTGTTGTTTTTATTGACCCAGGGATGGAATCGGAAAATTGTTCCCTGCATTGGGTGTTTGAATTGTGTTATGATGCTCATGCCACGGCATGCTAACAAGGAAAAGCCACGCAATTGTGAAGTTATAGTTGTGACATTGTGGTCATTCATTTATTGACTAGAGAAAATATTGTTTCTAGTCTTGGCGCGTTACGAAAACTTCAAGTTGACAACGAATGTTGTCGGGAAGTCATTGGAAAAAGGTGAAAACAACGGACTTCCAGTCCAACCTCACGCAGGTGTTTCATTCGCTCGGTAGAGGAACCCCTGTGCGTGTTACATTATATAAAAAATATAAAGTATATTACATAATAAATAAGATATCTGAATAGTTTCATAAGATATCTTATAGACAAAAAGTTATCTCATATAATTTTTAAGATATCTTATAGACAAAAATTTATCTCATATAATGTATAAGATATCTTATAGACAAAAAGTTATCTCATATAATTTATAAGATATCTTATAGACAAAAAGTTATCTCATATAATTTATAAGATATCTTATAAAGTTTATGAGATATTTTATACAATTTATGAGATATTTTATACAATTTATGAGATATCTGAATTACCTCTGAGTACAAGGTATCTTATTTATTTTATGAGATATCTTACAAACTTTAAGAGATATCTTATAAACCTAATCAGGTACCTAGTGAACTTTATGAGATATATTATAATCTTTAAAAAATATCTTTTAAGCTTTAAGAGATATCTTATAGATATTTTAATAATTTATTAAGACTTATAAACTGTCGACGATGTCTGTATTAAAATTGTATATACGCTATCTTATAATGTATTTTAAATATCTTTTCAAATACCAGATATCTTATACAGTTTATACGATATGTTATATACATTATAAGATATCTAGCTTTTGGAATAAATTAATATTTATTCAAAAAAAGAGATATCTCATCAACAAAATAAAATATCTTATAAACTTTATAAGCTGTATTATAAACTGAATCAGATATCTTATGAAAACTTAATCATATATATTATTTATTATACAAGATATCTGATACACTTTATAAGATATATTATAAGTATTATAAGATGTATTATATAATAAAAATATATCTGATTAAGTTTGTAATATAGCTAATAAACAAGCAGAATAAGATATCATGCGAAATTTATAAAATATCTTACATAATTTATAAGATATATTATAAAGTTTATGAGACATCTCACAAAATTTATGAGATAGCTAAATTAACTTTGTAATATAGCATTTATTTAATACGATTCTAAACTTAATCCGATATTGTGTTAACTTTATCATATATCTTATGAACGTTATTAAATATCTTGTCCAGTTTATAAGACATCTTACTATATTTCTTAGATACCTAATGCAGTTTATAAGATATGATACAATGTTTATAAGATACTTAATACAGTTTATAAGATATGATACAATGTTTATAAGATACCTAATACAGTTATTAAGATATGATACAACGTTTATAAGATACCTAATACAGTTTATAAGATATGATACAATATTTATAAGATACCAAATACAGTTTATAAGATATGATACAACGTTTATAAGATACCTAATACAGTTTATAAGATATGATACAACGTTTATAAGATTCCTAATACAGTTTATAAGATATGATACAATGTTTATAAGATATCTAATACAGTTTATAAGATATGATACAATGTTTATAAGATATCTAATAGAGTTTATAAGAGATGTTTTTTTTTGGAATAAATAGTACTTTGGCTTGTCATAAGCATGCTTGAAAATGAAAATATTTAAATATTCATGGACTCTGGGATAAATGTTCAATGGTATTCTGCAGTAAGTTTTCTGAATACGTTTAGAAAAAAAATTTTTTTTGCATACAATTAAACTCTTAAGGGCAAATCAAACTATTCAAATCTACAGTTGCAATTTTCCAAAAACTTTGCATGTGAGTTGCTTGCGCGTAAATCATTCAATGTCACCGATCTCGTTCTTGAAATACCGTGGTGCATTGTACGATCGGTTGATGGACCATTTGAGATAATTTGAGAAAGTAATAGATTGATACATGAATTTTAAAAAATCTATATATACGTTACTGCTTTTGGACAGAGCTTTTAATCGTATGAGGCGATTGCTTCTGGTTTGTTTTGCCGTTAAAGGTATAAAATTATCCAAATCAGACACGCATATAAAACGCATTATTTTAAACTCTACAAATGAATTTATTTTCCAAAACCTCCTTGTTATATAATGACCAGATGATTAAAATTAACTCAGAAAAATTGTGTGGTAATCGACTGTCATTTGCTGGATGCAGAGTTATCTCCTCTTACATACAGATATAATGTCATCACTATGTTATGCTGCGGAGCAGGAACGTGCAAAAATGTGGAGAGAGTGGCATGTTGTTATTTAGCATTAAATTCAGACGATGAAGTTACGCTCGACTTGATTTCCAACATTCAGTTAAAATCATATTTATGGAAGGAACAGGGCTAATTGCATTCTGTACAAAAAAATGTCTCCAACGGCAACGATGCCAGAAAGCATTCATTTTCTAATTTAAAAAAATACAAAGTCGTTCTTTGTTGTTAATTTGTATTATTCCTGCCCCTAATTCATATTGGGTTAGTTTGAAATGGAATGTACTACGATTTTCCAGATTTGTGTACTCGCGATTTTTTTTTTTTTTTTTTTTTTTTTTTTCATATTAACGTTGTTTTTTTTTCTGAACTATTGAGATCACATATTGACAGAATTTAGCCAATCATAACTTGTTATCACTACCAAACATTGAAATAAGGAAAGCACTAGCTGCAAGTTTGTTTTGTTTATTCTTCCCTGCATCGCTGGGCTTATGTAAGAAATTCTTCCCTGCCTCGCTGGACTTTTGTGAGAAATTCTTCCCTGCCTCGCTGGGCTTATGTGAGAAATTCTTCCCTGCCTCGCTGGGCTTATGTGAGAAATTCTTCCCTGCCTCGCTGGGGTTATGTAAAAAATATTTTATTATTAGCCTGTATTTTAACAAATTGTAGACAAGAGAAATATTTACAAGGGTTTATGATTTTCTAATCCTCGGTGAAAGCGGGTGAAGTTACTTCTATCTTTGTTATTACATTCCATTTACACAGTAGCATGTAGTAAAAAAACGTAGTTTATCCTGCAAATATAATTTGTAGATACTCTGCTTTAAAACCCTGTTCTGCACATGTTTTAAATGTTTTTTGAACAACCGTGCGTACAGGCGAAAAGTCAGTAGTATATACTTTTGTAACAAGCGATGCTTGTAGAGTTGTAGAAATACAAATTCTCGATGATATGCAAGTTATTATTGCTCGACGTACGTATAAATTAACGCTGATCATCATCAACTCTAGCGTGTGTAACTGCCCCTCTACTGGTCCTTCCGTCTGCACCCCATCTCTCTCTCTCTCTCTCTCTCTCTCTCTCCAAGCGACATGGAGTCTCAATTTAGATTAAAAGATAATAAATGACGAACTTTAATAAGAATTTTAAAAAATGATCATGAAACCACATATAAGACTATCAGGAAGCATTGTGTAATTAAATTTCCACAAGATAAGACAAACGATGAAAAGAAAATTAATCTTGATTTATTCTCTGGCATTTTCCCATGGCTTGAGAGAAAAGAACAAGGAGGAATATAAAAGAGTGCAAACTACAATTACATCAAAAGATGAAGAAAAAATTTAAAAAGCGGGGGGGGGGGGGGGGCAGTTGAAAGAGGTGAAATGATAATGTTTAACCTGAACTGTGAAACTGGAAAACAAACTGGAATACTTTTTCAATATATATTGAGTGCCCATTGTACTCAACATTTCGTACCACTCCATTATGTGCAACCAGCTTCCTTTCCTTTAAATCTCACAAAGATTCAGCATTCAAATTAGGTGAATAATTCATCACTGTTTGTCTATCCATGGCATAAATTGTAAAATGATAAATGGTAAGACAATTTGTATCTAATGCAATCATCATTTTTTATGTTCTTTACTTCTCTCTTGTTTTTGTTCCAAACATATAAAAAAAACTTTGCACCTAGCTGGCCATAGTGGCACGTCTTTCAAAACACGCGACGCTATGCTAAAAAATCCAAAGACACGTATGTCATTTTATTTTGTGCATCAGGATGCGCATAGACAATAGTGTGATTTCTCTTTAATGTATGCCACCTTTTACATACTAACTTACTTAATTGATTAATTAAATACTTTCGGCAAATATTATTAATATTTGTGTTTTTCATAGTATTTGTTTATTAGATAATTTTTTTATATTTCCTCTCTCTTCTTTGTGCCCCCCCCCCCATTTCCCATTATTCTACAGCTTTTTTATTTGTCATATTGTTTTAATTTCTATCTTTCTTTAGATTGAAATTTATCGATGTGATAGTATTTTGACTAGGAAAATATGACATGTATGTGGTCTTGACAACTGATATGGTATAAAATGTCTTCAATAGGTTTTGCATAATATTGATAGAGCTTCTAATGGTTATATTTAACACGGCATTTGTAAATAGTGATAAATGCCCTTTGGGATAATTGTCTACTTTATACAGCATATTACAAATGTTGGTAGGCAGGTAGGGGAGCTCATATACTCAACCATTACACAATATATGCCAACGAACAGAACGTCACTTAAATGCACTAGTCATCTGGAATCACGTCTTCCCTCAGGACAGAGTGGTATGTGATCTCCACATCTCGACAAACTGTTGGAAATACCTCATCCCCCCCCCCCTTGTCACACACACACACACGCACCAACACGCCCCAGGACACCAGGACACGTTTTCGAGGTAGAATATTTCATGTGAAAATTATCCACAGATTTCCAATGGAACATAAATTCACAGGTGACTCGTTGACGGAATCTGCGGAGAGATGAAGTAGAGCTGTATGAAAAAACATAGACTCGAACCTGGAACTGCCATTGGAAGCTATCGTAACACCTCGACATATTGTGTGACTTTGTCACCTTCACTGTGTTGGCTTTGGAAGCCATCGTAAGGCTTCAATAATATGCGCCATTTCTCCAGCTAGTCGCCATTTTGGTGTCATTTTTACTTCGCAATCATAGATCTTATTAAGTTATCACATTTAGAAACTTTTTAAAAATATCACAAAGTGACGTAAGAATTATACGATTAGGTGCGATAATCTCAGAGACGCATTTAAACACTCTAAAAGTACCTAACAATAATTAAACATTTTGAAACCTGTCGTCCTCATGGTGCTTTGTATCTTCAACTGTCGTGCATGTTAGATATACTGAGAAAAACATAGAACACAGTTTTAACACAATAAATTACATTTAAATGGAATAATTTATTTATATTGAAATTTTATTTGCATGAATGTTGATTACGCTGTATATTTTATTAACGGATTGGTAATTATGGCAATACAAAATAAAATGATAGTATATTTAGAAGACAGACCTTCGTGCCATAAAATAAGATACTTGTTGTTCCTGCTTTTAAATTAGAGTGAGATAATCATTATACCAATTATATATATATATAAATCATCCAAACTCACTTTTGTAATGCATAGCAATGCATGAGGAAATGATAAAGGAGTTAGATGAAAAGTTTAACATTTTTTGCAATTGTTTTGAATTTATTCTTGTTGCATGATATAAGATAGATTTTGTTCCAGTTCAAAAATTGGAATAAAATACTCAAGCTATAATTTGGAAAGTGACTTGTCCTGACCAATTTGTTACTTGTCCTGTTTTTCTTGTTCATATTTTCTTCATTTCCAGTGTCAAATGTAGTTTTAGAAACAAACAACAGATGACGATTATTAAAAAACGTTCCACCAGGATCCATGTTAAAAATGGAAGGCCACCTCTCATGGTAAAAACTATCCTAGTACTCGCCTTGTATATACTACGTGTGCTTAAAGAGCTATCATAACAACTACCGTATAAACAGCGGAATCCGTGATACATCATATAGTTCCCCAGTTCAAACTGGTAATCTTTTTGAGATCTAAAATGTTAATTAAAGATATGCTAAATTGTTAAAAATATTATTTTAAGCCATAAAAGAAAGATCTAACAGTAAAACTTGATGGTGGTGGTCCAGAACTAGCCTTATATATACAACTTAAGTCCATCTCAGTTGATCTTTGATACTACTCAAATATTTATTGATCTAGTTAAATGCCAGTCTTACCTGTTCAGTCCTAAATATCATTTGTCACTTTTGAAAAACAGAGAAAATCAAGTTAGCTTTGCCAACATTAAGGCTTAGAAATGATTACCACACACAATAGAAAGGGATAATGCATCATTGTTGATGGATTTTCTTTTTGAAATATATTACTTTTCTAAAAAAGAAAGATAATAACACGGGAAGAGACTGTGTCACGACGTTGTATTAATTCATATTTCAGATCTATGATAAAAGCTGACAGCAAATAGTAGTGTCATGCTGACAAATTCAACATATTTAGCTAACTGAAAGTGAGTTGTAGAGATTATCCCTGTTTGAGTGATTTGTCCAAGCTATTGATGTCCAAATGTATAAGGATTTTTCAGACTGAAACGCAACGTCTTTGGGTACAAATTTAACTCGACTGATAACATTGAATCATTAGGTTAGTAAGCTTGTGTCTCACATGCAAAACTTAGGGTACAGAACTAAGGTCAGTAGCATTTTTTGGCGAGGGCATGTATCACATACAAATACGGGTTCATATAACATTTAAGTTTGAAAAACCCACCGTTTTTTTGTTTTAATATGTTTTTTTTTTTTTTTAATCTTTATAGCCACATAACTTTTTGCACCTCAACATGGAAAAGTAATGGGAAAATCCATTTTTTAGTTACTCTACCTCTTGATCTGTAGAGGAATGTCACGAAAACCCACTGATTAAAATTCTGTATTATCGATTCACACTCCAGTGTAAGTTTTTAATTCTATGTATACAACAGTCTATAATAGGTATGTCTATCGTGAAAGGAGTCTTTAAAATTTTGGTAGTGTGTCTCTGTTTACCAGTTGACTGAGTCACCAATTTTTCGGAAAACGGCCTACCTGTTTACACTAAGTCCATGTATAAAAGGGCGAACCTTGACACGGTTTGCGTCGATATTCTGGTATGTTAGAGGGATGAAAACGTTTATTAACTGTTTCGGTTCAAAGTGTCGAGGACATTCCGAATGAAGCCTTCCACCTGACGAGAATCATGTAAGTTCTATAACATATAACTATTGTACATAATATCCATAACCATCACAAGAAATACTAATTTTATGTTTCTTAGTGCGTAGATTTACGTTGATCATCTTCAGCTCTAGTGTGTATCTGCCCGTCTACTGGTCCTTCCGTCCGTGCCCTTCTCTCTCTCTCTCTCTCTCTCTCTCTCTCTCTCTCTCTCTCTCTCTCTCTCTCTCTCTCCAAGCGACATGGAGTCTCAATTTAGATTTAAAGATAAGATGATAAATGAGGAATTATACTGAGAAACAGAAAAATGACCATGAAACGACATATAATACTGTCAGGAAGCATTGTGTAATTAAATTTCCAAAAAATAAGAAAAACGATGAAAAGTAAATGAATCTTGAATTGTTCTCAGGCATTTTCCCATGCATTGAAGAAAAAGAACAAGGAAGAATATTCAAAAGCGAAAACGAAACTTACATGGAAAAATGAGCAAAACAAAACAAAAAAAAAAAAACCGGGGGGGGGGGGGAGGGCAGTGGAAAGAGGAGAAATGATATTGTTTTACCTGAGCTGTGAAACTGAGAAAAAAACTGAAATACTCTCAATTTATATACAGTGTCTATTGTTCTCAACATTTCGTATCACTCCATTATGTGCAACCAACTTCCTTTCCTTTAAATCTCACAAAGATTCAGCATTCAAATTAGGTGAATAATTCATCACTGTTTGTCTATCCATGGAATACATTGTAAAATGATAAATGATAAGTCAATTTGTATCTAATGCAATCATCATTTTTGTATGTTCTTTACTTCTCTCTCGTTTTTGTTCTAAAAATATGAAATCACTTTGCACCTAGCTGGCCATAGTGGCACGTCTTTCAAAACACGCGACGCTATGCTAAAAAATCCAAAGACACGTATGTCATTTTATTTTGTGCATCAGGATGCGCATAAACAATAGTGTGATTTCTCTTTAATGTATGCCACCTTTTACATACTAACTTACTTAATTGATTAATTAAATACTTTTGGCAAATATTATTAATATTTGTGTTTTTCATAGTATTTGTTTATTAGATAATTTTTTTATATTTCCTCTCTCTTCTTTGTGCCCCCCCCCCCCATTTCCCATTATTCTACAGCTTTTTTATTTGTCATATTGTTTTAATTTCTATCTTTCTTTAGATTGAAATTTATCGATGTGATAGTATTTTGACTAGGAAAATATCACATCAATGTGGTCTTGTTAACTAATATGGTATAAAATGTCTTCAATAGGTTTTGCCTAATATTGATAGAGCTTCTAATGGTTATATTTAACACGGCATTTGTAAATAGTGATAAATGCCCTTTGTGATAATTGTCTACTTTATACAGCATATTACAAATGTTGGTAGGCAGGTAGGGGAGCACATATACTCAACCATTACACAATATATGCCAACGAACAGAACGTCACTTAAATGCACTAGTCATCTGGAATCACGTCTTCCCTCAGGACAGAGTGGTATGTGATCTCCACATCTCGACAAACTGTTGGAAATACCTCATCCCCCCCCCCTTGTCACACACACACACACGCACCAACACGCCCCAGGACACCAGGACACGTTTTCGAGGTAGAATATTTCATGTGAAAATTATCCACAGATTTCCAATGAAACATAAATTCACAGGTGACTCGTTGACGGAATCAGCGGAAAGCTCAAGTAGATCCGTATTAAAAAAAATAGACCTGTCAGCCTTATGGTGCTTTGCATCTTTAACCGTCGTGGATGTTAGATATACTGAGAAAAACATAGAACACGATTCTAACACAATAAATTACATTTAAATAGAATATTTATTTATATTCAAATTGTACTCACATGAATGTTGATTACGCTGTATATTTTGTTGACGGATTGGGAATTATGGCAATACAAAAAAAATATGATGATGTATTATTCGGAAGACAAATTTTCTTTGTGCCATAAAATAAGATACTTGTTGTTCCTGCTTTCAAATTAGAGTGAGATAATCATATTACCAATTATAAATATAAATCATCCAAAGTCACTGTGTAATGCATAGCAATGCATCAGGAAATGATGAAGGAGTTAGATGAAAAGTTTAACATTTTTTGAAATTGTTTTGAATTAACTCTTGTTGCATGATGTAAGATAGATTTTGCAATTGTTTTGAATTTATTCTTGTTGCATGATGTAAGATAGATTTTGCAATTGTTTTGAATTAACTCTTGTTGCATGATGTAAGATAGATTTTGCAATTGTTTTGAATTTATTCTTGTTGCATGATGTAAGATAGATTTTGCAATTGTTTTGAATTTTTTCTTGTTGCATGATGTAAGATAGATTTTGCAATTGTTTTGAATTTATTCTTGTTGCATGATGTAAGATAGAGTTTGCAATTGTTTTGAATTTATTCTTGTTGCATGATGTAAGATAGAGTTTGCAATTGTTTTGAATTTATTCTTGTTGCATGATGTAAGATAGATTTTGTTCCGGCTGAAAAATTGGAATAAAATACTCAAGCTATAATTTGGAAAGTGACTTGTCCTGACCAATTTGTTACTTGTCCTGTTTTTCTTGTTCATATTTTCTTCATTTCCAGTGTCTAATGTCTATAATGCTGAGAGCAGCATATGTATGCGGGTATGATTGTATTGTACTCTTTATTATAAGGAACTGGATTATGTATTGCAATGTAATACAGCTATATATTTTATTTGTCAAGTGCTGTCGTATATAGATGCAATTTCAGTTTTTAGAATGATTAACGTTCAACGTTTTCATTTTATGGTTTTAGTTGCCTGTTTGTCATAATAACAGCTAATTCCTATTATTCAAATTTTCAAACAAAATATTTCTTATTTTAAGTGCCAATCCCAGCAAAAAATGGCAAAGAGCACCTAAATTTTGCGTATTCCTAGTCACTGATGGGTGCAGACATCAACCGTTGGGAATCAGACGGAAAAGAAAGATTGCCAAAAAATGGTCGACAGGAAGAAAATTTAAGTAATCTCCACTATGCCCCCGTCATTGACATACAAATGAATTTTGCTGTCAGTATACCGATATAAAATATTTTGTATAGTACATTTTCAAATCGTATCAGATGAAAATGAAAATGTGATGCATCTCCTTTGAATATCCGTGATAAATTTTCTTCCTGTCGGCCACTTTTTGCAATATTTATTATTTGAATGCTTCCCAATGGTGACTAAGAATACCGTGAACATGTGCATCCATATCCAGGAGATCATTCATATCTAACTGTAAATAATTCTTAGTTTTATTATATAAAATCAAGCTGAATCACGGTCTAAATTGATTATGGAAAGCTTATGGCCTCTAAACCAGCCCGAAATCTAAGTACGTGTATACACGATATCGTCATTAAGCAAGAGTTGACATCTTTTCGAAATTATAACTCTTTGAAGAAAAAAAAAAAACGAATTACCTAGATACATGAATTGCTCAGATACAAGAATAATCTTGAACATGTTGCAAACCTGGAAACAAAATCGAATAGAAGTAGCAGGGGATAGTTTCGTAAATTGACTTAAGACTATGATGTGACTTCTTCAGCTATAGTTGTTTAATAATAAAATATATGGATATATTTGTGAATTAGGTGTCTCGGGCTTGTGTTGCTCTTGAAATTGACGTGAGGCATGTGCATCTCTCATAGTTACTTCACAGTATCTAGACAGTGGTATACCAAAGGTCGGCTATGAAGCAGAGCTAGCCACATATAGCAGTAGACACGTTGGGTTCAAGGCAAGTTGCATATCTCAAAAACGGCCTGGATGGCAACTATTTTAAATTGCACCAAGTTGTTTAGCACACAAGGTTTCTTTTTAAAATTGACACAGCCTGCATTTGCACTGTGAGCGTCAGCGTGTGTCAAAAATTACCTTCGGACATGAAAAATGCATGTGTGAATTTGGAGCTGGGGTACATAAAATTATTTTGCTATAAGCTTGAAATGACTTGTCAGGGCAAATGAATGATATTATTATGTTTTGATTAATTATAGCTATAACAAATATGGACCTTTTTGACCTCAATGGTGTACTCTATTTTTTTTAAAATGATTTTTTATATTAGACAGGTTGATGTGGCATCAGATTTGTGCATAAAAACTATCCTTTGCGCACTTAAGGACAACTACTATTTTTTATTGGTACAATCAACCACATCTCTTGTTATTTTCTGTTTCTTTTTATGTATGTAAGTAACGCATTAACCTCACTATACCACCTTCCTTTGTCTTTGTCCCCATACCCCTATCTGCTGCATGGAAGACTCAGTGCAGTAGAGGTAACTGCACCTCTAAGTTAGAGCTATTTGCATCAGGACCAAGTAGCATATTTTCGCTTTAACTAAATATGGCAAAATAATGGGGATCATAATGTATTTTCTTGCACTCCTATTTTAATGAATATTATTCAAATTTCAGTACATACACACAAAAACATTGCATAACATGTCACACATTCTTCAAAGTATTTTAACTCCACAGGAGCAGATACATTTCAGAGAAATCATAAATAAACATACTGTTATGAATGTTGAATGCCACCAATGGAACAGTCTTGCAAATTGTGATTTTTTGTGGGCCATATTTCAGGGGAGAATAATACAAGTTTTAGTACACCGACTTACTTTCTACCCTCATGAACCCACTGTAAGTTTATATCAGAGATTCATATATCACACCTAAAACATAATAAGAAATGTATCAATGTTATGCATCTAACTTGAAAATTCTAGGGTCATTTATCAAAGGGAAAGCTGTAAAATAAATGGAGAATGTGGCTGACATAATGGTTGAGCTAAATGTATCGTATGAGGTAAATTATGAAACTGTTGGTTTTATGCTGTATGTATGTTCATTGCCTGTTCATGGTTCAGCAGTCATGTAAAGTGAACTTACATATAATTTCCTGTTACATTGCTTCTTTTGACTGGTATAACAGTCTTCTTTGTCCCAAAAATAATATCTTCAAGGCAGTGTATCAACAATTCTTTTGATAGCGTGTAAGTTGTCGAAAGAGCGAATCATTCTTTTCTATCGGTATACTGATTGCCCTAGCCGCAATTTAAGTTACTTTGCCTTTAGCAACTGAAGGTAAAGGCACATGCCTTGTCTTTTATAGATTTTAACGACAGGAAAACATTTTCACATTCATGGGGTTGAAACAGTTTAATTAGTTCAGACAGTTTTTCCTCTGAAATGGTCATATTTTCACCGAGTATTGAAAGTGCATTTGTTTTGTTATATTTTATTTTCTTCTTCTTTTTGCAGGCCACAGTTTTTCATGGTAGAATATTAGGAATAAATTGATCAGACATACTGACAGAAGCAACAGTTTTTCATGGTAGAATATTAGGAATAAATTGATCAGACATACTGACAGAAGCAACAGTTTTTCATGGTAGAATATTAGGAATAAATTGATCAGACATACTGACAGAAGCAACAGTTTTTCATGGTAGAATATTAGGAATAAATTGATCAGACATACTGACAGAAGCAACAGTTTTTCATGGTAGAATATTAGGAATAAATTGATCAGACATACTGACAGAAGCAACAGTTTTTCATGGTAGAATATTAGGAATAAATTGATAAGACATACTGACAGAAGCAACAGTTTTTCATTGTAGAATATTAGGAATAAATTGATCAGACAGAAGCAACAGTTGAGCTTTAACCAGATACTTATCTTGATCCAAGTGTACATGATATTGACTTGTATGGACAGACCTAGCTTCCGCAAGAGCTGTGATCTGTGGTATGAACTTATTAGAAGCCAATCAGTTGAAATGCTTCCTTTCTTGAAATGAATATTCCACTGTTACAATTTATGCGGTAGCTTATCTAAATATTTGCTAAAATGTTGTAAATTTCAACAATCGTTAAAGTCAGTTGTGAGTGAAACGGGATTCTGAGAAGAAATTTCTGTTATATATATATATATATATATATATATATATATATATATATATATATATATATAGATATATATATATATATATATATGAATAAATAATAATAATTACAGGTTAGAAAACTTTTAATTCGTACTCTACGGAGATTCGAACCAGGATCTGCGGTTTACGGCACCCATCGCCTTGCCTGTAAGCACCAACCAATATTCCATCTCGACCATTCACACATCACCGAAAAAGCATAGTAATTCACATTCCCTCACAACTTCAAAATCCTTTCTTGACATTCAAGCAGCATTGTAAAGGAATTTTGGTAATGTCCTGATACTAATGATGGAAAAAAAAGACAGGAAGCATCTGAGGTTGAACAGAAAGATAAAATCTTTCGATAAAGGCAGGCAGTCATAACTCACAATATGCACAATGCAATGTTTTTTTCCACAAAGTAGTCACTTTTCTAAAAGAGTAATGATGTCCACATATGTGACATGTACACAACTTTTGATAGAACCTATTTTGAGCAAAATGTTTAAGGCAGCAGGGGATAATTTCGTAAATTGGCCACTCTCAAATTTCTTAACTTAAGGTTATGATGTGACTTTTTGTTATCTATAGTTGTTTAATAATTAAAGATATGGATATATTTGTGACTTAGGTGTTTTGTGTTGTTCTTGAAATCGATGAGAGGCATGTAGACCTCCCATAGTTACTTCACAGTATCTAGACAGTGAAATACCATTAGTCGGCTAGGAAGCAGATTTAGCTACCCATATCAGTAGACACGTAGTGTTCAATGCAGGTAGAATATCTCAAAATCGGTCTGGATGGAAACTATTTTAAATTGTTTTGTTCCAATTTATCACACAGGGACAGAGCTTGCATTTGCACTTTGAGCGTCAGTGTGTGTAAAAAATTACCTTCAGACATGAAAAATGCATGTGTGAATTTGGAGCTGGGGTGCATAAACTTATTTTTCTATGAGCTTCCTTTGACTTGTCAGGACAAATGAATGATATTTTATATTTTGATTTATTATAGCAATAGAAAAATATGGACCTTTTTGACCTCACTGGTGATTTTAGTGAATTTCTATATTAGGCAGGTTGATGTGGCATCAAATGTGTGCATACACACTGTCCCTTGCACCCAGAGGAGACTGTACAAAGTTTTTAGTATCGAGGTTTTCGCTAACCAAACCGACTGATTACTGATCTGGTGTACTATTGTACCTGCAGTTTAGAAGAAGTCTAACACAAGACACATATTACTCATTATCAACTGTACTTTGGTTTATTTTATTTAAAGCACAATACATAAAGTCTTTCTTTTCATCACATGACTGTCTTTGGCTGATGGTTGGAAAGTCGCATTTTAGCGCGCCATATTGGCACATAATCAGAATAATTTCCAGACTGCGCGCTAATAATAACAAGGTTAAGAAGAAAAAAAGGCTGATCCGGAAGAGGATGGTAGCGAAATAAAGGCGGTGCGTAAATCTTGCGTATTAAACTGAGCTTTTCATCTTAGATAAAATCCACTTGCATGGAACTAAACTCTTGCCGTCAGGCACTTGTCCGACAGAAAAATGGATTAGTCCCGGGTGTCAGACTATCCAGTTTTTACCCGAAGGATACAATTTGTTACTATTGCCCATAAACTAAAATGAAATTCTCCAATTACCGCTTATGTTCATCCCAAACCCACCCCATGTGATATCTAAACTTTACTTAAAAAGGAATGAATGTAATATATCCTGAAATGAGGTAGGTGTTAAAAGAAAACTATTTCCTTTTATTCCAGTGTTTCGAGTTTTTTTTCTCTCCATGAAATAAGATATATTCTGATCCTGCTTAGAAATTGGAATAAAATAATTGTTTTACCTAGTGTTTTGAGACTTTCTTTTCTTGCATCAAATAAGATACATTTTGTGTTTGCTTACAAACTGAAATTATATTCTACAATTATCTATTATACCAATTCAAAGTGCAATCACATGCAAATAGCAATTAAGATACAGATCTATTCTGATGCTCACGGCGGCAGTTAGAACAATTAGTCCGGTATTGAACATTATGCATTGTCCCATAAATGCTTTGCAGTGAAGATGAAAGAAGTTTGTGTTACTAAAGAGCAATTTGGAGTACTAGTATCTAGGCGCGCAAAGCACTTTACCCTTCTAACTTGTTGTCACCATACACTAGGACGAACTTTTCATGCTCATACGGTTTTGTTCACGTTCTTGCGTTAGTGTCACATTTGTCCATTTCAATAACGATCAGTGAAACAGTCACGATAAGGACATCGAGAATTTACACTTTATATATCGCAAATTGTTGATAGAAGGCGAGTCTAACCCTACAAAATAACATCGACGTTGTCAAATTTCGACCCAACATAGAAATATGATAACATGTATTAAAATTGATAAGGTGGAGAGCTAGGAAATATTGCATCATCATACGGTCGAGGTGCATCATGAAAGCGTTGTCCGATAACCGAAATTCTACTGTGAAACTCCAGCCAGTTTTTTGTCTCTTCTAAAAGCAGCGCAGAACTGTTGAACGCGTTGGATGAAATCGTTTCTTGCCTCTTCATCGAATGTCACATCAGTGTGAGCGAATTTTGACTTTCATCCAATGGTAATTTTCAGCTTCATCCATGATTAACCAGAAGTCTTCACTAGAGACGTGTCCATCTTTTAAACCCCCTTGATGCGTGGTCTGAGATATTATCCAGCTTGGCCTCTGCTATTTCTCATATCTCGTCTTTTTTTTTGTTATATATATATATATATATATATATATATACCTGAAGGCGTCAGCTAATAACCTTACCGGCAATCCCAGCCAGTTCGCAGGCTAGGGCAGCACCCCATTACAATGGAGACGGTAATAATGGTAAAGAGAAGGCATTCACCACAGGTTCCCATACCAGTACAGGCTGTACTAAGGGAGTTGTCAACATTATTGATGGTATTGACGTGCTGTCTATATTTTTTGTACAGGGCAAGCCTCGTCTTTCGTTTATGCTCAAGCGGGTGTCGCAGCTCGCTGATTTGCTGGAGTCTGAAGCTTCCATCAGTTGTTGCGCTTGCCGCAACAGTGGGTAGATCTGGATACATGTCCGCCTTTGATATTTTAGTGGTAGAATCTACGTGCTTCATTTTTTAATCTTATGGAAAATCTAAATTGATCTGGGTAAGAATCAACGGTCATGCTAATTTGGGTGATTTGAATTTTTGAATTAGTAAATTAGCAAGGTTAGCTTTATAATAAAAGGCTCTTCTCCTTTTAATTGTTTGGCAGCAAGAAAGCTCTTACTTCGTCAGCAATGATAATTAATGTGCGTGAAAATGATTGTATTGATCCCCGCCGACATAGCACACAACTATGATTTGGTTCAAGATAGATTTCGCCAGTGGATTTTGTATCTCGACGCCTCTACCATTGAAGAGAGTAGTGTAGAGTCCTTCTGGTATGATTATATAGTATGCATCCGTGATGGCTAGACCGCAGTTTACAATGATAGATGCTGTACATGATTCTTCGAGTCTAACAAACTCCCCAGGCTGATTTTACAGTCCACGCGTCGAGCTGTCGGATACGTTGAGTCCCTTGGATATAAACTTGCAGTTCATCTCGGCTTGGCTGAAGAAAGCTATAGTCCCAAACGTAGATCTCTGCTTGCTTGCTCTAATCCATTGTATTCCAAACTTCGAAGCTTCTAACAATGCCTCCTCATTTCAAAGATACGCGACGACTGCAAACTAGAAGCTTTTGTCCGAGTTGGACATATTACTAATAACACCGATTTAGCGGCGTGAACAGTCAGCGAAGACGGTAGTGTAGACAGTTATAAGGCTAGCACCGTCGTCTCGGCTCAACCACTTACGTATTTTTCGCACTAGACACATATTCATATAGAGGATCTCACGTTCATGATTTTGTTCTCACGGCAAAGGAGGTGATTGTTACGTCAGTGCGTGTTACCTTTCTTTCTATTATATGATACGTGCAGGTCACGCTGAGGTCATCGCTCGTGGTGTTGCCTCTCGACAGCTTCTCAGCCAATCAGTATCGATATCTTACCTTTTAGCATAGTCGGTTACTAGGGTGTCGACATGTAACGTTTTAGCATAGTTATGCAACTGCGGCGGCACAACGCTCTCTTCTTTGCCATCGTAGTTCCCCCGGACTCCAAATGCTCATTGTTCTTGAATGTTAAGTACGAGATGGACAGTCCGTTGTTATCGAAGACATGTTGCTCGTCAGTAACACGAATCTGTAACTTGCTGATTGTTCCACGTTGCAGCCGCTTAAACTCAGGGCTGGGCATTGGACGGTCGTGTTACTGTTAAACTCAGAACAGGGTGTGGGAGCAATTCCTAGCAGTGCGGAGATGGCGCCTTCATGAACATTTTCTGTCGTGGAAAGCTGGTTTAAGTTGACAAAGAGGACCTCTTGCATGGTAAAATCAACGGCTCTGTCTGCGATATAACGGGCGGCACTTAGCCACCTCTCATCATCTAGTCCAAAGAGGGATCGAAAGCCAGCGTTAAGCTGCACCTCATAATTGACCAGGAACACCAGGGTTATCCGCCAGTTGGTCTTGGAAACCTCAAACGACAAGCTCTGGACGTTTCCCGGTTATCTGCCTTGCAAGCATGTCAAAGCTGTAGAGGCTTGACTCGATCGTTAATGGGTGTACTTGTGCGGTCGGACCACCAGTCCGTTGCCATTAAAAGGACTTGCCTGCCAACTTAGTTTGTCATAGATCGGCAAACTATGAGACACCCTAAAAGTTGTCAATGTACTAGTGCAGGGGAACTGCCTTCCCATTTTGGACACATGTAAGCGTTATAACCATGATGCATTAAGATGACACAAGAAACCTTTACCTTTGATAAAGTTGTCCTATACCCGACGGAAAGGCGATACAAGCCTGCACTGGTGGGGAGAAACCTCATATAATCCATCGTGCAGGTCTAAGCCACTACAGCAAGTAGATTTACTGTCGGCTTTCTTGACATCTTTATATTAAGCTAATTTTGTTGCAATATTTAAGTAGAAAGACACGGAAGATGGCGCTACAAATCCGAATAGTTATTGGGACAATGTTGCAGCATTGAAAATTCAATGCAAATTATTTTATTTTTTTAAAGACAAAATTAATACATTGTGTAAAATCTCAGCATTATACCCGATTAATCTCTTCTGATGTCACTAGACACTTTTGAACTGCAGTGCTAAATAAGAACATATTGAAATTTGAGATTTAATCAGTAATATAAACCATATTTATTCCCTCTCATTTACAATGTATTTTATCTGAAGATAAATGCTAATTGAGATGTATTTTATTAAAAATAACAGAAAAAGAAAAGATCTTAAGTACTGTTAAAGAAAACGGTAATTTTTTTTTTTCGCATTCCTTATCTGTGATGTTATCAAATTTAGGAAAAGTTAATAAGTTTGTGATGAGTTTTCTTCGATGATAAATATTGAAGGGCTCACTAATTGAAAGATTTTGATGAAATTTCACCATTGTTTCTTTTTAGTTGTCATCATTATTTTTATTTATTTCATTTTTATTTCTAAACTTCAGTGTCACTGTAACAGACAAGAATTAATAACTGGTTTGCTCGCAGATGATCGATGGGCGCTTTTTACGGCCGTCGACGTTCTACTACTGCCTGCCGTGCGCGAGTGGATTTCATACGCTAAAAGAGCTAGAGATCCAAAGCGCCGCTGGTCCTATGGCAACCGTACCAATAATTAACGCAGAGCGCTGCGTCTGTTTTTCTTCCAACGGATAGGTAGCGTCTGTTGGGGTGACGCGGGGCTTGTTGATGGGCTGTACCAGGCCCTTTCCTCCTGCCTGCGGAGTCAACGTTGTTGTTAACCCCCAGGATCTGCTCAGCGGTAGCTACTACGTAGTCTTGGAACGTGCCGACGCGAATCTCCATGCCATTCGGGGTCATATAAAGGCCGATTCCAAACACAAAGTCGATCTTAGAGCGAGCGTAACGCAGCATGCCGTGGTAGCGTTTAATGCTGCGTAGTAGGTTCACAGGTCTAAGAACGGCATCTTCCATGTTTGCCAGTACCTGCTTCTGTGCGTCAAAAATTGTACCTATCCGACAGTACGCACAGAGATCATTAACATTTTCTTAAACAATTGTTTATTTTTCTATCACATCATCAGAACTCATGAATATTAACGAGATTGTCAAAAGTTACCTCCTCTTAATTTTGCTGCACTTCATTATCTAGAGAAATTCTTAACCGGTTTTGTGGAATTTTCACTGTCGTTTATGTTGCAATGTCCTCTTTATTTTTACTTACATTTATATCTAAACTTCATTGTCACTTTAAGTAACAAAATATCGATGTGTATGATGTGGCAAAGGAGTTACCGCTCGTAGGATAGCGATTGATTGTAATTTTTCTTCTTGTTGGACCTGTATTAGGTGTACCGGATATATTTTTAATGCAGATTACAATAAAATCGTTGCCTTGGAAATCTTATTTATTTCATTTGTGCTGAATGTTCTTTTACAACTTTGCCATTCGCCGCGGAGTTAGAAGAAAATTATGAATTACTGGGCTCCTATGCTACCTTATCAAAGCTCCCTAAAGTAAATTCTGACTGATTTCAATGTTTCAAAAGGAAAGGTTTACACTTTATCCATCTAAATGCTAGATCACTGCTGCGAAAGTTATCAGAACTCAGAACACTAGCATAAAAGACTACGGCTGCCGTAATATATTGTATCAGAAACTTGCCTAGATGATCATGCAAACGATACAGAACTTGACATAGATGGGTACTGTGTCATACGTCTTGACAGAAATAGAAATGGTAGAGGCCTATGTACATATATTAGGAATGGCATTTCTTTTTCTCCTAGCAAAAGATCTGCACGCAGAAAGTCTAGAAGTTATTTGAACATATATTATTCTACCTAAATAAAAACCATATGTAATTGGCACTTGTTATAGACACCCAGATCTATATGATTTTGTTCAAACGAAGAGATTTTGTCAAAAATTAAATCGAACCAGAACTATTCATTTTACGTGATTCTTATATATTTTCTTCACGGACAGTCAACATTGTTCAATAAATATTCAAATATTTTCAGACTTTAATCTTGAACAACTAAATGTTGAGCCCAACTGTATTACCAACTCCTGTTCAACATTGTTGCACCATATTTTGTGTAATAATAAAGAAGCAAAAAGTAAATCAGGTACTTTTTCCGTAGGACCGAGTCACGATTTGCTTACATATTATACAATAAAGATTGTCAAAGGGCAAATCAGTACAGAACACTGTAAAAATCAGGTCCTAAAGAAGATTTGATTGCAAAACTGTCAAGTGTCAATTGTGAAATAACTTACACGATTTAAATGTGAATAAAGCACGGTTTCTCTTGAAGATTGTTTTCACTCAGTCTTAAATTGCATTGCTCCTATTAAAGAGGTGAAAACATTGGATGTCTCCTGACATTTTGGAACCTAGTAGATATAGGGACTACTTACTATACATTTATGGATAGAAAATGACTCTGATATGTACAAAAACACTGTAAATTAAGGAGCAAGTTACAAAGAGACATTAAGAGAGCGAAATCTGAATACTTATTAAACAAATTGGTAGAAAACAAAAATCCAACAAAGTTGCGGCAACAATTAAAAATCTAGGTAATAATTCCAAAGCTAAGGCGACAACACATTTGTCTTAAATGTTGATGACAATACACGCTATGATACAAAAAGAATATCCAACTCTTTCAATAAATTTGTTACCGCTGTCGCATCAAAGCTTGTTAGAAAAAGATTCCTCTCTGTTGTAATTTATTTCATACAGATTCAAAGAGTTTTAAGAATTTTTATAGAAGAAAGAGTGTTACATCAATTATTTGAACAACAAACAGTCAGTGAAAAGTTTATTTATAAAGAATTAGGCAATCTCAACTCCAGTTAAAGTATAGATTTAGATAATATTCCTGCCAAATTCGTGAATGATGCAGCATATGTCCTGAAGACTCACAATGCTCGTATAGATAGTGAGTCTTTCTATTCTAACAAACTTCGTGCTAAAGGCAGCAATGGTAAACCCCATTGGATTTTTTTCTGTTTGTTTGTTGTTGTTTTTTGGTAAAATTCTCTTTTGTTTTTGCTGTTTTTTAAATCTGCAGTAGGAAACAACATGACAGTAAGCATTCTGAGCATCATCTTAAAGCCTAAAGAAGGCATCCTACATCCAATTGGAGCATACTGCGGTCAAAGCAATATACTGCATGAATATCAGTCTGGGTTTAGGAATTTATATTCTACAGATACATGCCTAATTTATTTGACAGACTACATTAAAACACAGACTTCAAAAGGTTTATACACTGGCACGATCATATTAGATTTTAAAAAAAGGCATTTGATTCAACGAATCATTTCAATTTACGCAATAGTTATCTGCTATGGAAGTGGAAGCAATTGACTGGTTTCAATCATTCTTATCGAACAGACTCCAAATCTACAGATACGTGCCTAATTTATTCGACAGCCTACATTTAAAGACGAACTTCGAAAGGTTTATACACCGGTATGACAATGCTAGATTTACAAAAGACGTTTGATACAACGAATCATTTCAATTTACACAATAGTTGTCTGCCATGGAAGTGAAAGCAAGTGACTGGTTTCAGTCATTCTTATCGAACAGACTCCAAATTGTTGGTGTAAGTGAAACAATGTCTGAATCAATGGCTGTAACCTACGGGTACCTCATGGTAGTATCCTAGGTCCCCTTCTCTTCCTTTGTTACATGAATGATATGGTTATACGCATCAATTTGGACTGTACATTACTTCTGTATGCTGATGACAGCGCAATACTCTTTTCACACCCAAATCCTGATTTAAAATCTCAAAAACTGGGACAAGATGGGGTCTCTTTTTCCCCGCCAGATATCAGTGCGCAGACCTCTTTCAACTGTGCAGCATATTTATCTAGTAATTTCCCTATATATCAGACAATGACCATTATAATACCAGATGCTCATCGTTATTTGTCCCATATATATTTATTAATGAGAAATATCATACTCTTCTCTTGAATTGAACAAGCCGATTTTCCAGTATTGATCAGATTCTGCTCTGAGATGCAACATTGCTTAGTCTCATAATCGCAACATCTCACCGCCTACTAATTCGAATGCAATCGAAATGTCATCGGCCTTTGCCGATCACTGATTCTATGTTTCACGTGATTGTTTGATCTCTAATGTCAAGGAAAATGTAGGCCGCGTGATTTTGCATCACGCGAGGAAGCAACGTGAAAAATGGCCAGATACGAAATCCAGTTTGTATGCACTTTATTTTGAGCCACATTGGCGTTTTATTAAAGAAACAAAATTTGTTTTAACTGTTATGTCTGAGAAAATAAATCATCTTCCAATCAGTTTCATGCAGGTAGGGCTTAATGTGACGTCCAATAGCTTTGCTAGTAAACGGCTACCCTATGCCGCATCAACATAGTTTCGGCAAATTCCAGCTTTTGTATAAAGGATACTCTCTGGCCTCTCAACCCAACATTAGTGTCCAAATATCTAAATCTTCAGGTGTCTAAAAATCTTATTGTTCTTTTAATGAGTACGTCATTTCCATTATTTTTAAATACAAATTTGTAAACAATGAAATCCATACTAATGAAATATATTTTTCATGGTTGTAGAGAGAGAGAGAGAGAGAGAGAGAGAGAGAGAGAGAGAGAGAGAGAGAGAGAGAGAGAGAGAGAGAGAGAGAGAGAGAGAGAGAGAGAGAGATGGAAGATAAAAGCAATCTTATGTCAGTAGCAATGGTAAGTAAAGCATAATCACGACTTAGATCAACTGTAAATAACTTTAAATGTTTGAATTACCTCTTGTTGGTTCATCAATTCGCGTAGCCTATTCCTCGCTCGTTTAGATGTATTCGGTATTAAATGGCAACGCGTTTACTGTTCGAGAAGTTAGCCATGCAATGTTTGCAGTGCTCTAATTTCTTCATTTAAACCAACTTTCACGTTTTTCTTTTATTTATTTAATCCATATGAATGAAAATAGAAGCTCGAAATAAGCCAAATCAACAATTTCCAAAAAGATTGTACATAGCTCCAATAGCTGCAGAACTACATTTTATAGTGGGCACACTGCGCAGGGATGTCAAGAGTTCACTCCCTCCGTCAATACAGTTTCCTGTAGACAATCTTAACTCCATTGGAAATGTATATAGTTGTGTTTGTATGTAATATAAATGAAATATACGTATACTATGCTGTATCTTTGATATACTACTCGTTGTATAAATGTTTCACTAAAAATCAAGCCTAGTTTCCTTTTACAGGAAAATGTATACATCTCGTGGTATATATATATATATATATATATATATATATATATATATATATATATATATATATATATATATATTATTACGGAATTATGTATAATATCCTTTTTAAATAATGGTATAGGTTTATGATCTCTACATAATAGTCTAACAGCTGTCGTCTTGCAGAAAGTACATATACGGTATGTCAATGTGACTCAGTACATTAGGTCGTGGGAAGAATTGTCGCTTGTAACATTAGTATATCACGTGATTTAGCGCTTGAGGGTATGATCTTCTGACCTAGATTCTTTGATTTTTCAGAGTCAATACGTTATTGACTGTTAATAACGTTAGTGTAAAAGCACTTTGGCGATGTCATGCATAACCAGGTTTCTGATTGGTTCGGAGAGGGTTGTAATATTTCGAAATACCCAGCTGTTTATCAAAGACGTAATGGGTTTTATTTCGATTCTGCGTAGTAAGAGACTATATTATAGGATTTATAGCAGCATTCTAGCATTCTTCATAGCTACACTGGATTGAGAGGTCATAAACGAATTTGGTTATTTTTGTGTTTGGATATTTTACTTTTGTGATATATCAGTATACAGTACATTCTGGATTAGTACTGTTTTCTTAAACCTTAATAATTACACAGCTCCGTGGAATTATCGGAAACATTTCTAGAACTTGTGTTATTCCATATTCACAAGGACTATTTGGAATGTATAAAACTTGGATATACTTGATTCTTATTAACACATCAGTACAGCAAAGGTTTCATTCGGAACCTACTTCATTCGGAATATTTGGATTAACTTCCGGATAAGTGAACTTTAGAACAATTTAGGACTTTTAAGGATATTCTATACTGTAAGTTATTTTTAATTCTTTCACTTTGATTGTTTGTTGAAATATTTTAATATTTTAAGAAATTAAATATTTGTATTTTAAATCTTGAAAGCTTGTTTGAGTCTTTTCTTTTGTTACATTACCCCTAGTCGTAACAATATGTATATATATATATATGTATATATATGTGTATATATATATATATATATATATATATATATATATATATATATATATATATATATACACATGAATTTCATAGTTTGCTGCAGAAGAAACTTATGCCAATACCTCATTATAATACCTTATAGTGGAGATGACTTGAAATATTGCTGTGTGCCTCTGTTATACATGAACTTACTCAAAAGACTTAATTCTCTCCAGTAAAATGCACATTGAGGATACACATGGAATATAATTCATATTTTTAAACAGAAGGAATAATATTCAAACTTTCATATCTTGTAGGTTTAAGTAACATGTAAAGGATATGCTGTTTTCTATTTCATGCAGGTAACATTCTTTACTGATAATGAAATCTCCAGGAAATATCAGAGAAAGTATAATAATGATTTTCTTATGGACTGAAATACGGAGCAATAACAGATGATTTACGCAGTGAAATGATACCATTAAAACTCTTGGAAATCATTGGACCATTGGGAATCTCCTTCATTAAGTAACGTCAACAGATCTAAACACTTCATTAATTTTTGGTTCTATTCTGTAGGTTAAGAACTGTACTAAAGTATCATCTTTTGACATCAGATTAGAAGTGTTTCTACTTAGAATCAATATTGCGACTATCCTACGAGGAAACAAAAAGAAAAAAGAAAAAATACAAAAAATGAAGCTCCTTAGGTATTTGTCATTATTTCTATACTTTCATCCTTGCAATCCTATTTGACTTACCGAACTCTGATATTTATGGGATGTTTTGTTATGAACCAAGAGTTGTACTCCTTTTCAAATTCTGGTCCAGGGCTAGATAATCGACAATGAATCGTAACACTTTTACACAGGACACACAACACTTAGCCTTAAAATTCGGACTTAACTTCGATGGACTTCGTCTGTACCACTTATTCATATTCTGATGGTGACTCTCTCCCTCCAGCCATCCTTACATACCTTCCTTCCTGTCTCTCAGCGATAAGTAACCAATATATTCGTACATTTTTAATACAACCGTTTCAATAATAACCTCAGAATAATGCAAAATAATTACGTTTTATTTATCATGTTTACAGGGATCTGCACCATCTCATCTGCATTGTCATACTCTCTTTGTCGACGGCAGATGTCGGATTGGGCCAGGATGCCTGTGACTTATGCAACTGTACGTTGGACAACTTCCATCAATGGCATGTTGACTGTTCCGACAGGAGCCTAAATTCGTCCATGGTGCCAACCGTATATCCAAACTTAACAGTTTCCTTGAATTTATCCTATAACCCTATTGGTGGTCTGATCAAAAGCCCGTTTTCCGCATTGCACAGCTTGGAAGTTCTAGATATCTCCTCTACCAGCCTACTTAGAGTTCAATACGATGCTTTTGACGGTTTATATAATTTAGAGGTCCTGGATATAAGTCATAATCAACTAGTGATATCCAATAGAACAGTGACTTCTCGACTTTCGCGCGATTTGACGTCCCTGAAAGTGTTAAAGATGAACCACAACGTCAAAGACACAAGGCGAACGGACATCTCTTACCCCGATGAAGCTTTAGGACAAGTGAAATCTTTGCAAACTCTGTTCATGGATGGCCTAATCAACAGCACGTTTGGTCCTGGGTTCCGCAATCTTGTAAACTTGACTAATGTAATCTTCTCTGGTGCAAAACACTTTGGATACTGTGGACTCGAAACTATCTCTTCTAAAATGTTCAAGAATGTGCCCTATATAAAATCATTAATCATACGGGAATGTCGGGTTGAGCACATTGACGAAGAAGCTTTTTCTCCTTTGTCACATCTTCGTCTTCTCGACTTGTCTGGCAATATAAAACTGGGGATAGAAGGAGCTGCAAACGGTTTTCATGGACTGAAGAACACGAGCATAAGAGTGTTGAAACTAAATAACATCTACCCTCCTTTAAGCATCGGAGTTAGGATTAGACCAGATCACATAGAAATGCTTAGGAATACAAGCATCACGGAAATGGAATTTAGTGGCAACAAGGTAGAAATCATTGACGCTGAAACTTTCGAAGTTATGCCGATAAATCTCACTAAGCTTAACGTTTCCCTTAACCGATTTATGATGGGTGACTACCTTCTCCATACAAGCCTTATGAAAAACCTTACCATTTTCGATGGAAGTTATCAGTTCTTCTCGCCACTTAGTACAATGAATTTTAAGAAAAGAGATGTCAATTCTCTTCAGGTCACAACCAGACTGACCATGAAAAGATGGACAAACCTTACCATTCAAATTCCTGAAAATTTGAAAGTAGCCAACTTCAGTCGTTCAAAACTAGCATTTCCTATACTAAATTTTGGAGTGGGCAAAAATAGCCTGGAATATCTGGACGCTTCTTACTCTATGCTGTACAACTGGACAGGACCTGTCGTCGGTTTTGAGAACCTGGCCTACTTGGATCTTTCTAACAACCATTGTTCGGAGCTGTCCTTCAAATTTTTTGACTCTCTCCCACGTCTCGTCACCTTGCTTGTGTCCAACAATCTGTTGGGAATAGTGATTTCCAGGGACGAGGACGGACGAATCTTTCAAAATCTAAAAACTCTACAGCACCTTGATCTGTCGAACAACAGAATAACTAACTTAAGCGAAAATATATTTCGCGGGTTGGTCAGCATAAAAATTCTGAACATCAGTCATAATCTTCTAGATATATTTCTCGTGAATATAGGTCACATGAAAAACCTGAGAGTACTCGATTTGTCGCAAAACATGCTCCAGGTTGTGCGATATCCAATACGTGTCGCAATCGAAGACATCGCTTCTGTGACGACTGAGAAAGTATACGTCAACATATCCTACAACCAACTCAGATGTATGTGTGAGACCTCTAAATTTATGCTTTGGGTTCGCGATACTAAAACCAGTGTTGTTGGCATGACATCCTGTATGTTATCAAACGGCACGAAGGCGGTGTTCTATTATAAGAATGACTTCCTCCGTTATATAGACTCTCTAGATAAAACATGCATGTCAAAACTCGGTCTGATTTTGGGTACAACGATTAGTATTTCTCTGGCTATTGTCATAATTGTCGTGGGTATCGTATACCGCTACAGATGGAAGATAAGGTACCTGTATTACATGACCATGAATAGGTCCAAAGGATACTATCCCATTGGTAATTTTGATACTGACAATGACTTTGTATACGACGCCTTCGTTTCCTTTGCAGATGAAGATCGCGAGTTTGTTCGGGATTTCATGTTGCGGAAATTAGAGCACGAAAGAGGGATGCGTTTGTGTGTATCTTTTCGTGACTTTATACCCGGTAGAGAGATTGCCTCCAACATATTCGAAGCCATTCACAACAGCCGCAAGACTGTCATGCTCCTCACCGAAAACTTCCTGCAGAGTACGTGGTGCGTGTATGAGTTCCAGATGGCGTGTCAGGAAGCCATTCACAGTGGCCGAAACACCTTCTTCGTTATTCTTTATGAGGATATCCCAACCGAGCGGATCTACAGGGTTGTGAACATGAGGGATGCTTTTCAATCGAACTCGTACATCGAATATCCACGTGTGAGTAGATTGGACGGAAATGAGCAGGCATTGGATATGTTCTGGGACAGATGCACGCAAGCAATCAAGGAGAGCTGACATTGTATTAAATGACAAAGCCTAGAAGGTTTTTACCGATATCTGGTGATTGGAGACGTACACTAAGTTATGCCTGTTTAGAACCTCGTGATGTAGTAAACCACTGTGTGGTCAAACACAATCATATAATCACTCAGCTCTTTAAGCACTAAGTTTGAATACGGCTCAAAGATTTAAATGAAGAGACTGAAATAAATTTTTCTTGTGATGGTCTCATATAATATGCATTCCTTGAATGTGTTTATTGTCTCCACTTTTGTACAATTTATTTTCCATGAAATATATTTGGATAAATTTGTTCAATTTACCCTACTCACTCAAGGATCCAGAACATTTTCTGAGCAAAGACTATAGGTAGAAGATAGAGAAAAACACGTTGTTTTCAGCGGTGGCTAAGATAATGGTATGGAAAGGTAATAGCTTTATTATATTGAGAGAACCCTCACAGAAGTTTTATATCAATCATTATCTATGAATAGCCTTTGGAGTTTAAAATACGAGTATTTAATAATATCCCGAATTATGTACACCAAATGTTTATTGTAGTGTATTGCTTTAGGTTCATGCATATACTTCTATCTTAACTGATTGACCAGTGAGATGTCATCACTACCTGGTTTATTGATGGATTTCTTCCCCCTAAATTGCTTTATATGTGTGTACACTCAGTATAGTCTTCATTCAACAGTAATATTTGCTTGCAGCTCTGCATATATATATATATATATATATATATATATATATATATATATATATATATATATATATATATATATATATATATGGGGGTGGGGGTGGGTGACATTTTGAATTTCACATCGAGGACATTTCGAAGAGCTTTCCAATTGATCATCTTCCACTGCCTGCGAATTCATTCTTTCTTTACGGTCAATTTCAATTTCGTTTTTGTTTCATTTATATGTGCGTATGCTTAAATGTTTCACAATATATATTTTTGTATTGAATATTTGTTATGTTATGAATGCGGATACTATAAAAGACGCAATCGAAGTAATTGTTGTCATGAATTATGAAGTGATTAGAAGTACATTTTAGTTCGTTATTCTTTGTATTGTTTTACGTCGTCCTTGCCTTGACATGAACGACTGGTTTCTCTTCTTTGCTGTACAAACAAAATAGTGTATGAAAATGTTTTGGTACTTTATGTTAAAAGACGTCGGTTTATGATAGATTTGTTTCATATGTTTGCAATGCTTTCATTTTGTTTTATACTGAATAAATGCTTGGGCATTTTCTTAATGTTTTTGTTGTTGTTGTTCTTGTTTTTTTATATTTTAGTCAAGCTTATCCATGATACTTTAGATCGACTAAGATAAATATGGAATGTGTTTTTAGAAATAGTGTAAATACAAGATGGTATGATCTATCTTTAGGGAGAGAAGGTTGTATTATTTTATTCTAAATAACAAATAAGTTAGAAATTATTACTTGTTGTAGACGTAAGACTTGCGACAATTCACCTATCCGTTTCGCTCTGCACTGTACAGGGAGGACAATGTTCGTAGTAATTATCTCAAATTCATTCTATTGCTTCATTTGTAATCAACGTGTTTCTTTTTTCAGTCACATTAACCTTGCCCCTTGAACCCGAAAGCAATAGGAGTCCTCCTTACCCCAAGTGTAAGCCATCCTCAAAGTTTGGTAACTGTGGACAACTCAAGTTATTGTGCTGAAATGAAATTGGTAACAAATATACAAACGGATAGACGAACAGCATCATAACATAATTTGCTCCGATTGATTGAAGGCTTACACATACGGTATCATATCTTTCCAACAAGTGTGCACAGGATAAGGTTTAAAATTAAAGAATACATTTCTTTTTTTGAGCAAAATAAAATTAAGCAAAACGGCATTGTGCTTCCCTCTAATCTTAGATATTAGATACACACGCATATAAAAAAAAACAAGTTTTTTGACAGTCTTTATCCGGACAACTGGGCAGACCCAATACGTCCCTTATGAATCTAAGTAACCGTTGCTCTGATTGGATGCATGAAAATCGTTTTCATTTGTGTTGTCATAATGTTTACCCATAATACGTACAGGAGCTTTTTTAAAAAAAAGAGAGAGGTAAGAGCATAGTCTGTATCCAGTCAACTGAGCAGAGCCCATGTTAAATCTCCAGTTATTGCGCTTTTTACTTTCAACACTTTTCAACTGTTCTTGCCGTGCAGGTTTTTTGTTTCGATCGTTTTCTTTCCAAATGTCTCTTTAAACCATTAAATCTGTTTTGCATAGTTTCAGCATCAGCTTTTATAGATCCTATTTTCGAAATAACAACATTTGCAGCATTTATATACCCCTTGAATACTTTTTCATCTTTTATAGTGAATACTCTTTTTACTGCAGATGTCAGTTCTACGATTTCAATTTGTCGGTTGTAGTCGCGGCTTTTCTCACCTGTTCATCAAATGTTTTATTACTGTCTATTGCTTGCATCTCTATTTCATCGGGTACCTTTAGTGGTTTTCTTTGTACAACAGTGGGTTCCAGAGGATATTTAGGATGTGTTATACTTTGCAGAGGCTCTAACGTTTCTCCAGTATGTATAAGTCATTTGAATCTATCCTGAATATCGTCTGCTAAAGTGCAAGAAGGAACAGTTTGTCTGCTTGCTAAATCCTCAGTATTTAATTCTTTCATAATGTGGGTTAGTCCCGGTTGTTCTTCTAATGAACTAGGTGCTAAACGTTCCCAACCATCATTTTCAGTAGGTTTATAATCGAGAGTTTTATCTGACCGTCCCTTAGATAAAATATGTCTTAATTTTCATATATATATATGCATTTACTGCGCGTTTTATTAAAATTTCCTCACTTCCTTTATAACCACAATTTATGCATAGTTAATCGATGTTGCGTACGTTTTGTTGTATAGCTTCATATTCAGTATCAAAGCTTACTGGAGGTGGATCACCAAAATCATTGACAAGATTCACACTATCATCGATTTCAATTTTAGGATGTATAGCATATATGATCATAACTATCATCTTCATATGCAGGACTTTCGAATCCTTTCATTTCAAACGTTTCACGACCAACAACCATATTTCGCTTTTTTAAATAGTTAAGAATGGACAAAAGTCAGTTGGAAAACTAATTGGATTTATCAATGATAATAATAGCAGCAACACTGTTTCTACAGAAACTGAAAAATAATTGGAAAAATAGACCAGAAACAAATGTATAAAACAACATATGATATCTTTGTCCGTGCTCGATTTGTAATGTTTGAAAATCATTGTCAGATGTTGTATCTTACACTGCGACATCGTTGATTAGCAAGTTTATTTTAATCGACAACTTGGAAAGTTTACAGATAGAACTGAAGGATGTTCACATGATATCAGCTTGTATCACATACTTCAATGGACTTTTGAAAATGAAAATGAAAACAAGCTTAGCAAAGATCCTGAAAAGGTAACTTCACAAAAGTCAAAAGATACACGTAGCGTTGAAATTAGTAGACAATCTGGAAAACATTCAGTTGAATACAAATAACCCAAATCTGAACGTTGGAAGAAAGAACAAGAAGACTTATAAATATCAGTGGATGGCAAACCACGCAAAAGGAATGAAACAAATTCACATAGTTGTATGACATTGTCTCAACAACAGGGGATTCCTTCACCACTTGCTCAACAAACTTTAGGTGTACAAGTTTCAAAGACATTAATTGCAATGGGTAAATATTTATACAAGTTTTTACAATGTGCTCCCAAGGGGAAAATATGAAATTTTCGAAATACTAATTTCACCAATTCGATGGATCAAAAGTATAGGGATTTATTGAAGGAAATGCTGTTGAAACGCTGCACTTACATTTTTAAAAACTATCCTTGGAGTAAAAAAAATCGATTCAAAATGATTTTATATGTGGAGAATTGGGGAGGACACCCTTACAGATCAATAGATATTACCGCATTCTGAAATATTGGACTAAGCTTATCTCCTCGGATAATAGAAAATATATAGCTGTCATATATAACCTAATGCTTACTGACATAGAAAGTCGTCATGGAAAGAAAAATTAGGCATCGTTAGTCCGGGATTTATTGAATAGCCTTAGTCTGTGGAAGTGTGGATAATCAAGCTGTAGGAAGATAAAGGTTTTCTTATCTTTGGTCAAACAACGTCTAGCTGAATAGTTTATTCAAAATTGGCAATCTAGAATCAGAGAATCTTCAAGAGCTAGATTATTTACAAATTTATCATCAAATATTGTACCATAAGGAATATTTGGGTATTGGAACAGTGAAAAAATTAAAAAAATGTCTTTCAAAATTAATTATATCTAACCATACTTTACACGTCTTCTCAGGAAGATGGAAGAGATCACAGTCTACCCCACTAGATCAAAGGACTTGCATTTTTTACAACGTGCTGGAAGATGAGTATCACTTTGTAATAGAATGCCAATGTTATTTGCCGCTTAAAAAGAATTATTTAAACTCTTATTCTTGGAAAGGTCCAAGCATGTTGAAATTTAAATTTCTAAATTCCACGAAATCTGCCGAGGTTAGAAATCTGGGAAATCATATCCATAGAGTACTAATTGAACGTAATAATATGATGAATCTTACTTAAATTGACATGAAATTGCATGATTTTATCATCATCATCATCATCATCATCATCATCATCATCATTATTATTATTATTATTATTATTATTATTATTATTATTATTATTATTATTATTATTATTATTTGTTCTCACCTTTGCTGTTATTTTCATCTCATCTTCAATTCACTGTTTAATGCATGCATTACACTCTATCATTTCTCATATATAATGTTCTTATGATAGTACTAAATAAAGCATTTTGAATACTGCTTATACATTGATGACTTTTTTCCCGACAGAGTTTGTGTTAAAGAATACACATGTGCTTGAACAAACATATTCTGGTGGATTTTATAGGTCACACATTAACATGTGTTATATACTTATGTTGTATCTTACTCCATACATGAAGTATGACTGGGGCGACGACAACCTTCGTCAAACAAACCTCCTCTCAAGCAGGAAAAGACATCACAAGACGTTAATTACCTCAGTCTAACACATCATTATATCACATACAACGTGAGCAACATTAAACCGGAAGAAACACTACAGATAGCAGTTATAAAGTTAAGTCCAAAAATATTAATTGCACCAAGTAGTTTCTTTCACTCGAGATGCTAATAATACAGTGGCAATTAATTTGCGCAGAAAACTTGTGAAAAAACGTCACCATATCATACGAAAGCGATGATCTTTTTCAAGTTGAATTACTACAACCTTTTCATTATGTACAATGATTCATCGTTAGTTGTTATGTTAAATAGAATTGAACAAGGCATTATGAACGAAAAATGGAAAAAGTTGCGATCAGGGCAGATAAAGGACAAAATACTGGTCATGATGCTGCGCAGCTCGCGTTGTAGGAAAAACGTTTTAAATATCATTGGACTCTCAGATTGTAAAAGATCATTGTCCGCTGTATTTCTGTGCTTTTCCACAGAATTTCATATTTAATATACAGCTTGCAAAATCCTCTGAAGGAATAGAAGGTGGTAACGAAGACTACCAACTGGAAAACATTGGTTTACAGTACGATACGATGACTTCGGAATCAATTGAACAATTAGTTGATGTTAAATATAGAAATGGGATTGCTTCTTTTATGATCACATCATTAGAAAGAAAGTTATTGACCTAGCAGTCAATACAACTTATACAAATCTAAAACCTAATTCTTCCAGAAAGCGGTTAAATGGTATTTTGGTACTGTGAAAAAGAAAAAAAATACCAACTGATACAACAGTTTACAGAAGCCACAAAATATTTCATTGAGAAATAACAAAAGCAAATAAAACTCAGTAATAGATGACCACTGAATTTGGCTTGATTTGCGAAATACACATGATAACAGATTGCATTGTAGTTGGTTTAAATTAGCTATCTTACAATAAGTATTCACTTTCAAATGAGCAGAAAAGAAAATGTAGATGCTCAACAAATTTATATTTCTTTTTAAATGCTCAGTAAAAACATTAAATTAACTAATACCAATTATGTTTTAAGTATGGCTAGAGCCAGAGACAACGTGTAATTTGATCACAATACATGTATTTGAAAGAGGAGGATAACACGACGATCTGTGTAGTAACTAATCGTGGAAAGACCTTATTTGCATTAGATTTAATACAGACTGAATACAGATAATTGTTCAATGACATCGTTAATAGCTGTCCAACTTTTTGGATCAGCACGACTTAGAACAGAATGTGGTTCCTCATGGAGGAGAAGGTGATCCAAATAGATTCCGATACTAAATTAAATAAATGGTTTGAGTTACTTGTAGATATGTACCAAGGTGCAAATACTTTGTTTACGTTTAATGACTGTGACCATCTTGATGCGAGAAAAGAATGCAATAAACATAACCAAGCTAGCTTTTAGTGTTCGACATTTTGAAGTATCTGTTTGGGTGACTGGTCATCAGTACAACTCTGCGATCAAAGATTTTCAGAGAAAATGCACGTTTTTTTTTGGTTTTCTATTACGGCAAGGACAAAGAAGCAATATAAACTATCTTCACTGAAAATAATCTTGCTGCTAATGATTTACAAAGAGAGATTGTAGATGAGCTAAAACAAAACAAAAGAAACAAACATTTCAAAACTCTCTAACTGGAACACTATTTATCTCATCTTAAAATGTCCAGGAAGTTCCTAATTCATATGTGGGATATCAAATAAAAATTGGCCGTTATCCTTCATGTCATTGGAAAAGTGTTTTGTCTCAACATATATAGGCAATGAATCTGTATCAGTCATAAGTAGTTTCTATTATCACCGTATTTGTTTTTTCAACTTATTGTAGTAAAATTCGTACATTGGTCATTTTTATAACTCCAAAACTGTACATTCAATGTAAATTGGTTTGTTTAATTTGATTTACTCTTTTTTTCAAACTTGCTAGTACTAAGTTATCGCCAACAATTGTTCTCTTGGCAAATAATAGCAGACGATCTCGACATTTAAAAAACTTAGTTTTATCTCTACATATTTTAATTATTGTTCTTTTCCTCAAATTCTCTTTTTGTTTACCGAATACTGTGTTGTTTGTTATTATTAAAATGTTTTTCTCAAAATCATTTATTGTTTTTAGTCTAAAATTTGTATTCAGTTCAGTGTAAGCTTTTAAAAAAAATTCTTGATCAAAGAAGCCCACTTCATATCTAGTTCAGTTTTAAGCTTAACTGTATGTAAAGCTTCAGAGTTCTGTAGTGAATGGCGTATTTCTCTATGCTTTGCAATGTGCGTAATGGTTTTGGTACAGTTGGGTTTGTACCGTTGCAACTATCAACTAACTTCTTTTGCAAAAGAAACACATAGTTTTCATCTGGAATTAATTTCTCTGGAACAAATGAATGGTCCTTGAAATATTTATGTAAATCTAATGGAGCTTCCAAACACATTTATAAAAATGTATTTCCGACAATATTTACGTTTCATGTCTCTACAATGTTTTAGGGTTTCTTGAAACTGTTGCTATTTGTTCTATTGACTGCTCCATGAATCTAAAGCTATCTACAGACCTGGTTGTCCTTTTAAATGTTAATACTTCTCCCTCTTTCATGAACATATCAACTGTGAAATCATCTCTGAATAAAATATAGTCGTTGTTCATATGACTTTTACCTCCTTATCTGGATCATTTGTTACAATGTCTTGATGAACAGTTTGCTGTCATAAAACCGGACAAGTTATGAATGCACAACAGCTTGTATTACAGATATTTACGTTACGTGCTGAATCTCTACACTTGACTGGTCATGATCATGGTCTATTGATTTGATTTCAGCTTTATTATTGTATTTAAGTTACTCTAGCAGATTTAATATTTTTAATATAGTTTCTCTGTTTTCTCTGGCACAGTTCTGCTGTCTCCCCCTTCCAATATTTCATACACATTCACAGATATATCATATTCATCTTCAATTTTCATTTTGTCCCCTATTTTGACCTGACATCTGCCAAATCAATGGCTGTATTTATCTAAATTGAATTTTAATGACCTCTATTGATATTTTATGGATATATTTAAAAAATGACTCCACAGCATAAAAGAAACATCAACCGTCTTTATTTTTACATTTTATACAAGCTTTGTTTTGGTTTTAACCCATTCAGGTAAATCTAGGTATAAGCGTTTTTCTGAGTGGCCGATATCTCTTTATGTAATGTTAAATACACTGTGTTGTCAAACATTCATGTTGCATTATTTGATGTCTAAATTTGGTACGTAAAAAGTCAAATAAACGTTCAATGACATCGTCCATTTCGCTTCTGTTTAGTATATTTAAGTGCCTATTATTCTTAGGGCAAAAAAATATATAACCAACTTCCTTTATCTCTGGATGGATTTTTCCATAGGTTTTATCATTAAGTCTAACAGAACAAAATTGTCGAATTTCTACTTATGATCTTCTTGAACTATGGTTCAATGTCGTTGCAAAATTAATACAAATCTTGATTGTTACCACCATAAAAGCTGTACTTATTTCAGATTTACTAAATGAATTGCAAAATCTTTAAGTGATAACTCTATTTAAATTTTGTTTAATAAATTGGGGGAGGAAGTCAAAGTCTGTTGCTACTATAGCATGATTCTTAATAACAAGAACACTACTTGAAGACCAGCCAGTGATGGATTCTTTCCAAAGACGAGGTCAAGGATGTTAACAACACATGCTGGTTGGTTGTGGATCTATTTAAGACCATCTTCAATGGAAATATTTAGTAATGTTTATTGAACTTCTCTGTTTGGGGAGCCAGGTTTGACAGTTAATATTACACAGTTAATACCAGGGCATTTAAAATCACCACCCAAGATAATATAATTTGTACCGTACTTGTCAAGTGCTACATTGGTAATGGATTCCTGTAGGTATTAGATATCGCTGATATTCTGATGATGCATGCAGAAGGACACAGGATCCAATTTAGTTGAAAATTAATGGCAAATAACATATATTTCTTGTACATACAAATACTGTATGCATGTATTTTTTAATGTCATGGCGAACGCAAAAATGGCTACATCAGTCATCCTAACTATATTCCAATCAGAGCATCTCTAACGTTTCTGTCAAGCTAACAAAGACTTTTGATGTATAAGACAGATTGATTTGACTATTTTGGTGGTCGGGGAGGGGTAAGGGGGAGGGGAGAGAGTGAGGAACAATAATTTAAATTCTTCATGCACGACAAAGTAGTTCGTAGCCTACAATCATTTTCTAGACCTTATTTGGACTAAACAACACGACAACTTGACATATTCAAGCTAAGAAATATATTGTCAAGACGTTGTTTGACCAAAGATAAGGAACCCTTTATGTCCCAAACAACTTGATTATCCACATCTCCCTCCGGACTAACGAAATCCTAAGTTTTCTTTCCATAGCGGCTTGCTATGTTAATAAGCATCAGATTATATATGACAGATATATATATATATATATATATATATATATATATATATATATATATATATATATATATATTCTATTATCTGAGGAGACAGGCTTAGTCCAATATTTCAGAATGCCGTTATATCTATTGATCTGTAAGGGTGTCCTTTCCAATTCCCCATATACAAATCATTTTGAGTATAATTTTTAACTCCAAGAATAGTTTTAAAAAATGCAAGTGCAACCTTCCAACAGCATTTCCTTGAATAAATCCCTATACTTTTGATCCATCGTTAGGAATTGGTATTGTCACATTTTACCTTGGGGACACATTTTACAAACTTGTATAAATATTTAACCATTGCAAATAATGCCTTTAAAACTTATACACCTAAAGTTTGTTGAGCAAGTCTGCAGGAATCCCCTGTTGTAGAGACAATTTCATAGAACTATGTGAATTTGTTTAATTTCTTTTGCGTAGTGTGCCGTCCACGGAGATTTACGAGTCTTCTTGTTTTTTCTTCAAACGTTCAGCTTTGGGTTATTTTTATTCATCTGAATGTTTTCCAGATTGTCTACCAATTTCATCACTACGTGTGTCTTTTGGGTTATAACCTGGAGAGTATTTGCCCTTAGGTGTTACCCACCCATACTCCTATCACCACCTCCCTGGGGTTAATCTGCGTGTGGCCCTTAGGTCACTTAATGGTATTGGGAAAACGAATTCACACATGCAATTAACTTCAGCCTTGGTCTCTATTTATTTGGGGAATTGATAATTCATCCACAAGGGCGGGCATCTATGCCCATTTCCAAAATAATGGCGTAAAATAAGCTCTCTGGCCTTGTACCGCAGGAAATCTGGAACCTTATATGCACGTATAAATGTTAATTCACAATATGCACAAATAGTAGAATCGGAATATTTCTCCGGCTCGATGGTATCATTTGCACTCACTGGAAATCTCCTGCTAAAAGGGTCAAATCACCTGTTCAAAACTACAATAATAGATAACATATTCCGTTTTATTATTCCTTACATGATCTTTGAAACTACAAGAAAGCTCACAAGGTCAATTTTATTTCTTTACTTATGTAAACTAAGTGTAACAATGACTTTAAATTTACTTGTATGGAATGTCAGAGGCATAATGTCATCGACAATATGTCTCAGCAATTTATTGGATCACTATGACTGTGACATTGCATTCATAAATGAACACAAGCTTCGTCCACAAAATGCATCGTTTATGGATTCCATACATTCCAAATATGCAACTTTTACCTATTGCGAGGAAACATCAGATCCCTTCGGGCCCATCAAATGTGGCTAATCAGGGGTCTCAATTATGTGTAAAAAAACAACTGGAACAAAAAAAATTACCAAGGGAAAACATAAACGACAGAATTATAGGTGCTAAGCTTGTTAGTCTCGATCTCAAACCTCTATACTTACTCTGTGTATACATGCCCTCAGAGAACGATATTAAGCACTACCGTGAAATAATTGAGATTCTTGATGACTTGTACGAGCACCTCTAGGAAGAGTGGCATGTCATTATTGCAGGTGACATGAACGCAAGTTTGATAGACTGCTCTAGAGTTAACGCCCGTAAATGTAAAGAATTAAATGACTTCGTGGGCCGAAATCAGATAAAGGCGATAAATACTGCCCCAATCTGTATCGGTCCAAAATATTCATATGCCCCTTTTCAAACGATGCTCGATTACATATTGACTGACAGCATCGATAGTTCCAATGCTAAACGTTGTGAAATAATCCAGGAAGGTAAAATTTCTACAACATCAGACCACTTACCTGTATTCTGTTCAGTTCCGATCCAAAACAATATAATCCCGAAGGTATCGAAACTCCACGACCTAACGGTATGGCACAAAGTCGGCAACAATGAGATTGGTCACTATCAAAACGCACTAGCACGTAACTTACAAGAACGCCTAACAAGAGAGATTAACGGTCCGCACGAAATAGACAGACTGTGCACTGATATAACTGAATGCATGCTACAAGCTGCACGAGACGCGCTTCAAATTAAGCGCTTTAACCCACACACAAAGCCATACTGGAATGAAACATTAAAGCAAAGTCATAAAATAGAACGTGAAGCACGCATAGTCTGGGTCAAACAAGGCAGGCCAAGAGGCTTGCAGCACGAAACATATGCTCTGTATAAAAAACCAAAGCGTGAATTCAGGAACGCTCAACGAATAGCTAGTGAATCTTTTCTGAATAACTCCCTGAATGAAATTCAAGAAGCGGCCGAATGCGATTTACGCCTTTTTTGACATCTAATTAAAAAGAGCAAGCCGAACAAACACAAATCTTGTGTTGAAATTTGTTATGGTGGTAAGACCTATTCTGACCCACCTTCGGTAGCTGGTGCTTTTGCAGATTTTTTTTCTTCTGAATTGTACACACCGAAAGAATATGATATTTATGACAAAGACTTTTATAACTCAGTAGAGAAAACAATCTGTGATCTCAAACATTATTCGAAGAAGCACGTACATAGACAAGAAACTTTAGATGATGAAATCACTGAGCAAGAACTATGCAGCGCACTTCGTACGTTAAAAAAGTCGAAAGCTCCAAGTCATGATCACCTTCAAAATGAGCACCTTATCTATGGTGGTCCTCATCTAAATAAAACGATCTTAAAATGGTTCAACTCGATATTAAAGCATGAATATATACCAAATACATGGAGAAGAGGTCTTACCGTGCCCATATTCAAAGGTAATGGGAAAAGCAGAGCTGATCCCGATAGTTATCGGCCAATATCCTTGTTACCAGTGCTGTACAAATTATTTGAAAAAATTGTGCAAGCAAAAATTAATAACTTCTTGGTGACGAAGGAAACCCTATTCCCTAATCCACAACAACAAGGCTTTCAAAAGAATCTAAGCTGCCTCACGGCCTCTTTTAATCTTCAAGAGGTCATTAATTATAACTCTGACTGTGGTAGCCCTACCTACGCTGCCTTTCTCGATACTCAAAAAGCCTTTGACACCGTTTGGCACGCTGCTCTACTCTTAAAACTATATAATTTGGGAATTCTTGGGAAAATCTGGAGAATAATAGGGAATACATATCAAAGTGTACAAAGTGCAGTCGTAGTTAGCAAATACCAGTCTAGATGGTTCGATATCAAGCGAGGCGTTAGACAAGTAGGCATCCTGTCCTCATTTTTGTATCTGGTATTTATAGACGAGTTGCTACAGTACTTAGTAAGAAGCACACTAGGTTGTAAAATTGGAAGTTTAGAGTTCTGCTGCCCTACGCTTGCAGATGACCTAACGTGCCTGTCAAAGTCTCCAGATAACTTAGCTAAAATGCTAGAAATTATTCTCAAATATTCTAAAAAATGGAACTACAAACTCACCTAGGAATACTACAGGATAGATCACGTCGTTCCATCAACCGCACCCGCAATGCTTGCAGAAGAGCAAGGCAGGTCTTGTTTGGTCTTGCAAACGTTGGGATGGGTACCACAAACCTAAACCCCAAAACATCCGCGAGTTTATATAATAAAATCGTGATTCCAACCTTACTATATGGCTGCGAACTTTGGAATGAGCTTCAAAAATGTGATCTATTGGAGCTCAACAAGTTGCAACATTTTATAGCAAAAAGAACTCAGGGATTTCCTGAACAAACGCGGTCAGATATGTGTGAGTCAATGCTGGGACTAATACGAATCACAACCGAAATTGATTGACGTAAACTTCTCTTCCTAGGTAAACTCTGCACCCAGTCCAATAACACCATCTCCAAACAAATATTCCTCATACGTCTTCACATGTATTTTGATAACACCCAATCTGTACAATCTGGTTTTATTCCATATATTTGGAATTTACTTCAGAAGTATGAGCTGACAGATTTTCTCCTGAACTTTATTAATCAATCAATTTTCCCTGACAAATCTCAGTGGAAACAATTGGTCAACATGACATTACTTGAAAAGGAAGAGACTACCTGGCGCGACAGAATCAATAGACATCCTGATTTTACTAGATTTCAACACTTACAAACACAAATGCGACATTCCACTCTGTACTGCAATGCGATGAATAATTATGAACGCAAATTAACCAGGTTTATAGCATCCATGTGGGTATTAAAGCCAGGCCATGACGTTACACATTGTCAAAAATGTGGTCAACAGTATACCGACCTCCTTCAGCATGTGGTCACATCAGGTATATTAACAAGACAAATTGCCAACGACTTTCACTGGTACGTGTTGGACAAGTTTGGACTTGAACTACACATAGAACTTACCCAAAGTAACGACGAATCACACTTGCTAAACTGGTAAGAACTGACATTGAAAGTAGACTTGACAAAACACGATTTCACCAGTTTCAGACCTGTTCATTCCAATTTCTCGTCCTTGTATCAGGAGTGTACTTTATAGCCTGAAGACCAAACATGTGTCAAAAGCAAAAATTCCCAAATCAGCTGCTACCAAAACTCTCTACCGATATGACCTTACTTTAAAAGCAAAGTCATTATCATTAATGGACCAGTACCGTAATAAAAAAAAAATTTCCTATAGATTTATGTACAAAGATTATGTGCCATTTTGTATGTTCGCATGTATTTCCTAACTATTGATATTGTATTTGTTTCTTCCTCATCTGTATTAGTGTAATATGTATAACTGACTTTCTGGAATGTTTTCCGAAATCTTCAATGTAAATTGTTAAATGTATCTCTCTCTGTTCTATTTTCTATGTTTGTAAATGAACTATCCTTATGGAGGAAATAAAGATTGATTGATTGTCTTTTTCTCTAGCGATTATTGCCAAGAACAACGCATGCAATTATTTTAATCCAGTATTCCATAGGGTAATTTAACTTCAAATACTTTGTCACAGGTGATATAACACTTCCATATGAAGTAAATAGTCGAATTGTTTTATGTCGTTCATAAATTTCTTGAAAAGTCAAAATGATTTATTTAAGCACACCTATTACTAAAACACATCCACTTCCACGGGCCACGAACAGCTGTAAACAGCAATTATCTTTTTGTTTTAAAATGACTGGCCATCGAGCCAGGAAGAACTTGCTCTACAACTCTCCAAGGAAGTACTGTTCATTTGTAGCTTCGAATTTTTCTTCCTTTCCTTTGTTCTACCTCTTTGCTTCTTCCTTATTTTCTTAACTTTATACACAATACCCTACAAATATTAGTTAGAAATAAAAACATGGATTGATAAATGCGTAAAAGGAATTTTTTTACATGTTGATTTGGAAATACCAAAAGAGTTACATGAAAACTTTAAGGACTATCCACTGGTACCTCAAAAAATGTTACCTCTTCATGAGGAAAAGTCAGAAAATTGCAAGGCATTATTTGAAGAATGGAAACGAAAGATATAACCGGGAAATGAAGTTGAGTCACTAATTGTTTGGAAAGCGGGCAACTTCTTTTACACTAAGTCCATATACAAAAGGGCGAAACTTTACACGGCTTGCTTAGATATTCGGGAATGTCAGAGGGAAGAAAACGTTTATTACCTGCTTCTGTTCAAGTATGAATGAAACCATCCACTTGAGAAAAAAAAATCATGTAGTGTCTGTAATATATAACTATTGTACATATTATCCATAACCATCGAAAAAAAGACAAATTTCATCTACCTTAGTATGCGCATAAGCAATTATGACAAACGATACAGTCGCGGATTTGCATCCATAATGATTCATGGTGAAAGGTGTTTGCATAGAAATATAATCGCTTGATATCGAAACGTGACTAGTTGACTACTAAACTCTCTCACACGAATATATATATATATATATATATATATATATATATATATATATATATATATATATATATATTCATACCTACATACATACATACAAATTTAAACTCGTATATAAACAGGTGCATGCGAATAGGGTATCACCGTCGCAAGCTAAGGGTGATAATCCGCTACGCACCATTATCACCCGTGGCCGCATGTGCGGAGCTTTTCTAGTTTCACATGAATATGCATAAACCTGCTGACCAGTCAATGGAGATGTTTCTCGCCATTGTGGCCCAACATAACCTTGTACGCTATTTGAACGAACCAATCAAAGTTTCTCTTGCAAGCACAGCCACTTTTCGATCGATACAACTGGGACTTTCATTGATGTGTAGGAGATTGTTACACATCCGGGTACCCTGGGTCGTCGGTTAAAACACTAGCCCCAGGCGAGAACTACCTAATGGCGGAATTGGTACGATTTACTATAGAAATGTGCCGATTCAGTATATTCTAGAGGGGACATAATCTTATCGTTGCGCAGAATGACAAAAAACGTTACAGAAAATAACGTTTTTAGTTTTGAAAAGGAAATTTTGTAGTTATTTTCAGTGTTTAGACCACTTGTTAGGTTACGTAACAACTCCCCTCCCCTAGCAACAGGTCAACAACAAGTACATACGTACCACCACGGGTTAAGCAGATTGCATACATTCATGAGAGCAAATTTACCTTCAAGCTTGTGATTCTTTTGTATCTAGGAAACCACTATCTTTTCTACTGACACTCTCTCTAAAGTTGTATTCGGTGAATAATAGCAAAACTGGTCATTAAGATGGGCTTTAAATTTCGACAGAAAAAAAGGGTACATACAAACGAAATTTTATATGAGTATTATTCCTCTTTCATCAATCTTCTTAAAGATGTGCAAAATAGATATCTACGTAAAATATCGCACTGAAAGTCTCAATAAAGTCATACACATCAAGACACATATGCCAGTTGTCAGAGGGTTAATATTATATTTTCAGGAACTGATATAATAATCAATAAACAGTGCTCAAGGGAAGATTTTTACGATCCATTTTTTAGTATTAGAATTTGAAAGTATACTTTAAAATAAAGAGAGAAAAAAAAGAAAGAAAAACAAACAAACTTTGTTAATGAAGCTTCAGATCACCCTCTGATACATAATAAGATGATGATGATTATTATCATCATATAGTGTTTCCAGGTAAAAGTATGTATTATTTAAAGGAAATGGTTTTGCAACTTAGTAACTATAAAAACTAATTTAGTCACCTAATCATTAGCAATATATTGATAGGTGAAATGATTTTCTTTTCATGCAGTAGGAATATTTCATATGAACAATCATTTAAAAATCCATATCCGTTTGCTTTGCATGCTGGATCAATATATATATATATATATATATATATATATATATATATATATATATATATATATATATATATATAGAGAGAGAGAGAGAGAGAGAGAGAGAGAGAGAGAGAGAGAGAGAGAGAGAGAGAGAGAGAGAGAGAAAGAGAGAGAGAGAGAGAGTGAATAATTTGGAACATTTATTAAAGAGTTAAGTTACTACAGCAGAAAGTGTTGGATTCCATCCTGTACGTTGATAGAATTGCTATTTTACCAACTTGTTATGGAAAATCACTAACTTACAAACCCTGTATAGGAATATGTCAGAGGGTATTTGGAAAACAGGCCTTTGCTTGAGGGTGATTCCGTTAAATCTTATTTTATTTCAACAAATAGAACACCTTGTATCATGTGAAACAGCCATTACAGCTGAGACTGCAATAAAAATCACCAATGCGAGTGACGAGTAAAGATAATGGCTTTGTGGAGATTATTCTTTTGTTTATACCCATCCTGAAATGATTATTAACAACAAGATAGTTAGAGACATGGTTCTGACCCCTTTTACCTGGAACTCACAAAAGAATTCATCATCATAGATTAAGTCTACTGCATTTAGGACTGAGGTGAAGACTTTCAACTAACCGATGTTTTGTCTGTAAGTGCTACCCTTTCTAGTGAGGGACAGTTAAAAGTTGCACAGAAGCTAGGAATGAGAACATTTAAATTGGTTTTGGCCTCACCCCACAAGAGACAATATATCTTTGGTCATTTGTACGAGTCCTCTTCCAATTGACTTGGCTTATCAATCTGTATAATATGTTATAGAACCACTTCTTATTGACTTTTCAGAGAGGAACAAGAATTTCCACTGACAATTGTATACTTTTCTGGCAGTCAGGATTGGGTTGGTTTGTCATATATGAACTTGCTGAAAGACTACTTGAAGACAAATTCTGTGTGGGTGGGAGTGGAATAGAGCATGCTGGGGTGGGGTGGGGTGGAGTTCACTTTCATTCTTCACTGGAGAAAGGAAGTAGTAATGTACAGTAATAGTTTCAGGGTAACGGGAGGCTGAAAATGGGTTCATTTTGAAATATCCACATACTTAAATGTTCATTCATAGAATTTGAAGTCCATTATATAAGGAAAATCTTTTACAAAAAGGAGGCCTAAGTGTATGTAATACTGCTCAGCTTAAATTAAAACAGAAAATAGCAATTATTTACGAACTGATGACACTTTCATCAAAGGATTTCACTTTATGAATAAACATAATTCAAATTGCTTCAGGACAAGTACTTTATTAAAATATTTTATATTTTCTGTAATGGCATATTTGATGACTAATTGGACTAATTCTTCAAACTCATACATCTTAAAATATTGAATTTAACTCCCACACACACACATGCAAGATCAAGATTGGAGCCAAAAATAAATAAAGCAATGGCAAGATCCAAATTTTAATCAGCAAATTATGGTGGCATAAACTAGTTGCGCAAGAAATAGCTAATTTTCCACTCAATACTCATATCATTATTTTACAGAAAATAATTATTTGCTGACTTCAAAAAACATAAACTTCATATTATATCATATGATATTAAGAACAGCATTGCATTAATTTTATGTGTCTTTAAGTATTTTTTTCCAGCCATAGTTAATATTATAAAAACAGGTAATTTTCAAATGCTATTACTTTTTCATAACTGTAACATTTTCTTTTTTTGTAAAAAAAGAAGTTTTGAAGTATAATTTCAGTTACAGTACAAGATGACGTTTGGATAGTGATTAGTACATTATATGCAGATTTTCATATTTCTGAAAAGGAATTAGTTTTTGCTTTATATTTTTCACGTAAGAAAACAAATCCAAGAATACATTAGATAAAAAGACATTATTTTGTAGCCTGAAAATATAATCATTTGCTTTCAAATTAGAAAACAAACTTGCTGTGATCATTCTGTAATGCAAAGATAAGTTATTGTGTTGTCGTCAGCAAACTAATTTTAGTTCAACATCGAAAAGGCAGTTTAAAAAAAACTTGAAACTGAAGTTTTGACAAATATCTGAAAAGTAAATATTCTGTTCAAGAACTTAATAAGCTTGCTTAATGTCTTCTTTAATGTATTAAAGATGAGTTTTATGTTATCATACAAAATTGTTTATGGATTGGCATGATCAGAAGACTATATATATGTTTCGAGTCATCATCAGATGGATACTATAAGAATATAAATACCACGGCTAAGTGTATAGGTGGTGTAGAGGGTAAACGTTGGACAATGTGTAAGGAACTGATAGAAAAATTAAAGTTTCATCCAGGTCAGAGTACGTCTTATATGCCCAGTACATGTATATACTGTCAATTGTGAGTTTCTAGTTTATCAGTTATAACCATGTGATGTGGGGACGGATGGAGTGGAACAAATCCCTGGAAATTAACTTAAGTCCATTGTCATGAAGCATAGGATTCATTTCATCATGTTCAGGAAAGGCATGCATGGATCTCTAGAGTTCCCAAGCTATAGGTGTAATGATCGCAATAAAAGTACATGTGGTATTCAATACTATCAGCATCAGGTACAGGCAGGAAACAGGTGTCAATCAGTTGCTACGCCTATTCTATGTACACAAGAAATATGTTTTGCCATGTACAGTTAAATACCATATGTGTTTTGGATAATAATTAGTATTCGTCCCAAATCTTACAATTATCAGTTTCAACATTAGTTATCAGGATATACAGTCTCTTAAGTTTCTGTATAACACACCGAAATGTACAATATATGTGCTTAATAAATATCCAACAATTTTGTCTTTAAGAAACATTTCCCTGTTTTTGATCTTGAAAATATTTTATTTAATTCTTCTGAGCACTTCTCTCAGAATTGTTTGGAATGAAGTTTTGTTTCAGCTGCTAATTCAAGCAGTAATGTCGTTTCCGCTCCAATCCATTTGCTTGTATTTGACAGCCCAAATATTCAAGTCTCATTCTGCAATATAATTTTAAAATGATCTTGACATGTTGGTGTTTTATCATAATACATGTAATAATAAACTTAAATGTTCTAAAAATGTTACAAACTGCTTAGTGCAATTAATAAGAGACACCATAGAGACGTGTAATAAATAAATTTGACATAATCGTGCTAAAATAGCATATTCAAATATATGCTTTGTCTCGTGAATTCCATAAAATTGATTTTATGTTATCTACTTGGAAATCCAAACCTGCTTACAACACAAAGTTATTAACAGGCAATCTGGTCCAAAATTCACAAAATGAGTTCCAATTGAACTGAGCAAAAAAGACCAGTTTTAAACAATTATAATTCTGAAAATATTGCATTGAAGAATATCTGGTATGTAAGGCATTTTGATTTAACATATGGAGTGTTACCATGTGTGTACCTTCTCTTCCCATTTCCTATTATAGAGTAATCACGGCCTGAAACTTGGGAAATTGATGGCACTGTGTCCTCTCTTTTTTTGTACAGTAGCTATTATAAATCTAGATAGAAAAATATATCAGGAAAGACAATTTTAAATTACTTTTTCAAGGCAATAATGGCAAATTTGCATGCTTCAAAAATATTTTAACCTTTTTACAAAAGATTGAACATATAACCTTTTATATTTGAACCTTGACATGCAGTCTCAATCTGTATATTTGCAACCAAGACACAATTAGAAAACCAATAGTCAAATTATTGATAATAAGTAAAATCACTGGCAATTTGTTTCATTTGTATAATATACTGTACAACATAACAGTAATATTGTACATTATACAAGTGCAAACAAATTCAAACTATTTTGTTATTTATTCTAAACGTTTTCCCTCATAAAAAAGGACATTGTGTCTTGTCACAATCTCTCACTCTCTCTCTCTCTCTCTCTGATATTATATGCAGTTATATAAGACATTGACTTCAGTGCAAAATTCCTACGTTGAGACATATTTTACACTGCGTTGAGAAGATTGATAAAAGAGGAATAATACTCATATAAAATTTCGTTTGTACGCGTCCTTGTTTCTGTCGAAATTTAAACCTCAACTTTTGCCATTATTCACCGAATACAACTTTATAGTGAGTGTCAGTAGAAACGATAGAGGTTTCCTAGATACTAAAGAAGGTAAATTTGCTCCCATGAGTGTATCCAATCTGCTTAACTGGTGGTGGTACGTATGTACTTGTTGCTGACATGTTGCTAGGGGAGGTGAGCTGTCACGTGGCCTAACATGTGGTCTAAACACTGAAAATAACTAAAGGACTTCCTTTTTGAAACTAAAAACTTTTTTTTCTGTAACATTTTTTGCCATTCTGCGCAACAATAATATTATGTCCCCACTAGAACATACTGAATCGGCACATTTCCATAGTAAATAGTACCAATTCCGCCATTTTGTTTGGTTCGCTGGATTCCACCATTTAGTAATCCTTGCATGGGGCTACTGTTTTAAGCGACGGCCCAGGTTAACCAGATGATTGTTACATTGTGTTGTTGATGACGTATTTTTGTTTCTTCGTGCTCATGAAAAACGAGGCAATCTGACCACAGTGAAAATATAGGGGGCGGAGGCTAAAAGAAGAGAAATGTGAAACTGAAAAAACTGGAATAATCTCTCTCTCTCTCTCTCTCTCTCTCTCTCTCTCTCTCTCAATATATATGAGTACTTAGGGCAAATTACATGAAAGATGAAGAACAAAAGTGGTGGCTGGGCGTGGGGAGGTAGTTGAAAGAGGAGGAATGATAACGTTTTACCTGAGCTGTGAAGCTGTGAAAAAAACTGGAATATTCTATATATATATATATATATATATATATATATATATATATATATATATATATATATATGTATATATATATATATATATATATATATATATATATATATATATATATATATATATATATATATAGTTCCTATTGTACTCAACATTTCGAACCACTTTAGTATGTGAGTATGTGGAACCAACTTCTTTTCCGTTAAATCTCACAACGATTCAGTATTCAAATTAGGTGAATAATTCATCAATGTTTGTCTATCCATGGCATACATTGTAAAATGATAAATGGTAAGTCAATTTGTATCTAATGCAATCATCATTTTTTCGTTCTTTACTTCTTTCTTGTTTTTGTTCTAAAACTATGAAACCATTTTGCAACTTTATGACCATAGTGGTACGTCCTTGAAAACAGGCAACGCTATGCTAAAAAATACAAAGACAGGTATGTGATTTTATTTTGATGCACCAGTAAACAACTCTGGCCTTGAACAAAAGGCCAGTAAACATTTTGTTATTTGATTAATAATACAACTAAACCCAACTTAAATATGACTCACTATTTGACACAATTTTAAAGTACAGTCATAGGCCAAAAGTTTAAGCACATTATAGATTCCATATACATAATTCCGTAACACCTTCCTCCTTAGGAAAAAAGATGTATGCAATAAAGCTTTTTTTTTACATTCAAATATGCATATAATAATGCAATAATCAAAATCACATAGTAACATGTCTTATTAACGACACTCAACTGAATTACACAAACTATTCACAATATAGTACTTATATATACTTGAAAGTGCTCCAGCTCTTTTTATTACCAGGCACATTAAATTAAAAACACTGACTTGGTCTTAGGTAAGTGGCAGACACAGCCTAAAAGATACGTCAAATGTAGGAAGAGGTGACAGATGAGCTTGATCTCTTCTGATTGTTGTTTCCCACCGTATGACAATTTGATAGCTCATTGAAAAAAACCCCAGGATATTTCGATATCTTGCTCCTGTTGGACAACGAATTGTTGTCTTCTGATACCCTGACAAAACATGAGTTGTGTAAAAAAAAGTATCACTATGATCATTAAAATGAAAAAGTTACCTCATTAGACTGACTAAACAATGCATCAGCTAAAGAAAATTTTCTAAACAACATCATTCTCAAGAGCTCTCGTAGTTCTAGTAACTTTACACAGAGGTTAAAAAACCCCAGGGATTTCCATCTAGATACCTATGATAGGTAAAGAAGTCACTTTCCAAACTAAGTCTGATGACAAAATAACACAATGGAGATACAAATTAAGGTCACCAACAAGTGACACTGAACCCTTCAACATGAATGGTTCGTAATTCTCCATGACAAAATCAGACTGAGTTATCCAAGCCTCCACACAAGCATTTCTTTCAATACATGACCCTGACCTTGACTACTGTAAAACAAGAGCAATTGGAATAGCTCTGTATTTATTTCATTGCTTATTCTTCAACCAGTAGCAAATCGAAATAACGTACCCTTATATTTTCAGCAAGTACATATAAAAAAGACAAATATCTCTAATCAGCCTATCAGATGTGTACTCTAAACGTCGTGCGGTAATAAAATTTATAAGTAATTATATACTCTAACCCTATGTGGGTAGGACTTGAAACAAAATTCCGAACATTCAATGACATTGTCATTATTTGTTGGTTTCACTAAAAAATCTCCAAAATAGAATTACAATATTCAAATGGACAAAATAAAAATCTTTAGCAGGGACATTGAATCTCTGAAACAAAATCAATTAAATTGTAATGTAAAGAAATTCAGATCAATCAATCCTATTCTATCAATCCTATCCATCAAATCAATTCAAATCCATCAAATCCCGGGACCTCTCGCAACCCAAGCGAGAATCGTACCCCTAGACCAACGACTCCGGAACTGTTCAAATAAGATCCTATCCCTCATATTCATAATATCAATCATCTCAATCATATCCCGAATCCCGGACCTATTTAAATAAGATCCTATCCCGGACCTGAGCCCCCATTTTTTGTTACGACTCTATGGCTCGAACAAACGTAACAAAAAGAAAATGAAACCAACAATGTTTGTAAAAAATCAGCAAACAATTTATTCTAAATAATTAATGTGAAAATCAAAATACACTTGCAGTATCGTGTATTAAAATCCAAATAATCCAAGAATTATTAGTGTCCTAATCACAAGCCCTGTATATAAAGAAACTATAAAATGTTCCAAATGAATGAATGTTCCAAGTTAATTATTGTTCCAAATGAATCTTCGTAATGAACGAATGTTCTAAATGAATGAGTCTTCGTAATCAACGAATGTTCCGAATGAATGAGTCTGTAGTGTTCCGATGTAACAACGATAATGTAATCCAGATCATCTTTAAGAATGTTCAGAGGCATCCGAGAAAAAGTCCTAAATATAACTCCAAATATTAGTAAGTACTCCAGGTAGCTCTGATGAATGGTTCAATTAATAATTCCTTTCGAATTTTCTATACAGCATGTCATTACAGCATTACAGGATTCCATCACGGCTATTATTTCAAATATCTGATGATTCCAAAGCTGATCATAAAACAGATCTTTTCAACTTAAGATTTAAAATGGAATGAATATAATTCGTATATTCAGGTCTTTTATACAATTTGCAAATGGCACATTTCGCAACAGGAAATGTGTCATATTACGACCCAGAATGCAATACTAAATGCGTCTATTTCATGGAAAAGTACTCCAGGTACAGTAAACAACTCTGACCTTGAACAAAAAGTCAGTAAACATTTTGTTATTTGGTTAATAGTACAACTAAACCCAACTTAAATATGACTCACTATTTGACACAACTTTAAAGTACAGTCATAGTCCAAAAGTTTAAGCACATTATAGATTCCATATACTTAATTCCGTAACAATTGAATAAAATTGTAACACAATAAATTACATCTAAATGGAATAATTATTTATATTTAAGTTTTACTTGCATGAATGTTGGATACGTTGTATATTTTGTTAATGGATTGGGAATTATGGCAATACAAAGTAAAATGATGATGCATTTTGAAGACAAATCATCTTTGTGCCATAAAATAAGATACTTGTTGTTCCTGCTTTCAAAATAGAGTGAGAAAATATAATTACCAATTATAAATATAAATCATACAAACTCACTGTGTAATGCATAGCAATGCATCAGGAAATGATGACGGAGTTAGATGTATAAAATAACATTTTTTGCAATCGTTTAGAATTTATACTTGTTGCATGACGTAAGATAGATTTTGTTCCAGCTCAAACATTGAAATAATTCCCTCAAGCTATAATCCTGACCAATTTGTTACTTGTCCTATTTTTCTTGTTCATATTTTCTTCATTTCCAGTGTCTAATGTCGTTTAGAAATAAACAACAGATGACGATTATTAAAAAAGTTCCACCAGGATCCATGTTAAAAATGGAAGGCCACCTCTCATGGTAAATCCATCCTCGTACTCGCCGGGTATATACTACCTGTGCTTAAAGAGCTACCAAAACAACTATTGTATAAACAGCGGAATCCGTGATACATCATATAGTTCCCCAGTTCAAACTGGCAATAATTTTGAGATGTAAAATGTTAATAGATATGCTAAATTTAAAATTATTATTTTAAGCCGTAATGGAAATATCCTACAGTAAAACTTCATGGAGGAGGTCCAGAACTAACCTTATACATACAACTTAAGTCCATCTCAGTTGATCTTTGATACTACTCACCTATTGATCTAGTTAAATGCCAGTCTTACCTGTTCAGTCCTCAATACAATTTGTCACTTTTGAAAAACAGAGAAATTCAAGTTAGGTCTGCCAATATTAAGACTTAGAAATGATTACCACACGCACTAGAAAGGGAAAATGCATCATTGTTGATGGATTTTCTTTTTGAATAAATTACTTTTCTAGAAAGAAAGATAATAAAACGGGAAGGGTCTGTGTCACGACGTTATATTAATTCATATTTGAGATTTATGGTGAAAGCTGACAGCAAATAGTAGTGTCATGCTGACAAATTCAACATATTTATCTAACAGAAAGGGAGTTGTACGGATTATCCCTGTTTGAGTGATTTGTCCAATCTATTGATGTCCAAATGTAAGCATTTTTCAGGCTCAAACTCCAACGTCTTTGGGTACAAATTTAATTCCACTGATAAAATTGGAGCATTAGGTTAGTATGCTTGTGTCTCACGAGCCAAAATTAGGTTACAGAAGTCAGGTCAGTAGCATTTTTTGGCGAGGGCATGTATCACATACAAAATACCATAAATACGGGTTCATATAACATTTAAGTTTGAAAAACCCACCGTTTTCAGTTTTATTATTGTTTTTTTAATCTTTATATCCACGTAACTATTGGCACCTCAACATGGAAAAGTAATGGGAAAATCCCTTTTTTAGTTACTCTACCTCTTGATCTGTAGAGGAATGTCACGAAAACCCATTGATTAAAATTCTCTAAATGCGATTCACAGTCCAGTATAAGTCGCAAAATTCTGTGTATACAACAGTCTATAATAGGTACGTATATCGTGAAAGGAGTCTTTAAAATTTCGGTAGTGTGTCTCTGTTTACCAGTTGACTGAGTCACTAATTTTTCGGAAAACGACCTACTTGTTTACACTAAATCCTTGTATAAAAGGGCGAACCTTGACACGGTTTGCGTAGATATTCGGGTATGTTAGAGGGATGAAAACGTTTATTAACTGTTTCGGTTCAAAGTGTCGAGGACATTCCGAATGAAGCCTTCCACCTGACGAAAATCATGTAAGTTCTATAACATATAACTATTGTACATAATATCCATAACCATCACAAGAAATACTAATTTTATGTTTCTTAGTGCGTAGATTTACGTTGATCATCTTCAACTCCAGCGTGTATCTGCCCGTGTACCGGTCCTTCCGTCCGTAACCCATCTCTCTCTCTCTCTCTCTCTCTCTCTCTCTCTCTCTCTCTCTCTCTCTCTCTCTCTCTCTCTCTCTCTCTCTCTCTCTCTCTCTCACCAAGCAAAATGTAGTCTCAATTTAGATTAAAAGATGACAAATGAGGAATTATAATTAGAAATATAAAAATGACAATGAAACGACATATAATACTGTCAGGAAGCATTGTGTAATTAAATTTCTACAAAATAAGAAAAACAATGAAAAGTAAATTAAAATTGATTTGTTCTCTGGCTTTTTCCCATACATTAAAAGAATAAGAACAAGGAAGAATATAAAGGAGTGAAAACTATAATTACATAGAAAGATGAGGAGCAGTGGAAAGAGGAGAAATGATAATGTTTTACCTCAGCTGTGAAACTGGGGAAAAAAACTGAAATACTCTCAATTTATATACAGTGCCTATTGTATTCAGCATTTCGTACAACCCAATTATGTGCAACCAACTTCCTTTCCTTTAAATATCACAACGATTCAGCACTCAGATTAAGTGAATAATTCATCACTGTTTGTCTATCCATGGCATACATTGTAAAATGACAAATGGTAAGTCAATTTGTATCTAATGCAATCATCATTTTTCACGTACTCTCCCGTTTTTGTTATACAAATATGCAAACACTTTGCACCTAGCTGGCCATAGTGGCACGTCCTTCAAAACACGCGACGCTATGCTAAAAATCCAAAGACAGATATGTCATTTTATTTTGTGCATCAGGAAGCGCATAAACAATAGTGTGATTTCTCTTTCACCTTTTACTTACTAACTTACTTACTTGATTGATTAATTAAATAATTTTGGCAAATATTATTCGTGTTCTTCATAGTATTTGTTTATTAGATAAAGTTTGAATATTTTCTCACTCGTTTGTGTGCCCCACCCCTTTTTTACATTATTCAACAGCTTTTTTATTTGTGAATATTGTTTTAATTTCTATCTTTCTTTAGATTGAAGATTACCAATGTGATAGTATTTTGACTAGGAAAATATGACATGTATGTGGTCTTGACAACTGATATGGTATAAAATGTCTTCAATAGGTTTTGCCTAATATTTATAGAGCTTCTAATGGTTATATTTAACACGGCATTTGTAAATAGTGATAAATGTCCTTTGTGATAATTGTCTATTTTATACAGCAAATTATAAATATGATGATATGTATGTATGTATGTTTGTATGTAGGTAGGCAGGTAGGGGAGCTCATATACACAACCATTACACAATATATGCCAACGAACAGAACGTCACTTAAATGCACTAGTCATCTGGAATCACTGCCTTCCCTCAGGACAGAGTGGTATGTGATCTCCACATCTCGACAAACTGTTGGAAATACCTCATCCCTCCCCGCCTCCCCTCCCCCCCCCCACACCAACACGCCCCAGGACACGTTTTCGAGGTAGAATGAGAATCAGAGGAAAGATCAAGTAGAGACGTATTAAAACGCATAGACTCGAACCTGGAACATGCATTGAAAGCTATCACTTTTACTACGCAATCATATAGAAGCTATCACTTTTACTACGCAATCATATGGATCATTAAGTTACAACATTTAGAAACCTTTTAAAAATATCACAAAGTGACGTAAGAATTATATGATTAGGTACGATAATCTTAGAGACGTATTTAAACACTCTAAAATTACCTAAACATAATTAAATATTTTGAAACCTGTCAACCTTATGATGCTTTGCATCTTTAACTGTCGTGGATATTTGATATACTGAGAAAAACACACTAAAAAAAGAAAAGCCTATACATCCAAAAGAGAGAATAGAACAGGCCGATCAGGCCTAAATAACTCATAATAATAATAATACAAATAATACTATATTTAAAGATACAATGGAGGAAATGAACCTCCATATTATATCTCTAAACATAAATGGGATAAAGGGAAAATTAGAAAAACTAATCGAAATAGCTAAAAAGTACGACATTGTACTTTTAAAAGAAATACATGCACCCGACCAAATATTAATTAGGCAGATAGAAGAAAAGTTAAACGGAATAGTCATAACAAGTATCGACAACAAAAACACGAGAGCTGGAGTAGCCATCATAAGAAGAAGGGCTGCCCAGAAGTTGTCATGGGATATTATTTTAACTAAAGATTCTTTTAAAGGTATATTAGTACATATACAAATAAATGCATGGCACATACTAAATGATTATGTGCCATCAAGTATGGGAAAGAAAAAAAACTGAATTCATAGAAAAACTTACAGGATATATACAACGATATTCCGCAGACAAATTTATTATAGGGGGGGGGGTGGGGGATTTTAACTGGGTAGATCAAGATATAGATAGAAGCGGTGGTTACAATAAGAAAGACAGGTTCCTAGCAGACCAAACAAAACTCTTTAGGGACCATAATAAGATAATCGACATATATAGACAAATCAATCCATAGAGCAGAGAAATTATATAAGAAAATACAGGACTACAAAGCCAAAGGGGCACTAGTTAGAGCGAGGAAATTTACAGATTTATATAGTAAAGCACAAGGCATATATAGAAGGGAAGAGACAAAAAATGGAAAAAATAAAAACATTGAAGGACTACGAAAAAATAATATAGTAGACACAAGACGAGAAGACATAACGAGAAAAATATATGATTATTATAAAATAATGTACACCTCGAAAAATATAAAACAAGAGGATATAAATGAATATTGTGATAGTGCAACTTTTGTACAAATCACGGAAGAAAACAAACATAACTGGGACACTTTTATAACAGCAAAAGAAATAGAGCAAGCGATCCCCCAGCTCAGTAGAAAGAAATCGCCAGGATCTGATGGACTTACATCAGAATTTTATAAAAAATTCCAAAATAAATTAATCCCCATATTGGAATATGTGTATAATAATATATTTTTAACTAAAGAAATGACAAAACAAATGAAAGAAGTAACTATAACTTTAATATATGAAGGAAAAGGTGAAACTCTAGACCTAAAAAACTGGAGACCAATCTCACTTTTAAATACCGATTAAAATTTTTTAAGTAAGACACTAGCAAATAGGTTAAAAGCATGCATAGGGACAATTTTTAATATTAATCAAAGTTGTGGGGAAAAGGGAAGGGATATCAGGAATAATATATTAAATATACAAGCAGTAATCGAATATATACAGTATAAAGGAGAAAAAGGGGCAATGATACTATACGATCAGGAGAAAGCCTTTGATCGTATAGAACTTAGTTATATAGATACAATACTAAAAAAGTATATCTTTGCGAACAATTACTGTCAATGGATTAAAATATTATATAAAAATATAACCTCAACAGTCCAGGTAAATGGTGCAAAAACCCAATGTTTCAATATAGAGAGATCGGTGAGACAGAGATGTTCAATGTCTATGCTATTATATGTCTTAGCAATTGAAATATTATGTAAAAGAATAAATAGTAATACAAAAAAATACAAGGTATTAAAATACCAAATTTAGATAAGGAACTTAAAATGCTACAGCATGCAGATGACTGCACAAATTTAATAAAAGATGGATTTTCTTTCAAACATTTAGATGAAGAATACCAAGATTTCGGCAAGACATCTGGCTCCAAAGTAAACCATAGTAAAACAGAGATACTTCTAATAGGAAACTGAATAGGCAACCACCCAGGGCTTCAGCCAGACCTAATTAAAGAGAAAGTGAAAGCTTTGGGTATAATTTACGGGAAAAACGCTATTAAAGCAAACTTTAGAAATATTTTAGGAAAAGTAAGGGAGCAGATTGAACTGTGGGCATTATCGCCAATAAATATAATGGAAAAAATTCAAGTCGCCCACACCTATATATATAGCCAGATATAGTATGTATTAAACGTACTAAACCTAAATGATACCATGTTAGAAACAATGGAAAAAGAAATCATACATTTTATATGGGGGGAAAAATACACTATAATCCTAGAAAATTCCTATATAAAACTAAGAATGAGGGAGGTCTAGGAATACCCCGCCTAAAGCTTAAAAAAATCACAAATATAATAAATAGAATACGAAATGTAACAAAAAGTAATAGCTATGCATGGGCAGCAATATATATATATATATATATATATATATATATATATATATATATATATATATATATATATATATATCTTTGGATATACTATGAGTAATAAACCAGAAATATATAGAAATAACAATCTAATAAAACTAATAGAACCGCCAAAAAATATGAGGTATACTTAAAACATAATTTTACAATATAGAAATAAAAATCCTATATGGACAGAAGAAAAGGACCGGAATATATATAATATATTAAATAAAGAAGCTAATAAAGATATACGATTCACAGCGGAAAGCAATAATCCAAATACACAATGGGTAGAAGTGTGGGAACAATGGGACTCCATATATTCAACTAATAAACAAAGTTACATGTATACATATTTACATGATGCCTGGGTAACAGGAGAAGTGGCCCATAACAGGCATATAACAAGGGAAAATACCGTATGTCCCTTATGTAAGATACAACTATACACATAAAAGCATGTTATATTAAACTGTAAAGAGACACAAAAAGAAAGAACACTGACTTAGAATAAAATACAAAGCCACTATGGCGCAGTATATGATGCAAACATACTATACACAAGCAATATAAAAAAACAACCAAATATATAATGAATTGATTAATTACATCACAATGGTGATGAAAAAATGCCAAGCTACCTTTTAATTAATAATAAATAAATATATGCTTAGATTCATTTATTTCTGAAGTAAGACTGTTTAGGATACGATACAATATTAAATATAAGAAACAAACAACAACAAAAAAGCACAACTATTATACTTGTGGAGAAACGCAAGCACTGGAGGGAGAATAACCGGTATATCTTCCCACTAGTGGGAGGTGCGCTGTGCGAGCCGGTACGACGCACTCTAGTGTTGTGTAAATGGTAAATAATTACTCTGACTACACTCTATTTAGTGTTTTTAATTCCAAAGTCTTACTGAGGAAATTAGACCTAGGAATACGGCACGGGATTATAATTAAGAAGAACATAACATTAAAGAAATAAACCATGCTATACACTGAATATATAAAAAAAAACACAATAATTTACAATTACAATACTAACCGAGTAATCCTGCCTGCCTGGAACGGAGGAGAAGGGGTAACGAAGGGAAAGGGAAGGTCAGGTAAAAGGGACCAGACAGGCCACTCCCCAGAAGCTACATACCTTCCTCTCCAATACGAGAGAGACAGGATTGCTAAAAAAAACTAGCATAAAGTACTCGCAGAAATTAACACATCTTATAAAAATATGGCGATTGACACAGAGGCCGGCATATAACAGTGCTGACCTCTCAGGGAAATCAACTACAACCACTGCGGATGATGAGTTTCAGTAGGCCCCTCATTAGGGGGAGGTACGCCGCAAAGGCGATCTGGAGCTCACTCGCTCACTTGTTGGAAAGGCGAACCGCGTAAAAAAAAATAAAAAAAATAAATAAACAAATACAGGGGGATTATGTACTTCCAAGTAAATAATGAGGACGGGTGACACCTATGCTATCAGGCTAACGCGAGGTAGTACGGGTCACGCCAGAGTTATGGAAAAAGGAAGGCATAATATAAAGAACATTAACACAACAACAATACAAAGAAAAACATACATACACTAGCAACTGCGAGTACTCATTTCCTTTTTTTTTTTACAGTACAGATCAGCATACAAAACAACAGCAAATTTTCTTTTTCTTTTCTTGTTCTTTTTCTTATTTTGGATAAGATACACCAAATACGGCAGCCTCAAAATTAAATTTCTTTAGAAATCAATATAATTAGAGAATGGGGAAGAGCAGAGTATATCCACTGCGACAGAGGGGGAGGGGACATACCATCCTCTTAAGGATATGGAGCCCAACCGTCTCTCTGTAACAAGCTAGAAATGACTCACCCCATATCTCATTCTTGGAAATGAAAATATTCTATTTTCCTTTTTTTTTAAAAAATAATAACATAACTATAACGATTTGAAACATACAGCCAGTCCAAACAACAATACAAAAGGTTTATAGCAAAAACAGAACAATATACCAATATAGACCTATAGCACACACTGGACGATACATCCCTGGCAAGGATCACTATAAAATATTTACTTTCAAATATGGCAAGGAAACCAGCCAAAAAGTGTAATACCTGAGGAGCGAAATGCTAGCCACTATAAACATAACTTCAGGTCCGAAGCGGCACGAATGGGTACCTGGAAACAGTAACCTGAACAAGTACGCAACTATAAAAAAAAATCAAAGATCAAGCCTAATCAAAAACAAATAAATAAATTTTCTTCAAAATTCTTTTTGATTTTTTATGAATACCCATAACAACAGACTATGGGGGAAAACATACAGATATAAAATCCTTTAAAAATAATTTCGAGACAAAAGGGGGTTGCCTCAAAGGCCTCTTAGCTTAACATAGCTAGAAGTCCGAGAGGTGACCACAAATAAAAAGAAAAACACAGAACACAATTCTGACACCATAAACTACATTTAAATATAGTATTTATTTATATTCAAATTGTACTTACATGAATGTTGATTACGTTGTATATTTTTGTTAACGGATATGAATTATGGCAATACAAAAAAAAATGATGGTGTATATAAAAGACAAATTTTCTTTGTGCCATAAAATGATATAATTGCTGTTCCTGCTTTCAAATATGAGTGAGATAATCAAATTACCAATTATAAATATAAATCATACAAACTCACTGTGTAATGCATAACAATGCATCAGGAAATGATGAAGTAGTTAGATGAAAAATTTTACTTTTATTTTTGCAATTGTTTCGAATTTATTCTTGTTGCATGATGTAAGATAGATTTTGTTCCAACTCAAACATTGGAATAAAATTCTCAAGGTATACTTTGGAAAGTGACTTGTCCTGACCAATTTGTTACTTCTTAAGTCCCAGTCCTACCAATAAATGGCAAAGAGCATCTAAATTTGTGTTTTCCTAGTCACCGATGGGCACAGACATCAACCGTCGGAAATCAGACGGGAAAGAAAGATTGCAAAAAAAAAAAAAAAGTTGTCGGACAGTAAGAAAATTTTAATAATCGCCATTAGACCCCTGTCATTGACATGCAAATGAATTTTGCTGTCAGTATATCGAAGGAAAATATTTTGTGTAGTATATTTTCGGATCGTATCAGATGTAAAGGGAAATGTGATCCATTTCGGTTGAATGAGCCTGATATATTTTCTTCCTGTCGGCCACTTTTTGAAATATTTATTGTTTGAATGCTTCCCGATGGTGACTAAGAATACCGTGAACATGTGCATCCATATCCAGGAGATCATTCATATCTAACTGTAAATAATTATTAGTTTTATTACATAAAATCAAGCTGATTTAAGTTTACTTCTAACAATCCCACTGTCTAAATTGATTATGGAAGCCCAAAGCCTCTACACCAGCCTAAAATCTACATACGTGTATACACTATATCATAATTTAGCAACAGTAGACATCTCTCAGAACTTATAACTCTTTAAAAAAAAATTGCCGAGATGCATGAATTGCTCAGATACAAGGATAACCTGGAATATGTTGCAAAACTGGAAACAAATACATATAGAAGTATCAGGGGATATTTGCGTACATTAACTTAAGACTATGATGTGACTTCTTCAGCTATAGTTGTTTAATAATAAAATATGTGGATATATTTGTGAATTAGGTGTCTCTGGCTTATGTTGCTCTTGAAATTGACGTGAAGCATGTACATCTCTCATAGTTACTTCACAGTATCTAGACAGTGGCATACCAATAGTCGGCTGTGAAGCAGACCTAGCTACACATAGCAGTAGACACGTTGGGTTCAAAGCAAGCAGAATATCTCAAAAACGGCCTGGATGGCAACTATTTATATTGCATCAAGTTGTTTATTACACAATGGTGTTTAAAAATTGTCACGTAGGGAGAGAGCTTGCATTTGCACTGTGAGCGTCAGCGTGTGTCAAAAATGACCTTCGGACATGAAAAACGCATTTGTGAATTTGGAGCTGGCATGTATAAACTTATTTTGTTATGAGTTTCCTTTGACTTGATGTATTATGGATATAAAAAATATGAACCTTTTTGACCTCTCTGGTGTACTCTATTTGTTTTAAATTAATTTTTATATTAGGCAGGTTCATGTGGCATCAAATTTCTGCATATAAACTGTCCTTTGCACACTTGAGAACAGAACAAGTACTATTTTTTATTGGTACAATGAACCACATCTTTTATTATTTTGTGTTTCTTTTTATATATGTAAGTAACGCATTAGCCTCATTATACTATCTTCCTTTGTTTTTGTATCAATACCCCTATCTTCTGTATGGAAGAATCAGTCCAGTACAGGTAATCGCATGTTACACCTCTAAGTTAGAACTATTTGCATCAAGACCAAGTAGCATATTTTAGGCTTAACTTGCTAAATATCGGAAAATAACTGGGATTTGATTTTTGTGTAGGTGTCAAGTCTCGCACTCCTTTTTTAATGAATATTATTCATATTTCAGTACCTAAACACAAAAATATTGCATAACATGTCACACATTCCTCAAAGTAATTGAACTCCCAAGGAGCATATACATTTCAGAGAAATCATAAATAAGCGTACTGTTATGAATGGCGAATGCCACCAATGAAACAGTCTTACAAATAGTAATTGTTTGTGGGCCATATTTCAGCGGAGAATAATACAAGTTTTAGTACACCGACTTACTTTCTACCTTCATGATCCCACTGGAAGTTGACATCAGAGATTCATATGTCACACCGTAGCCATAGAAAGAAATGTATGAATGTTATGCATCTAACTTGAAAATTCTAGGGTCATTTATCAAAGGAAAAGTTGTAAAATAAGTGGAGAATGTGGTAGAAATAATGGTTGAGCCAAATGTATCCTATGAGGTAAATTATGAAACTGTTGGTTTTATGCTGTATGTATGTTCGTTGCTTGTTCATGGTTCAGAACTTACATATAATTTCCTGTTACATTGCTTCTTTCCACTCCCATAACAGTCTTCTTTGTCCCAAAAATAGTATCCTCAAGGCAGTGTATCAACAATTCTTTTGATTCGACTGTTATCTCAGTCTTCTTTGTCCCCCCCCCCAAATAATTTCCTCAACAATTCTTTTGATAGCGTGTAAGTTGTCGAAAGAGTGACTCATTCTTTCCTATCAGTATACTGATTGCCCAAGCCGCAATTAAAGTTACTTTGCCTTTAGCAACTGAAGGTAAAGATCATGCCTTGTCATTTATCAACATCTTTATTTCCTTCCGTAGAAGATTGCATGATATAATAATTAAGTACAATAAATCATCTATCTAAATATATCTCTTGACATTATTATATGCACGAAATAATTGCTCTTGCTTTTACAGCCTAATAATGACTTTCTGCACAGGAGATCTAAAAATAAATTTTGTTTGTATTAATTTCTTTATTTTGGTACTTATTTATTTTTATGAAAGTTTAATGATTGTATTCAGATGATTTATTGTACTTAATTATTGTATGATGCAATCTTCTACGCAAGGAAATAAAGATGATGGTCATGATGATAGACATCCAGATCAATATAATTTTGTTGAAAAGAAGAGATTTTGTCAAAACTTAATTCAGACCCAGAAAGATACAATTTACGTGATTTTAAAATATTTTCGTCATGGACAACCAACATTGTTCAATAAATATTCAAATATTTTCAGACTTTAATCTTGAACAACTAAATGTTGAGTCCATCTGTATTACAAATTCATGTTCAACATATTTTTTGTAATAAGCAAGAAAAAAAGTAAATCAGGGACATTCCCGTAGAACCAAGTCACCAATTGCGTACTTATTATGCAATAAAGATTGTGAAAGGTCAAATCAGTATACAATACTGTAAAAATCAGGTCCTTAATTAATTACAAGAAAGAGGACTTAATGTCAAAACTGTCAAGTGTTAATTGGGAAATAACTTACTTGATTTAAATGCGAATAAAGCATAGTTTTCTCTTGAAGAATGCTTTCATCCAGTCTTAGATTGCATTGCTCCTACTAAACAGGTGAGAACCTTGGATGTCTCCTGACATTGTGGAAACTGGTAGATATAGGGACCATTTACTATACATTTATGGATAGAAAATGATTTTGATCCGTACAAAAAACACTGTAAATTAAGGAGCAAGTTACAAAGAGACATTAAAAGAGCTAAATCTGAATACTTGGTAATAATTCCAAAGCCAAAGGCAACAACACATTCGTTTTAAATGTTGATGACAATACACGCTATGATACAAAACGAATATCCAACTCTTTCAATTAATTTGTTACCGCTGTCGCATCAAAGCTTGTTAAAAAAGCTTCCTCCCTGTTATAGTTTATTTTATATAGATTCAAGAAGTTTTAACACTTTTAATAGGAGAAAGAGTGTTACATCAATTATTTTGAACTTCAAACAGTCAGTGAAGGGTTTATTTATAAGGAATTAAGCAATCTCAACCCCAGCAAAAGTATAGATTTAGATAATATTCCTGCCAAATTCGTAAATGATGCAGCATATGTCATGAAGACTCACAATGCTCATATAGATAGTTAATCTTTCTATTCTAAATAACTCTGTGCGTGATGAACTTAAGGCAACAATGGTAAAACTCTTAGTCGTATTTTTTATTTTGAGGGGGTGTACAATCTTTTTAAAACTCTCAAGTAGGAAACAACAGGACAGCAGGATAGTAAGCATCTCTAAAATCCCAGAGAAGGTATCCTATATTCAATTGGAGCATACTGAGTTCAAAGCAATATACTGCATGAATATCAGTCTGGTTTTAGGAATTTATATTCGACAGATAGGTGCCTAATTTATTTGACAGACTACATTTAAACACGGACTTAGAAAGGTTTATACACCGGTATGAGAATGCTAGATTTATATGCTAGCATATCTTATCGAACAGACTACACATTATTGCTGTAAGTGAAACAATGTCTGAATCCATGGCTGATACCTATGAGTACCTCATGGTAGTGTCCTGGTTCCCCATCTCTTCCTTTTGTTACATCAATGATATGGTTATACGCATCAATTTGGACTGTACATTACTTCTGTATGCTGATGACAGCGCAATACTTTCTTCACTCGAAAATCCTGAATTCATATCTCAGAAGCTAATATAAGATAGGATCTCTTTTTTCCCCGCCATATATCAGTGCGCAGACCTCTTTCAAGGGTCCAGCATATTTATCTAGTAATTTCCCTATATATCAGACAATCACCATTATAATAACAGATGCTCATCGTTATTTGTCCCATATATATATATATTTTAATGAGAAATATACTCTTCCCTTGAATTGAACAAGCCGATTTTCCAGTATTGAACAGATTCTGCTCTGAGATGCAGCATTGCTTAGTCAAATTGTCGCAACATCTCACCGCCTACTTATTCGAAAGCAATCGAAATGTATTCGGCCTTTGCCTTTCACTGTTTCTATGTATCATATGATTGTGTGATCTCTAACGCATGAAAAATGTAAGCCGCGAGATCAAGCAATGTAAAAAATGGCCAAGAACGATATCCGGTTTGTTAACACTTTATTTTGAGCTACCGTGGAGTTTTGCTAATTGTTTTCATTGTTAAGTCTGAGAAAATAAATTATCTTCCAATTACTTTCAGGCTTTCATGCTTAATGTAACGTCCAATAACTTTCATGCTTAATGTAACGTCCAATAACTTTCATGCTTAATGTAACGTCCAATAACTTTGCTAGTAAACGGCTACCCTATGCCGCAACAGCGCAGTTTCGGCCAATGCCAGCTTTTCTATAAAGTGTAATGGAATCTTCCAAAAATTATCTTCTAATATACGACGAGTTTGATAGTCACCTGATAGTTCGAACAGGTTTTATTATATCCATCTAATTTGTTTTCCAGTTGCCTGTCTACTTTTTGTACCGGCATGTATTGGCTCATGGCCGAATCACGGAGGTTGTTATGATCTTGCTATATAATGAATGACCTTGACTTTTCATACACACCATCGGACATTGTCTCGACTTCTTTGTCTTGGTTTGCTTTAGCGTATCTATTCCACGTCGTATTCAACTCTCAATAATCAGGAACGTATCATAATGTGTCAATAGATCTCATTCTAAACCTGGCATATTTAACGATGCGTCATGTGCTAATCCAGGAGCACTGTAATAATGAACCAGCTCTAGTTTGTAATTTTTCATACAGACATTACGAAATTCTTCAAGACTGTCATGAGGATCACCAAGTGTTTTTATGTTGAAGTGTTCCATGTCATCATGGACATACTGAAAATCGCTATTATAGTATGTTTTAATCATTTGGCTTGAATACAACTTTTCTATTGGTGCTATAGCTGTTTCATTAAAGCGTTAAAAAAAACTGTCCATATATTCATATGGGTTAATGGCTTTCCTGAAATATGTAGATGTCATATTTATATACTGTTTCAATGTTTCAGTGAACCTTTCATCACTCAAATTTCTCGCAAACTGTTTTTTTACAAAAAAAACTGTCTCAATAATCTTAAGGTGTCTCAAAACCTGACTGTTCTTTTAACGAGTACGTCCTTTCGTTATTTTAAATACAAATTTGTCAACAATGAATCCTTGCTAAATGAACCTAATTTTTCATGGTTGTTAGGTATGATTTTCATCTCTTTATCTGGATTATTTTTTACAAGTCTTTTGATGAACATATGACTGTCATAACAAGACAAGTTATGAAGAACTGTGGTGTGATTGTAGGTATTCTTACTTCACATGCATTAGTTATGAGTTAGACCTCTATACTTGGTTGTTAAATGATCATGATCTCTTACTTTGTTATCTTTTATCTCAGTTTCACAGATATAATATATATTTGTTGCAAAATGAAAGGTCTTTGCTCCCCGAGACTTGAGAGTATATAATTTGCTTACTTGGGAACAATAAAATATTTAGAAATATCTATCGAATTTGTAAACATATGGTTGAATGCCGAAAATAGTTGCTTAGAAAAACGAGAGAAGAATAGAGCGATCACCGTCTTGAAAGAAGCTAGTGTTACTGTCAGATTCAGCAAATACAACTACAGGACTAAAACAACAATCCAACGGTAATAGACTAGTAATATCTTGCTGCTCCACCCTCCACACTGTTAATACTGTAACCAGAAGTGGCAAACACTAAATAGAACTTATTTTGTTGAGAAATACATTTATTCAAAGAACAACTTCACTAATGGATGATTATTTGGATTTGAATGCGTTAACATATATGAAGGAACCATTATGTCTCAATATTGCATATTAAATTGACCATTGTTGATATGCACTACTGTCAGGAATAGACTTTACACATCCAGGACAAACAAGCACGGGAGAAAAATCTTAAATAAGATCGTGTCTACTAAGCACAGTCCTCTGTATAAATAGCGTTAGCTCAGTGGATAGGAAACCGACAATATGTTCTTTGTTATAAACTTATCTTATTGCTCCAAATATTTGCAAAATGATTGGATGACATTTTTAACACTTTAGTCATGGTCCTTCCCCAAAAAGAATAAGAAGAAAACAAACGACAGTGACAATGTATATTAAACTATCGGATATCTGTGTGTGTGTGTGTGTGTGTGTGAGAGAGAGAGAGAGAGAGAGAGAGAGAGAGAGAGAGATTTAATTATGTAGTTTATATATATATATATATATATATATATATATATATATATATATATATATATATATATATATATATATATAACATTACGCTGTATCTTTAATATACCTCTCGTTGTATAAATATTTAATTGAAAGGGAGCTCGGCATGCCTAGCGGGGGGTGGCGTGTCCCATTCAAAAAGAGGGCCGAAAATTCCAAGTTTTACACTGGGGGAGCCATTGCTGAATATTTGCAGGCCCAAAATTTTGACGTTTCACCACTGATATGAATACTCATATATTTATAGTTTCTAAATGAATTAAACATGTTACAGAATTTTATTGAAATCTCCTCTGCTTTTCCTTCTCTCTCTCTCTCTCTCTCTCTCTCTCTCTCTCTCTCTCTCTCTCTCTCTCTCTCCATAAAGCAAAAGCACGTGGAAGTCTGTGACATGAGAGAGGAAAAAGAATTTGAGCTGGATAAAAACCTTGAACTTGGACGTACAAGAATCAGAGTCATTATAATGGTATGTGCACACTTTCCATGGAATTGTGAATAGTGTTACACGATACCAATGATACAACGTTGCAATATTATGTCGACACGAGAACGCCGTTCTTAAATTCTTTGGCTAGGCGGTACTCACATACTGTAATCTATTTGATGCTTTACTTTGCTTTGTTTTTTAACCTATAATACGGTTCTAAAACATACCATTTTAAAAAAAATAAAATGTATAAAGGCCCCTCTCTATTTCTTTCCTACTCTGTGTTGGTTGATCAGACAGCATGCCAGTTTGACCTCAATTGATCCAGATCACGCTCTCTCTCTCTCTCTGTTGGCTTGTCAGTTAGCATGCCAGTTTTACCTCAGTGGATTCAGGTCTCTCTCTCTCTCTCTCTCTCTCTCTCTCTCTCTCTCTCTGTCGCTGTCTCTATCTCTCACGACCATCCTTGTAAGCTACGCGTGAAAGTCTTTGAAAATGGAGCGTAGCAGATGTTCGTCTGTGGTTCTCGACGATGCCTCGGCACCTATCATGGTAAAACTGACAGACTAACCGAAGAAGAGAGAGAGAGAGAGAGAGAGTCAGACAGACTTACAGACAAAGATAGAGAGAGATGAAAGATAAGAGAAACTTATGGTCGGTAGAAATGGTAAGTAAAGCATAAAACGACTGAGATCAACTGTAAATAACTTTAAATGTTTGAATTACATCTTGTTGGTTCGTCATTTCGTTTAGTCTATTCCCTGCTCATCTCGATGATTGAATGTTTGAGAAGCTAGTCATGCTATGTTTCTAGTGCTCTACTTTTTTCATTTAAACCAACTTTCACGTTTAAATCCAAAGCGTCTCTTTTATTTAATCAATATGAATGAAAATAGAAGCTCAAAAGGAACCAAAACTGACAATTTGCAAAATGATTATGAATAACTGCAATAGCTGCAGAACTACATTTTATAGTAGACACGTATAATATGCATGCTGTATCTTTGATATACCACTCGTTGTATAAATGTTTCATTAACAGATAACTATTCAAGCCTCTTTTTTAATGAAAAATTTATACATACATCTCGTGGTATATTATACTATAGTTAGCCGCAGAAGAAACATATGTTGTTACCTGATGATAATATCTTATCGAGCAGTTGACTTGAAATATTGCTGTATGGTACCTCTTTGATATCTGAACTTACTCAAGAAACTAAATTCTCTACAGTGAAATGCACATTGAGAATCCCGGTAGACGATAATTCATATTTGTTCATCCAAATAATATTCATACTTTCATACCTTGTAGGTTTAAATAACATGCAAAGGATATTTTATGTTTAGGACTGAATGCTGTTTTCTATTTCATGCAAGTAATATTCTTCACTGATAACCAAATCTCCAGGAAGAGTAAGAAAAAAATAAATAATGATTTTCTTAGGGACTACAATGGGGTGCAATAACAAGTTATTGACTAAATTAGTGAAGTGAAACCATTAAATCTCTTGATAATCATTGGACCATTGGGAATCTCATTAAGTAACATCAACAGATTTAAAAAGTCAATTAATTTTCGGTTCTTTTCTATACGTTAAGGACTGTACTAAAGCTCCATCTTTTGACATCAGATTAGAAGTTTGTCTACTTAGAATCAACATAGAGACTATCCTATGAACAAACCAAATTAAAGTAAAAATGGAGCTTCTTAGGTATTTGTCCTTATTTCCATACTTTCTTCCTTTAATTCTTACTTGACTTACCAAACTCTGCTATTTATAGGACATTTTGTCACGAAGCAACCGTTGTACTCCTTTTCAAATTCTGGTCGAGGGTAAATAATAATCAATGAATCTTAATATTTTAACACAAGACACAACAACACTTACACTTAAAATTCGGACTTAACTTCGATGAACTCTGTCTGTACCACTGGTCGATGTTAATATCGTGACTCTCTACCTCTCGCCATCCTTACCTACCTTCCTTCCTTCCTGTCTCTCAGCCACATGTAACCAATATATTATTACATTTGTATTACAACCATCTCAATAATAACCTCAGATAATGCAAAGTAATCTACCTTTGATTTATAATCTTTACAGGGATCTGCGCCATCTCCTCTGGATTGTCATACTCTGTTTGTCGAGGGCAGATGTCGGATTAGGCCAGGATGCCTGTGAATTATGCACCTGTATGTTGGACAATGTCCATCAATGGCATGTTGACTGTTCCAACAGGAGCCTAAGTTCTTCTATGATGCCAACCGTATATCCAAACTTAACAATTTCCTTGAATTTATCCTATAACCCTATCGGTGGTCTGATCAAAAGCCCCTTTTCCACATTGCACAGCTTGGAAATTCTAGATATCTCTTATGCCAATCTACTTAAAGTTCATAAGGAAGCTTTTGACGGTTTATATAAATTAGAGATTCTGGATATAAGTCATAATCAACTAGTGATATCTAATAGATCAGTGCCTATTCGACTTGTACGCGATTTGACGTCCCTGAAAGTGTTAAAGATGAACCACAACGTCAAAGACACAAAGCGAACAGATATCTCTTTCCCCGATGAAGCTTTAGGACAAGTGAAATCTTTGCAAACTCTGTTCATGGATGGCCTAATCAACAGCACGTTTGGTCCTGGGTTCCATAATCTTGTAAACTTGACTACTGTAATCTTCTCTGGAGTAAACGACATTGGATACTGTGGACTCAAAACAATCTCTTCTGAAATGTTTAAAACTGTGCCATATATAAAAGTATTAATCATCCGGGAATGTCGGGTTGAGCACATTGACGAACTAGCTTTTTCTCCTTTGTTATACCTTCGTCTTCTCGACTTGTCTGGCAATACAAAACTTGGGATAGAAGGAGCTGCAAACGGTTTTCGTGGACTGAAAAACACGAGCATAAGAGTGTTGAAATTAAATAACATCTACCCTGATTTTAGAATCGGAGTTAGGATTAGACCAGATCACATAGAAATGCTTAGGAATACAAGCATCACTGAAGTAGAATTTAGTGGAAACAAGGTAGAAATCCTTGACGCTGAAACTTTCGAAGTTATGCCGATAAATCTCACTAAGCTTAACGTCTCCCGTAACAGATTTTTGGTGGGTGACTACCTTCTCCACGCAAGCCTTTTGAAAAACCTTACCACTTTCGATGGAAGCTATCAGTTTTTGTCGCCACTTGGTACAGTGAATTTTAAAAAAAGATATGTCAGTTCTATTCAGGACACAACCAAACTGACCATGCCAAGATGGACGAACCTTACCATTCAAATTCCTGAAAATTTGAAAGTAGCCAACTTCAGTCGTTCAAAACTAGCATTTCCTATACTAAATTTTGGAGTGGGCAAAAATAGCCTGGAATATCTGGACGCTTCTTACTCTATGCTGTACAACTGGACAGGACCTGTCGTCGGTTTTGATAGCCTGGCCTACCTGGATCTTTCTAACAACCATTGTTCGGAGCTGTCTTTCAACTTTTTTGACTCTCTCCCACGTCTCGTCACCTTGCTCGTGTCCAACAACCTGCTGGGAATAGTGCTTTCCAGGGACGAGAACGGGCGAATCTTTCAGAATCTAAAAACTCTACAGCACCTTGATATGTCGAACAACAGAATAACTAACTTAAGCGAAAATATATTTCGTGGGTTGGTCAGCGTAAAAATTCTGAACATCAGCCATAATCTTCTAGATTTATTTCTCGTGAATATAGGTCACATGACAAATCTGAGAGTACTCGATTTGTCGCAAAACATGCTCCAGGTTGTGTTATATCCAGTACGTGTCGCACTGGATCACATTGCTTCTGTGACGACTGAGAAAGTGTATGTCAACATATCCTTCAACCAACTCAGATGTATGTGCGAGACCTCTAAATTTATGCTTTGGGTTCGCGATACTAAAACCAGTGTTGTTGGCATGACATCCTGTATGTTATCAAACGGCACGAAGGCGGTGTTCAATTATGCGAATGACTTACTTCGTTATATAGACTATCTAGATAAGAAATGTATGTCAAAACTGGGTCTGATTTTGGGTACAACGATTGGTATTTCTGTGGCTATTGTTCTAGTTGTTGCGGGTATCGTATATCGTTACAGGTGGAAGTTAAGATACCTGTATTACATGACCATGAATAGGTTCAAAGGATACTATCCCATTGGTAATTTTGATACTGACAACGACTTTGTATACGATGCCTTCGTTTCCTTTGCAGATGAAGATCGCGAGTTTGTTCGGGATTTTATGTTGAGGAAATTAGAGCACGAAAGAGGGATGCGTTTGTGTGTATCTTTTCGTGACTTTATACCCGGTAGAAAGATTGTCTCTGACATATTCGAAGCTATTCACAACAGCCGCAAGACTGTCATGCTCCTCACCGAAAACTTCCTGCTGAGTAAGTGGTGCGTGTATGAGTTCCAGATGGCGTATCAGGAAGCCATTAATAGAGGCCAAGACACCTTCTTCGTTATTCTTTATGAGGATATCCCAACCGAGCGGATCTACAGGCTTGTGAACATGAGGGATGTTTTTCAATCGAACTCGTACATCGAATATCCCCGTGCAAATAAATTGGACGGAAATGAGCAGGTATTGGATATGTTCTGGGACAGATGCACGCAAGCAATCAGGGAGAGCTGACATTGTAATAAATAACAAAACCTAAAAGGCTTTCATCGAGATCTGGTGATTGGAGACGTACACTAAGTCATGACTGTTTAGAGCCTCGTGATGTAGTGTGTGTGTGTGTGTGTGTGTGTGTGTGTGTGTGTGTGTGTGTGACATTTAGAAATTTCACCTTATGGACATGTCCAAGAGCTTTAAAATTGCTCATAATACACTGGCTGCAAATTCATTCTTTCTTTACGATCAGTTTAAATTTCTCTTTTTATTACACTTAAATTCTCAATGTTTAAGTGTTTCGTAATATGTTTTTTTTGCTTGGAATATTTGTTATTATATGAATGTGCATCCTTCTATAAAATTCATTGTTTTGGCACGTTTGTACTCAACGTGCTTCCTGTTTACGTCTAAGATGAACTTAATCCATTGTGTTTCTCGTTTGTTGATTTATCTCCCGGTAATTATGTAAATAAACTGCTAAATTTGTATCTGATTACATACTAGACTCAACCGATGGAAAGGTTTTGCTTGCATCGTTCTGCTGGAATATTAACCCCATACTCTTAAAAATCTTCCTGAACAATCTTAAACTTTATATAATTTATTACTTTGTATAACAAATTATGCAAAGATAAAAAATTATTTCATAGAGGTATAGTGCAATTTCTGTGAATATAGAGTTCTTTGTGCATGTATGGTATGATTATGTGTCTTGAAAATAAACTCCAAGCATATGGAGAAGATTCTACTACAATGGCGTTTATTTCTGATTGGTCTTCAAGCCAGAAGCAGAATTTCTGAACTGTACTGAAAGTTTAATTTGCAATTAGTTGTGAATATGCGTATTGTAAATACTTACTTTTCATGTCAATACCAAGCATAATCAAAATGTGTCCTGTACTTATTTTGGAAATCATATTGTCATCGAAAGCACCATTATTCACGACAACCACCAACATCATCATCATCATGCGTTGCCCCCCCTCCCCTCACCATCACGTTTACTACCACCGCTACCAACAATGGCCAATGAAAGCATTGCTCTTATTTTCTCAGCCTCGATGGGTGCTTTCAAGATTACCCTGGAGTGAGAGAAAGAGAGGGGATTCAGTGATTTTTGTGTTAGCAGTTAAGTTTCTACCGATCCAGTTGGAATGGCTTTAGAACAACATCTCACCTATGGAGATCTGATCTCAAAATAATAATAGGAAACTGTAGCTATGAACCCTTGCTAACATCAGTCCTTGTCATCAAAATTTAGACCACTGAAGTATACTTGTGCAGTAAATGTGCAATATCATAGTCAAGGTCAGATATATTGATAATATCATGGTTCACGAACCCCTGCAATAATAATGCTCCTCCAATTTTAAAATTAAAAGGGTTAATGTTAAAAATGTGTCATGTTTTTAAAGGATTTAAAGTTGGCACGTGGGATATTAGTTATAGTTGCAAAATAAGAGACAAACAAGAATACCGTGAACATTCCATTATACGCCAGCCAAGTATTTAATAATCTTCTATTCTAGACACTTGTACGATATGGCTGCAAAACCCATTTGTCTTTTAACACCACAATGCCATTAACCTCTTGGTCTCAATATTAAAAGGCTTATTTCTTACCAAATGTGTAAGTCAGCAACAATGTTTGATGAAGGTACATGGTCTATGACTGAATTTTTTGTGTGCAAAAACCATTTTACTTCTTTCAGTCACAGTGACCTTGATCATTCACTGTTTGGCCTCAACATCTGTAGGGTTCTTCCTTACCCCAAGTGCAAGCCATACTAAAAGAGTGTTATAGTCTCTGATGTAGATCTAATGTTATTGTGCATAAACCATTTTTCTTCTGTAAGTCAGTGACCTAGACCATGTAACGTTTAACTCCAAACTCAATAGCTTCTTCCTTATCCCAAGTGCAAGCTATCCACTCTATTTTGGTCAAGGTATGTGATGTAGAACTAATGTTATTGTGAGGAAACCACTGTATTCTTTCAGTCAAGGTGACCTTGACTATTTACCCTTTCAGCCCCGAAATCGATAGAATTGTTTCTTACCCCAAGCGCAAGCCATCCACAAGGGTTAATAATAGTAGAATGTTGGAGTACTCAAGTACTTTTGCAGAAAACCTTTTTCTTCTTTCATTCACAGTAACCTTGACCATTGACCCCGAAAGTAATATGATTAATCTTTACCCCAAGTCTAAGCCATCATCAAAGTTTTGTAACTGTTGATGGTGGACACCTCAGGTTATTGTGCTAAAATGAAATTGGTAACAGACATACAGATGGATGAATGAACAGCACCATAACATAATTTGCTCCGACTTATTGCAGGCGTACAGAAAGGGTATCATCCCTTTCCAACAACTGTGCAAAAGCTGAGGTTCAAAAATGAAGAATAAATGTCAGTTTTTAAGCAAGATAAAATTCAACAAAACAGCACTGTGCCCCCCTCTAATCTAAGCCATAAGATGGGCACGCAAATGAAAAACAAGTGTTTGACTGCTGTATTCGGACAACTGTGAAGACCCAATGAATCTATGTAACCGTTGCTCTGATTGGATGCATGCAAAATCGTTTTCATTTGTGTTCTCCTAATGTTTGCCCATAAATCGTACAAGTTTAGCAAAGACCGTGGAAAGGTAACTTCACAAAAGTCAAAAGATACACGTAGCGTTGACATTGGCAGACAATTCGGAAAACGTTCACATGAATAAAAATAACGCAAAGAAAGAACAAGACTCATACATATCCGTGCACGTCACACTACGTAAAATAAATTAATCAAATTCACATAGATCTATGGAATTATCTTTACTAAAGGAGATCCATTCAGACTTATTCAACAAACTTTAGGTGCACAAGCTCCAAAGGCATTATTTGCTATGGTTAAATATTAATACAAGTTTGGAAATGTGCCCTCAAAGACAAAATTGCAATTTTTTGAAACACTAATTTAGTCAATTCTTACTTGTGGATCAGAAGTATGGGGATTTATTGAAGGAAATACTGCGGAACGGTTACACTTACATTTTGTAATGTTTTTGGAGATAAAATATGTAGTAAAAATGATTTTGTATATGGAGAATTGGGAGAACACCCTATCAGATCAATATATATATTAGCGCATACTGAGATACTGGAGTAACATTGTCTCATCAGATAATAGAAAATATATATGTCATATATAACCTAATGGTTACTAATATTGAAAGCCGACATGGAAAGAAAAATTGTGTATCATTAGTCCGGGATTTATTGAATAGTCTTGGTCTGGGGGAGGTGTGGATAATCAAGCTCTTGGGAACATAAAGGGTTTCTTATCTTTGGTCAAACAAGGTCTAGCAGACCAGTTTATTCAAAATTGGCAATCTGGAAACAGAGAATCGTAAAGAGCTAAATTATATAGAAATTTGTCATAAAATATTTTACTATAATATGTATTTGGATATAGGAACAGTGACAAAATTGAGAAAATCCCTTTCAAAGTAAGAATGTCTACCCATACTTTACATATTGTCTCAGGAAGATGGAAGAAACCACAATCTACCTCACTATATCAAATGACTTGTATTTTTTGCAAGGTGCTGGAAGCTGAATATCACTTTTTGTATTAGAATGTCAATGTTATTTGCCGCTAAGAAAGAAGTATATAAACTCTTAATTTTGGAAAGGTCCGAGTATGATGAAATGTATTAGATTACTAAATTCCACGAAATCTGCCGGGGTTAGAAATCTGGCGAAATTATATCCATATAACGCTGAGTGCAGATAATAAAAAGATGAATCCTACTGAAATTGATAAATTGATATAACATTACATGATATTATTATTATTAGTGGTAGTAGTATTACTATTATTATTATTATTATTATTATTATTTTGTTCTTCCGTGTCCTGTTACTTTCATCTCATCTCCATTTCATTGTTTATTACATGCATTACTATCTATCATATGACATGTATAATGTTTTTATTATACTACTAAGAAAAGAATCATGAATACTGCTTATTTATTGATGACACTGTTAGTGTATTCTCCCGAAAGAGCTTGTACTAAACCATACGTATTGTGGTGTATATTATTTGATCACACATTGATATGTGAAGTATACTTATGTTATATCGTGTTCTATATAAGATAAAATAAGAATTTCTTTATTTCAGACTGCATGGCTTATAATCTAAGTTAAAATATAAAATATAGAAGCATTTAAAACATACAAGTTCATAGGTGTCTTATGCACAAATATACAGACCCATCTACAACTACAGAATGTGTCCGTCATTGTAAAGGACATAATTATGTAAGACATTTAAAGAGTAATTTGTTCCATCTAACTATAATCTGAGAATTTAAACGAAAATCATAGTTCCACAAAGATTTCAAGATACAATTATTACTATTAGACATTCGTGTCATCATTGAAAAACGTACTTTCTCATTAACTCTTCAAAACTAAATAAATTATAGTTTACAAACATGGTAGAGGCACTATTCCATCTTGGAAGGCTTAACAGTAATATTATTTATAAAAAAAGCTTTTGTAGTTCACATTTGGTTCACTATCAAGTATGGATATTCAAGAAATGGTACAGCTAATCATTCCAGTTATTTTTAGCGTGTTCAGATTCGACGACCTAAATTCACATATACTTATTCCTGACAAAAGTGTTATTCAATAAATAATTTCCAAAAGCAAACCTTTACTGTGTTCTTGTCTGGTGCGGTAAACGTGTATTTCTGTCCCGACGAAGGTGACATTTTATTTGAAAAGCATGTCAAAGAGCAATTGTGCAGCGTCTCTGAAAGAGAATGTACAAATTACAACAATACAAACTAAACGGCAGAGTATATGGAATGTAAAGGCATATCTTGACGTTCTCCCGCAGAGATGACTAACAAAATACCGAATGTAAGACGATGAAGGAGGCTCAAGGTGTGCTCGTGCCTATCACGTGTTCAAAAGGTACGCTTACAGCACAGTCTAAACCGACTGTAAGAAGACACGAAGTTATGCACTGTTATATCGTACACTACTGTCGACGGAGTCAATAATTTACAATGCAATCAACTTCACGCTTAAAAAAATATTAACGATTTTAAAATGAATTGGTTGCAAAGATCAATCATTATATATGGTCTGAAAAAAATATAAAGTTTTGTATTGCGGTGAGGCTAGTATTAAAACAGTTTCATATGCTGGATTAGGTTGGGCTAGAATAGTTACCGGTATAGTTGTTCCTTTGGAATGCCTTCCACAAAATTTGAAAACATGATGAAATAGTAATATCTGTCCTAATACGTTTAACAGTGTCGACAGCATAATAACCAAGGCTATCATTGACAATTAACAGTGACTAATAACTGTATTACAAATTTTCGCAATCCTGGTAAATCAACTGATGCAGGTACTAGTCGCATTTGTACAAAGATGTGATGGTGCCCAAAATACATAAGATTTTGGATGATACGAATCTGAAAGATATTAAAACATAAAGGAAACAAGTTGACAATACATTGTCAGTCATTGAACAGATTGCTACTATTGGTTCTGGTAAGCTCTTGGAGCTACAAAACAGATTAACGAGAACAGAGACCAAGATTTTAGATCCTCAAGACATGTTATAAATAAACAGCTAGTAGAGACATTGTTTAATGCTATTAAAACATAGTAAACAGTAAGAGAAAGAGCAGATAACTAACGTCCAACAATATTTACAGCTAATCGACCAGAGGATAAACAGTGATAGAGACAACTTAGAAAGCTACATGGAGGAAATAAAAAATCTTTGGAAGACTAAAACATTGCATAGTCTCAAATGGAATAGTTTCAGAAAAATTATAGTAGCGATATCGAACAAAATGATCAAGAAGTACAAAATGTAATGAATGACTTTATCTAAACAGACTTAAACAACAAGATAATTGTTAACACTAATACCATGTCAGAGTTGCAGAAGAAAAATGATTAACAGAAGTAACCTAAAAGAATTCAGTCGTGCAGAGATGGATCAAATGTGTATGAAAGCACGATAAAAGTTGCGCAAACAACATTCAATTTATCTATTGCAGATTTTAGTGAAAGGATCAAACGATTAAAGATGTTAGATTTACTGACACTTTAATATGTTACATGCTAATGCTAACTCTTGTATTAAGTGGTAGAATTAATACAGTCATTACCTTAATAATGGAAAAATATAGAGACGTTGAAAACATAGCTGAATATTATAGGCCTTAGAGAAGATGAATTAAAAAAAGAAGGAGTTTTAGGAGAAACCCAAACTAATGCTTCGATGTATATTACTTTATGATTTCCTCATTGTAGCATCACCATCACGCCCGTCAGATCCATGTGGTATTGATTTAAGTGTAAATTTAAGATGAACTTTTAATTCAAAGAGAGAAAACGGATAATAATACAAATATAGGAAACGGTTGTTTGACGTTTTTAAGTCCGAAACTACACCCCAAACACTAAGTTAATATTTATGGATTTAAGTATACTCTATCATCAAAAGTAAATAATTAGGCTTTTACATAAGTTTTGTTTACGTGCAGTATGAACGCTTAAGATCTTTGAGCTTTTATATTAAATTTTACATCGATTTAGTGTTAAACAACCCCTTTGTTGCTTACTCATGCTTACTTATTAGACATTTATAAACAATCTGTACATAAATCTGGTGCACTGCAGAGCACGGAGCTAATCTTGACTGTGTAAAAGAAGCACGTCTCCTTAATGAGCACAGAAAAGAGTTGACTAAAAACTTACAACTCTTTAAAAAGTTCTGCAAAGACACAGGACTTAAGTTTAACGGCTTAAAATCCTGTGCATTCACTATATCTCCAGTTGGGAAGAAAACATATATTGTTAACGATGGCATGCAAATTATGGTAGACAATGTGCCAATCCCATGGATCCAACCTGGGAAGAGTACAAGATATCTAGAGGGCTATTTCGACTCCTGGACAGGACTTGTTCAAATAAATCCAGCACAACAACTGGACAAATGGTGCTCAAAAGTATCCAAAGCAGCTTTAAAACCAAAACAAAAGTTTGTTGATCCTAAAGGAGGATCTAATTCCAAAACTCCACTATGCATTGTGACTCACCAAAAATAAAAACCACACTACAAGGTTTAGATGGGAGAGAGAGACGATACCACATTGGTCACTGACAAAGATAAGATACTACAACGATGGGAAGAACACTGCAACAACATCCTCAATCAGCAATCATCTATCAGTAACGAGGCAACTGGTCGACTGTCCCAAGCAGAAATCAAAATATCTCTTGCTGATCTTCCAACGCTGACTGAAACTGAGAAAGTAATTGACCTGCTGCCAACTGGCAAAGCACCTGTACCAGACGCTATGCCAGCAGAAGTTTACAAAATCAGACGCTCGCTCATATCACAGAAACTAAAGGAAGTCTTCTAGTCAAGAAACTATGTCCCAGGAATACAAGGATTCATACTGTGTCCACTTGTACATTCGGAAAGCCAACAGACGATCCTGGAATTACCATCGGTAAATCTCCCTGCCGTCAATAGCCAGCAAAATCCTTGCAGTAATTCTGCTGAATCGCATTGTGCATTACATCTATCAAGGGCTTCTGCCTGAGAGTCATTGTGACTTCATGAAAGGACGAGGGACCACATACATGGTGTTTGCAGCTGGTCAACTCCAGGAGAAATGCCAGGAACAGAACTTCAACCTGTATACAACATTGGTCGACCTATACAACATTTGTCGACCTGACAAATCATTGCACACAGTCAGTCCTGGGGGCCTCCGGAAAATCATGACAAATTTAGACGCCATGCCAAAAAGCTGAACCATTTTTTAAACGGGTTTTCTGAAAAAACACAGTACAGTAGAAAGCAATACAGGGTCCCAGACACTGAGGTTTTCGCATGGCCATGCATTCCAAGCATCCACGCTCTGCTGATGCAATCACAGATGAGACAGGCAGGCTGCGTCAGCAGGATGTCAGATGTCCGACAATCAAAAAGATCTTCTACGGCGAGCTGAAGGAGGGAAAGCAAACTCAGGGAAGTCCCAAGAAACAATTGAAATACTCCCTCAAGTCATCCTTTATACACTTCAACAGTGCACCTGAGTTTTAGGAAGATCTCGCACAGGATCCTTCTGTCACAGAATTGTATGATTTATATCAATATGTATATGTGATCAAAAATGTATTCGGGTTTCGTTTCCGACTAGAGCGTTACTCGAGGGTTGTTTATTTTTTCGGCTCAAGTTATTTTGAAATACTGAGCGCGATTCACCCCATGCTGCACGTGCAAATTGCCTGCAGTGAAAACTTACGTACCTAGCTGCTGCGCATATCTGTCACAGCTAGAGTATATATAGAGCAAATTCTCTATAAACAAATTACACTACGATGAGTCTTGTCAGAAAGCTTACCTCTTTACGGGAGCAAATCTTCAGCTGTAGATGTATGTAAAATTTAAGATAGTATTCTTTATCACTATTCGTTTTATATGACATAATTGTTTCATATATTAGATGTTTTAGAATTTATTCTAAATTCTACAGAGAGTCAATACCTAGGTCATACAACGCCATGATATTAGAAATACTATAGTCTGGTTCAAGTTAGCTATTTGTTGTAACTGAACAGACGGATATTATTTAATTATACGCGGCATGCATTGAATGATTAATGCGAGATGCAATTCATGTGCGCGCATGCGCAACATATATCAATGCAAAAGTACTAACCGTGTCATATGTACTACACGGTTTAGTTGTTATACTTTTAGCTGTCCTTATGTATGGTTTGGTGTTGTGGAGTCGCAGAACTGTGTGGTTTCTTGTGACGTGTACGCTGTGTCTGGTGACGTTGTTTCGGAAGAGTGTACTGGTTTTCTCGATGCGATGGACCAAGGCTTCTCGGCCAGCGGGTCTGTGTTAAATGTGATTGCTCTAGAGGGATCCTTCAACAGACTGGGAGGGGTGGACCATGCGTGGTGGCTCCTTGACCATTGACTAGAGCGGGTGGAACCGGAAATACATCTTGGTCGTCAAACGGGCGCCACGATAGTTATACATATTACGTGTTCCATTTTATTGTTATTTTCAATATTGCTATCTGTGCAAAATTACATGTATTCACATTTCAATATCGCTATGTGTGTGATAGATTCATAATTTCATGCATTCCCGTTTCAATTTCGTTATATGAACGATATATTCATAAATTCATACATATTCCAATATCGCTTGATGAATTGATAAATTGATGAGTTAACAGATTGATGAATAAATGAGTATTATATTGATAAGTGCATAAATCACATGCTTTGGTCACCCTTGGTGCTTAATAAGACCTTGTTTATATTGGGGTGTAGTTTATATACTCTTATTTGTTGATTGGTGATAGGATGTTATTCACGTTTGTTTAAAATTCCATTCGTTAAATTCATCTTTTATTTTTCTCGTTGAGTTACTTGTTGTTGATAGTTCCATGTTAGGAACTTTATAATTTTCCTTATCTTTTTGTTATAATGGTGTCAGATTTGTTCATCTTTAAATTGCGTTTATAAATAAACATCTTATTAACGCAGTTGCTTTCGGTGTCTTCACTAATCCAGTCCCAACCCGGCTTCATCCTGTGACACCTTCCACCTGGCGCAGTCTCGACCATACTGGAGCTACAAGACTATGCGCTGAGGAGTAGAGGCAGTACAGAAGCTGAACTGCTGTACATCCTTTATTTATCAAGCAATGTCTCCTATCTAGTGTGCCACAGCAATGTCTCCTATCTAGTGTGCCACAGCAATGTCTCCTATCCAGTGTGCCACAGCAATGTCTCCTATCTAGTGTGCCACAGCAATGTCTCCTATCTAGTGTGCCACAGCAATGTCTCCTATCTAGTGTGCCACAGACAGTTCAGAACACAAATTGGCCTGATCAGCCACTCAAGTGCTCACAGAAAGTAATGCATGAGTGTCACGGAATTGTATAAATCCCTTTTATTAAATACATGTACTCGGGTTTCGTTTTTCAGTCTAACAACGATACCCGAGAGTGAGTTATGTACATTTTACAATATTTGAAACAGTGAGTTCGGTTCACCCCATGCCGCACGTGCGAAGTGCTTTCGATGGGAAAAACGGAATGCATCAAGCGTACGGACGATGTAGAGCTGCATCGTCTGTGTATAAATGCCTCACCGTAAGACTAAATCTTTACATTACGGAACGTCTTGTCAGTGAGCAGTCTACTTAAGGATTTGCACGTCTTCAGCTGTAGAGGTACGTAAATTATTAATTTATTTATGGTGTATGTTTTCTATGTAGCTTCGGCTTGCGTAGTACAATGCAAATATTTCCTATTCTTGTTTGTATATTTTCTATTCTTGTTTGTATATTTTCTATTCTTGTTTATTTTCTATTCTTGTTTGTATATTTTTTATTCTTGTTTGTTCTTAAAAAGAGCTTTATATTAGCAATATAAAGTGGCATTTTTAGGAAACGTTTAGTACCATAAGATTCTTATCGGACACGTGTAGGTTCACTTCTGAACTTGTTTATTGCTTTGTAATGTTGTGCCGATAATGTAATTTGTATAACTTACCGTATATAACGTCATTACGTGTTATCGTATATGCCCGTGTCAATCATACTACATGGTGTTAGATTTATTTTCAGCTGTAGAGATCAGAGTCGACGAGGTCCCAGCTATAGAGGGGACAATAGAAGTTGACTATAGCAGCTGTAAAGCTAACCATAGCAGCCGTGGAGCTGAATAAACAGTGTGTTGCTTGAATACCAGGTGATCGGGCGTTGTTGACCCATAGGTGGGCGTGGATCGCTTGATTGACCAGTCCGATTAGCAGCCAAGTATGCTAGTGACGGAGTGTTTGTGAGTCACTCCATATATGCAATCTTTTAGCCGTGGGCTAATTTTGGGTTTTTGTGATACCCAGTGGTTTGGGAGTGTAAGATATTTTGCAGGATATCTATCCCATTTGTTTGCACCACATTTTATTATTTGAATAAAGTGCCTCATGTTTCATTATTTGAGGGTATACATTTTTGCTATATGAGTAAAAATACATCATTTTTGCTATCTGAGTAAAACACATCATTCCTTTCATCGTATGAGATGAATCATTAGCCTTTATCATTGCACTGTGTATTTATTTATTTGTATTCATATTTGGGTTACCGTATTAGGTTCGTGCGGATTATGTTAATTTGTCCAATATTTGGACCCTATACACGCACGTATTAATCATAACCTTTCTTCCCATTCAAGTCATTCATCAATAAACATTGCATTTTTATCACCATCAACAGTGTTCTGTTATAAATCCGAAATCCAACCCGGTTATCTTATTACAATGTTGTCAGAAGTGGGATCTCGGATTCAACGGAACACTAAATTTGTTGTTTCATTATTCTTGTATGATCTTATGTGTATTTCAGACGTTCCTGACAAGACAGTGAGGTTAAGTAGCCATATAACATTACTTTATTAAGGTTTTTTTTCTTAGGTACACATTTCATGTCTTTGTTGCCTTCTGATAAGGAAAATACGGTTTTGTTTGTTGAAATCATAGCAATTACGCATTTTGTTTCCACAATAGTGCACTTTAGGTTGGTCATATCAGATTTTTGAAATGTCGTCAATGAAAGATCTTGTGGAACTGGGGAAACAGTTTGGCTACGAAGGGGAGTCTCTTAAAACTTTTGTTCGTGAAGAACAGGCTAGGGAAAGGGATCAGAGATTAAAGGAGAGGGAAATAGAGCGACAGGAGAGGGAAATAGAGCGGGATCAGAGGTTAAAGGAGAGGAAAATAGAGCGACAGGTAGAGCAGGAAAGAAGGGAATTTGAGAGGGAGAAGTTAGAGTTAGAAAAACAGGCCGAAAGGGAGAAAATGCTATTTGAGGAAAAGAAGATAGAATTAGAGAAGGAGGCAGAGAAGGAAAGGATAGGATGGGAAAAGGAAGCAGAAAGGGAGAAGGTAGAAATGCTTAAAGAAATAGAGGATAAGAAATTAGAAGGCGAAAAGCGAGTGAGGTTAGAAGCTTTGGAGATTGAAGATAAAAATAAGGAGAGAGAGTATCAGAGAAATTTTGAGCTATTCAAAACCAAAAGGGAGGGGGAACATGATTCTAAGCTGAGAGGTCCAAAATTGCCCCCATTTGAAGACGATAAAGATAACATGGATAGTTATCTAAACAGGTCTGAAAGGTACGCCGCTGTACAAAAATGGAAAAAAGACGATTGGTCGCTCCATCTTAGCGCGTTGCTTAAGGGTAAAGCGTTAGACGTGTATTCTCGTTTACCCACGGCCGATTCGCTAAATTTCCTCGCGTTGAAAGACGCACTTCTGAAGAAATACGAACTAACCGAGCAAGGGTTTCGCAAGAAGTTTAAGAATAGCAAACCCGAGAGAGGCGAGACATTCACCCAGTTCGTCAGTAGGACGTGCAATTACTTGCAGCGATGGGTGGAATGTGGTAAAGTCGTGAAGTCATTTGAGGGTCTTATCGATTTCTTGCTTCGGGACCAGCTATTGACAACTTGTGGCAAGGAGTTGTATTTATTCCTGAGGGAAAAGTCCTTCACGAATATATATGACATGGCCACACAGGCGGATTTATTCGCTGAAGCTCGGGGAGGTTCGCAGAATGTCATCTCGCGAGACAGCAAAGATGGGAATCAGGTCGAAGACCCAAAACCCAGGGAACCTGAAAAACCTGTCAGGGATAACCAGGGTAGGCATAATAACAAGCAATGTTTCACTTGCAAGGAGTTGGGTCATATCTCCCCCAATTGCCCTAAGCGGAAGGGATCAGTCCATAGAGTCGCGGTAGCCATTGAAGGCAGACGGTCGGTAGATGGAAAACTCGATGTTTCCCAGCGGGCTAACCGGGAAGCTGTACACGAGCCAGTGGTGCGTGCAGAGATCGGTCGCGACGCTATACAATCGATCGGCACGAGTGTTTCCTCCGAGGCAAGGGTACCGACAGCGAATGGCACTGTCAACGGAAAAAAGGTGACCGTGTTACGAGACACAGGGTGCACTACTGTAGTCGTGAAACGGAGCCTCGTTCGCGATGACCAATTGCTTGGGTTCAAATCGCCTTGTATGCTACTGGACCAAACAATTGACCACGTTCCTGTCGCAAGGATAGGTATCGAAACACCTTTTCTGACCGGAACCGTTGAAGCGTTGTGCATAGCCAACCCGATCTATGAACTTACGATTGGCAATGTACAGGGATCTAGACTTCCAACCGTGTCAGACTTCCGATTCCCGATCACCCAAGCAGTGCAAACTAGACCTCAGGTAAGGGAGGATAACAAACCCCTACGTAAGTTAAAGGTACCGGAAACAATTACTGAAGAATTTTTGAACGCGCAAGAACGCGACACGTCTCTACGCGTAACCGCAGATAAAGTGTTGTCGGGTACTGTGAGGAAGTGTAAGAACGGGGGGTCCTCTAAATTTCTACTTCGAAAGGGTTTAATTTACAGGGAATATACTACGCCTGACGATAGGAAGTTCTTGCAACTAGTTGTTCCCCAGGAATTCAGGTCGCATGTACTCAAGGTCGCGCACGAATCGAGTATGGCGGGTCATTTAGGTAAGAAGAAAACAGCTGATAGGGTATTACGAAAATTCTATTGGCCCGGTGTCAATAGCGATGTAAGGCGGTTTTGTCGTTCGTGCGATGTTTGCCAGAAGACGGTCTCTAAGGGAAGGATAACTAGAGTACCGTTAGGTCAGAAAGAAAGACGGGACAAACCGTTTTTGCATTGACTTTCGGCAACTGAATAAAATCACCGTGTTCGATGCAGAACCAAGGCCAGACAGAGACAATTTATTTTCAAAGTTGGCAGGTCATAAATACTTTTCCAAGTTAGACCTTACCAAGGGATATTGGCAGGTACCAATCGCTGATAATGCCCGCGAGTTAACGGCATTCGCGACTCCCAGAGGTCTTTATCAATTTAAAGTCATGCCTTTCGGTTTAGTCAACGCCGGTGCGTCGTGCGTTCGTCTCATGCGCAAATTGTTAAACGGTATGAAAAATGTCGACAATTTTATAGATGATATCTTCGTTTATACATATACCTGGGAGGAACATGTTAGAGTATTGAGGGATCTGTTCGATAGACTTCACACTGCTAATCTTACAGCAAGGCCCACCAAATGTAATATAGGATATTTTGTCCTAGAGTGTTTGGGCCATCTTGTTAGTGGACTAGGCCAGTTGAAACCCCACCCAGACAAAATAGGAGCAGTCAGAGATGCACCTAGACCAGAGACCAAGAAACAAGTAAAATCTTTCCTAGGTTTGATTGGGTTTTACAGGAAATTTGTCCCCAATTTTTCGGCTATTGCCAGCCCATTAACAGACTTGACTAGGAAAGGGCAACCAAATAAAGTTTCCTGGGGTGTGTGCCAGGAAAATGCGTTTAACGCTTTAAAACAGAAACTGATAAGTGCATCAATCTTAAAGTTGCCAGAATTGAACAAAGCTTTTGTGCTGAGGACTGATGCGTCCGATACGGGACTTGGGGCTGTTTTGCTACAGGAGCAAGAGGGGATGAAATTGCCCATCGCTTATGCAAGCAGGAAATTGCTCTCTAGGGAGCAAAACTACTCCGTGATTGAGAAGGAGTGCCTAGCCTTAGTATGGGGAATAGGAAAATTCCATACATATCTTTTCGGGAGGGAATTTACCTTACAAACGGACCATCAGCCGCTCCTATACTTGAATAAAGCAAAGGTCGCCAACGCAAGATTGATGCGTTGGGCGTTGTCTTTGCAACCGTATACTTTCCGAATCGTCGCGATTTGAGGGTCGGAAAATGTAGGCGCTGATTTTTTAAGTAGCGTGTAATTAGTAGATTATTTTCGTTCAGTATTAAAAGTTGAATGAATTAATAATGGTTTATGTTCACATTCCGTGATTTTTCTAAAAGTGTTACCACTTTTTTAAGGGGGGGAGGTATTGTCACGGAATTGTATAAATCCCTTTTATTAAATACATGTACTCGGGTTTCGTTTTTCAGTCTAACAACGATACCCGAGAGTGAGTTATGTACATTTTACAATATTTGAAACAGTGAGTTCGGTTCACCCCATGCCGCACGTGCGAAGTGCTTTCGATGGGAAAAACGGAATGCATCAAGCGTACGGACGATGTAGAGCTGCATCGTCTGTGTATAAATGCCTCACCGTAAGACTAAATCTTTACATTACGGAACGTCTTGTCAGTGAGCAGTCTACTTAAGGATTTGCACGTCTTCAGCTGTAGAGGTACGTAAATTATTAATTTATTTATGGTGTATGTTTTCTATGTAGCTTCGGCTTGCGTAGTACAATGCAAATATTTCCTATTCTTGTTTGTATATTTTCTATTCTTGTTTGTATATTTTCTATTCTTGTTTATTTTCTATTCTTGTTTGTATATTTTTTATTCTTGTTTGTTCTTAAAAAGAGCTTTATATTAGCAATATAAAGTGGCATTTTTAGGAAACGTTTAGTACCATAAGATTCTTATCGGACACGTGTAGGTTCACTTCTGAACTTGTTTATTGCTTTGTAATGTTGTGCCGATAATGTAATTTGTATAACTTACCGTATATAACGTCATTACGTGTTATCGTATATGCCCGTGTCAATCATACTACATGGTGTTAGATTTATTTTCAGCTGTAGAGATCAGAGTCGACGAGGTCCCAGCTATAGAGGGGACAATAGAAGTTGACTATAGCAGCTGTAAAGCTAACCATAGCAGCCGTGGAGCTGAATAAACAGTGTGTTGCTTGAATACCAGGTGATCGGGCGTTGTTGACCCATAGGTGGGCGTGGATCGCTTGATTGACCAGTCCGATTAGCAGCCAAGTATGCTAGTGACGGAGTGTTTGTGAGTCACTCCATATATGCAATCTTTTAGCCGTGGGCTAATTTTGGGTTTTTGTGATACCCAGTGGTTTGGGAGTGTAAGATATTTTGCAGGATATCTATCCCATTTGTTTGCACCACATTTTATTATTTGAATAAAGTGCCTCATGTTTCATTATTTGAGGGTATACATTTTTGCTATATGAGTAAAAATACATCATTTTTGCTATCTGAGTAAAACACATCATTCCTTTCATCGTATGAGATGAATCATTAGCCTTTATCATTGCACTGTGTATTTATTTATTTGTATTCATATTTGGGTTACCGTATTAGGTTCGTGCGGATTATGTTAATTTGTCCAATATTTGGACCCTATACACGCACGTATTAATCATAACCTTTCTTCCCATTCACGTCATTCATCAATAAACATTGCATTTTTATCACCATCAACAGTGTTCTGTTATAAATCCGAAATCCAACCCGGTTATCTTGTTACAATGGGCATCTTTGAACTCGAAGGACGAACAACAAAAACTCAAAGAGGAAAGGGTGATCCTAATAGAATCTGAGGATAAATTAAATAAATGCTTCGAGTTACTGATAGATATGTAGCAAGGTGCAAATACTTTGTTTGTCATTGATGACTGGCAATCTTGATTGAAAAAAGAATACAATGAACCCAACCAAACTATATTTTAGTGGTAGACATTTTGAAACATCGGGATTTTTTTTTTTTTTGGTGGGGGGGGGTGATTGTTCAACAGTACTACTATGCAGTCAATGATTTTCAAAGAAAATGCACGTTTTTGGTTGTCGTCTACAACAAGGACAGGGCAGCAATGAAAACTGTCTTCACTGAAAATAATCTCGTCACATATGATTTACAAAGAGAGTCTGAATGAGCTCAGATAAAGCAAAAGAAACAAACTTTTGCAAAACTCCCTTACCGGTAAACTATGCATCTCATCCTAAAAATGTTCAGGAAATTTCTAATTCATCTGTGAGATCTCAGATATCCTTTTGGTAGTCACTAGGATAAATAAATTGGCCACCATCTTTCATATCACTGTAAATGCGTTCTGTCGCAACATATATATGTGCAATGAATCTGTATCAGTCATAATCAGTGGATAGTATCGCCATATTTGTTTTTTCAACTTGCTCCACTAAAATTTGTATATTAGCCATTTTGATAATTCTAAGAATGTAAATCAAACATAAATTTGTTTGGTTAATTTGATTTACTTGCTTTTCAAACTTGCTAGTACTAAATCATCGCCAACAATTGTTCTCCTGGCAGATGATAGCAGATAATCAGTATATTTGAAAAAAAGAAAAAAGTTGTATCTGTACATATTTCAATTTTTGTTCTGGTCCTCAAATTCTCTATTTGTTTACCAACGACAGCATTCGTTAGTTTTAAAATGTTTTTCTCAAATTCATTTGTTGCTTTTGTCTTAAATTTGTATTCAGTTTAATGTATGGTTTTAACAAATGTTATTGGTCAAACAAGGGAACTCTTTATATCTATTTCAGTTTTAAACTAACTGACTCTAAAGCATCCGATCTCTGTAGTGAATGACATATTTCTCTATGCTCTTCAATGTCCATAATGGTTTTGGTATAGTTCGTTTTTTGTACCTTTGCAATTATGGACTAACTTCTTTTGCAAGGGAGATAAATAATTTTCATCTGGAATTGATTTCTCTGGACTAAATGGATGGTCCTTGAAATAGTCATTTAAATCTAATAGAACCTCTACACTTGACTGTTAAATGATCATGATCTCTTACTTTCCTTGCGTGTTTTTTTTTTTTTTTTTTTTTGTCGGTCTTAATTCCCATATATATTACTTTGCAATCTTACGAAAAAATCGCAAAATACTTGAATACACTCTGTATCTCTGTAAACTATTGGTATATATTTCTTTTGGATTGATTTGATGTATAAAAAAAAACCCAGATGGAATGTATCTAGCTGTTTTGATTATCCAGGATATGTCAGAATGTTAAAGACTAGTTTGTTGTTGTGGTACTATGATATATCTGAAAATCACGATAAATAACATATGGAACTTTTAATTGGAGTTGATTGTTTTTAAACTTCAAGACTTAGCCTTCTTTGACCTTTATATATATCAAACTGTCTCCATTGTATCATAGTCTTTTGTGTTCTGCACACTTCTCTAGTGTATAGAAAAATCAAGATTTTTTAATTAAAGTATTTGTATTATTTTTAAGTTTGTTTATCTGTGATGATACCAATTTGAACAATTTTTTAATTGAAGTATTTGTATTATTTTTAAGTTTGTTTATCTGTGATGATACCAATTTGAAGCCTTTTTAATTAAAGTATTTGTATTATTTTTAAGTTTGTTTATCTGTGATGATACCAATTTGAAGCCTTTTTAATTAAAGTATTTGTATTATTTTTAAGTTTATTTATCTGTGACCAATTTGAACAATTTTTTATTCCATCGTAATGGTACCTTTCATAGTCATTAGGTCCACTATATTGAAATATAATTAACATGTAAACATGTTTTTATCTATTTAAGTTACACTAGCAGATTTATTATAGTTTTTCTCCTCTTTCTCTTGCGTGCTTCTGCTGTCTCTCCCTTCCAATATTTCATACATAATTACAGATATGTCCAATTAAATGTCAATTCTCCTAGTGTCCCTTTTTAACCGGGTATCTAGCAAACCAATGGCTGTATTTATTCGAATTCAATTTTAATGACCACTGTTCATCTTTCATGGGAGTATTTAAAATTGATTCTACAATATAAAAGAAACATCGGCCGTCTTTAATTTTCAATTTGGTACAAGCATTTTGTTTTAACCCATCCAGGTAAATTTATGTATCAACTTTCTCTGAGCGGCTGACACCTATATATATGCAATGTTAAATACACTATGGTGTCAAACATTCATCTTGCATTATATGATGTCTAAATTTGGTACCTGAATTCTCGAATAAACGTTCATTGACATTGTCCATTTCGCTCCTATTTACTATATTCAAATACCTTTTTATCTTCTGGTAAAAATTCCTGTAAATCACCTTCTCCCTCCGGATGGATTTCCCCGTCATTAAGTCTAACAAAACAAAATTGTCGAATTATAGCCGGAAGCAAGTCTCTAACCATCTTGTAGAAGATTACAAGTCTATTTGGGCAGCGTCTACTTTTTGAGGAGGCAGTTTTGGTTTCTCTAATATCCCTGTTACACAGCCCACAGCTCTAGATTTATAATCACAAATGGCGAATCTAGCAGCTTTACGCTGCGTCTTTTTATGTCGGTCTATGTCGCAAGCATATTATGGGTCCCAAACAATCGACTCATAGTCTAATGTTGACGCATAAATACCAAGTACGCCGATTTACCTCAATTTTGAGTTCAGTATTTAATGTTTCTTTTCAAGACGCTACAGTTGTATTTATTTTTGGCGTGATTTTGGCAATTTGTGATCCCCACTGATTGTCCTCAAATAGTGTAAAGCCAATATAAGGGTCCAATTCGACCATTTGAAGGAAGTGATCTCCTAAGGCACAAAAATAGGATGACTTGCTACGTATGCTTATCTGATAACATTTGTTTATCACTGAACTACATACCACAGTGTTTGGACTAGATTTCCAAGGTCATTTAGTAGGATCAAATGATCAGTTTGAGATTTAATTTTCAATACAACAGGCAGCCATCTGTAAAGAGATGGACTTGTAATGTAACTGAAAGGGGAAGGTCATTTATGTAGCACACAAATATGGGACGAAGCACATTGTCCTCTGGTACACCGGAATCAAAGGTCTTGATTCGGAATGATCACCATCAACTACAATTTGCATGTGTCATTGGCGAGGAACATACGTAGCTACTGAAGACTTTCTCCGTTAATGCTATTGCGCTGTAATTCATAGAGTAATAAAGTATTATATTATTAGTTATCACAATTTCCCAAGCGATCATACATAATAACTAAATAGGTTTTATACTGAAAACTTGAACGGAAACTATGCTTTAATTGTGTTAGCACCTTTCTTTCTTGTTAATTGTTTCACAAGATACTTACAGGTGATGTGTTGATGTAAATTGCATGTGACAAATAATAAAACTATTGTTATGTAGTTTTCAGCAAGGTGGACATTTTATTTTTTGTATACTGTGGTAACCTTTTTGGAGACAGCGAATTCAAATGGAGAATACAAGGTTCAAGTGATCCTTTAGAAAGAGCTGTTAGGCCATGTGTTAGCTAAATTGCACATTCTTTCATGATCATGTTTAGTACATTATCTGGGCCATTGGTCTTACTGATGTTTGTGAGAAGTTTCTCAACCTGCTGTACATTAATAATCAAGGAAGGCATAGCACTTTTGTGTAATAATCAAGGAACGCATAGCACGTTTGTGTAATAATCAAGTAAGGCATAGCACGTATGTGTAATAATCAAGGAAGGCATAGCACGTATGTGTAATAATCAAGGAAGGCATAGCACGTTTGTGTAGCTTAGTCCTAGGAGGCATAGTATTATAATAATCTTTGTTAAATACAGATTTAAATTGGTCAATGAGGCTTTGGGCTTTACCCTTGCCATCATGTAATTATTAAGAAGCACATTTTAACTGTCCTGACGTTTGCATTTGATATATTACCAAAAAAGGGTGTTGTATTATGTTTATCTCTACCTTGTATAGTTTAGCCTTCCTTTCTACCATTTTTTTAAATGTGTGACTGAACCAAAGAAGTGACTTTCGGTGCTTAAAGACTTTGGAAGGAAACGTTTTTTCTATCATTAAACTTAGCTCACACTGCAGTGACACTATAGCTGTTTTATGATCCTTAATTTCAGGGACACTACTTAAAGTACTAGCCAGTGATTGATTCTTTGCAAAGACGGGGTCAAAGATGCTATTAAAACATGTTGGTTGGTTGTGGATCAGTTTAAGAACACGTTCAATGTAAATATTTAGTAATGTTTGTTGAACTTCTCTGTTTGGGAAGCCAGGATTGACAGTTAATGTTACACAGTTAATACCAGGGCACTTAAATTAACCAACCAAGATAATGCAATTTGTACCGTATTTGCCATGTGCTACATTAGTAGTGGATTCATGTGAATTTTAGATATTGCTGATATTCGGATGAGCACGCAGAAGGACGCATGATATAATTTAGTTGAAAAATACTGAGAAATAACATATATTTTGTATACTTACAAATTTTCATTTGTGAAATCCTGCTCAAAATAATTTTTGCCAGTATTATGCCGAATGCGAAAAGGAATTCATCATTAGTTTTAAGAATATTTCTATCAGAGCACCAAAGTAATAAGTTGCCTATTATCTACTTCTTTAACTTATTTGCATTTAATAACAGAACATCGTCATTCAAACTAAGAAATATATTGTCAGCTGAAAGTAGCTTATGAAGTTTTATCGAAGTAAACAATACTTTAGATTTCATGTGCACAGTGAAGTAATATTTAGTCACGTGATAGGTTCGTTCTCATAAAATTCAAAAGGGCTATCTCTGCGACACGACCTAAGTTTTTTCACAGAGAAAGCCGAGGGCACTCCAATTAAAGAATATTCTAGAAACTAGACTGATTTACTGTACTTCTTTCTTAAAGAATTTGAACCAGTCTAGCTAATAATTTATAGATTGAGACGTAGCATTAAACTCGGGAGAGCACTTGCGCCAGCGATGGTTCCGAAGATACACGTAAGAGTACAATCATTGAAGATATGAAAAATGTCAAATTATTATTTTGTGTTCGCTGCGCTACTGCTATAGTAATTTTATGACATTTTATTCAAATGTTGTCATATCACTACACAAGATGGTTGATGCAAAATATTTTACAACGCACTATCCTCGTATCTACCAATAGTAAGCAATAATAAGTGTATTTAATAGAATTAAAGAATAATGAAATTCCAAAGTTCCAGTTGTGAAGTCCAACTTCAGAGTTTATAATCCAAGTTCAAGAGATGGAAAGAAATCAACGGCCTTCCGTTTGGACTGTAGCTATAACAACTAGGAAGCAGTCTGCAGTTTCCTTCCGCTTCATCTTCATAGTCATCTCTGTCTTCGCTTACTACAACGCAACAACAATACCAACAACCGCTGCGACTACTACTACTACTCTTATATTACTGTTACTACTACATCACAAAACAACCGTATTTCTCATATAATCTCAGAAGTAAACACTTTTTTCTTACCCTATACAAACATTGTTTTGTTTGAATGCAACACATTCGATACTTTTCGCTTTTTGTTTTTGTCTTTTTTATGTAATATCGCGCTCCACCTTTTTTAATATTTTGTGATGTAGCTTTTGCACCATATTTCGGTAGCATATATTGCCAAATGATTATCGTTGCTATTGTCATGGTCATTGTCAAAAAGCAATGTGTATCATGCAGAAAATAAATTAACTCTGTAGAATTGGTAGATGGGTTGGCTCGTAGCCATGACATCACGAGTTCGAGCCTTTTATCTGACGAGTACTCTTGAGCTAAGTACAAACTTGTTTCAGCTAAGATTGTTAGGTGTGTTGCTGTGTCAAAAATAGCTAAGATTGTTAGGTGTGTTGCTGTGTCAAAAATAGCTAAGATTGTTAGGTGTGTTGCTGTGTCAAAAATAGCTGAAAACAGGTAATATTACTTGCTGAAAAAGAAATTAAAAACCATGTTAAATAATGCTGCTGCTGTTGATGCTGATGTAAATGATGACTATGTTATTATTACAATTATTATTATTATTATTATTATTATTATTATTATTATTATTATTATTATTATTATTATTATTATTATTATTATTATTATTATTATTATTCACTCGGGCTATGATAACAGCTGAATAGTAATGTCTTTATTATCGACATAAGCTGTTTAAAATGTCGCTTCATGGTAAGAATCAGCAATTTGTCAAACAGTTGAACAATATTGTCTTGAATATATGTTTCAGTAGATGTAAAAGAAGTAGTTTGCCCCAGCCGGTTGGGGGGCCTGTGGCGAACCGGTTGGAGTGCCCCATCAGAGCGACTATCAGCCGGTTGGCAGCATCGGTTAGCCGGTTGGGGACCCCTAAGAACGACTGTCAGCCTTATCAGAACGTGAGGAAAAAACAGAGGTTGTTAGGTCCGCCGAGACCCTCTATGCGGCCGGCTCAAAACTGGGTTTTTTAAACTAAATTTAATGAAATGTTTTGTCATTTTTTCTCATCTCATCTCTTCCGTAACCTAGTCGTAGGTGCGCCACTGATGACTTTGCGACAATCTCTCTCCATTTTGCCCTGTTCTCCACGGCTCTTTTGGGACATTGCAAAGTACATGCCTGTCCACTCTTTGATAGTATCGTCCCATCTCTTCTTCTGTCTGCCTCGTTTTCTCTTTCCTCTCACTGTGCCCTAAAAGATTGTCTTTGACAGGTCAGATGAGCGTGAGACGTGACCATACCATCTTATTTAGCGTTTCTTTAAGGTGGTGAGCAGATCTTCATATGGTCCAATTGCACCTTGGATTCTAATGCTCACCTCCTCATTAGAGACGTGATCTAAGTATGAGATTTTCTGGATCCTTCCATAACATCTCATCTCTAAGGAATGGATTCTACTCTCTAGTTCTGCAGTTAGGGTCCTTGTTTCACATGCATACAGGAATTTAGACATGACGATGGAGCGCACAAGCTTGATCTTGGACCAATCGTGATGTTGCTGACCTTCATTGGTACTCCATGCTGCTAGGAGAGCAAGAGAGAGAGAGAGAGAGAGAGAGAGAGAGAGAGAGAGAGAGAGAGAGAGAGAGAGAGAGAGAGAGAGAGAGAGAGAGAGAAAGAGAGAGAGAGAGAGTTGAAGATGATCAATATAAATCTACGCACTAAGAAAGATGAAATTTGTATTTTTGTGATAGTTATGGATACTATGTACAATAGTTATGTTATAGAACTGACATGATTCTCGTCAGGTGGAAGGCTTTATTCTGTGTTCTGCTCTAACAACAATTCTGAACAATTCCAAATATCTACGCAATAGTGTGTATTTAATCACAGTGCAATATATATATATATATATATATATATATATATATATATATATATATATATATATATATATATATATATATATATATATATATTTTGAACGAAAATGTACTCCTCGGATTTTGTTGCAGCGTTACTCGAGGGTGGTGTATTTGTGGCCTTGGCTATTTTAAAACACTGAGTTCGATTCACACACTGCTGCACGCGCAAAGTGCCTGCAGTGAGATACACCCGATTACCTCGAGTTCTCTGTATTTTAACCACAACCAGGGTACTTTTTTAGAGTAAATTCTCGCTGTATTATCACAATACAGACGAGTTTTGTCAGGAAGCTGCCCACTTTACGGAAGCTATCTTCAGCTGTAGAGGTATGTGAAATCTAAAAATGCATTCTTTCTTGCTTTTGGTTTTATGTGATAGAATTGTTTTATATGTTAGATGTTTAAGAATTTATTCTAAATTTTACAGAGAGTCAGACCTATGTCACATAACGAAATGCTATCAGATACACTATAGTCTGTTTCAAGTTAGCAATTTTTTATATAACTGAACAGACAAATTGAATTCAATTATACGTTGCATGCATTAAAGGATAAATAATGTTCGAGTTCTTCTAATCCAGTGAGATTATTTTTTTCGGACACAGATTCATGTACGAACGTGGTTATTGTAATAATAATCTTGTACAGTAAGTTTGATGAAATGATTTAATGTGTAACGACGCCTATTCATGTACATTGTTGTATTCCTACTTAAACGTGTCTCGTGTATTACAAGGCTCAGTCATTGTATTTTAAGCTGTTTTTCACGGAGAGTCACAGAACTCTGTAGGGTTTCATGTACCCTGGATGCTGCGGTCAGTGGTGACGTTGGCTCAGAGGACGGTATTAGTTTACTCGCAGTGAGGGGCCAAAGGTTCGGGACCAAAGGTCTGCGGGGAAAAGGTTTCTCGAGGGAGGAGCGGGCCATGCGTGGTTGCTCCTTGACCATTCGACGAGAGCTGTGGAACCGCAAGTACATCAGGATCGTCGACTGGACTCTAGGAGATGCGTATATGTTCCATTTTCGAATCAAGATTATTCTATATCAATATATGGGTGAAATATAATTAATAATATAAATATAATTCAATTGCTCGCTGAAGTTACATGTTCTGATTGGTTCCACTCAGGAACGATATCATTTTCTTGTATCCGTTGTTGAACTCTGTGCGCATCTTTTTGTTAAATTCTTTGTTAGGCTTTACGCGCACGAGTATGGTGTCAGATTCATTCGTCATCTAAGTACATTATAAATAAATATCTCATTCACGAAATGTGTGTTCAGTGTCTTCGCTAGATGCAATCCCAACCCGGCTTCATCCTGTTACACCATGTCAAGTATCGCCCTTTTGTATATGTACTTAGTCTAAACAAGTACGCCGTTTTCCGAGTAATTAGTGACTCAGTTAACTGGTAAACGGAGACAGACTACCGAAATTTTAAAGACTCCTTTCACGATATACGAACCTATTATAGACTATTATATACACAGAATTAAAACCTTACACTGGAGTGTGAATCGCATGTAGACAATTTTAATTAATGCATTTTCGTGAAATCTCAATACCGATCAAGAGTTAGAGAAACTAAAAAAGGGCTTTTCTAATTACTTTTCTATGTTGGGGTGCAAATAGTTTTGTGGATAGAAAGGTAAACAAATACTATTAAAATTTAAAAAGGTGGAAATTTCAAACTTAAATGATATATGGGCCCGTATGTATTGTCTTTTGTATGTGATACATGCCCTCCTCCAACAGACTGGATCGTATATACTATCGCCAACAACCATTGTGGTGAGCGATGATGTAGTTGCTATCAACAATAGGGTTAAAGTGGTGCAGGCGCCGGATCTAAATATCATTCTGTACAAAGTGCTAGCAACACCAAGGGTTACATGCTCGAAGTTGACGTTGAGTGTCCTGAAGAGCTTCATGACGAGCACAGTTATTATTCACTAGCACTTGAGACGCTATTCGTGCCAGAAACTGGCTGAGGACTACCAGCACAAGCTATTCAGCTAGTCAGAGAACTAGGCGGCAAGTTCACCAAGTGTGCGAAGCTCGTTCCAAACCTGCGTAATAAGAAAGATAAGTTGTACACTAGAGATGCATGCAGCTTTAAACAAAGCTTGGTATGCGGGTGAACGACCTACATCGCGTGATCTAGTTTTACAAAAAAGCATATTGGCTCCATATATCCAGCTCAACACGGATTTAATTTCAAGGCAAAGGTAGGGTTTTAAAAAGTCTTTTGAAACTAACGATAATGCTGTCTTTGGGACAACGATGGAAAACACCAGTTAATGCATTCGCGTTGACTATATGCGTCCTACAACAGAAGATGACGCACAACGTCGCCTCGTAGCTGATCCAGCCTTTATGACTAGACAAAATATTTCATGGCAGCCTGGTAGCTGTGCACAGCTTGAAGAATATCATTAAGCACAATGGGAGGTATTGGATTTTAGCACACTACACATTCACGATTTTTACGACAACCAGAAAAATTTTCTCTACGGAAGAAGGGCAGAACTGCTGTATACTAACACTGGCATCCTGCTGCTAAAAATCAAAACCAAGGATGTCAACAAGGACATTCTCGAGGGCGCTCAAATTTATGCCACGAACGACTGACTATTTGAAGGAGCACCGAGATTTTCATAACATTTCTAACAAAATACAATTGTGTAAAGTTCAAGGACGAGTGCTCTGGCAAGGCAATTGCCTAAGGCCGAATATGTATTCAATCCGAAATGCTGATATGACAAACAAAGAGCAAAGAGTCACGAAACAAGTAGTCAAATGCGCCATCAGACATATATTGGGTGCCTTGCCAATCAAAAGAAGTTTAAACACTCAATGATAGCCCTGCACAGTACTAATCATTAGATCGGCATGTACAGCACAATGAAGATAAGCCCGTTTGACACAAAAAATGTATATAGAAGGCGACTGCATTACAAAACGTGCATACAAACACAAAAATCTCACATCAATTAAATATATCACTTGTAATTATAAAAACGTCAAGTGACGTTGATTATTTGAGAGAATCGCTTAAGATTTCTGACTATTAATACACAACGGTTGTGGAGCCTGCCAAGACAGCAGAGAGGCGCACCGCTGCAGCAGAATGACGTGCTATGATAGCGAAAAGCCAGGTAAGAGAGTTAGAATTTTTTTTTTTTTAAAAACTTAAAATTCGTTAACCAACAAATTTTGAAGGTTGAAGAGCCAAATATGATAAGATAGAAGTTTTGGAGAACGAAACTGAGTCTATAAAAGATGTCTTACAGATAAGTCATGAGGAGATGAAGTAGAAATTAACAGAAAAAAATGAGATAATTTGTATGTCAGGAGCCATCAATCACTGGTGTTGTTAAGAGTTATGGGACAGGGACACTTAAGTTGATGAATTGGTGACTAACACTAAAAATAGTGAGTTTGAGGTAGATGCGTTGTAGCTACAGGAATCAAGTAACAAGAGTTAACGGAGGAGTTGGTTCTTTGTAAAAATAAAAATAAGGAGATTAGTACAAAAATCATTAACACCACAAAAGAGTAAGTTGCTAAGGTTTCATCGGCAGTAGTCAAAAATGCGGCAACGAGTTAAGAATTGCACAAGATAACAGCCTAGAATACGCACTGTCAGGAGAATCTGAATACGTTTAAGCTGAAAGAGATGTGGTGGAAAAACCGACTGGTGTTTTTAAATGGAAACATTGTTACGGGAAATAACATACTACATAAAGGAGTTATAGAAGTCCATTTCAGAGAGTCGATGCTTGGAACGAGAATAGGAAGACTGCCGTGAAGAGTATATAAGAGTGAGAAAAAAGATGCAAAGATGTAAATACATTTTTAAAAATTTGTTAAATAACAAGGCCAGAAATGCTATGGGGATGGGAATGTCAGCAGGAGAAACAGTACCGTTGAGTTTAGAGAGGTGGTAAATATATGGCTGACCAGGAATGTCATCTTTATCTGCAATAATAAAAACATAAGTACGCACAGAAAATGTTTTTTTTTTATGAGCGGGGACTCCAATATCGTTCACGCGAGTGGGTACGGTAACTTATTTTTGCTCTCTCCTATGATGTCACTCGACAAACATGAAAAAACAAACAAACAAACCATCAAACAAACCCACATTGAATGTTATTAAAAAACACCCAGTTCATTCTTTTCTTTTTTTGACAGCAACAAAAGAATAAGTTCGAGAAAACTGATACTATATTAGACTTTCTGCCTCATGCAGTTGTGTGTTACATCTACCAGCCAGGCGAGTTAGAGGGCGCTGCCCGTCATGCTACGGATCCTCTTTGAACACTCGCGAGCCTCTGCCCGTGATGTACCAGCAGATGTTTGCCAACCTTGTTCCGGCGCTCTTTGCACGTCATTAACCTCGCGGGCTTTAGTATATTTTTAAAAAAATGTTATTCATTTAATTTCATGTTTTGATCATAAAATCAAAATGTTTGACATTACAAATTTAAGTTTAAATACCAAAACCCAACACGTGCTTTGCTCCAGTTACAACACGAACAAGGCATTTGTCACATCGATGTCGCATGTGTTTAGGATTTATATAATTTAGCTCGTCAAACATTATACCATTTTATCTTTAGGTCGGTCGAGGTAGCAGATGTCATGGCGCATGTCAGTTTCGTCCACTTGGTTAAACGGATTCTGTTCTGGAAGAGGCTTGTCATCAGGCCCAAGCTACTTACCCAGCGAGTTATATGGACCCTTGTACTTGTGGCCAAGGAGCATCCAGTCACCCTCGGGCCTCGACAGCTTTCCAGTTAGAGCATGAATATCAAATCAGTCCACCTACCAGTCTATTATTTTTTTAAATTTATTTATTTATTTATTGATCAAAATGTTTAGAGGTCAAAGTACGGAACAATAAGCGCTCGGAGACGTCCTTTTAGGAAAAGTTTGAAAAGGTCATTGCTCCAACTCTGCGCGAGCCCCACAACATGTAAAGTAGTGACTATCGGCAGTCGTTTGACTCTAAAGCTTTGATCTGCTTGGTGATTAAACATGGGTTTGCCCTGTCCAATTCGTTAGCTTGTCGGCTACGCCAGCTACACAAGCAGCCGGTCCGATTGCATAGCTATTCTGCGGGTCCATTTTTTGGAACCTGTTTTGCAGTCCAGTGCCAGCCGCCGCACGAGCCATTGTATATATTAAAATCAAAGGCTTCAGGACGTTTAACTAGTTTCTCACGTAGCGTGCCGTAGACCAGGCGCCAGCCACAAATGTGCCAGAACAAACTTGTTGTGCATTCTATGTCATGTATGGTAAGAGTCCTTCTTACAAATATTTTAAAACATTTTACATTTTATTTTTAATAGTACAATTAAACATGGGCGGCAACCTTTCTTGCATTCACGTCCTACAAAAGCCAACATTGTTTATTCCAAATCCGATAGCCAAGGTTTCGAGTTGCATCGTTGGAAGAATGGAGAAACAGCCAAGTAACTTGCCACCTTTTTTGGAAGTAAAAATAATAGTATCGTTCGTTTGCATTCCTGGGGGTGTTAACTCGCTACCTCCAAATAATTTACCAGTAAGTGGCGCAGCAACACAGCCCAATAAAGAAGAAAAACAAACCTGGAGCTTATCAGCAATGGCATCTGGGCGCAGACAGGAACTTTGCTTTTAACAGATAGCAGCGGCTTGCACGTTCATTTAAGCCATTTGGCTACTAAGACTGAACTAACATGATGAAAAAAAAATGCTAGAGAAAACGCAGTTCTGCTATTGACTGCTAATGGTTTCCTCAAGAACTCTCAAATATAGTTTTTGGCATTTGCACAGAGAGACTATGTTGTTAAAAAGATTCCCGGTTTGGCAACGACAGCAATACATATTAAGGGGTTGTGAAGATGCTATTGCCAAAAAGAGTGACGTAGATGTAACGCTCGACAAACCACCTGCTGTGGGAGTAGAAGGTTGCTCTGTTAGGGATTCGCACTTTGTTTCTCTTCGTCCGTAATGATCAAGGGTGTAAATACACATACGAGCGCAGTTTCGACGCCATTATTGAAGTTAATTGGCCATTTTAGTTTTAGCAAAGGCAGCTTCGTTTAGCACCCTGGTAGCTGCAACACCAGCAGTATGCAACATACCTATTGGAGGTGTTTCACAGTTGTAATGACCTTGTCATATTGTAAATTAACCAGCTATTTCGAATTGAAATTTGTAGTGGTCTTGAGCTCGGCACTGTCATACTGTATCCATGCCATATTCTGCATTCGTTTTAGTTTTGTTGACATTGTAAAGCAACCACACCGCACTTCCAGCCCCAAGACCCACATCGCACTTCCAACATGGTTTAATTTGGCACCCTTGCCTGCTGCTCAGTGCTGCATGAATAGTACAGTATACATTTATACACTTGTCTCCGCAGTGATTTGTGCTCCCTAGTTTTAGCCAAGCGCATTTGTTTTCAGCAAGACGTGGCACAGCTGAATGGTATAAAACCTGTCATAAAGCAGTATATCTGATTAGCTGGGCAGTAGGCAAGATAAAACTTGCAAGGAAAATAAGACGCTACCGCCTCCACGAGTCTTCCTACCTATGGGAGAAATAGGGCGGTGGTAACATGACATCACAGGGCTGAAGTATTCCAAGTTGAAAGCAACGGCCAGGGCGGAAGGGTTCCAAGATGAACTCAACGGCCACATGTTTGAAACCAGGGTGACCCATACAGTAACATGGATATCGGCTGTGGTCTACAGCCTGGAGATGGATGAGCTCCACCAGGTTGAAACTGCCCATGATACGCCAAGAATGACAAAATGACAATTTATGGAGTTCTCATACCGGATCGGTGGCAGCCAGGGTTACCAATGACCGCACCATTAGTTGGACACCAGGACGGAGGTGATAAGTATGCTACTGGTGAAACTACCATCAAGGTACGGGCGAGAGATAACATCACCATTGGAACGTGGAGTGTCAGGACATTAAGACCAGCAGGGAAACTCGAGGAGCAAACCCATGAGATGGGAAGATACCAATGGCACATCCTTGGACTCTGCAAGATGCGCTGGAAGAATTTCAGAGAGAGGTCAACAGATGAAGGAAACAGGATCTACTTCAGAGGACATAAGGATAAGCATGAGCATCGAGTCGGATTTATGGTACATAAGGACATTGTGAGAGCAGTCATGAGTTGTCGACCAGTGTCTAACAGGCTGATTACCATCCGCTTGAGGGCATCTCCCTTCAACATCACCATAATAGAGGTTTATGCCCCAACATCTGACCATGATGACGAGGAAATGGATGCGTTCTACGACCAGCAAATTCTTATTGACCAGACACCCAAGAAGGATGTTCGAGTTATTCAAGAAGACTGGAATGCCAAGGTAGGAGTAGACGCACAGGCAGACTGGCGAGAAGTCTGTTGTCCATACTGTAATGAACAGACCAATGAGAGAGGACTCATGCTCCTGGACGTCGCCACCTAAAATAACCTAGTGCTAACGAACACCCTTGGCCCCCACATATTATCTAGAAGATGGACTTGGTGAGGAAGCGCTTCCGGTCTAGCGTTAACATTTCCAGAACACGTAGCTTCCCAGGAGCGGACATAGGAAGCGACCATGATTTGTTGATGATGACTATCAAACTTCGTCTGAGGAAGACCAAGAAGCCAAGACAGGTTAGAACCAGTTTTGAACTTGAAAACCTTAAAGATCCAAACGTGACACAAGCATTTGAAGCATCAATAGGCGCAAATTTGCACAACTCACAGTTCTGGGTGCTGAAAGAATAAACCTAGACTCCTTGATCACCACTTTCAACACATCAATAATAGGCAAAGCCAACGAGATCATTGGCAAGCATCGTAAGATAAAGAAGCCCTGGGTCACAACAGATATCCTCGACCTCTGTGATGTGAGGAAAACACTGAGGAGGAAGAGAGCATACCTTGAAGGAGCCGACATATACAGGGAGATTAATAACATGATTAAGAAGATCTTAAAGAGAGCAAAGGAAAGCTGGTTAGAGGACCAATGTAAGGAAGTCGACAAAAGCCTGATCCAGAATAAGAGTAAAAAGGCATACCTGTTGGTGAAAGACCTGACAACAGAGAAACAGGGGAGATCTACCACGATCCAGGACAAGGCTGGTAAGAGTCTCACAGAAGATCAAGAGATTCTTAACAGATGGACGTAATACTGTTCAGAGCTTTACAACAAGGAGACTTCTGGAGATCAAGCTGTACTAAACTTACCACTGACCACAACAGAGGTTGACCACCCGATTCTCAGGGAAGAAGTAGAGGCTGCAGTAAAGGCACAACAAAGGGGAGGCAACTGGGGTAGACAACATACCAGCATAACGTGTTCAAGCAGGAGGAACCTCCATGGTAGATGTCCTCACAACAATCTGCAACCAAATCTGGCAAACAGGAGAATGGCCCAACCCATGGACCCAATCTCGGATCATCACCCTTTCTAAGAAATGGAATCTGCAGCTGTGCCAGAACTACCGAACAATCAGTCTCATCAGTCACCCAAGCAAGATTATGCTTAAGATTATCCTCAACAGACTGAAACTCCAAGCAGAGCACATCATTACTGAAGAACAGGCAGGTTTCAGAGCAGGACGTAGCACTATAGAACAGATCTTCAATCTTAGAATCTTCTGTGAAAAGTATCTGCAGCATCAACAGGACCTTTATCATGTCTTCATTTACTTCAAGAAGGCTTTCGACAAGGTATGGCATGCAGCCTTGCGGGTCACCATGCGGAAATACAAAATAAACGCCAAACTAATCAGCACCATCAAAAACCTGTATGACAAGGCCACTTGCGCAGTTCTCGTCAATGGCAACATAGGAAATTGGTTCAGAATCACAGTCAGAGTCAGACAGGGATGCCTTGTCTCACCAACTCTCTTCAACATCTACCTGGAAAGGATCATGTCCGATGCCTTGGAAGACCATGAGGGCAGTGTCAGTGCTGGAGGCAGAACAATCACCAACCTGCGCTTCGGTAATGATATCGATGGCTTACCAGGACATGAACAAGAACTGAAAACCTTAGTGACCCGTCTCAACCAAGCATCACTAAGGTATGAGATGGAGATCAGCGCTGAAAAGACCAAGCTAATGACAAACAACCCGAGTGGTATCCAAACGAAAATAGGACTGAATGGACAGAAGCTGGGCACAGTGACAAGCTTCAAATACCTAGGGAGAGAGAGACAGACAGACAGACAGACAGACAGAGACATACAGAGACATACAGAGAGAGTGCCTATTACCTAATATTTATAGAGCCTCTAATGGTTATATTTAACATGCATTTGTAAATAGTGATAATGTCATTTTTGATAATTGTCTACTTATATATATATGTAATTTTAGAATGACTAACGTGTAACGTGTTCATTTTTACGGTTTTATTGCCTGTTTGTCAGAAGAACAACTCATTTCTATTCTTCAGATTGTCAAATAAATAGTTTCTTATCTTTAGTGCCAGTCATTGACATATAAATGCATTTTGCTGTCAGCATACCGTTGTAAAATATTTCTTATATTACATTTTTAAATCGTATCGGATGTAAATGGAAACATGATGCATCTCGGTTGAATAACCCTGATTTTCTTCCTGTCGGCCACTTTTTGTCATATTTATTGTTTGAATGATTCCGACGGTGACTAAGAATATCATGAACACTTGCATCAATATCTAGGAGATAATTTTCATATCTAACTGTAAATAATTCTCAGTTTTATTATATAAAATCAAGCTGATTCAAGTTTACTTCTCAAAATCTCACTGTGTAAATTGATTATTGAAAGCATAAGGTCTCCACAACAGCCTAAAATCAACATACTGTTTGTATACACGATATCATGATTAGGCAACAGTTGACATCACTCCGGACTTTTAACACTATAGAAAACCATCAAATTGCCCAGATACATGAATTGCTCAGATACAAAAATAATCTTGACTGTGTTGTAAAACTGGAAACAAAATCGAATAGAGGTAGCAGAGGATAGTTTGGAAAATTGGCCACTCTTAAATTTCTTAACTTCAGGTTATGATGTGACTTTTTTTAGCTATAGTTGCTAAATAATTAAAGATATGGATATATTTGTGAATTTGGTGTTTTGGGCTTGCGTTGTTCCTGAAATTGATTTGAGGAATGTACATCTCGCATAGGTACTTCACAGTATCTTGACAGTGAAATACCAATAGTCGGCTAGGAACCTGAGCTAGCAGCAGACGCGTTGCTTATTAAGGCAAATAGAATATCTCAAAAATGGAATGGATGGCAGCTATTTTAAATTGCATCAAGCTATTTAGTACACAATGTTTTATTTTTTTTTATTTTTTATTTTTATTTTTTTTATTTTTAATTATCACATAGGGACAGGGCTTGCATTTGCACTGTGAGCGTCAGTGTGTGTTAATTTGGAGCTAGGCTGCATAAACTTATTTTGCTATGAGCTTCCGTTGAATTGTCAGGGCAAACAAATGATATTATTATGTTTTGATTTATTGTAGGTATAAAAAATATGGATCTTTTTGACCTCACTGCTGTAGTCTATTTTTTTAAAAACGAATTATTGTATCAAACAAGTTGGCATCAAATTTGTGGATAAAAACTGCCCCTTGCACACATAAGGTCACCTACTATTTTTTGTGCAGTCAGCCACATCTGTTATTATTTTCTGTTTCATTGTATGTATGTAATTATTATGCATTAGCCTCATTATACTACCTTCCTCTGTCTTTGTCTCCATACCCCTATCTGCTGTATGTAAGAATCAGTCCAGTAGAGGTAAGCGCATGTTGCACCTCTAATTTAGAACTAATTGCATCAGGACGAAGTAGCATATTTTGGGCATACCTTGCTAGATATGGGAAAATAATGGGGATTATCATGTATTTTCTTGATTCTTCTGTAGATATCAAGCTCTGCACTGTTATTTTATTGAATATTAATGATATTTCATATTTCAGTACATACACACAAAAACATTGCATAACATGTGACACATTCTTCAAAGTAATTTAACTCCACAGGAGCAGATACATTTCAGAGATATCATAAATAAACACACAGTTATGAATGGTGAATATAGTCAATGGAACAGTCTTGCAAATAGTGATGGATATAGCTTTTGTACAGGCCATATTTCGGGGGAGAATAATACAAATTTTACTACACTGACTTACTTTCTACCTTCATGAACCCACTATAAAGTTGGTATCAGAGATTCATATATCACACCTAAAACATAATACGAATGTACTAATGCTATGTGTCTATCTTTAACATAATAGAGTCAATTATCAAAGGAAAAGCTGTAAAATAAATGGAAAATGTGTTTGACATAATGGTTAAGCCAAATGTATCCTATGAGGCAAATTCTGAAACTGTTGGTTTTTATGTTGTATGTTCATTGCCTGTTCATTATTCAACAGTCCTGTAAAATGAACTTACATATAATCTCCTGTTACATTGCTTCCTTGAACTGGTATACCAGTCTTCTTTGTCCCAAAAAATTAATTTCCTCAAGGCAGTGTATCAACAATTCTTTTGATAAAGTAGTTGTGTTATAATAGCATTTTTTTTTATTTTAATTTTTTTTTTAAAAAGATTTTTGGTATCGATCTAGGTCAAAGCCCTCTATACCCTCTGACTTTCCCCCATTGAGGATTTTGCGTGTGCATGATAGTGTAAACGATTTTGCGTGTGCATGATAGTGTAAACGATTTTGCCACTATCCTCTTGCATGGGTGGTAAACTCGGTCAAATCCGCTTTGGTGGCAAACCTGGTCAGATCTACATCAGCGCCGCGTCGTCTGTCAGTTGATCTTCCGTAAATGTTAATAGGCATTTTGTATATTATTAACGTAATTTAATGTAAAATCAATAAGTGTTTGCGGGTTTTTTTGAACGCTCGAGTGCACACAACGCTTTAACAACAAGATGATCGCATATTGGCCCGTCAACCGAGTTTGCAAACGCAGCGTTGAATAAAACAGCGGTTGTTATCCACCGTCTCGGGTTAAATAATCAACAATTTCAAGTAGTGGTGCAAGCCCGTACGAGTCACAATATAAAAGATGATTGGCTGTCACCACGTATGCAACCCAGTGAGTCCCATGTCCTGTTGATGAATCTAGGTTAACAATCCCGATTTTTCTTGTGCGGGAAATCATCGATGCAAGTTCATCCCGCATAAGGCATCTCGGAAATGTTTGACTGGCTTTGTCATCGTGAGCAACTGAAAACTGGTCAATGGATCCGTCAACGGCGAGGCAACAACCGAAGACCACTTCCGCGCCTTGATAATCGAAGACCTTTTCCTTTTTTATGCGGACTCGAGAGCCTCCCCAAGACGCTACGCGTCCTCCGACCGACTTTTTCAGAGCCATCCCGGATGCAATTCCGACAGCCCCTAACGCAGCTGCTTTTGCAATTTCAACGTTGTCAGAAATTTATTTGATTTTCTTTCCATCGGTGGAATATTGTGTGCTGTTGAACAACGCCATGATGCCATTGTTGACAAATCCAATCCGAGTATCAGTAGGGTAATTAGCATTGTATAAGTTTTCCCTCAATTTTCAAAGAAGGCATCACACAGCAGAAAAAACATAGACGTGTCCTACACTTGTAATTCTATTTGATCCGGGACACTAGCTAAGTATAAATAATACTGAAAATCTTTGGTGCTGCGATCTACCAACACAGGCGCGCCAATGTCAAAGATAAAGCCGAGAGCACTTTTGGCGCTCTTGTAAATAATCCCTGGACAACACCACCAAGACAATTCCGTAATATGTCATGTAAACGAGTTTCCTCGCGCTGACAACAAGCACTGGTATCACAGGTTCACGTACGACTGTCATTATATTTATATGTCAGGTCGATCTCCACTGTACAGTTGTATTGTCAAGGTCTCCCCGCGCAGGTCCAACGTGTGGCCGTCCTGGTCCACAAGGGTAAAACGAATATGTTCCAACCGGCCATTATGAGATGGAAGATACACAAGCGTCGCGGGAGTAATACCGGGAGCCTCAATCGTGGCAAACCGAAATAATATATAACCCTGCGACACTTGTGTTGTTGAGGTTGAGGCTTCATAACTACCACTGATGGCGTCACAGATCAGATTAACCTCAGCCGTGGTTGTTATCCTGACAATGTCTGGTGCAAAATTGGAGCTGGTACCGTCGGGTCCTGCAAGCAAAATTCGTTCTTTTGGTGAAATTTCATTAATATCTTCAGGCCAACCAAGAACTGTTCTTATCGACGACTGCGCAATATCAGCCGCATGCTCTCGAGATTTAATCGAGATAACAGAGCTGAGTGTGGTCTCGTATTCGCATATGAATGCGATTCTTGCACCAGTGGGAAGTCCAACAACATTCCAGGTATCGCCACCGTCTGAAGAAAACACAAACGAGTTATTCGCGGGGAAGCCCCCAAACAGCCGTGATCTAATATTAGGCCAATTGCGATAAACCCGCAACGACGCCAATGCAATCTTGAATGTGCGTGATACACCCGTGGCAATTGGTGTAGAAAAAGCCACATAAAATTCTGGTTTCGTTGATGAGATCGTAATCATGGAGGTAATGCTCCGGTTGTATTTTCAACGACACGCTGCAACGAAGCATTGATTTCACGTAAGACGCTAAATGTTTCAGAACTTATTATCGCGTTAGTCGTATAAATCATCGATGTCTTCAACAAGTTCATGCATTAGCAAGCGAAACGTCTCCGGGTCCATGATGCCATTGGTGAGCAACCTCTGCCAAATCGATGCATCTTCATTAGTGACTTCTGGTGCATCGTTGCCCACACTAACCGACACTACGAGTCTTTCCTAACCCATCCGCAAAGTCATGAGGGTCACACGATCAACCAAGGTCGCTTCCTTTCTTTGGTTGTTCTTCCATAGCCTCGACAAGTTCTTAGGATTCAGGTTATTTTTTCCGTGTGGGTGCATGTACTTGCGCCCGTATATGTATACGTAAATCTTCGGGTTTGTATGCATGTGTTTGGGAAATGGTTTTACTACCCGCTTGCTAAGTTGTTTAGCTGATTCTTTAAACTTTTCTACTTGTTCTTTCCACGCTGCCGGTTTTTCAATGGGTGCAGAATGTATTTCTTCTGTAGGCATTTGTTCTAGCTCGTATGCACGTTGTTTTGGATCATAAAGACGTTGTTGTTGTCGTTGTTTTGGATCATACAGACGTTGTTGCTGTCGTTGTTTTGGATCATGCAGACGTTGTTGTTGTCGTTGTTCCGCATATGCTTGTTCCGCGTATTCCTGTGTATATTCAGGTTCGGGTGTGGCTGCCGCTTCTGCCTTTTTTTCAAGTGCTCGCGACCTAGGACCTTCTTTTGCCACGTGTATTTCATATAGAATATCTTTTAGCGCTTCATTGGCTTGGGTAACTTCATATTAAGTATTTGATTATAAAACTTAAACAGCTCACCAGAGGCTTTTTAAACCCTGTAATTTCCTGTATACTCACTTAGTCCATACATTCTTTATATTCTCTGCTGGTTCTTTGAGCACCAATTTTTTCCAGCCGGGGTCTATATAAAGACCGGCATATATAGGATTTTCAAAGATCCACTGGCGACCGTATTCATTAAAATGTTGCTTTGGTGTTCGCATCATTGACTCGTATGCGAGTAGTCGTGGAAGCTTTTGAAGTAATTCTCTGATGACTTTTTTTCTGTGATCTTTCTCACTTCTCCAATGTCTTCTCTGATTCCCGTAACCGCCTCTGACAAGCGTCCAATAGTATAGAACATATAAAAGAGTGGGGGAAAATGGGAATTTCTACCCTTGGCATCTGTTCTTGTATGTCATTGTTTTAGTTCAGTATGCCGGTATTCATTACCATTCATTGATTCACTAGATTATTAATTAACACAATGTCAATCGATACAATATTTGCATATGTGCTATTTATAAATCTTAGGTAAGATTCAAGTGATTTTAAAGCATATCGATTCAAATAGTAATATCTTTGCTGTCATATTTCCTATATCTGATTTTTGGTGTATTCTTATACACCTGCTGCAATAATGTTTAAAAAAAATACTCCAGACATACTACGTTGTCATGTTTGGGGTTGCCTCGTATTCAATGTTTACAAAATCTAAGTTCTCAATAACTCGATATAAAAAGACGTATGTAATTTATACATTATTAAAACTTTTCAAAAACAAGTCAGTACGCTTTGGGTTTATCTATTGCAAATCCATGTACCTAAAGCTTTCAATCAATCAATCAAGAGAGAGAGAGAGAGAGAGAGAGAATATGATGGTATGGTATATGCATTTGTATGTTATCCATAAATAAAAGTAATTGAAAATATTAAGCTCAAACTTTAATCATGATCAGATCACTAAATGTGTGATAAGTTTTATCTATTTGTCATGATCAGATCACTAAATGTGTGATAAGTTTTATCTATTTATAAAACTCAAACTTTAATCATGATCAGATCATTAAATGTGTAATAAGTTTTATCTATTTATAAAACTCAAACTTTAATCATGATCAGATCACTAAATGTGTAATAAGTTTTATCTATTTATAAAACTCAAACTTTAATCATGATCAGATCACTAAATGTGTAATAAGTTTTATCTATTTATAAAACTCAAACTTTAATCATGATCAGATCACTAAATGTGTAATAAGTTTTATCTATTTATAAAACTCAAACTTTAATCATAATCAGATCACTAAATGTGTAATAAGTTTTATCTATTTATAAAACTCAAACTTCAATCATTATCAGGTCACTAAATGTGTAATAAGTTTTATCTATTTATAAAACTCAAACTTTAATCGTGATCAGATCACTAAATGTGTAATAAGTTTTATCTATTTGTAAAAACTGATAATCATTTAATTATGTTATACATCACTTTTTGTAGAAATTCTTGCAAGATAGTCTATTCCAAACATATGTACATTAACATATTGACTTACTTGAAATGACGCATTTTCTTCTATCAGTTCATTCATTCTACTTATATGTATCATTACAGCTATACATACCTCTTAAAAATCAGGTACATTAGTATATTACTTATATACATTCTAACAGACACACATACCATACATACAAAACTGTTCTACGCAGTCATCTGTGGAAAACTTGAAAAATGGCCTTTAGGTGATTACCCAATAGAAGTAAACTTCTAGGTTAATTTGGTTTAGGAAATACACACAGCCGACATTTGTTTTTCAAACTCCTAACCTACAAATAAAGATAGGGAAGCTTAAGTTCAATTTTCAAAACAATTAAATGCAATAACTGGCTTTCTGTTCATAAGAGAAAAGATCTGTGAGAAATCATAGAGTTCACACGTTATTCGAAAATCTATAAGTTAAGATATGCAGTTTCTAATAAAATTCTACAAACAGAAAATGTTAAGAATTACATGTTGGTACATACGATAGCACTTTGAAAACTCAATGTGCTGCGGACTGGAAGTTTTTGTTGTTCGAATTTTCTAGGTTGTAAGACAATAGAAGGCTTTACAGCATTGAACAAGCCTTTAGAATCTAGCTAAGGCTGTTAGTGCCACGTCGTAATAATTTTTGTCTTGTTTCCTATTAATTACAACTTAGTATCTTGTAATTACGAGTTAGTTATAATTTCATTACGAGATAGCATCTTGTGATTATACATTATCATCTCGTGATTACGAGTTACTTACCTCGTAATTACGAGTTAGCTATCACGTAATTACGACTTAGTGTCTCGCAATAACAAGTTAATATCTTGTAATTAAGAGTTGGTGTCTCGTAATTAGGAGTTAGCTATCTCGTAATTACAATTTAGGATCTCGATCATACGAGATAGTATGTCGTAATTCCGATTTAGTGTCTCGTAATTACGAGTTAGCTATCTCGCAATTATGACTTGGTATCTTTTAACAACGAGTTAGCAATCTCGTAATTACGAGAGATATAGACGAGTTAATATCTCGTAAAAAAGACTAGCTATCTTGTAATTACGACTTAGTGTCACCTACGTACGAGTTAGCTCTCTCGTAATTACCAGCCAGCTATCTCGTTTTTACGCTTTGGTATCTGGTAATTACGACTTCGCTATATCTTCATAACGACCTAGCATCTCTTAATTGCGATCCAGGATCTTGCAATTACGAGTTAGTACCCCTTAATAACGACTTAGCTATCTGTTAAATACGACTTAGCTATCTAGTAATTACGGGTTACTATCACGTGATTACGACTGAGCTATCTAAGTTAAGATAAATGATGCGATTTACAAATTATTATCAAAGTCACTTATAATTTTGAAATAGATAAAACATCATAGGAAATAATTGAATAAAGAAATGAACGAACGAATGTGTGAATTAGTTATTAATTATCTAATCGATAAATAAGTAAATCATTCATTCAATCAACTGCATTTATTTGTTATCTGCGTTCTCAAGAGATCGCCTAAAATGTAATGAAACTATTCACTTGTGAATGAAATCTTGGCTGACAAAGATAATTAAATTTATATTAAATTTGATACTTTATTCAGATGTTATCCCTTGTTTCGAGTATGTATAAATCGTGCGTTAAGACTGAACTCACGAGCTGATAGCATTAATTACCATGATCGATCTTTCTCCATAACATTTACTTGCTCGGGATCTATATCAAGCTATTTTATGAAATGCTTTTCAAATGCTGAACATACGTAACCAAGCAGGTTAAAATAAACAAGTACTATATTTAGATTTTGCTTGTCAATTTAAATAAAAATATTCCCCGTACACATATAACTGTGGATGAGAAACCATTCCACAGACTATCTTACAGTGATATATATACGTGATAACACAAAAGATTGATAAGATCAATCACTGAGCAGGGAATATCTATTTTGAAGAAGGAAAAAGATAGAGATTTATGAAAGATAGAGACATCCTGGATATTTTACTCTGTACAGCCTTAGTGAGTCATTAAAACAAGCCTGGTTTGATCGATCTTTGCTGCCTAAGAATAAGAAACAATACAATGAGTATATATGGAATCCATCTATTTATAGTCTTGTTTTATTCCTATCTGGCATAAAAGATAGAAAAAAATTACATTTCGTCAATATATGCATCCCCATCGTTTATTACATTTTTCTCACTCACAGTTTATATAAGCCATGTACTTATCTATCTTGTACATATATGATATCTAATTTAAAAACTTGCAAACCGGAACTTTATTTTTCAGACGTTATTGATATATGTATTTCTTTCCTAGTAATAAAATAAGCTTACAAATTTCACCTATCTTTTTCTGTTCGTCTCTTCCTAACATACTATTTTCTTTAGAAAACTTCAAATCTACGTGTGAATAATAATTTCTTAAGCAGTCAAACAACCTTGTCCAAAAACATCTAACTATACTGCATTCGTAGATTTTTTCCTTTATTCTAGTTATGACTAGAATTCGAAGAAAACAAATGCACAAGAGTTGTATCTTCTTCATTACAAAATAAACATAATCAATACTGTCTTCTCTTAATCTTAGACAAGAAGACTTTTGTGGCCAGTATTCCCTGAAAGATTCTAAACAGGAACTATTTTAAGTTAGTATAACAATTAACTCTGGGAGCCAAGGTAGCCCAGATGGTAGAGCGTCCGACTCGTAATACAAGCTCGCGGGTTCGATATCAGTTCAGGCTATCTATGGTCGGGTACCTCAATGTGTCCTTGGGAAAGGCACTTAGCTCCCATTTCCTCGGTATAACCAATAATGTGCTAAGAGTGACGTCAAAACCAGCGAAAACAAAATAAGCCAGTAATTCAAAGTAAAGTTAAATGGTAATATCTGATTTTTCTGGATTCACTTGATTCACTTGAACGTTCCCACATGGATAACTTAAATATCAGGGTCATTGGATGGATAATTTATGATACGAAAAGATATAGAAACTACTTAAATATAATATAATCTTTATATTATTTTATCTTGATTTCAGTGAATTATGTTCCGCACTACGCTGATAAAAAAAACTTCACGTACCAGGATATATGGGCTTTATTATAGAAAAGTCGTGGCATAAATCTGAGGTAAAGTTGAAAATACGTTTCGTAATGCAGTTTACTTCTGATTTTTAACACAATATGTTATACATAAAGATTTTGTCAAAGGAATACCATTAATGAACATTTAAAATAAGCCTATGAACAACTGCTGGTCGGGTTTTCAAAACTTTACAAGCATTTCTTAAACATGCTTCACCAAATTACCCAATTACTTTGCATGTTAAAAATGTTTAACAATATGAGTTGTATGGGGGGAGGGGTGTTGTATTGAGCCTCAAGGGGGACTATATAACTTCAAACGGGAAATGAACATGGAGGGGGCACTTTGGCCTCAAACGGGAAATGAACATGGAGAGGGCACTTGGGCCTCAGAAGTATGTTAGATTTTTAGAAGTGACACATACACCAAACACACAAACACAAAACATAGAAACCCTAATTTTTTTTTAAAGGCAATAATGGAGTAATCTTTTCTAGAGAGGTGGGTGGCCCTGAAAAGGGCCGTTGGGGTTTTTGGTGAACCAAGTTAACACAGATGGCACCTCATGGAGGGTCTTCTTCTCCTTAAGCTTCGACGGACTTCAGGCCCGTACATCAATACCCGCTTCAAGCAGCATTGTCTCTTGATATAGATGCGCCTCTTCCACACCGCTGTAGCCTTGATCTTCGTGATCGCCCATGATGCTTTCACGTACATGGGGAAGTCCGGGTTAAACAACATCCCCGATACGATGGTTGATGATTCAACGCTAGTACACATCTTCTAGTCTTGAGAACGGGTGAAGCTAAGTGACAAAAGCTGTGTATTATATATCCTAAGAGCGGATCGAAACGGATCGAAATGAGTCACCAATCCAAACCCTCGTTACAACAGGGTAGGTCTCTCTTCCAATCAGAAGAGAGCGGGGTGTGATGTCATCTTTAGTATATAGGCGTCACAGAGTTCGTAGGGTTTTACCTTTGGCGGCATAGTTTGAGTATGGCTGATACCACGAAGACCATGTATTGGGGTGAGCCTGCGACGGAAACTTCGTATGTTCGGAGTGAGAGTACGACGACGGCCAATGCAGTGGTGAACTTTCAATCAAGAGATTTTAATTTAGATTTTGTCGATCTTCTGTCATCATCTCAAGAAGTTTTGCCTGAAACAACCACCGCTGTTGTACCACCACCATCTTTACCTGTGATCGATGATTTTAAAAAGAGACACAAGGAAGATTTGGAATTTTTTTTACAGCGTCAGAAAGAAGCAGAAGAAGCCTTTCTTCAGCAAGAAGAGGAAAGAAGAAAGCAAAAAGAGGAAATGAGAAAGTTAGAAGAGGAAAAGCGTGAAGGACAGAAGGAAGAGAGTTATGAAAACAAAATGGTGAGTTTGTTACAAGATATTTTAGCTGAGTTAAAGAAAAGAATCTGAGAAACATGTATCAGATTTCTTTAACACAACCCAAGAGAAAGAGACCGTCAAGGGCGAAACATTCTAAGCCCATCACTACTATTACTGAGATTCTACCACCACCACCATTGACTACTACTACTACCACCACTACCAAAGCAGCAGCATGAGGAGGAGTAGGACTTGGTCATGGAAAGGGATTGAGACAGTTAAAACTCATTATGTCCCGTCCATAAGTGTGTTTTAAGAAACAAACACCCCAACGGTCCTTTTCAGGGCCACCTACATTTCTTAGAAAAGAAATAATCAGATTGCCAACAAATCAAGTAAAACTTTAAACCCCATCATTGGTTTGTGTAAGAGTGAGTGCGTGCGTGCGTGCGCCCATACTCTAAAAAATCAAAACCAAAAGACACTTACTTTGTTCCCATTGTGGTATATTCTCTTTTAAAAAACACAATGAACATTTCATAACACATCACTCAAATTCATCGTTCACTGTCTGTCTCTCTTTTTCTTGAATTTCTTCACAGGGATCAGTGGTTCTTTTTCTTCTTCGCTGTCTTCCAGTCGTCTAGCTTTCCTGCCTTTCTTGACGACGGGGATGAGTTTTTCTTATTCTTCTGGTGCTGAAGATCCCTCTGCTTCCTCACTGTCTTGTTGGTTCTCTGAAGACCAATGTCCTTTTTCTTTACAATGATAACAGGTATCTTTCCCTTTGTCTCTCTTTTCTTTTCCTTGGTTTTGACGTTGTGGACCTTCTGGAGCCCAATGTCCTTTCTCTTGGCAGATATAGCAAGTATCTTGACTTTTATTTCGAGAGGAGGAGGAGTAGTCTTTATTCTTATTGAAAGTGGTATACTTTCGAAGGACTCTCTGTAAATCTCTGACCAGAAAGGCAATCTGTCTTCTTGACTCTTCCTTCTTCACTGTTTGAAAGTTGAATAACGAATAGTGATTCTGAGGGTATGAAGGTCTCTCTCTATATAGGGAGAGAGTCTGTGTAAAACTCAATCAGATTCAAGTGAGACATCAAGATGAAAAGATCACTCACTTTCAATGAGAAAACAGGAGAAGAAACGAAGAGGCCACGACGGAGGCTTTTCGTGCCGCCTCAAACACCGCTAGCTGAAGTGCTAGCTCAAGTCCATGCCAGCGATTTCGAAGAAGATATGAGTGAGATTGAAATCACACCTTCCAACAAACAAAAAGAATCTAGAACCCCTAACCAAGAAATTCCTTCCGTGGATCCCGAAAATTACCATCGCATTCGAGAGACACAAAAAATGACCTCTGGAATATTTAGAAAAACGGCTTACACTTACACCGTCAACTTTAGAGACTTCAAGTCTGAAGTGCCTCCCGAGAAAGCTGCAGGGTTCATTACCGATTTGTGGGATTCCTTGTTACAGACCTTGAAACGACAATACGGAGCCAAAGAAGACGATCGGTTGAGACTTTCCATCCATCACGACAGTTTGAAGTCTCCTGTCTGGATCGAGTTCAGCACCCCGGCAGAATTAACACCGTCTAAAGTGATGGACAAAATTGAACACGTTCAACAATCCAACGAAGAGTTTACCATCACCGATGGAAAAGCCACACTTCACATGACCCACGTTTCACCTCCTCGAGGTAGCGGACGAAGCAGGAAAGTGTTATTGGTGGACGACCTTCTCAGTACCAAACGCAGTGTCGTCCAAATCGACAATTCTCAGGACAAGATGTGCTTGGCCCGTGCCATCGTCGTGGGGCGAACTTATGCCGACAAGAACGAGACCTCAGAATGGAAAAGAGCATGGAAGAGCATTCGACAATCGGGCATAGCCAAAGAACAAAAAGAAGCAGAACAACAAGCAAGCATACCAAAAGAGACAGGTGGGGTATTTCTCAAATGCAACAACTTCAAGACGTCTTGGCTCCTCAGTACATCTTGAAAGTACACCCTCAAGAAGTTCGCAGAGCTCTGCTGTTTGGAGGACCCGATTTCCCCGAGGGAAAATATATTCACGTATATTATCATCAAGAACATTTCGATGCCATGACCAGTATCACAGGATTTCTTGGATACTCTTACTACTGCGTGAAATGTGACCACGGATTTAACAGTCGGGAGAAACACATTCATTGCGGAGATCTATGTCGGGGCTGTTTAACTTCCACACAATGCCTTCCTGCAGAACACGTGCATTGCTCGACGTGTCGACGAACCTTTGTCAGTTCCTCTTGTTACGAACAACTTCGCAGGACACGAGCTCACCAGCAGAAAAGTTCTTGTGACTTATTGAAATTATGCTCCACGTGCGGACAGCTGATTCGAACCAACAACCCCAAGAGACACGTTTGTGCCGGAAAGAAAAGATGCATTTGCAACCAAATCGTGGACTTTGATCATCAATGTTACATTAAAAAACACGACAATACACTGGAGAAAGAATTAAAGGGTGATTCCAACAAGAACAAGAACAAAGTGGATTTCATCTTTTTTAATTTGAATGCATGCAAGAGACGGGCATTCACATCCCAAATTCCTGCGTCGCTCATCGGGCTTGTGAGAAGTGCATACAAGAATCTATCCATTTTCACTGTCCTCATTGTAGTAGGATTCCAGGAGGACGTGAAAAAATCTTTCGTGGCCCCAACACTCTGCCCGAGTTTGCTTAATGGATTTTAGACCCTACCGACGACACTTGGAGCGAGGAGGATATTCAACGTTACGGAGACTATCATCGCTATGCCACCGCCATGGCTCACAATTTCTCGGGATACGATGGACACAGTTTCTTCTAAAATATTATTCAGAACTAGGTACCGAATGCCCCAAAGTCACCATGAATGGAGCCAAACTCAGCTACATGCAAGTGGGACAAGTACAATTAAAAAATTCCATGAGTTTTTTGACCATGCCTTTAAGTCGAATGCCTAAAGCATTTGGAATGACAGAAATGTCCAAAGGATATTTTCCCCACTTCTTCAATACGAAAGCCAATCAACACGTCGTGCTGCCGCATTTGCCCGACGTTCACTATTACGACCCCGACGGAATGCACACCGAACACCGAGAAGCCTTTCACGGTAGGTACCACGCTCACGCTTCAGAACCGTTTGAGTTTCAAGAAGAAATGTTAAAATTTTGCCGATCCGATGTGAACATTTTGAACCGTTGCTGTGGAAAGTTTAGGCAATTATTTCTATATCACGGAGAAGTCGATCATTTGAAAGAATCGTGCACCCTACCCAAACCCTGTACCTTAGTGTACACCAAAAAGTTCATGCCCTAGAACGAACTAGCCATCATAGACCCTAACACTTCTCTTTCGGCCAGTCGTCAATACTCTGCCAAAGTATTGCGTTGGTTGCATTACTTGTGCCAAAAGGTAGACAAATGGATACAACATGCCAGAAACGGAGGGGTGGGGGGAGAAAAGAAAATAGGCAGTCTTTCTGTGGATGGTTAGGATTTAGAAAACCCTCAGACGGTGTACGAATTTCAGTGATGCTTGTTTCACGGATGCCCTACGTGTTTTCCTCAACGACACCTTAGGTTAGAAAGTCAAGGATACCATATGGTAGAAATGTGGGAGCACGAGTACGATCGACGTTTCAAAACCGATCCAGAATTTAGACGCATTGCGGAAAGTTACGACGTGGTCGACATCGAACCTTTGGATCCACGCCACAGTTTGTTTGGAGGACGAACCAATGCTACACGCTTGCTGTACGACGTAGACGAATCTGGAGGAGAAGAAATCGAATACATCGACGTGTGTTCGTTAAATCCTTGGGTGTGCAAATACAAGAGATTTACTACCGGACACCCTGAAATCCTGACAGAACACATCGACGTGGAACACATTAGTCAAATCGAAGAATTGATCAAATGCAAAGTCTAACCCTCGACAAACTTGTACCATCCTGTCTTACCCTATCATTGCCAAGGAAAACTGATGTTTCTTCTATGCCGTACGTGCGCCGAAACATGCAATCAAGATCACCCCTATCACCACACGGAGGAAGAACGCGCTTTGACAGGAACGTGGGTCAGCGCCGAATTGTTTCGGGCTCTGGATCGGGGGTACCGCTTGTTGAAAGTGTTCGAAATTTGACACTTTCCTACCACAGCACAATACCAAAAGGACGACGCCTCGAATCCACGCATTTTCTCAGGCTACGTCAACGAATTTCTCAAACTGAAACAAGAAGCCAGCGGCTATCCCTCTTGTTGTCGGACGCAAGAAGATCAAGTCCAATTCAAAGAACAGTACCGTGCCGTAGAAGGTATCACTTTGGAAGACGTAGAAAAGAACGAAGAAAGAAGATCGTTTGCCAAAGTCATGTTGAATTGTTTGTGGGGACAAATGGCACAACGTACGATCTTCCCCAAGACGGAATACTTGACAGATCCCAGTCGCTACTTTCAACTGGTGGACGACAAAATGAAAACTAGTCAAACACGTAGAAATCATCCGTGAAGATTTGATCTTGGTCAATTACGAAGAAGAATCCAAGTTTGTACAACCCGACGAGTTTAGCAATGTGGTCATTGCAGCCTACGTGAAATTGTACGACGAGGCTTTAGAAGTGTTTGGAGATCGTGTCCTGTACTTTGTCACAGACAGTTGTATGTACATCCATCGCCCTGGTTGCCCACACCCCACCATCGAAGGAGATCGGTTAGGAGCCTGGACGGACGAGCACCCTCAAGAAACGATCCTCAGTTTTGCCAGCGGTGGCGCTAAAAATTACGGCTACCGATACTGAGACAGACAAGGCCAACTTCACAACAAATGCAAAGTCAAAGGATTAAACCTGAACTATCGAACCAGCCAAGTGGTGAACTTTGATGTCTTGAAAAAATGCTTTGCAGTCTGGACAAGCTCAAGATTTTCGAGTCAAAACGTTAGAGCCCAGCTAGATGGTACGGTTACCAAACCACCAAATCGTCAGTCGCCCTTTAGAAAAAGTTTACCAAATTATGTATCAGAAACGAGTTTGACTTCCAGACACACCACCTTGTCACCCACCCACCGAGTGACGAACTCACTGTGAACTTCAATGCAGAGACCAGCACACATACACCGAAAATTGAATAACTCGACACAGCCACCGAGCGAGGAACCTACTGTGAACTCCAAGTTCGATCACGACCTGGAGTGCAATCCGGTGCCTTACGACAAGACGGATGCCGTACGCTTTGACATCAGCGATGCAGCACGACCTTGTCGCTCCTCCTCTGGGACCCTCGAAAGCGATACCGTGTGTGTGCCTTATAGCCCCACTAGCGATGCCCAACGCCCTTTTTCTTTATTGGGGATGCTAAACGTGTATCTACCTGTGGATGCCATCCCTACTTTGACAAAAAATACACGTTGCCTGTGGCTTTGCCTGACTATTGCGACTTTGAAAGTCGATTCCAGACGTTCCAAGATAAGTGGCCTAAATATCTGGAAGGCCCTACTCCCAAAGCTTTAGCCAGATCTGGATTTGTCTACTTGGGAGAAGGTGATAAAGTCAAGTGTTTCAGTTGCGGTGTGACGCTTCACGAATGGGAGTATAAAGACTCAGCTTACTTGGAACATGCCAGATGGTCTCCGCGCTGTCAGTACCTGCCTTTGGTCGGTCCCAAGAAGTAACATGTCAGATACTATAGAAGAGCACATTCATTATTTACCTCCGGAGCTGCGAAAACGCATTTACAGAGAGTTGGTTCAGATACAAGTGAAACGCAAAGAACAATTGCATCCTTTACGACATAAACGTTTTAACAAGTGGTACCTTAATGCTATAAAAGTACTGATTAGTTTCAAAGTATTCAAATGGACAGACATTCACGAAGGACTCGATGGTCTCTTTAAGAATTTAGATGACACCACCTACAATGTGACACTGTTACAGAGAATTCCATGGAACGAAGTTGAGGAAAAAGTGACAATCTTACAGGAATACAAAAAAAGTTTTAAAAGAAGTGTCACATCAAGACGAAACGACTTCACACCGTCTGAGGTGTAGAAAGGTCATCACTGAATGTCTTGGATATCCTTTACCAACCGATTCCGTTTGGCAAGTGTGTGACTATTTCGTTACCAAGAAAGACGTGCCTGCGAATGGCTAGTTTATAAGAGTACATTCGTTGTTTGCCTTTGGAGCAGCGAGAACGAATTTACAGAGAGTTTATCAAGATAATAGTGAAACGCAAACTCAAAGTCATTTCTCGATTTTTAAACTATGCTTACTTCCACAGTATAAGAAGACTGATTCTTGGGAGAGACTATCACAGATGCTGTGGAGTAATCTAGCACAAAAGATACCAACCTTGGGAACCTGGATATAAAAGCGAACCATGCCAGGACCGTTGTCTTCACTCGTGAAACGTATATCGTGGAAGGAAGTCAGCGATCGTGTTCAGACCTTAGAGGATTATAGACGCCTGATACAGGAACTTTTTCCATTGATTTTCGGACGCTATGCGGTGTGTTTGTTAGTGACTACTTTTCTTGGATTTCGTTTCCAAGGACATTCGTTGTGGACTATTTTTGAGGAACAGTGTTTGTTGTGGATTATTTTGATGAACGGTACAGGCAACAACAAAACGCATGACCATTCACGCTTTATCGGCGCACGAAAGACAAATTGTGCTCAAAGTGTTGAGAATCGTGATGAACACCAGTTGTGTACATCCGTGTGAAGAAAACATTTGTCAAACTTCATCTACACTTCACACGTTTCAAGAAGTGTGCATCGCTAGTTGGTTACACCAATAACTTTACGATTGGAAAGATGTACGTGACTGGAAAAGCGTTGGTTTCGATGCTTGGCTACAAGAAGTGGCACAGTATGCCAAGGACCTTGCGCATCCCTAATTCTCCAAGATAAAAAGAAGTGAACTTGGAACCTAACTTAACCATGACACTCGAGCCTCAAGAAGAGGTAGAAGACCACACCGTCGTACCCATAGAAACACCTGAGAAACAAACAATCTTTCCGTCAGAGACATTTCATTCTTCTACCACAGAGACAAGAATACCAGTGCGTGTACACCCATTTCTTAGGACACACTTCCATCGGGACTATGGTTGTTGTACATTGACTTGTTTATACAGAACTTTGATTCTTTTAGTGGTTGCCTTATTGTTGTACCTCAACATTTTTGCTGTATGCGTTTTTGTGCTTCATGACCTGTAAATATTTTTTTTTCGGTTGTTTTTTGAAAAACATTAAACGTGTATAAAACGTATAAAATGTCTTGTGTCTTTCGTGTTCTTCTCAAAATTCTTCCTACCTCAGTCATGGCTGCATCGTCCTCTGCCTCCTCTGCCTCTTCTTCTGTGGTCAAAGTGATTGACGAAAAGTTAGATCGTATAAGTTGGGAAGCTTTGTACCTGCGCCATCCATTTAACATGTTGATTGCTTGACCCAGTGGTTCAGGCAAAACAGAATTTGTCAAACGTTTGATCAAACACAAATCTCATTTCTTTGATCGTCCTCCTCAACGTATCGTATGGTGTTACAAAGAGTGGCAATCGTCTTACACTTTACTTCGTGAAAGTCAAGGAGAAGCCATTTCGTTTGTCGAAGGCATTCCTCGCGAAGACGATGGGATCGTGTCTGACTGAAGTCAAACACATCTAGTCATCTTCGACGACATGTTAGGAGAAGACGATGAAGAAATTAAAGTTTGGTTTACACGAAAAGGGCATCATCGGAATGCCAGCATCATTTACATTACTCAAAATTTATTTCAACAAAGTAAAGCCCATCGGACCATCAGTCTCAACGCTCATTACGTGGTGTTGTTTAAAAGCCCCAGAGACAAATCTCAAGTGCAGGTGTTAGCCAAATAGTTAGGCACTCCTTGGCTAAATTATGCGTACGACAATGCCACTCAAACACCTCATGCGTATTTACTCATCGAGTTAAAACCCACCAATCCCGACTATTTGAGATTTCGTACCAGTTTGTTTCACCATTGGTGTCAAGAAGGAGGTCCCGTCATTTACACGTCCCCTTCGGTCACTCTCTGAAAGAAAAAAGCTATAAAAACATCCATCACGTCATTTCTTCCTCACAGTCTTCGAGATGACTTCCTTTCAATTTCATCCTCCTGCTGAATTGATTCGTACCCTGTATGGCATCAGTCGCGAAAAAAATGCACAAGTCCGTGCCCATTTGTTAGAAGCTAGCCTCAAAGAAGTGTTACGATGGTTTACTTTGACAGCACGTCAATTACTTCAAGGCATCATTCACATCCCTCATCAAACCAAACGTTTTTTTTTAAAAAAACATAAAGTGGCGTTGTCACAACTGGCAGATCCTAGAATCGATGCACACACTAAAAACCAAATCATTTTGACCCCTGGTGGCAGTTGTTCTTTAGGAGGTGTCATGATTCGTTTCTTTTGAAATGGGATCCTAATGATCAAGCCAAAACCAAAACCAAAAAGAAAAGCCCTAAGAAGAAAACCCCTGAGAAGAAGAAGAAGAAAAGCCCTTCCAAGAAAACAACGACCACCACAACAACTACTGCCCGAAAGAGAGGTACTACTGCTAGGACGCGCACGTACTCACGAAAGCCACGAGAGGCAGTGACGGTGTCTCCTTCTCCTCCGTCCACTGCTTCGTCTCCTTCTTATTCCTCACACTTCGTCATGATGCCTGCCAAACCTGATTTAAGATCAAAGTTTAATAATTTGATGCAAAAATGAAAACACATTTCGAAAGTCACCACTCTGGGGGCTTCTACTTCGGCTGCTCTGGCCACTGCGGCTGCCGCTAAAAAAGTGCCCTCACCTACCGGCGTGTTACAAAGTTTAGTGGATTTATCCAAACGTCGAGTGATGCCTCTCGTGAAGATGGTACGCCGTGCGGACAATCAGTGGAGACGTGTTCCAGTATAAAAAAGAAGTGTGACCTCCGAGAGACCTCAGTTTGTTCCTGACATCCAAGATGACTCCCAAAAGTGCACACCATTCTACTCGTCCCAAGAAAGGCAAAACCAAAAATGGACTTCCACCTCGTCTGGCCAAACATTGGGACGTGTTGTCCGTCCCGACCAAATCCAATCCTCCCATGCGAAAACAACTCATTCAAACTTCACCCAAAGAAATCCTCGATACCGTATGCGAATGTTGTTTGAATGTGTTAAAAGGAACGGTAGCTTTGTCCAAGATGCAGAAACAAAAATTTGGCAAACATCGGAACGTTCTTCGCCAAATGGTCAAAAAGAAAATACCTCTCAGTCAAAAGAAAATAATGCTGGTGCAACGAGGAGGATTTCTACCCATGCTGATAAGACCATTGTTAAAAATAGCGGCTCCTTTGTTAGGAGCGATTACTGGACCCCTTTTAGGAGGAGTCATGCGATAAAGACGGGAAGAAAAAAGAAGATAAAAAGGACACCCTTCTCTGGAAGGACAACACACTTATACCTTTGGATCTTATGGAAGGACGAAAACTGACTTTAGTTCCTTAAAACGATGGATGGAACTCCATCGTTGGTACGAATAACGGATACCTCATTTACCTCCCAATCCGAATCTCAACGAGATGTCTCAGTTACAACAAGAATTACAATCGCTCATGGATCGAAGTGATTTGTCAGAAGCAGAAAGATCGCAACGGTACGGTCAACTCTCGCAACGTCTTCAACTCTTTCACCAGAAAGCTGTAGACGAAACAGATAAACCCACACTGAGAGATTTCAAAGCCATGATGATGAAAAGCGAACCTAAAGTCACTGCCACCAAGACAGCAGACACCGCCACGGGGACGACAGAAGATGAGAAGAGTTTCAAACTCCGTCTGCTCCCATCTCGATAAGATTGCATCTGGCTTGTTGACACCCTCTCCTACAACTCATCCAGAAGAAATGAAAGCTTGGGTTAAAAAGATGATGTCCACTCCTTCTTCAGCAGAAGAAAAAGAGAAAGAAAGCAAGACTGAAGTGAAAAAGACACCAAGAAGAAACCTACCATCACCCCTTCACAACCGACTCCTGTGGCTCGTCGATCGCGTCAAGCCGCTTCGTCCAAACCTCACGACACCAAAAGTGGTAGTAGCATTGAACAGTGGGTGACTTATTGAGGAACAACAAAACCATGGAGAATCTTTTATCCAGCATTTACTACAATCCTGCCCATGCTGCTGGTTACGGAGGAGTTCAAAAATTGTATCGGGGTGCTAAAAGCCAATTTAAAAGTGTACGTTTGGCAGAAGTACGACGATACAAGAACAATCGACGTACACGTTACACAAACCCATTGGACGAAAGTTTTCTAGAAGTCAATCCAAAGTGGATGGCATCGATCATCAATGGCAAGCAGATTTAGAGGACGTCTCACATTTGGCAGCGTACAATCGTGGTTACAAATATTTGTTTTGTGTCATTGACGTGTTTTCCAAATTTGCTTGGGTCGTTTGACTTCTAAAAGCAGTACCGAGTTGGTACGCGCTTTAAAACTGGTGTTGACAAAAAGTGGTCGTCACCCTTTACGATGGGAAACCGACAAAGGCACCGAATTTCTAAACCAAGCTTTTCAAAAAGAATTGAAACAAAGGCACATTCATTTTTTTACCACCGAAAATCCTGAAACCAAAGCCAGTGTCGTGGAACGTTTTCAAAGAACTTTGAAAGAACGCATGTGGAAATATTGTACACATCAACACACTCTCAAGTACATCGACGTGTTACCACGTTTGGTCAAAGCATACAATCAATCGTACCATCGTAGCATCGGATGTGCCCACGAAGAGGTCACCCTTGAAAACGAAGTGACGGTGTTTGATTTATTGTTTGGTACACCAAAATTGAGACACCAGTAAACCCTGGTGCTGAAGACGGGAGATTGGGTTCGCATCGGAAAAACCAAACGCACTTTTGACAAAGGTTATTTACCCAACTGGACTACCGAATTGTTTCATGTCACTGGACCAGTGCGTGGACGTGATCCTCCCATCAACAAAATTGGAAGACATGCACGGAGAAGTGTTAAAAGGAACTTTTATTTGCCTGAGTTACAACGAGTGACCAAAAAAGAAGACGACTTGTACGACATCGAAAGCATTATCGAACGAAGAACACGTAAAGTAGGCAAACGTCGAGTAGAAGAAGTCAAAGTGCGCTGGAAAGGATATCCACCTAGTTTTCATTCTTGGATTGCCGCTTCCCAAGTCGTCGACTATAAAAAGAAGAGGTAACCAACATGCCGTTCAACACAGCAACTACCTCTTCTCCTTCGCAGAGTTCTTCTCTTCAAGAATTGCAAAAACAACCTTTGTGAGTGTGGTGCGGAGAACGTGTGCCTAAAAATCAAATCGTCTTTTTCTGCCAAATCTTTGTGGTGTATTGTGTCATCGGAGCAGCCATTGCCAATTTGAGTTTACAACAAGGGGACAAACAATTGTGGACCATTTTACTCAGCAGTTGCATCGGTTATCTTCTGCCCAGTTGATCCTTGAAATTTACGACAGACAGTCACAACAACAGCCACCACAACGGTACGACCAACGCCAGTCATCCTTCTTCCAGTCACCACAATAGCAACCCTCTTTTGGAACAGTTTGAACATCATTCTCCTTTGACCGCGAGTGACTCCTCGGACACCAGAACCTTGGAACTATGAATAGCCAATTTTATTTAACTTTACCCAGTGACAGTTCTATAGATGTGTTTCCCAACAACACCTTATGTTGTTTCACGGCCAAATTACCTCAGTCCATACAATTGGATCATGAAGCTCATTGAGAAGTGGCTTTGGTAGAAATCATTCATCCTACGCAAGCCCTCAACATCAACGCAGGTCAAAACACTTTCATCGTGGATATCCTGAACGAGCAAGTGCAACAACACTTGGACACCAATGATCCTATCCTTTACGAATCCAAAAGATCATTACACACCAATCCTCCTTCCTTGACTAGCTACACCATGAGAATTCCTACAGGGTATTATTTTACTGCTCGACATTTGGTGGACACTATTGCAACTATCTTCAACGCCCAATTTCGAAAAGCATTGGACAACGCCAAGAAAACTGTCCTGAAAGATTACAATCATGTGGCTCGCCGTCTCTACTTGCAATTTTCGGAAGACAAAATATTGTCCATCACTTTTTCTCCTGGGTTGTTTGCTATTTTGGGTGGATACACAAAACTAGTTCCCATCAAAGACATCAGCAGCAACGATCAATTTTACAAGTTTTTTCGCTACCCCATCGAATTGAACGAAGGACTGAATTTATTGTTTGTGTACTCCGATGTGGTAGAGTACAACGTGGTGGGAAACACAGCAGCTCCGTTATTGAGAGTCATTCCTTTCAAAGGGATTCTTCTGTCACCGCGTACGAGGAAGGTGGAAACACGTATCACGTTCACCGTGAATTTGTACATCCTCATTATCTTCCAGTCAGTAAATCGTATTTTGACAGTGTCAACATTAGTATAAAAGGAGATTTGGGACAAAGTGTTCTATTCAGTAAAGGAAAAGTCACTGTGAAACTACAGTTTCGAGAAAGGTTCTCCAGCGAATTGTAACACCAAAATGTATCCTATGTACCGAGGAGTGGCTCGACAACGAGGACATGGTTTAGGAGATATGTTAAAATCTGCTTTTCGAACGGTATCCCCCATCTTAAAACCCATGGTGACTCGAGGATTGCATGCCTTAACTCAAGGAAAAGAATTTCTTCAAAACGTCCTCATCGACAAACAAAATCAGAAAGAAGCCTTTAAGAGAGCAGGAAAAAAATGCGTTGCTGCAAACTGGAAAAGATCTTTTGCGTCGCCGAGAGACTCCTATAAATTCGCTTCACGCTTCTGGCCCTGACATTTCTTCTTCCTCAACGACAGAGCAAGGACAAGGCAGAAAGAGATGTCGACACCCCTTCAGAGCTCATTAACCACACGGTGTTCAGAAAAAGAATAAGAAAAGAACGGTCAGAGAATTAGACGTGTTTGATTACTAACTGTGAAAAAATGATGCACCGAGATTCTTGCGAATGTACCAAGTCAGAACTGGATCTGTTTGCCATGATGACGATGCAAGAATCCCAATGTGTAGAATTTCATCCTGTATCGTCTTTTACGACTTCAGCTCCTATCGAATGTGAAATCAAAGGACAAACCGAAGATTACATCGATCTGAATAGTAGCCACTTGTACTTGAAACTCAAAGGGCTCAAAACGGACAACAGCAATCCTGATGCCGATGCCAGAGTAGCTCCTGTCAATAGTTTCATGCATTCCTTGTTCAGCGAAGTTGATTTGTACTTGAATAACAAACTGGTCAGCAGCAGCATGGATACTTACCCTTACCGTGATTACTTGGAAAATCTCTTGACGTACGGAAAAGAAGCCAAGAACACCCATCTGGATGCTTCCGTGGTGTGTAGATGATGGTTCAGACGAGCACAGTGTATGATATTTAACGACCGTCGAAAGAAAATCAGACAAAGACGCACATTGGAACTGATGGATCGTTTGCATTCGGACATGTGGTTGCAAGACAAGTATTTGTTGAACGGAGTGGATGTACGCCTGAGACTGAATCGCAGTAGTACCGTCTTCCATTTGATGGCCAATGCTAACGAGTACAAAACCATCATCGAAGTAGCCAGACTTTACGTGCCCCGTGTCGAAGTCTTACCTAAAGTGGCCAACGACATCAGTCAAACGTTGACCAGAACCACTGCCAAGTATCCTGTGCGACGAGTGGAAGTGAAAACGTTTACCATTACCTCTGGACTCCGATCCAAAGTCGAAGATCACGTCTTCCAAGGACAGCTCCCCAAACCTTTGCTGATTGGCATCGTCAGTAATGCAGCCCTCAACGGAGCCATTGATCAAAATCATTTCGAGTTTCAACACTTCTCCAAGATAGAAGTCAGTCGAGATGGTCAGACGTTGTTTACCAGACCTTTTGAACCTAACTTTGCCCAGAAAAATTACTTGCGATCTTACTTGACTCTGTTCGAAGCCACAGGACACAGTTAGGCACCAACACCAGAAACGGCATTTCGTACGGGGATTATGTAGGAGGATATGCTTTGTGGAGATTTGATTTAACTCCTGACCAACCTATAAAATCAGGCCAACTTCGTGTGGAACTTCAGTTTGATACAGCACAAGCCAACACTGTGAACATCATCTTGTATGCAGAATTTGACAATACTCTGGAAATCAACAGTTTGAGAGAAGTGATTCCAGACTATTAGAAGAAAAAAAGAACACGAAGAACCTATGGAGATAGAAGATGAGGGATTTTGTGAACCACAGCAGTCACAAGTGAAGAAGAAGAAAAAAGAGAAAAGTAATGTTGCCAAGTTTACTGGATTTATCCCATCTATGCCATCAAGATGGCCAGAACAAGAAGAACATTTAGTCTCCTGTTTTGCTACGGAATTGGCTGCAAGAATTACAGATCTGTCTATAGAACATTGTCATGGATGTCAAATTAATCATCCGAGTCAGAAACATCACGACAAATGTTTGATGATGAGTGCAGAAGAAAAATTGGACGAATATTTGGAGGACGCATGGTCTCAGATCTCAGAAGAAATGTTGCTGAGAAAGTGGTATAAAGACTTGCAGGATTCTTTACATCCACTCACTTCTCTGGAGATCCGACGCATCGAATCTCACTTGCAAAAGAGTATAGAGACTGTCGGTGATTCATAGACTTACTTGACAGATACGTTCAAGCATAAAGTCAAGTGTGAATTGATGACTTATCGTTACCTGTGAACCAAGAAAAAGAAATGGATACCTGGGAACTTCATTACCTGTTGACTCGCAGTTCGTACACTTCTTCTTGGAATCCTGTGGTGTGTGCTAAAGATGAACTGCCCCTAACGACGTTTATGCCTATGTCATCATCAATACCGACGACAGTCATCGACCAGGAACCCATTGGGTGGCCGTGTACTTTCCCAACGATCACAGTGTGGAATATTTTGATTCTTATGGATTACCTCCTTTGGAAGACGACATCATTGACTTTATGAGAAAAAATGCGGTCTCCACTCGATTCAATAATGCCAGATTATAAGGATCAGATTATATGGTGTGTGGACAATATTGTGTACATTTTCTTCATCAACGTAGTCTCGGATATTCCTTAGAACATTTAGTGACTAGTTTTGATAGGGAGTATGCTAGAAATTATGCTAAAGTGAAAGATGGTTTTGTGAACGTTATGGTTATCTCTTGTCTTTAGCTCAGAAACGTAGTGTTCATCGAGGACAGAATGATTTAGAACAGTGGAAGTCGAGTTTGACTTCCCAACGTTGTCAACCCTGTAAATACGTTCATGTTTATATTGTTTGTATTTGCATTTTGTGTTAGAGAAGAGTCTTCTTATGTATTAAAAAAATGTTGATTTTTGAAGAAAAAAAACGGTGTTGTGTTGTTTATTTTATTTGAAGAAAAAAAAATGAAATGGATATGCTCTTCCACTCTTTCTATCGATCTGAGGTAACCTACTCTTTCACATTTCTCTCTATTGATCTGAGACATGTTTTCCATCGCGTCAGCGCTTCCAGCATATAAAGCGGTGCGCTTGTCAGTCCAGTCACTCTCGTTGACTCGTCAACACTTCAAGAAATGGCAGCCAAGATTAGCAAGTTGAATAAAGCAATGGTTAATATGCAGCGGGTGAGACATAACCTACTTCAGAAGAACCCAGAGAAGAAGACGATGATCTTTTTGCAAATGGCTCAAGATCTGATGGAAAAAGTTTTCGAGAAGAGATCGTCAGGGACAGAGCGGAATAGGACGAGAGGCAAAGAGTTCAGCAGCAGCAGCAAAGACAACAACAGCATCAGCAACCACAACAACAACAACAACAGCAACTCTTGCAGCAGCTGAAACAACTAGACGGAGAAGTCAGCTGCAGAATGAATTGTGATGAGTCTTTTACCAGAAAGCGCACTTGTCCTGCGGCAGTGAGACCTGTGGCGAAAAGTGGCCGTCCTTCTGCTAGAAGTTAAAAAACTTCTCACCAAAAGAAAACCCAACGGCCCTTTTCAGGGCCACCCAGATCTCTAGAAAAGATTACTCTAGGATTGCCTACCAAAACTTTAGTGTCTTTGTATGTGAAGTGTTTGTTTGTTTTGTTTTATCTTTGTCTTCCCACTCAAAATAAAAACCCTTTCCCTTCTAAAAAAATGTATGTGTGGTGTGTGTTTGTATAGAGTGTGTTCGGTGTATGTGTTTTATAAAAATAAAAAATATAAAACTCTTCTAACAATGTTTCTATGTATGTTTGTGTGTTCTTTTAAAAATACAAAAATTCTTTAAAAAAATTGCGTGGTGTGTGTTTGTATAAAGTGTGTTTGTGTTTTATAAAAATAAAATAAAAAATTAAAAAGTGTTTTCTTTTAGGTCCGCGTACTTGGTGTGTTTTCTTTTTGTAGGGGTGGTGGAGTGCAGAATCCGCGAAGCACAGAATGACGTCATAAGGATGACGTCAGACACGGGTGGTGTGGGTGATGTTTTTTTAGGTATGTGTGAGGGATGTTTTCCTTCACGTCCGTGCTTCCAGCAAATAAAGCAACGCATTCCCCAGCCGAGCTATCATCCATTGAGGCAGCAGCGGTGGAGCAGAGCAGACGGGTGGCAGACGTGCTAACCGGTAGAGGGAGTCGCAGTGGACGAGGAGGGGAGGAGGCAGGGTTGGTCAGATCCTATGGAGCACCCAGCTATAACTACAATGACTCGCTCTTGAAGTATGGAAGTATGGGGGCCAGGCAAGCTTCAAGGCAAACGGTTTTCAAATTGTCGACCAACCAACCAACCCCCCCCCCTCCCCCCCCTCCCCCGCCAGATGCCACTACATGGAGCAGCATGCAATGCAGCAAGCTACCAGAGGGCACTGCGTTAAAGATAGAGCTGGCACAGCAGTTAGACAGAGCTTCTCTACCGGGGACTACCTGCTGTTAACAATAGTCCTTTTAAGGGCTAAACAGTCCTTCTAAGGGCTAATACATTGCCTGAATCAATGGGGTTTTCAATTTGGCTTTTTTTCGAAAACCCCTTTTGATTATACTCTTTTAAAACACAAATTTGATCAATTTCGAACCACCGTCTAAAAATTACAACTTAAAATTGTAGCGTGCGTGATACGAAAATGATATGAGTAATTTTTACTTAAAGATTTTTGGTATTGTTTTTGAAAAAAATATGTACACTTTGTACACGAAATTTTTGCAACAGGAATAATCGCGATAAATGGAAAATTCTTTGAAACTTGAAGTATTGTCATAATTGAACAAGTGGCTAACACTTTATTGGTATTAGGGACAGCCCGACTTAGTTAACTGGGCAGAATTTGATCATGTACGTTCCTGGCGTTTCAGCTTCCGTCACGCTTTGCGTTATCGCTTGCCTAGTTCGTGCCGCCTGCCGCTCCAGACTGAGACCTTGAAGCAATTCAATCAACAAGTGTGCTATCGCGCACCTATATACCTGTAAACATTGTGGTTCTAGTCCTATGTACAGGTATAAACACACCTCACAATATCATACCTTCAATGAACCCCCTTTGTGGGGAAACCATGCATTGATGGTGGGGTGTGTTAAATGTACACACCCTCCAATAGCGCGCATTCAATTTAACCCCCTTAATTGTGGGGAACCATGCTGCGCTGGAGGGGTGTACTCAGTAAAGTGTCAGGTGTGTTGCGAACTGTTAATACACCTGACTAATTATAGTGTGTTAAATCACACAACTAACCCCCCTATGCGTGCTTCGCACGCTGTGGGGGTACATAGTCGTACATGCCCAAATGGGCGAAAACGACTTTAATTCAAGAAACAAACAGCCGAGCTACCATTCATTGCAGTCAGGAGCCAGCTGTCCAGCAAGTCATATCGTACCGAATATCTTCGACACCTGCTGTGGTAGGATGAAGGGGAGGGGGTCACCTGTGGCTTCATACGGACTGCCACGTGCACGTAATGACCAGCCTACTACTGGTATACAGGAAGATAGGGGCATACGTGCAGATACGTGGCAGTACGGCACAGTAGATGGCGAACCTACCCCCACCACCAGAGCAAAGCCCCTTAAGAGCAGAAGCCGAGTCGAGGAGTACAATGGACTGGCAAAGACCCTCCGGAAGTACCCCGACGCAGCAGGTGTAGCCTGCCATGCCTGGAGCTGAACTAGGAAGGAGCAAGGAGGATATCGCAGGAACCAGGGGAGCGAGCTACGATGACGCAGCCCACGACGCAGACCTAGAATAACCCTGCACCCACCCGCAGAGACAGGCGTCACACATAGCTCCTTCCTCAGAGAGCCTGAGAGCAGACCATTTATGGAGTGCTCTCCCACCCGAGCAGACTGATCAAAATTGCCTGACTGTTTCCTTTTAAAATTTTGAAAACCCCTTTTGATTAGACTATTTATATCACAAATTCGACTTATTTTGATCCACCGTCAAAAATATAACCTCGAATTTAGTAATGCGTGCGTGATACTAAAATGATATGAGTAACTTGTACTCGTGGATTGGTTTTTGTTTTGAAACAATTATGTACGCTTTGTACGCAAAATTTCATAACTGAATGGACAAATAATTAAATAAATAAATTTGCAACTGTATGAATTTTCATAATTAAATATGTGGTTAACACAGAAGAGAAAGGGATTTAACACATTAAATGCTTCGCACGCATTAGGGGTAAATAGACGTACATGGTCGAATGCCGGAAAACGTCTTTAATCCAATCTCTGTCTGTCTGTCTGTCTGTCTGTCTGTCTGTCTCTCTCTCTCTCTCTCTCTCTCTCTCTCTCTCTAAATATTTGTAGGTATGTTTGTGTATGTGTTTTTAAAAAAAATTAAAACTAAATTTTTTTAAAAAAAGTGTTTCTTTTAGGTCCAAGTACTTGGTGTGTGTTTTTTATGTGTGATAGGATTTTGTATATATTTTTTGGGAGGGATGTTTTGCTTTACGTCCGTACTTCCAGCATATAAAGCGACGCATTCCCCAGTTGCGCCATTCATCGTCAACTACAGCAAGCATGTCTACCGTAGAGAATCTGCAGGAAGCCTGGGATGGGATGGTGGGAGTGGAGTCCCTATTAGAAAGGATGGCAATGTATTGGCGTTACCCAACCACTCTAGCCTATGTAACCACCCAAGTGTCAGCCCTGACAAGAGCGAGGAGCCTTGTGTATGAAGTGATGGTGGAGGAAGATATGACGATGACGATCCCCCCTACCATTTCACCATGTCGAGTGGGGGTATTAAAGAAAGCTGTCGATTTGCTGGAAGGGGTGGATTACTTCCTAGATAGGGAAGACTGGTGGATCTATTCACCCATCAGCAGTGTCAGAAGAGAAGCGGCTGCCCTGCTCACATCCAAGAGGCTTGTGAGACAAGTCATAGAGAAGGAGGTAATCAAGATTAAAGGTACCTGAGCCTAAGAAAGAAAAGACAAGGGGAACAAAACAAAAACAAAAAAAAAACAAGACTTCCAACGCTTTAATGCCAACTGGATGAAAATCCAGGAGAAGTTCAGGCGATTGGGTCATCCTGACTGGCTCCCTGAACCACCCCAGAAGAAGAAGAAGAAGAACATCCTAGGCTTCCTAAAGACATGGTGGAAGAAGAAGAAGTAAAACCCCAAACGGCCCTTTTCAGGGCCACCCACCTCTCAGAAAAGATTACTCTAAGATTGCCTTAAAACAAAATAGGGTTTCTATGTTTTGTGTTTGTGTGTTTGATGTATGTGTCACTTCTGTCCATCTAAAATACTTCTGAAGCCCAAGTGCCCTCTCCATGTTCATTTCTCGTTTGAGGCCATACTGCCGTCTCCGTGTTAATTTCCCGTTTGAGGCCATAAACACTTTTGAGGCCCAAGTGCCCCCTCCATGTTAATTTCCCTTTTGAGGCCATAAACACTTTTGAGGCCCAAGTGCCCCCTCCATGTTAATTTCCAGTTTGAGGCTATATAGGCCCACTTGAGGCTCAGTACCCTCGGTACATTCTATGTCACCTGAAGTGGAGCTTGTTTCACACTAAACGTAGTAGGAGATATTTTTCTTTCCCTGTACCGACCCCACTGCTCTCTCTCGCTCTCTCTCTTTCTATGTAGTTTGCGTGCCTGAACTTTACAAGAACCTACTTCACAAGTCATATGTACAATCAACTGGGTGCGATATTATTATGGCCTTTACTGTAGTTAATGGTCTAGGCAAGAGAAAAATTAGGAACATATGCAAACAAATGTAGTGTTAACCGCAATCGATCTCGGTTTTATCCAACATTGAATCTTTGCAATAAAATACATTTATATAGTATCGATGACCCTAAGACTCTCTAACTGATGTCCATATTGTTTAACATAGTTTTTAACATGTAGAGTAATTGCGTAATTTGATGAAGAATGTTTAAGAAAAGCTTGCAAAACTAATTATTCCATTTTCATTTAGTCACTTCACAATCGACTGTCTGATACAACATGGACTTTAACCTGACAACATTGTTAACGAGGTAAAGACAAACTTAAGATCGAACATATCATCCTAATTGTTTTAACTTTGTTGTCTAATAAATTGCACTGCCTTTACCTGCAGACAAATGTCGACTGAAACAAAAATACGATGAACACAATTTTCCATGCAACATTTAACTCTTTTCTTACTGTTGCCAACAGCGTGCTTTTGAAAAAAAAAGCTTTTGCGGTTTACATCTGGCTGACTGTCAAGCATTGATATTCAAAAAAATTATACAGCTAATCATTCCAGTTTTTTCAGCGTGTTCAGATTCGACGATCTAATAGCACATATACTTTTTCCTGACAAAAGTGTTATTCAATAAATGTTTTCCAAGATCAAACTTTTATCGTGTTCTTGTCTGGTACAGTAAATGAGTATTTCTGTCCTAATAATAGTTACATTTATATCTTGAAAAACATGCCAAAGAACAATTGTGTAGTATCTCTGAAGGAGAAATTACATCAATACAAACCGAGTTGGCGGAGTGGGTGAAATACCAAGGAAATATCTCGACTTTCTCCCGTGGGGACGCCTCACAAAGCACCGAGTGTTTGCCGACAAAGGCGACTCAAAGTGTGCTCGTGCCTATCACGTGTACCAGAGGTAATCTTCCAGTCTAAACTGACATAAAATGACACGAAGTTCTCTACCGTTATATCGTACAGTACCGTCGATGGAGCCTATGAATAGCATAACTAAAAATGGAATCAACTTTGCACTTTGATCAAAATGAATTATTTGAAACCATCGATCACTATAGATGGTCTGAGAAAAACAAATACAAGTAGAATACAAAGTTTTGAAATGGATAGAGGCTGGCATGGAAACAGTTTCATGAGGTATGGAAGTGGCAACTGCTGGATTAGATTTCGCTAGAATAGTTTCCGGTGTGTTGTTCCTATGGTTTTAAGTGTGATTGGTGCAATATTAATAGGCTATGTTCCAAATGCTTTCCACAAAGACATGATTAAATAGTAATATCGGCCCTAGTAAGTTTAACAATATAGACGACATGATAAGCAAGGCTATAATTGACAATAAAATCAACGACGAGTACAACAGGTACGAAGAGAAGACAATAAACAACAAAGAAAGCCAACATATAGAGGAATTTAATTCAATAGTGTTGAAAGAGTCAGAGAAATTAAAGGAGAAACTATTTTGGGGAAACTTACTGAGAATAAAATGTCTATTGGGTCATAGACATGCGTGCACAGCACGATCACAATCACATCAAATGATACAAATTGAACCAAAAAAACCACAAATTATTTTTTTTAAATCACGTGTGGGCTATTTAAATAGAAAGTTATATCACAATCGACGGAAATCCATTTTACCAATTGAATTGATAACAGTAATGGTAAACTATCCATATAGTTGCAAAGAATCCATTTTGTTACTGATTACAATATTTCCGATGAACTTAAAACAACATATTTCACTACAGCATGGACAATAATAAACCAAAGACAATTTAAATACCTGATGATTCTTACAACCTCGAAATGTACTTGAATAAAGTCAAAGATGGAATGAATACAAATGGTGAAAAGGAAAAAAGTGTATATGTACAATGTTTGAAACAACTCAAAAGTTAAAATAATAACTCCGAGTAACACAAGGGTATATCAACAATTGCATTGTTAGGATTTATTAGATAAAGAAATATACAGGCATCTACTGAGTCTAATACCATTTGTGGATTTTGGAAACGCGTATACATTTACCTTGATAAAATCAATAACACGATACGAATTAATCTCTCTTATTAGATTCTCTGCCCATTAACAATGCTTTCCACGTAGATTTTGTTTCATATCATTTTGATAATCATTGCACGCAATTACAGAGAGATATAATTGACACATTGAATATCAGCAAAAAAGATGAAGATCAAATTTTGTTTTATATTTTCATGAAATAACTATAACATGTCTTTCACTTCAAATATATAAATAAATAATGGTGTGCACCTTGGGTGACACAGCTTGTATCGCTAGATAAATGACAGAATTTGCTATTTTCTGCGAGGCCCTAGTGCGGTTAGCTTTACCGGGAAATATTGAGACAAAAATAGAGGAGAAAGATCTAACGTCTGAGATTAGACACAATACAGCACTGGAGCGAACGATTAATAGTGATTAATAATTTTATTACAAATTTACATGATCCTGGTAAATTAACTGATGCAGCTACTAGTCACATTGTTCAAACGATTTGTTGCTGCCCAAATAGTAAGACTTTGGATGATATGAATATGAAAGATATTAAAACTTGAATGGAACAAGTGGACCCTAATTTGTCATTTATTAAACAGAGGGGCACTAAAAGTGCTTTGGAACAAGTGGACCATAATTTGTCATTTATTAAACAGAGGGGCACTAAAAGTGCTTTGGAACAAGTGGACCCTAATTTGTCATTTATTAAACAGAGGGGCACTAAAAGTGCTTTGGAACAAGTGGACCATAATTTGTCATTTATTAAACAGAGGGGCACTAAAATTGCTTGCAAACTCTCAGAACTACAGAAACAGATTAACGAGAACAGAGACAAAGAGTTTAGATCATCAAGACTTGTTTGAAAATAACTAGTGAACACATTGTCTCATACTATTAAAACATCGTAAACAGTAAAAGAAATAGCAGATGAGACACCTAACATCAAACAATATTTACAACCGTACGATTAGATGATAAAGATGCTTTAAAAAGCTGCATAGAGAAAAATTTTAAACATTCTGGAGGTCAGAAAAATTTTAGAGTCTCAATGTTGTAATAATGAAATCCAACGAAATGATCAAGAAATTAAAAATGTAATCAATGTCCTAACAAATCAATTACTGACTTGAACACCAAGATAATTGCTAAAACTATGTCAGAGTTGCAAAAGAAGGATGCTTAACATAAATAACCTAAAAGAATTCAGGACATCAAAGATGGATGAAATGTGTATGAAAACACGATAAAGGTAATGAAAATAATATATCATTTATCTATTGCAGATTTTGAGTGAAAAGATCAAACGATAAGAGATGTTACATTTACAGAATGTTTAAATATCTTACATGCTGATGCTGAGTCTTGCATTAAGAGGTAAAATTAATAGTCATAACTAGAATAAAGGAAATACAGCGACGTTGAAAACCTAAATAAATACAATAGGCATTGGAATAAATTAATTTTTTTTAAAATCGATAATAACAAGAACAAGTATCAGGAGAAAAACAAACTAATGCCTCGATATATACTGCTTTATGATTTACGCATTGTAGCATCAAGTCCGTCGTATCAGGGTGGTATTGGTTTAAGTGTAAAATTTTAAATGAACTTTTCATTTCAAGAGAAACGACACTAAATAATATAAATATAAGAAACGTTGTTTGACGTTTTTAAGTCTAAAACTAACTGCACATCGGACATAAATTTAACATTTATGGATTCAAGCATGCGATATCACGTTAGGATGAATTCAGGTGAGTCATAATAGATTTCAGAGATCAATATGTCATAAAGTTTAAAAATCTGACTTTCACACAAGTGCATAATGAACGCTTACGATCTTTCACCTTTTATACTGAATCTTAAATCAATTTATTGTTAAGCAACCACTGTGTTGCTTACTGATAAGACGTTTTAAAAAATCTGAACGTAACTCTGGTGCACTGTTGAGCACGGAACTAATCTTTACAGTGTAAAAGAATCGCGTACATAATAGTCACAAGAGGACAGTGTTCAACTAATTGAACTGGAATACAAAGAAGGAGCTCATCAGTGAGGATGTATAATAAAAAATGGCAGCAGGATCAACGTTGTTACCGATAAAGTTGTTTTTAGCGACATATAAATAACAAAATGATAAATAATAAAATGACGAAAGCAAAAGCATAACCTTTTACGCTAAATAACAGGCAGTAGGTTTACTGACTGTAAAAGCAATAACTAATGGCCTAGCATTTGCAGGAAGCAACTGTCTATTCAAATTATGGGATCCAGATGAAACTGATGAAGAAAGAATCAAGAATGATACAATTATTGGAGAATGACAGAGACAAATTGCTGACGTTACTGAAAACAGAGCTAAACCAGTTGACTATTTGAATGTCCGATTAAGAGAACAAAGTTTGTTGGCCCAGTATTTCAACAACCAGGATCATACTATTGTTCTATATGCATCTACTCATAGTACTGATGGCAGACATGATACCAGCAATCCTGATGGTTAGACAGAACTTCAAAAAAAACGATAGCCAAAACTCAATGATTTTTACCACCCTGCTGATAATCAAGTGAAATAAGAATACATATTCAATGTTACTGTCATGGGTATTCGTGTGAATGTTGTTTACAAGTTTCTTTCATCGTGCACCGTAGGTGCAATCGTGCTGCGCACGCCATCGCCTGGGGCGACAAAAGTCTCTTAAAACTTAGCTTAAAAACAAAGCTCCACTCAAGCAGGAAAAGATACGACGGGATGTTAATTACCTAGTCTAATGCATCATTATATCACATGTAACGTGAGCAACATTAAACCGGAAGAAACTCTACAGACAGCAGTTCTAAAGCTAAGTCCAACTATTTTAATTGCACCAAGCAGATTCTTTGATTCGTTTGATGTGACACACTGACAAATAATTTGTGCAGAATGCGAAAAACATCACCATATCCTTCGGAAGCAATTATCTTTTTCGAGTTGAATGACTACAACCTTTTCATGATATGTAGTGATTTATCATTATTTGTTCGGTTAAATAGAATTGAACAAGGCATTTTGAATGAGAAAATTAGAAAGTTGCAATCAAGGGCAGGTAATGCACAACATACTGGTCATGAAGCTGCACAGCACGCGTTGTATGGAAAACATTTAGAATATAATTGGACTCTCAGATAGTAAAAGATCATTGTTCACTCTATCCCTCTACTCTTTCACACGGTTTAAAATCTAATATACACCTTTGCTTTTCTATAGGATTTCATATTTAATATACACTTTGCAAATCCTCTGAATGAATAGAAGGTGGTAACGTAGACTATGAACTGGAAAACGTTGATTTGCAGTACGATACGAGGACTTCAGAATCAATTAAACAATCAGATAATGATGAATATAGAGATGTGATTCCTTTATTTTATGATTATATCATTAGCGAGAAAGTTATTGATGCAGCAGCCAATACAACTCAAACGAATCTTACACCTGATTCTTCCAGAAAGAGTTTAAATGGTAGTTTTGGTACTGTGCAAAAAGGCGATTCCAAAATATTTCGCATCTTAGCAAAATAAAAAATAATCTCAATCAATGAATCAATTTTTATTTCCTCTATAATGAGAGTTCATTTAATATAACAGGAAAGAGAGGAATTTAACAATTTACATTGATGATTTCGGAAAACATTCCAGAAAGTCATTGATACATATTAAACTAATACAAACGAGGAAGGAACAAAAGGAATATCAATAATTAGGAAATACATACAAACATACAAAATGGCACATAATAGATGTACATAAATCTAAAAAAGTGTACTATTACAGTACATGTCCATCAATGATAATGACTTTGCTTTTAAAATGGAGTTTTATAGTTACACAGATTTGGTAGGAGCTGATTTAGGAAGTTTTGCTTTTGATAAATGTTTGGTCTTCAGGCTGCGAAGTACACTCGTGTAGCAAGGCAAAGAAACTGAAATGAACAGATTTTACAATAGTGAAGTTGTGTTTTGTCCAGTCTACTTTCAAGGTCAGTTCTTAAGAGTTTTAGTAACTGTGGCCCGTCGTTACTTTAGTTACATTCTATGTGTAGTTCAAGTCCAAACTTGTAAAACACGTACCAGTGAAAGTCGTTAGCAATTTGTTTCATGATGTGACCACATGCTCAAGGAGGTCGGTATACTGCTGACCACATTTTTGACAGTAAGTAACATTATGACCTGGCTTTAATATCCACAGGAATGCGATAAACCTGGTTAATTTGCATTCAAAATTATTCCTCACAATGCAGTACAGAGTGGAAGGGCGAATGTGTTCTTGTAAGTGTTGAAATCTAGAAATATCATGATGTCTATTGATTCTGTCGCGTCAAGCAGTCTCTTCCTTTTCAAGAATATTCATGTTGACCAATTGTTTCCACTGAGATTTGTTAGGGAAAATTGATTGATTAATAAAGTTCAAGAAAAAATCTGTAAGCTCATACGTCTGAAGTAATTTTCAAATATCTGGAATAAAACCAGATTGGACAGATTGGGTGCTATCAAAATACATGTGAAGACGTATGAGGAATATTTGCTTGGAGATGATATTATTGGAAAAGGTGCAGAGTTTACCTAGGAAGTTTATGCTGATCAATTTCGGTTGTGATTCTTATCTGCCCCAACATTGCCTCACACATATCTGACTGCGTTTGTTCAAGGAATCCCTGAATTCCTTTTGCTAAAAAGTGTTGCAATTTGTTGAGCTCTATTAGATCGCCTTTTTCATTCCAAAGTTTGCAGCCGTAGAGTAAGATTGGAATCACGATTTTCCTATATAAACTGGCGGATGTTTGGGGTCAAGGTTTAGGGTACCCATCCCAACGTTTGCAAGACCCCAAAAAGACTTGGCTTGTTCTTCGGCAAGCGTTGCGGGTGCGGTTGATGGGACGACGTGACCTATCCTGTAGTATTTCTAGGTGAGTAACGGAATTATTTCTTCGCAAATGTTAGGGACAGCTTATAATTAGAATTTCTTCTCTTGCCAAAAATTATGATATATGACTTTGCCGAATTTAGTTTGTAGTTTCATTTTTTGGAATATTCGAGAATAATCTCCAACATTTCAGCTAAATTATCTGGAGAATTTGACAGGCATGTGAGGTCATCTGCAAGCGTAGGGCATCAGCACTCTAAACTTCCAATGTTACACCCTAGTTTCGTTTTTACTAAGTGACTAAGTGCTGTAGTAACTCATTTATAAACAACGCCAGATACAAAAAGGATGACAGAACGCCCCCTGCACCCCTCTCTAACTCCTCGCTTGATATCGAACCATCTATATTGGTATTTGCTAACCACGACTGCACTTTGTACACTTCGATACGTATTTCCTCTTATTGTCCAGATATTCCCCCGAATTCACATATTATATAGTTTCAAGAGTAGAGCAGCGTACCAAACGGTGTCAAAGTTTGTTGAGTATCGAGAAAGGCAGCATATGTAGGATTACCACAGTTAGAGTTATAATTAATGACATCTTCAAAATTTAAAGAGGCCGTGAGGCAGCTTAGATTCTTTTGAAAGCCTTGCTGTTGTGGATTAGGGAATAGGGTTTCCTTCGTCACCAAGAAGTTATTAATTTTTGCTTGCACAATTTTTTAAAAATAATTTCTACAGCACTGGCAACAAGGATATTGTCCGATAACTATCGGAATCAGCTCCCATTCCCTTTGTAGATGGGCACGGTAAGATTTTTTCTCAGTGTGTTTGGTATATGCTTATGCTTTAGTATCGAGTTGAACAATTTGAAGATTGTTTTATTTAGCTGAGGACCACCATAGATAAGGTGTTCATTTTAAAGGTGATCATGACTAGGAGCTTTTGAGTTTTTTATGGTACGAAGTGCGCTACATAGTTCTTGCTCAGTGATTTCATCATCTAAAGATTCTTGTTTATGTACGTGCCTCGTAGAATCATGTTCGTTTTCTCTATTGATTTATAAAGTCTTTTTCATAAATATCATAATCTTTTGGTGTGTACACATCAACAAAACAATATGCAAAAGTACCAGCTAGCGAAGGTGGATCAGAATAGGTCTCACCACCATAACAAATTTCAACACAAGATTTGTGTTTGTTCGGCATGCTCTTTTTAATTAGATGCCAGAAAAAGCGTAAATCGCATATGCAGCTTCTTGAATTTCATTCAGGGAATTATTCATAAATGATGCACTAGCTATTTGTTGAGCATTACTGAATTCACGTTTTGCTTTTTTTATACAGAGCATATATTTCGAGCATATGTCTTGGCCTGCCTTGTTTGGCCCAGACTATGCGCGCTTTACGTTCTATTTTATGACTTTGCTTTAATGTTTCATTCCAGTATGGCTTTGTGTGTCAGTTGAAGCGTTTAATGGGCAGCACGTTTCGTGCAGCTTGTAGCATTCATTCGGTTATATCAATGCACAGTCAGTTTATTTCGTGCCGACCGTTAATTTCTCTTGTTAGGCTTTCTTATAAGTTACGCGCTAGTGCGTTTTGACAGTGACCAATCTCTTTGTTGCCGATTTTGTGCCATGCCGTTAGGTCGTGCAGGTTCGATACATTTAGGATTATATTGTTTTGCGTCTGAACTGAACATAATACAGGTATATGGCCTGGTGTTTAGAGATTTTGCCTTCATGGATTATTTTACAACGTTTGACATTGGAACTAACGATGCTGTCAGTCAATATGTAATCGAGCATGGTTTGAAAATGGGGCATATGCATATTTCGGACAGATACAGTTTGGTGCAGTATTTATCGCCTTTACTTGATTTCGGCCTACAAAATTCTTTAATTATTCACATTTACGGGCGTTAACTCGAAAGTAGTCTATCAATCTTGCGTTTATGTCACCTGCAATAATGGCATGCCCTCTACCGAGAGCAGCTCGCACAAGTCGTCAAGAATCTCAGTCATTTCATTGTAGTGCCTAATATCATTCTCTGAGGGCATGTAGACACAGAGTAAGTATAGAGGTTTCTGAGAGAAACCAGCAAGACTTGCACCTATAATTCTGTCGTTTATGTTTCCCATTGGTAAAATTTATTGTTCCAAATATTTTTTAAACATAATTCAGACTCCTGATTTGCCACATTTGATGGGTCCAAAGGGATTTGACGTCTCTTCGCAACAGGTGAACGTTGCATATTTGGAACGTGCGGAATCAATAAACGATGCATTTTGGGGACGAAGCTTGCTTTCATTTATGAATGCTATGTCACAATCGTACTGATTTAGTAAATTGCAGAGACATATTATCGATGACATTATGCCTCTGACATTCCATAAAAGTAAATTTAAAGTCATTGTCACACTTACTTTACATAAGAAAAGAATTAAGATTGACATTGTGAGCTTTCTTGTAGCAAAATAAAAAATAATCTCAGTGACTACTAACTGATACAACAGTTTACAGAAGGCATAAAAGTATTTCTTTGACAAATAACGACAGCAAATAGAACACAGTAATAAAATTATTAACAATCTTTGTATAGATAACCACTGTATCTGACTTGAGTTGAGAAGTACACATGATAACAGATTGCATCGTAGTTGCCTTTAATTAGTTAACTTACAATAAATTATTCGCTTTCAACTGAACAGAATAAAAAATTTAGATCTTCATAACATGTATATTTATTTCGTTTTAGATGCTCAGAAAAAAATTCAGAACAATTAACTAATATCAATTATGTTTAGGCATAGATCGTATCAGAGACAATGTGTATTTTTAGTACAATAAATGTATTTGAAAAAGACAATTAACATTACAATCTGTGGAGTGACTACCGTAATTGTGGAAAGATCATGTTTGCATTAGATGTAACAGAGACTGAATACAGATACTTTTTCAATTACATCGTTAATAGCTGCTGTCCAACTTTTATAATCAGCAAGATTTAAAATAGAATGTGGTTACTCAAAGAGGACAGTGTGATCCTAATAGATTCAGAGGATATTTTTTTTGAAATAAGTTACTGGTACATATGTACCAAGGTACAAATACTTTGTTATGATTAATAAAATTGGCAATCTTGATGGTAAAAAAGAATACGGTTAACCTAACCACACTAGCTTTTAGTGGTAGACATTTTGAAATATATGTTTGGGTGATTGTTCAACAGTACAACTCTGCAATCAAAGATTTTAAGAGAAAACGCACCTTTTTCTTTTGTTGTCTTCTATAGCAATGACAAAGAAGCAATGGAAACTATCTGCACTGAAATTAAGCTCCTGACTTAGGAAAAGAGATTGTAGATAAGCTAAAAAAAGTCTAAAAAAATAAAAATCTTTTACAAAACTCTCTAAATGGAACATTATTTATCTCCTACTTAAAATGTCCTGGAACTTTCTAATTAGTCTTTTAGGTAGCTACTAGGATAAATAAAGTAAATAAATTGGCCGCTATTCTTCATGTCATCGGAAAAGTGTTTTGTAGCAACATATACACACAATGAAACTATATCAGTAATAAGTAACGGCTATTATTACCGTGTTTGTTCTTTTAACCTGTTGTAGTAAAATTCGTATATTAGCCGTTTTGATAACTCTAACACAATAAATCCAACGTAAATTGGTTAATTTGATTTACTCATTTTTCAAACTTGCTAGAACTAATTTGTAGCCAACAATTGTTCTCCTGGCAAATGACAGCAGATGATCCTGCAATTTAGCAAAAATTTGTTTTATTTCTGCATATTTTTCCCATTGTTCTTTTCTTCAAATTCTCTATTTTGTGTACCGACTACAGCGTTGCTCGTTAGTTTTAAAATGTTTTCTCAAAATTATTTGTTCCTTTTTGTCTTAAATTTCTATGCAGTTCAATGTAAATTTTTAACAAAATTTCTTGATCAAACAAGGCAACCATGTATATCTAATTTTAAACATAACTGTATCTAATCTTCAGACTTCTGTAGCGAATGACATATTTCTCTGTGCTTTTTAATGAGCATAGTGGTTTTGGTACAGCTAGTTTTGTACGTTTGCAATTATCAACTAACTTCTTTTGCAAGGGAGGTAAATAGTTTTCACGGGAATTAATTTCCCTGGAACAAATGGATGGTCCTTAAATAGTCATGTAAATCTAATGGAGTCTCCAACACATTTCCAAGATATATTCCTGCAAATATTTTTTCTTCATGTCTGTCAGCGTTTCTTCAAACTTTTGCTGGTTTTTTGTTGGATGCCTATGAATGTAAAGCTATCAAGAGACCCGGTTCTCCTATTAACGGTTATTTCTGTTTCATGAACATAGCAACTGTGAAATCCTAGCTGAATAATCTATATAGTCTAGGCGTTGTTCTTATTACTTTACCTCCTCATCTGAGCCACTTTTTAAAATGTCGTGGTGAACAGTTTGCTGTAATAAAGCAGACAAGTCATGAATGTACAGCAGTATGTATTTTTCGTATTTACGTTATGTGCTGAATCTCTACACTTGATTGTGAAATGATCATGGTCTCATACTTTTTGCAGTTTTTTCGGTCTTAATTTGACATACACTAGTTTGCAATCTCACCAAAACGCATTGCAAAATACTTGAATACAATCTGTATCTCTTTACAATATTTGCTTATATTTCTTGTGGATTAATTTTATGTATAAACAAAACGCCGATGGAATGAATTTAGCTGTTTTCCTTATCCGGGATTTGTCTTATTGTTGATTACAAATTTGTAGCTGTGGTACTATGATACTTTCACAATCACGATAAATAACATATGGAACTTTTGATTGGTGCTGATAGTTTTTGAATTTTAAACTGAGCCTTTTTCGGACGATGTACATACTGTAGTGTAGTATATTCCATTCTGCACACTTTTCTTGTGTTTAGAAAAATGAAGCATTTTTAATTGAAGTATTTTTTAAAATTATTTTTAAGTTTGTTTATTTGTGCTGTTAACAATTGTGACAAATCTTTTATTCCAACGTAGTGGTAGTTTTCATCTTTGTAGTCATTACGTCCACAATACTGAAATATAAATTAACATGTAAACTTGTTTTTATCTTTTTAAGTTACTCTAGCAGATTTAATACATTTAATATAGTTTCTCGCCGTTTTATTCTAGCACAGTTCTGCTGTCTCCCCATTGCAATATTTCATACATCTTTACAGATATGTAACGTTTATTTTCAATTTTCCTGTTGTCCCCTATTTGTCCCGGACATCTGTCAAACTAATGACTGTGTTTATCTAAATTAAATTGAAATGACCTCTGTTGATTTTTTATGGGAGAATTTAAAATTAATTCCACAACATAAAAGAAGCATCAATCGTCTTTATTTTTTCAATTTGATATAAGCTTTCAGTTTTTAAACCATTCTGATGAATCTATGTATGAGTTTTCTCTGAGCGTCTGGTACTTATCTATATGCAATGTTCAATACACTGTGCTGTCAAACATCCATCTTGCATTATTTGATGTCTGAATTTGATATGAAAGATGTCGAACAAACATTAAATGACATTATCAAGCGCTTCCATTGGTGCGTTATCAGGCCAAGTCCCCTGGGCAATTAATGATTTAGGCTTTCAGGCGTCTAATCGTGTTAATAGGCTAAAGATTGACGACATAATGACGTGTTAAAAAATTTTGTTGAACAGTATCTACTTTTTACTTCATTTAATAAAATGCTTTGTTATTTGTATACAGCTAATCAGATATTTTTCTTACTGACAGGGTATATACCTTTTGAGTTATGCCACGTCTTAATGAAAACAAGTGCGCTTGGCTAAAACTTGGGTGCACAAGTCTGTGAAGAGAAAAGTATAAAAATGTATACTGTGCCATTCATGCGGCAAAGAGCAGGCCAAATAAAGCCATACTAAAGGAGCGGTGTAGGTGTTGGGGCTGACCATTGGATCTGTGCATGTTGTGGTGTCATCACACTGTCAAGAATACTAAAACGAATAGATAATAAGGCACAAAACAGTTTGACAAGGTCAGTGTCGAGATCAAGACCACTAAAACTGTTCAATTAGAGATAGCTGATTTATTTACTATATGACAAGGTCATTGCCGAGTTCAAAACTGCTACAAATGTTCAATTGGAGATAGCTGGTTAATCTATAATATTACAAGATTTATTGTTAAGTTTAATAACACTAAACAGTTTCAATTACAGATAGCTGGTTAATATACAAAAATATGCAACTAACGCAAAGTGAGTATGATGATGCGCTTAATGCAGTATTGGTTAGTAAACTGCCGATTCGCCTTGTTGGACAGGCAGCCCAAGCCCCACGGCCAATTCCGGCTCCTAGACAGTCACTTGACTTCGGCGATCTGACAGACGATATTCTTAATGTGTCACAGTACCGCCGGTTTCGCAGACGTTGCTACATTCCAACACCAAAATACATACCTCTACGGTCAGTTATTAATGTGAAGAACAAGGACACCCATTGCTTTTAGCGCGCTGTCCTGTCGGTTCTTTACGCAGCAGAGGATCACCCATGTTGATCGGTCAGGAAAGTATCGTCAGCATTTGGGCAATCTTGACTTTACAGGCATCGACTTTCCTGCGAAGGTTAGTGATATTAACAAGTTTAAGCGCCTCAATAAAATTATCGCAGTTAGTGTCTTTGGTTGAAATAGAGACATATACCAGCTGCGCATTAGCGAGTCGCAAAACACGAGGTAACATTCGATAAGCCTAATGCTGCTCACTTGCGAAACACAAAGTGAAAACAACCAATATGTCTCGATAAAGAACCTAAACGACTTGGTACGGCATCACAGCAAACACAACGAAACGAGGCATGTCTGCCGCTGGCGCCTGCACGTTTTCAGCCGAGCGAACCTGTTGGAAGCCCACGTGAAATATTGCCGTGGTATAGGCGAAAAGCCCCAGCATGTGTACTTACCGGATCCAGGCAAAAACATCCTAGCCTTCCGGAACTACCACCACCAGATACGCGTCCCGTGCAATATGTATGCAGAGAAGGGGTAAGTTCCACTGAAAGCATTAAGCTTGTTCCGAGTCTATGCAAAAAAGAGCACTGTTTGGTTCATAACTGAAACCTCCAGCTCTACATCAGATCTTGAGATGCGCCTTAACAAGGTCCACCGGGTAAAAGAGTTAGATCAAAGCGCGTGGATGGCCCCGCCACGTACATACAGTTGAATACAGACAGGCGAAGTCAGAGTTCGAGAAAAACTTCTTGAAGCTGATGAACAATTCTATGCGTGTGCGTGTATGTGTCTTTGTATTTTACTGAATAAATAAGGTTATGGTGGTTTATTTATTTTATTTTCTTGACCTAGACCATAAGATTCGGTACTCTCCATGATGTAAATCTCAGTCTTTATTCATCTGTAGAACTTCAATATACGAGTAAACAGACGGACTCAGTACACAATTAGTTTCCCTATATACACTTTACATTAGCTCTTAATTTTATTTATTACGGAATTGTACAGTGTCCCCAAATCCAAATACTAGTAAACCATGTGTTAGTCAAAAATATTTCCGATTCAAACCTACAATGAAATTCTTAACATTGGTATTCTGGCATTTTTAGTGAGTACATTCGTGGATACTGACCCCGAATTAATAATTTCTGTGCTGAGTCCAGATATTAAAAGTTTTATCACCAAGCATCAATTATTAGATATTATATAAAACTGGGAAAATATATTCAATTTTGTTCTTATCCTCACGACATGTATTTACATTTTAGAAACCTATGAGTGTTTAAAACAAACATATATTCTACACAAAAATGACTTCACGCGCGCTGTGAGAAGGTGATGCGACTAAATAGAAGACCAACTTCCATTTTAGACAAACATGTCTTGAACTTTTTATTAGGATTATCACATATATATATATGTTAAATTGGCCTGGTTTGTTCCCATACTATTATAGATCAAGTGTGGAAAAAATATAAAATCAAATGATGATTTGAACACTCTCTTCCTGTATCACGTGAATCGAGCATATCTTTTTTTACCCCCCTTTTCCCAGCTGACTACATACAGGAAACAATCACCTCTCAAATTATGTATACACTGTATCCTTATCGAACAACAAACTGCATAACATTATAAATAGGAGAAATCCGGGTATATCGGACGCCTATGGCAAGCTATCAGGACCAAAACATGGAAACGCAGCTCGATCTCGGGGCTCGATTACGCGAAATAGAGAGAGAGAGAGACAACTAGAAGATACTCTTCAATCACGTGATCTCCTTAACTCAAGCAAGCGAGATCTCCATTACGCGCTATTGGGTTCTCCACTTCGCGAAACAGAAACTTCCACTTCGCGCAATCGAAGAACCTGGCAAGCTAAAAGGGCCATAACGTAAAAAAGCTTGAATGCTCGTATTTGATTGAATCATTTGCAAGAAAGAATGCACAGTACGATAAGAAGACTTTCTCTTCCCAGCACAGCACGGCATCACAGAGCACAGATCTTCTGACTGAATAAGTATGTGTGGTACAGAGTAGCTTTCATAGAAAAATAAATAACCAATACAAATAACAACAAAGCAAACAATCGGCATATTTGTGTGCACATAATCGGTTTTCCACAGAGTCTCTGCTATTTTATTCAACCATCCCGACACACCCGTTTCGTCCCAATAAGTGTTCCATAGGGTCCCAGTTATTGTATTGAACGATCCCAGTACACCAGGTACATTCCAATCGGTCTTCCATAGAGGCCCGGTTATTATATTGCACCTTACCGGCACATCAGTTAAATCCCAATCGATTTTCGAGTCGTTATATTGAATCATCCCTGCACACTACTTACATCCCAATTGGTCTTCCCTAGAGTCCCTGTTATTATATGCAACCATCAGGGTACACCCGTCACATCCAAATCGTTCTTCCATAGAGTTCCGGTTATTATATCGAATTATCCTTGGAAACCATTTACATTCAAATCAGCCTTCCATAGAGTCCCGTTTATTATATTGAACATCTCGGCACACCCGTTACATCCCAATCTGTGTTCCATAGGGGACCAGTTATTATACTGAACCATCCCAGCACACCTGTTACACCCCCAAATATTCCCTCTGGAGTAAACACAGATTAAATATCTTGAACAGTTGTGTATATCTACATATATATTTTCACATCTCACAGTTTCGCGTTTGCTGTTTCAAAGTTGTAAGAGGAGTTTCACTGAATTACCAACAGATGTAAGAACAATAACAATTCTCAGTCAGCAATTCTCAGACAAATCAAAACTCTCTCTCTTTCTCTCTCTCTCTCTCTCTCTCTCTCTCTCTCTCTCTCTCTCTCTCTCTCTCTCTCTCTCTCTCTCTCTCTCTCTCTCTCTGATCAAACCACAAATAAGTATTCGAGAATAAACTTTTTTCGATTTACTTTACCCTAAACGAGTTAAGTTTTGAAATACAAACAACCAAAGATCTCTCTCTCTCTCTCTCTCTCTCTCTCTCTCTCTCTCTCTCTCTCTCTCTCTCTCTCTCTCTCTCTCTCTCTCTCTCTCTCTGGCTGGTTGTCTATCTTGTATGATATCCTTTTTCGGGGGAAGGGGGTGTAACATGTCCCATATCACCACGGGAAAATAAACTTAGTTTAGGAAAGGAAGAATAGAGGGAAGAAAAGAAGAAAAAAGGAGAGATAGCAAGAAGACAGGGAGGAAAACAGAAGAGATAAGAAGGAGAGAAAGTGAGTTCGAAGAATAATGGTCACAACTTTTAAAGCAATAAAAACCACCATGGAAAGGAAATACCAGCCCTACTCCTCCCACCACACCCTCAGGAATTACCCCCCTACTCCTTCCCCACCCCCTACTCCAAATTGCCACCCCACCTTCTTCCCACCCCACCCCCAGGAATTACCACCCCAACTTATTCTCACCCCACCCCAGAATTGCCACTCCAACTCCTTTCCACCCCACTCCCAGGATTTACTATCCATACTTATTCCCACCCCAATGCCAGAAATTATCACATCTACTTCTCCACACTCTCAGAAATTACCATCTCTACTTATTTCCACCCAATCCTCAGGAATTACCACATCTACTCCTCCCCCAACCCTTCAAGTCACAACCACCCACAAGGAATTACCACCCTAATTATTCCCACCTCACTCCCGATGAATTACCACTCCTATTCCTATCCACCCCACCCTCCAAAATGCACGCACACTCTCTTTTTGATTTTATAATGAATGCCATATTTGGCCTACTTTTGACAGGATGTTGTAATTTTTATGACGCCTCATCACACAATGGTCAAGTTGAAAAGTTGAAAACTAAATGCTGTCCGTTTGTTGATCAGGATTCCTACAATAAGCAGGTAAAGAATGAGATATACACACAGACATAAAGTACGAAGGACAGATAGACAGAGACAGACCTACTCTAATAATGTTTCAACAATACAATCATCCTCTGGTTCATTATGTCCTACAAGTACATCCCCTAATCTTTGAGGGAGTTCAACCAGAAAATAAACTTCCTTCATGATATAATCGCCAATGTAATAAACTATTTAACCGCGTATTTTAACAACATTGCGTATAAATGTAATATAAATAAACCAAGCATCACTTTAAAATTGCTAACTCAATCGACTTGTTTCGATGGGCTTGTTCGAGATTGCATTCCGGAACCTGGAGAACGCTCATTCCTGTTTTCTTGGAAACTGATCACATGATTCAAACGGCTTTTCCTCTTGGCTCTCTCGAGGTAGCGTATAAAAGATTCGAGCCTCGAGAAGCGCAGTCCTGTTTTCTCGAATAAGTGATAATGTAATAAGAACCACTCTTCCTTTACGCTCTTACGACCTTTCAGAACGAGAAATGTTTTCATGTTATGACCCTGTTGACTTGCCAGTTGGTTCGATTACGCGATTTAGACAACTCGATAGCGCGTAACGGAGAGTTCGATTACGTGACTTACAGAGATCATATGATTGAAAAGTATCTTCTGACTGGCTCTTTCGAGTTGGTAATCGAGCCTCGAGATCGCGAGGTGTTTCCACTTTATGGCACCAATTGTTTGCAATAGACACCGGGTAACTCTGACCGTCCATTACATCTTTATAGAGAACCATCATGTGCCGCTTTTAGTCATTACCTAGAGTAAAATGCTGCCTACGTTCGAGAGCCTCGGTAATTTTTTTTGGTAACACAAGATAAACGAAATTATTCTAAGTTTTCATATTTTGTGCCCCATGTCCAAAATATGGGGTTTACTTTGATTGATAGCATTGATACTCGTCGTGTCAGCCTGTTACAAGAGATTATATGCATTTTTTCTAGCTCTTTTGCATCAGATTCAGTTCTTAACTAGTTTCACTTAATAAACAACTTGACATTTTCTTAGAGTGATTTCACTTCGGGCACGCTTTCTTCCTTGCGTTAATTCTATCGAGATGAAGTTCACCTCTAATTTTGAACATATAGCGCATTTGATTCTATGTACTAAAAGCGGTAAATGACGGCTATTTTTACAAGTGTAACAGGCTGTCCGAATTTACCTGGCGTCTGAAATAAACCGATTATAGGTAGCGTGAAAAAGTTCAAAAAATAAAAAAATTAAAAATAAAAACAAAATCTCTGTCACTTCCGAAACGTGAATGAACAAAATAAAAAAGCAGTAAAGAAATACACGGCGATTAAAATACAATCCTTTAATCGATGATAAAGCTATTTTAATGGAATAAGATAACTCACAGTATCAGGTCAAATGGATCCCAGCATGCAAGCGGAAAAGTACCGCATTTTGGTAAATTGATTAAGGCTCTCTCTCTCTCTCTCTCTCTCTCTCTCTCTCTCTCTCTCTCTCTCTCTCTCTCTCTCTCTCTCTCTCTCTCTCTCTCTCACACACACACACACACACACACACACACACACACACACACACACACACACACAAGCACACACTGTCTCAGTTTAAAGTTCTGGAAATAAATAACTCTTTCCATAAATTTAAATCAGAACATTTACTTGTTGTTATTGATATCCCCGTACACACACACGCACACAGATTATTCTTAAAATATGTTAGATCGTATTAAAATGACTAATACAAATCGCTTTATCTCTTTCTCCATCTCTCTCATTGCCTCTTTCTACACAACAGACATACAGACGGACATACAGAGACAAAGAGAGAGGCAGACAGAGAGTATATCTAAAAGATACGAAACGATTTTTTTTATTCAGCAATAAAACTTCTTTACTAAGGTATTCAGATGTGAACAATATTAACGCCAAGTATATCTTATATGCGGGGACGACAGTCTAGTTTATAAATACATATATCTTCAATATACGTAACCTGATATCTCATCCCTCTTTATATTGAAAGCTACACAAGCTCGTGCTCGTACTGGTTTTGTGATGCATAATTATGTAAGCGCTGTGAAAGTTTTATTCAAAACATAATTTAACAATGGATAGCCAGATTAAAATTTTGTCAATGAACGTTAGGGGTCTACACAGTTCCAGTCTCAAAAGAAGAGATATTTTCTGCTGAGTCAAACAAAAGAATGCATCTATTATATGTTTACATGAGACACATAGTACAGTTGAGACTGAGAAGTATTGGGAGGCTGAATGGGGCATAAGTGTTTTTTTAGTTATAAATCTAGCAGTAGTGCTGGTGTTGCTATCCTGTTTAGAAATAATTTTGAATTTCTTATTCACAGAAACAGATGTGATTGTCAGGGCAGATACATTCTCTTAGATTTATCAGTTAATGGACAGAGATTTACACTAGTGAATCTATACGGTCATCATGATGATAATGCTAGTTTTTTTAGAAATTTGAAAGAGGATATTATAAATTTGTACAATTCCTCTGTTATTATTTGTGGTGACTGGAATGTTGTTCAGGACATGGAGCTTGACTCTTATAATATCTTGCATGATAAACACTCCATGGCCCGAGCAGCAGTCCAGGACATCAAGAATCAACTTGATTTACCTGATCCATGGAGAACAGTCAGTCCTGACAGTAGAGTATTTACTTGGCATCAGGCAAACCCTGTGAAACAGAGTAGACTGGACTATTTTTTAATCTCTGAGGACATGTTTTCAAATTGTATGGACTCCTCTATTATTCGTGGCTATAAAAGATCATTCAGCAATAACACTAAAATTGTCTATATCTGCATTACCGAGAGGTCCTGTGTACTGGAAATTCAATTCAAAGCTATTAAAGCAAAATGAATATATTCAGTTGGTAAAAAAATTTATAACCAACACAGTAGAAGAATACTATTGTGAAGGTGATAAGAAAAACCCACTACAGGTGAAACTAACTTGTAATAATCAATTGTTTATAGAAATCCTTAAGATGATTATAAGATCAGAATCAATTATGTATTCACAAGCTAAGGCAAAACAGGAGAAACAAAATTTCAGGAAAATTGGAGCTGAAATACATACATTACATGCTTTAGTGAATCAAAATAATAACCGCACTATGATGAAAGAATTGAACAAAAAACAAGCGGATTTAGAAGACATTAGGAAAAAAGATGTGGAAGGTGTAATGTTAAGATCAAAGGCAAGATGGTATGAGTCTGGTGAAAAAACTCAAAATATTTTCTTAATCTCGAAAAGAAAAATTACACAAACAAAACAATAAATGAATTAATTACGGACGATGGAACAAGGGTAACAGATCAAAAAGAAATATTAAATCAACAGAAAGACTTTTATGAAAAATTATACCAAAGCAAAAACAAAAATAATTTCCAAACTCTTAACCACTTTTTTAACCATGATAAAAAAAACTCTCAGATTTTGAAACAAGCTCGTGGGAAGGTAAGTTAACGTTTGAGGAATCTGGTTTAGCACTAAAAAATATGAAAAATGAAACTAGCCTTGGTTCCGATGGATTTTCTGTAGAATTCTACAAATTCTTTTGGAAAGACCTAGGCGGCTTTCTCTTTAGGTCTCTAAATGCTGGATATGATATGCAACATTTTTCAGAGTTTCAGTCTCAGGGAATCATTACTTGCACTCCAAAAGAAGATAAAGACAGGAAATTTCTTTAAAAAAAATTGGAGACCAATCTCACTACTTAATGTAGACTACAAGATTGCCTCGGCGTCGATTGCTAATAGGGTCAAGAAAGTCCTCCCCTTTATCATTAGTGACACCCAAAAGGGTTTTATGAAAGGGAGATTCATTGGTGAAAATACAAGACTTTTGTATGACCTGATGCAATACCTTGAGGAAAAAAATGAATTTGGTCTTCTCCTATTGATAGACTTTGACAAGGCTTTTGACTCTGTTGAATGGGACTTTCTGGAAAATGCTCTGAAGTCTTTTAACTTTGGAGAATCAATTTGTCACTGGTTCAGAGTATTTTGCAATAAATCAAAAAGTTGTGTAATTAATAATGGACATTTATCCCCACTTTTTAATTTCGAGAGAGGTTGTCGCCAGGGAGACCCTTTAGTACCCTACTTATTTATAATAGGAATTGAATTTCTTGCAATAGAACTAAAGAAGAACACAGATATTACAGGCATTTTCTATAATGAAATGGAGTTCAAATTAGGGCAGTACGCTGATGATGCTTTTCTATTATTAGATGGTTCTCATTTGTCCTTTAAGACAACCATGCAGATTTTAAATGACTTTGCCTTGGTATCAGGTCTGTACTGCAATGTTTTGAAATCAAAAGCTATTTGGATTGGAAATAAAAAATATTCTAATGAAAAAATATGTCCAGAAATTGATATTAACTGGTCAATGTCCAATTTTAGATTACTGGGAGTATATTTCTCTTTGAACTTGGAGGATATGGTAGAGCTTAATTATTGGACGAAGGTAAAGGAAGTAAAGAAACTGCTTGGCTGGTGGAGCAGAAATTTATCCCTTATTGGAAAAATTACTTTGATAAAGTCCTTGATTTTGCCTAAATTCATTCATCTTTTTGCAGCTTTGCCAAGTCCTCCACCCCATATAGAAAAGGAACTGAATACATTATTTTTCCACTTTATTTGGGGCGGTAAAACTGAGAGGTTTAAAAGAGACACTCTTATAGCTTCTTTTAAGGAAGGGGGATTAAATATGATTCACTTGCACTCATTTGTGTGTTATATAAAACTTTCCTGGATTAAGCGTCTTTTACTAAACGAAGATGGTTCATGGCAAAAACTGGTTTCTGAACAAATATTTGGAAAATTTGGAGGTACGCTGTTATTTACATTAGGAAAAAATAAATTAAAAGAAATATCTAAATCAATAAAAAATATTTTTTGGCGTGCTGTTATTTATGCTTAATCAAAATGGAAAACTAAACCATCTACTGTCCATGAATACTTGTCTCAATATATTCTTAATTTAGTTACTGTAGATAATTTGAACTCATACACAAGGTGGAGAACAAACGGTGTTGTACTTATTCAACATCTTTTTGATGCACAAGGATCTCTATTAAGTTTTGATGAAATAAAACAAAAAACACAGACTAATAATTTCATACAGTACTTTGCTCTTATCTCAAAGATCTCGGTGCTGTGGAAAAAGAAAATAAAAGGTGTTTTGAAAGTGGAAATAGTTTTCATGTCGTTTTGGACAAAACATCACTCCTTAGGGTAAGAGCAAAGAATAAATTTATCTATAAAGACCTGATAAGAACCAAGATACAAAAGCCAAATGGCAAACATGAAACTTGGTCCAGGCAGCTAGAGTGTGCAATTGGTGCAAATGAATGAACCAACTCTTTTGTTTTGGCTAAACTTTGTACAAAAGACACAAAACTGATTAGCTTTAATTTTAGATTTCTCCATAGAAATATTGCCACAAACCAGTTTCTAAAAAAGACTAATTTAAGTGATAATGATAAATGTACCTTTTGTAATGAGGGAATAGAACAAATTGAGCACTTATTTTATGACTGTTCAGTTACTGAATACTTTTGGAATCTATTGGTGGAATGGATCCAAACTTATGACCCAAATTTTAGAATTACACGAAAAGACGTCTTTATAGGAAATAACAACTTTGATGATCTTATTAACTTCCTAATTTTGCTTGCAAAATATGTTATATACAGATCATGTTGTGCATCAAAAATCCCAAACCTCAAGACCAACCGTTTTGTTTTTTTGTTCAGTAATCTTTCGTGCAATGCTATCTTCTCATATCACATCTCTTGTCTCATTTTAAAACAAACTGCACGTAATGAGGTGCGTGATCTTCTATAATTTAATATGACATTCAGTAGAATCGATGTTTTATTCTTTGCATACTAATCACCTGAAATATATTGCTAAATGCCACATGCGATGAAACATATTTGTCTTTAAAAGCGGGACGTTTTGAGTGATTGCTTCCAAATAAAGTATTGTTTCTGATTTGATTTAGAAATAGCCTGGGAATAAATTGAAACAATGCCACCGCAACGCACGCATTCCCAATCAGCCTATTCAGTGTGTGAGACAACTAGAGTTGCAATTAATTTTTCTATCTTTAAATTAAGAAAAATTCATTTATTGTATAATGTTACGATTTCAAATTCATTTAAAGAAAAGAAGAAAGTAGAAAATAAAAATAAAGAAAGACGGATACTTTGATATATTAAATCACATCATGATGTGCATACACACATACATACAGGCGATGATACGCACACACATACATAAGGCGATGATACGCACACACATAAATACAGGCGATGATACGCACACACATACATACAGGCGATGATACGCACACACATACACGCATGCATGCATACATACATACATACATACATACACACACACACACACACACACATACATACATACATACATACATACATACATACATACATACATACATACATACATACATACATACATACATACATACATACATACATACATACATACATACATACATACATACATACATACATACATACATACATACATACATACATACATACATACATACATACATACATACATACATACATACATTGTCAAAAAGGATGGTTGCCCGCGGAACAACCGGACTAAAATACTTGCTTGCCAATCAAAGACACCTGGTTGTTCGATTGAAAATCTTTAATGCAAATCCAATGAAACCAGTGATTAATCAATTATTCAAAATTTATCATTAGATTTCTTGCACATTATGCGACTTTTAAATCCAAAAGTTCCTATTTTTAATTTATTTTCATTGTGTGTAGACAGCTGAATTTATTGATTTTGTATACTGGCAAACCTACTTATTTTACCTTTAACGTATGAAAACCTGATTGTCACAGATTTGACTTTGGTTGTCCGGTGCAACTGTGCAATGGATTAATACAAACACACGCATGTACTTCGGAATCCATTAGCTGTGATATTTCTCTTCTCCATAATTTTGTAGATTCATACAGTTTTAATTCCAAACCAAAACGATGAAAATGCAAGAGTACATTAGATCTCAATGTTAAGTTAAGTCCCTATTTACCGGGTAGTAAGTCTGAAGTACACACCTGAAAACCAGTTTAATTATCTCTTCTCTTAATCATCAAATGCTTGTTTAAAATTATCTTATTAAAAATTGGATGAGGAAGGTATTGCCCAACAAAGTATAAACCAAAATAAATAACGTTTAGAAATTGGACAGAAATTAGAGTTAATTATTTATATATATATATATATATATATATATATATATATATATATATATATATATATATATATATATATATATATATATATATGTAGCTGGGATAGCTGTCTGGTCGAGTACGGTTAGAAGCTACACTCACTAACCGCGTTTGAAAGAGACATTATTGTTTCCAATTAGATCGCGCGTTTCGTAGACAGGTTGTGTCAGCTAGCACGGATATTAAATACGTCATATCTGCGAAAATGCAAGAGGGTGTGTTATGATGAAAGAGCCTGCTTTTGTAGTGGAAATTCCATGTAAACATATTTCTATTTTTTTTTAATGTAGGTGAAATTAGAAGCTGCGCACATTTCAGTGGAAAACCCGCTCTCGGAACGCAAATTTTAACGTTCTCCACAGAAAAGTCCTACACAGAATTTATAGGTACTTCTTGCATGGCATAACAAGAAGACCATAAACGGCACGTTATACGCCCTCCTCGTGTTTAATAGTCATCAAGGCAATTTGAGGTCATGTTTGACTCTGCAGATTATCGATCAGTGGGTTTCAATGACTGGTCGAGGTATGCGATTTTGAATTAAAGTTATTGTACAGAAATCATTACTTTCATATTAGTCTTACCATGAGTGTGACCTTTGACCGCTAGAGGCCCGAATCTATCGGGGTTCTAATACCCTCAGTGCAAGTCATTTACTAACTGTACTAACTGAACCCGTACTTAGAGGATTTGATTTCAACGCCTCTTGGATAGTTTCTTGCTTGGGATCTGTTCCAACAGACGGAAAAAATTCAAAGAAAATACGTTGAGCCGATTTCGAGACTAGGGAGATTGCCTCTTAAGGCCATATATGGACCCTACAGTCCACGCCCTAAAATGATTTTGACATGAATCGTTCTTTGATATTTTGTACGTAGGGATATATTTGACTCCCAAAAGAAGTATTGACGATGTTCGTCGAGAGCAATCGGAGAAATAGGAGGGTCCTTATGGGTACAGTATTAAGCCGTTACAGTCTTTGAACAGATTGTATTATGGGTACCGGAAGTATTAAGCCGTTACAGTCTTTGAACAGATTGTATTATGGGTACAGGAAGTATTAAGCCGTTACAGTCTTTGAACAGATTGTATTATGGGTACCGGAAGTATTAAGCCGTTACAGTCTTTGAACAGATTGTATTATGGGTACCGGAAGTATTAAGCCGTTACAGTCTTTGAACAGATTGTAGCCAAACTTTGCAATGCGTGAACCCCTACTTAGAGAATTTTGATTTCAACTCCTGTTTGACAGTTCCTGGTCAGGGATCTGTTCCAACAGTAGCAAAAGTTAATAAAAATTTTCGTTGGGCCTACTTCGAGAAATAGGGGGCAAAATACTTCAACATCTCTTGAACAGTTTCTAGTTACGGATCTCTTCCAACAGTAGGAAAAATTCAAAGAAAATTCTCAAAGCCTATTGTGAGAAATGGGGAGCTCAGTATATGGTAGGAATAACAAAGCCCACAAGGAGATTACCTCTTAAGGCCATATATGGACCCTGTAACAGAATCAAAACCGAGTGGGCCTTGGACTAAATGAATACAACACGAAACCGAGTGGGCCTTGGATTAAATGAATACAATAAACACAATGTATGTGAATTACGATATTTATGTAATGCGCGATATGTCGATGGTACGAAACAAAAGAAACACAAGCTATACTCTTGCACATGCCATACACACATTCACAAAAAAGAAAAACAAAAATAAATAAATATATATATAATGATAATTACAAGAATAGTGATAATAGTGACACAATACTGAAAACTAATAATGATAAATGATGACGGTACATATAACCGATATGATATGGTTCATACAACCAAGATGACAGTGTCTAAACAAACAAAATATCACAGTTCCAAAACACTTTCTGGCTGCACTGCCTCAACCCACGCCAGGTTCACTCTGGTTCAACTTCCTAGTTTCACTCTGGTTCAACTTTACCTTCCACCAGTTTCAGCTACAAATAGATGAAACTGGTAGCGTATAATACAAAATACGCTATCACACAAAATACTAAAATATATCTATATGAAACATACGTATGGTCCACTCAACAAATGTCTATATTCCATTTTATCAATATCCCTAATGAGTTATACAAAATACATTAAACCCGCACTCTACTCTACGTGTAACTTTCTACTCGAATCCTACACGTGAAATAGAATAAATTATAATAGTGAATTGTCTGTTAAAAGTGGTTATTTTGTATATCGAAGCTTTATCCAATTTACGATAATGATAAAAATAAGAATATACGAACACCATAAAAAACATAAATGTACACGGGTATCAAAGTTATCTTAGCAGTTATCACTTACCCCTATGGCTGTAGTTTTGTGGTTCCAAGACCGACACTCCGTGACAAGATCCAAGCGATGATGTACCGCTTATAGTAAAAAAAACCTACTAGTTATATTATATAAAGAAAAACAAGACGTTCAAGACACAAGGGTAAAGTACCCGTGCATGTCGAGAAACATGGGCATCACGCTGCAAACAACCTACAACGAGATGTACTCATTCAGTAACTATATGTCAGGGTAGAAAAACAAGCTACTCTAGTTAACGCTGTACGCTTCGACAAAGTCAAATATACGTTATCATCGTTTAATGCAATACCAAATTATTTTCTTGCATTATTCCGTGACAATACCTCTCCCCTAAAAATAAAATGGACACAGTTTGCGCAATCACGGAATAGGGGTAAAAGAAAAAAATCATTACGAATCTTGATTTGATAGACTGGGTAAATATTTATCAAAATTGCCAATCATGCCCTACTCAAGTAGTATGTCCCTATATTTTCAACCCCTTTTATTGTCTCTACACGGAAGCGAAAAGGTTGTAGTGTCAGCGCCCAACGCATCAATCGAGCGTTAGCGACCTTGGCCTTGTTTAAATACAACAGGGGTTGGTGATCAGTCTCGAGAACGAAATCTCTCCCAAAAAGATACGCATGATATTTCCCAATCCCCCACACTACGTCCAAACACTCTTTCTCAATTACGGAATAGTTTTTCTCCCTAGGTTGCAATATCCTACTCGCATAAGCTACGGGCAACTTATTGTTATCTTGCTCTTGCAGTAAAACTGCTCCAATAACAGTATCAGAGGCATCTGTTCTTAAAATAAAGGGCTTGCTAACATCTGGCAATTTTAATATAGGTGCACTGATTACTTTCTTTTTCAGCGCACAAAAAGCTCTATCTTGTGGCGGTCCCCACTCTAATATATTTGGCTGCCCCTTCTTTGTTAGATCAGACAGTGGGCTGGCAATGGCTGCAAAGTTTGGTATAAACTTTCTGTAAAATCCTACTAGACCTAGAAACGAACGAACTTGTGTCTTGTTGTCTGGCTTTGGTGCGTTTCTAATCGCTTCTACTTGCTTCGGGTGAGGTTTCAACTGTCCCGAACCACTGACCATATGACCCAAACACTCTAAATCTGTATAACCAAAACTGAATTTAGTGGGTCTCACTGTGAGGTTCGCTCTGCGGAGTCTATCGAAAAGTTCCATCAAAACGTACACGTGCTCACTCCAAGTATCCGTGTACACAAATATGTCATCAACAAAGCTATCAACGCTTGCTAAACCCTTTAGCAACTTGCCCATCAAGCGACAACACGTGGCACTGGCACCTACTAACCCGAATGGCATTATCTTGAACTGATATAATCCTTTCTGAGTCGCAAATGCTGTCAATGCACGGGACTCTTAAACAATGGGTACCTGCCAATATCCTTGGACAGATCCAATTTGGAAATATATCGGTTGCCCGACAACTTCGCAAATAGCCCCTCCATATCTGGCATTGGTTCTGCATCGAACACCGTGATTTTATTTAACTGTCGGAAGTCGATACAGAATCGGTTCGTCACGTCTTTTTTCTGACTAGCACTACGGGAGAAGAATATAGCGAGTTGGAGGGTTCATTCACCCTAAATCTAATATTTTACTCAGCTCTTCGTCCACAGCTTCTCGTGCGTTATATGGTACCGGATAACCTTTGATTCTAATGGGGTCAGACGTATTCCGTTGAATTGTGAGGTCTACCAAGGTTGTACAACCTGGTCTGTCGGTGAATACGTCTGAGTATTTATCCAAGACCGCGTTGATTTGTTGACGCTGATCTTTGGTCAACTCCGCACTCACACTGACTTGATCTACCCCTTCCCTCGCAACACCCAAAGGGACACTCAAGGGAAACCTCGATTTCTGGGTCAACTACGTCATCGTCGACGACTGCCGTACAAACGACATTTAATACCCCTTTTCTACATTGTCGCTCTGTCTTTTGATTTATAGCTTAAGCATGTTAGCATGGAATATTCTTAAATTACCGTTCATGTCAATTTTATAGTCCATGTCACCTTTGACTTCTTTAACTTCGTAAGGACCTTTCCACTGAACTAGTAACTTGTTTGTGCTAGTAGGAAGAAGCACTTGCATCTGATCTCCTGCAACAAATTTCCTATTTCGCGCTCTGAGGTTATAGTACTTGGCATATCTGCGCCCCGATTTCATTAGTTCATCACGTGCCATCCGGCATACACACATTCACACAAAAGAAATATATATATATATATATATATATATATATATATATATATATATATATATATATATATATATCGGGCGCCTGTTTTGCTAGTTGTGCCCAAGCTTCGTCGTCAGTGCTGCCTGGCAGCTCCGTTATAGCTTTGCTTGCACGGTGCAAGTTCCAATTTCGGAGGCTGAAAACGGTTAAGCGGCTAAGGCACCGGTTCCCTGCACGTCGAGATTGAGGCTCTCGCACCAGATGACATTCCCTGCGACGAACATAGTTAAGTTTTCGTATTCGACGCTGCTGCTTGGCTGTGCTATTGTTTTGGATCCACATGCCCCCATTCACGCGGATCGAATGCGCCTCCCACGGTCCATCGCCGTGACCCCGCGGTGGTTTACTATGTGTAATCCCGCGCCCGGGACGGTGAAAATGTCGCCGTTCTTGCTAAGGAGGAAACTGCCAATGTTCTGCGTTGCGTCCCAGTGGCGAAAAACCCGAGAAACCAACAACCACCGCGACATTGGCTGTAAAGAACACAATCTTAACGCCTGGCGTTTTCTAAGGTGCAAAAGTCGTGAGGTCGGCTTTCTTTGCATACTGGGACAAATCGCGTGGGGTGGGGGGTGGGGGGAGGGGGCTAGCTATTTGTTAGCGCACATAGATGTCTACAGGTATAACGTGAGTTGTGCTTTGATATCGCCGATCTTTTTCAGGCGGTGTTGTAGGGAGACTCTTCAATCTGTAGCTGGGTGGTATATGTAAATCAACTAGGCCAGTATTTTGATAAGCAGCGAAAGCCTGAGTTCTTGCGTATTTTTGTCACGGTTTGCTCGACTTTGATTCAATAACTGGTACCCGAGTTTAGGGAATTAATAGCCGCCATATGCAAAAACAGAAAATGTTGTCATTTACCTTAACCAGCTCGTGGGATATATTTTGGGCGAGCAGCATGATGCCGCCATCGTCTCTTACACTATCACGGCGCATAATTGAGACTTTTTCTCAGCCGTCTTGCTCCACTGCTACAACTACCTTTGTTGTTGAATATACCGCCATCACGTGATACTCGCCAGTCCACCCGTTTATGCTATGATGGACCCTCATTAATTGCTTTAAATGACCACTCCTTGGCTCTCCACACAACATTGTGCACTAGACTAAACGACCTGGGACTACATTCATCATTACTTAAATGTAAACGAAAGCGAAAAAAGAACGTTGACGTTTCAAAGCTGGCCGGAGTAGAACAGGAAGAAGAATTCAAGTTATCTCCCTTTCACCATTTCCGGCACAGCAATTTGAAAACTCCGTCCGTTAATTTAAATAACTTAATTCAAATTCCTCTGAAATCATCAACCTTTGTGTCAACTATCCAAGAGATACCACTGCGCATCGCATTATTCAATGCCCAATCAGTAGGACCACTGAAAAAGCGCACAGAAATAGTTAATTTTATCAACGATCAGAATATCGACATCTTTTTCCTGACAGGAACATGGCTAAAAACATCAGACGTTGAGCCCAAGTGCTCGGATCTAACACCCCCCGATTACTCCATCAAGTCGTTCCCCCGCCACTCCCGCAGAGGTGGAATTGCCATCATCGCAAAGAACTTCATGATCAACTGTCTTAATCACACTACAACCTTCAGTTTCTACCACACATCGTTTGAACTAGTCCAAACCACACTCACACTGGAACAAAGGTCAGTCCATTTTTTCTGCCTCTACCGCCCTCCTCCTAGTAGAAATAACAAGCTAACTGAATCGCTCTTTTTGGAGCAGTTTCCGAATCTCTTGGAGTATGGAAATTCGATAGGTGGCAACCTGATTATACTTGGAGATTTCAACTTTCACTTTGACTCTCCTGGAAACCCATATACATCGAAAATCCTAGATTCCATTCACGTTTTCAACCTCAAACAGTCAGTTAGCCAACCCACCCATAAACATGGTCACATTTTAGACTGGATTCTTCATAGACCTGATGATAATATTGTACAGTCCTCCCTGGTGTCCCACGAACTTGCATCAGATCACTTCTGCATTATATGCCAGCTTGACGTATCAGTCCCTAACCCTCCACCTTTATTTGCTACTAAGAGAAACCTCCGTATGACAAATAGAACCCAGCAATGCATGACATCCAAGCAATCCTAACAACTTTGTTACCTCCTACAGCAGGACAACTTGATAACTGCCTGCGTTCATTGCTTGACAAACATGCCTCAGCAACCAAGTGTCGAGTGTCAATTCACAAGTGTTCTCCGTGGTATAGCAGTGTTAGGGACCAGCTTCGCACTGCTAAAAGAGACCGCCGTAAGGCTGAGAGGCTTTGGCTTTCCACCAGACTCACTATTCACAAGCAAATCTACGACGCCGCTAAAAAGAATGTTACAAACATAGTCCATGCAGCGAAATCAGCCCTCTACAGTACTAAGATTACTGAAAGTTCCAGCTGCAAAGAGCTCTTCGAGATTACTAACAAGCTAATGTCAAGGAACAAATGCACACCACTTCCAACTACCTTCTCTTCAGTCGACCTTCCGAACCAGTTTGCAAATTTCTTCAGTGACAAAGTACAAACCATTAGAGAAAAGCTTGACAACACAATTTCAATTGACTCGTCGTCGCCATACAGTTGCAATACAGAATTTCAGCGGCAACCGTTAGCAGCATTTGAACCTGTCTCTATGGATTTAGTACGTACAATCATGATGAAGAGTGCCCCAAAGTCATGTGAACTTGATCCGATTCCGACATCACTGCTGCTTGAGTGCTTAGATCCAATATTGCCTTCACTAACTGATGTTATTATTTCGTCTCTCTCATCCGGGGAATTCCCATCATTTTTCAAAACTGCCATTGTAAAGCCTCTGTTGAAGAAACCAAAACTTGACCATAACGATTTAAAGAACTACCGCCCAGTTTCTAACCTCCCATTCATGTCAAAAATCTTAGAAAAAGTTGTTCTATCCCAACTTGTATCTCATCTGAATTCAAACAGTCTTTTTAGCAATGTACAGTCTGCATATCGCCCTCGCCACAGTACCGAAACTACCCTTCTGAAAGTAGTTACCGACCTTCTCTCTGCTTTGGATAGTGGAAAGATTACAGTCCTCACCCTCCTTGACTTGTCTGCAGCATTTGACACAATAGACCATGATATATTACTTCACCGTCTCCATCATGTATTTGGCATTCACGATACAGCCTTACTATGGTTCAAGTCCTACTTGGTCAACAGGACACAAATTGTGTCCACAAATGGAAAACACTCCAGCCCAGTTGATCTATGTTTTGGTGTTCCACAAGGTTCTGTTCTTGGACCTGTTCTCTTCATTCTATACACTCAGCCGCTCTCAAGTGTCATAGATCGTCATCCAGTGTCTCACCAATTGTACGCTGATGACACCCAAATATACAAATCGAGCCACCCAACTGAAGTTGATGCTACCCTCCAAGGTGTAGAGAGGTGCATTTCCGATGTGAAATCATGGATGACATGTAACAAGCTGCAGATGAATGATGATAAAACTGAAGCTATTCTGATTACAACACAAAGACTTTCTCATTCACATCCTTTACCTCAAACAATAAATATCAGCAACACCAACATTAAATTCACACAGTCAGTACGAAACCTAGGTGTTACTCTAGACAGTACTCTCTCATTGCACCAACATGTCATGAACATATGCAAGGCTGCATATCTTGAGCTGAGACGCATCAGCTCCATTCGCAATTATCATTCAGTTGATGCCACTAAAACACTTGTGTGTTCCTTTATACTTTCAAGACTGGACTATTGTAACTCAATTCTATCTGGTTCGTCTCAGTATCTACTCCAGAAACTTCAAAAAGTTTAAAACACAGCTGCTCGGATCATTCTTAGAGTACCTCGAACTGAGCACACCTCCCCCCTGCTCTGTACCCTACACTGGCTACCCATTCGATCCAGAATCAAACACAAAATTTGTTCTCTATGCTACGTTTCACTGACTGGCTCCAGTCCAACATACCTATCTCACCTCACCCATGTGTACACACCAGCAAGATACTTACGCTCCTCTTCCGACACTCGTATTCTCATTATTCCCACTATCAAAATGAAGTCATACGGACAACGTTCTTTTGCATACCAGGGCCCAGTAACGTGGAACGAATTGCCCACTGAACTTAGACACAAAGACACAGTGATCTCATTCAAGAGTGCTCTTAAAACTCACCTATTTCGACTGCAAGAATAGACCTAGAGACTTAATAATGTTTCGTTACCTTAACTATTTTCAGCATGTTTTTGTTTTCTAATTTCATGGTGTTTGTTTTTCGTAATCATATCATTATATATGTTTTTTAGGTGTTATCTAATGTTGTAAAGCGCTTAGAGCTTCTAAAGATTAGGCGCTATACAAAGTCCTCATTATTATTATTATTATTAGATGTTAAATTCGTTGCCAGTTGAAGAATCCAGGACCCTATACCCATTGACTCAAAAACGGTAGGCCTCAGCGCGGTCCCATCACTCGCATCAAGTAAATGAATGTAATGGCCCTCTACTCTTGCCAAATTAGGATTCTCCCTAAAGGAGATCAACGGGACCAGAATATTTCTCGTCAGCGTAAGTATATTAGCTGTCATAAAGAAGACTGCAGAGTTGGAGGGTCGTGTAACCCTGTCGACGTAAGTTTTTTGTAACCGCGTCTTGTTCGAGGCTATGTCCAGGAGGCCGACCATGATTGGCCACTTTGTGAAGAGCCTCAGGCAGCCTTCTCAGCCTCCGCCCTATTGAACGGCTTGCTGCTGTCGTGCAGGTTGTCGTCGGCGTTAAAATCCGCGAGGTTGCTCGGCGCCTCCACGCCGCCCAGACTGAGCTGTAAACAATCGTCTACGCCAGGGCCTTTTAGGTTCCCGGCGATGTCGTTGAACAAAACAATGTCATTCGGGTTTGAGGCGTCGACGCGATTGCATTGCTGTAAGCTGCGAGCTAGGCCTTGGTCACATACTGGGCTAGGTCCGCCGCGGTGCCCGGTAGGTTGCAGTCTTTCTGCAAATATCCGAAGATGTCCACAGGCCGCCTGTTTCCAATAAACGGCGGCTAAGAGACTGCGCCGTCTACAGCAGCGCACCGGACGTCGGGTTGCTGTCCAGCGCATTCAGCGCCTCGACGGACACGTTAAAGTTTTTCTGGACAGTGAGCGTGAAGTAGAGGGATGCCGCCCCGGAAGTTCAGGCGGCGGCGCGAGGCCGCACGAGTCGACGTAGAGCAATCGGACAGGCGTCGCCCGGAACGCCACCAGATGCGTCACGCGATTTTGCGAGGTGTCAATGTTTACCTTGCCGGCCTCGTTCCCACCGCACACTGGCAGGTGCGCCAGCTCGTCGCGCATGTAGATGCAAGAGATGTGCTTCAGGGGTGGGCGGGCCGCAGCCGTTTGAAGTTGGAGAGCTCCCTCACTGCCGCATCAGGCGGATGCCCTTGCCTTTAGTTTGCAGGCGCTTGCAGTCAACGCTGCGCCTGAGAACGTTTTAGGCTACTAGGTGGTCAGCCGCGCCAAGCGTCGCGGTTTTGACGACGGCTGCAAGGGCGGGAGGGCATGCAGGGGAAAGATGCCGCCTTCTTTGTGCATAACTTTCAGGGATGGAGCCGATTGGATTACGGGCCACCCATAGGCGTTTGGCCTGGGCGGTGGTCAGCATGAGTGGGTGGCGCCTGTAAAGGACGATAGAGCCGAGCCGCAGCTTGGCACTCTGGTAGGCCTTCCTTGCCACCACGAGCTCGTAATCGTGTTTTCTGCGTGGGCGTCCACCACCCTCATTCGTTCCCTGTCCCCTCCAGCAGCAGCGTTTAGTCTGAGAGGATGACGCGCGACAGAAGCCTTGGATAACATGTCCACGGCCGACTGCTTGACTAGGTCGAGATGCTCCAGGCTGAAGTAGTAGATGGGGCAGAGACCGGCGAAGTCGTTCTGCCCGATTTGAAGACCGATGTCAATCTTCTGGTCGCGGCTGATTAAGCTTACAATCTGGCGGTAGGTGTGGGCCACATTTTTGGCTTCATAGTCGAGCTGGATTGCCTCGGTCGGCTCCTAGTGACCGTTCAAAGACAGTTGATCAATTTTTTTTTTCTGCCAAAAAGGATTGCTCTGTCAACATCAACGTTGTCGAGGCAGGCATCCACGTCCTTGATGTCAACGAAACGTCAAGTGAGGAGATGGACAGTGGGATGCGCCGTACTACTGACCCCGTGTGGTCGCTTTAAACATACCTCCTAACCGATCGGTTCGACATCCCCGGCCAGCCTTCTGTGTACCATCTTTCCGGACGCTTTGTCCGGGAGGAGCTGTAAGTGGTACCACCCGATACTCATCTGTACCGTTGGGTTGTTTTGAGCTCAGTAAGGTACTAGCCAAGCTGTTCGTGCGGTAGTTGACAACGTAGTGATCTCTTTCCTGCAGATTCGGAACTAGCTTCGGGCATTCAGTGAACTTGCGTACTGCCTGGTCTACAAGGTCGCGCTAATAGCCAATGATCCACTCTTCTGGGATGGCCATAGCCTCAGGGATTAGCTGGTATTCGCTGTTCGCGTCGCGGAGCTCATCCTGGTACTCGATGTCGACCTTGAGAATGTAGCCCTTTGGCGAGTCGGAATTGATGGCGCTGATAGCTCTTTCCAACTCGCCCGTCTGTTTGGGCGCCGCCCAACAAAACCCGCCCGTCGTCAGGCTTTGCATCATGGCCCAGCCTTAGAGGTTGTGGGTGTCATGTGGGCTATCCAGCTGTTGGGTTTGCTGGGATCGTGGCCGGCACATATCGGGGGGTTGCCTTCGCGTGCCGGCAACTGATCAGCTCTAGCTGCGCGCCTCTGCTCTTGAGCAAGGCGTTCCAGCTCATCCCTGGAGAGCTGTAGTAGTGTGTCAAGGTCGTAGTTCGTCATCGATGTGGCGCAGAAGGCCTCGAACACGTCCGCCAGCAGGAGCACTTCCGTTCGCAGGTAGACGTCGTGGCAGTCTCCCTGGTTTTAACAGCCGAACTCCTTCCACACCAAATGGCGGTACTTCGTAATGCGGAGTTCATTTTCCACACACCTCGCGAAGTGCCAGCCGGAATCCTCGCGCATGTTATTTTCGATGCGCTCTTGGATCGCGGCGTTGGCTTGGGACACCAGCACCTCGACCTGGTCTAGCCGCATAACGGAAATAGGCTGTGACATGGGCGGCTATCTGCTGGCCTGGTGCGGCTTTCTCGAGTTGGGCCAAGGCTAAACTTCACACCGCCATGGTTGCTCATCTCCCTGCCAACGGTTCCCCGCGCGCTTGGTGGCCACGGCATCAAGAAAGGCGGTTGCTTCGGCTTTAAGGCTATGCGCAGTGGGCACCAGGGTGCGGTAGTCTCTCATAGAAGTGGTGCAACCACCCCTCCGTTTCACTATTGCGGTTTTGGTTGGGTAAAACACAACCCTAATTCCGCGCAAGCAGCTCGCAAAGAAAATTGGCAAATTGTTCCTTCGCCTTGGCACCTATCCGTTTCAGTTTCGTTGCTTTTCTAAGACCCCCACAGCGTGGCAAATGCGGTGTGCGGTGCCAACACCAACCCCGCATTTCCAGCACGACGCTATCGCCATTCCTTTCCTGCTGCTCGAGGCGTGGACACAGCAATATTTGCTTATACACCTGTGCTGGCACAGCTCTTTACTACCCAGTTTCAGCCACGCGCACATATTCTTTCGCAAGCGAACCATGTTTAATCGGTGCAATACTAAATACATGCGTGCCTTCGATTTAGGCGTGTTATCCACTATAGCCGTCGTGGCTGACATCGATGCTAGTGGCCAAAACGTTTATATGCATACCCTATCTCAAACTCTCATTACTAGTCGCCAAAAGTTTTCTACGACGAGGATAGGTAGTCACCAAAAATTATCGACGACTTGCACTAATACTAGCCACCACGGGCGGGCCAAAGTCTCTATTGCATTACTACTAATACTAGAGATTTGAGATTAATTCAAACCAATTTTATGCTGCGACCATATATACAAAATACTATTCTCACAGCTAAACACCTCTAGTTTCATATGTATGAAAAATAGAGACTTAGTTCACATTTCGCATATATAAACTTCTATGTCAAATAGAATTTCTCATATGTGAAACAAAGAATAAATAATAAAACGACCTGCCAAGTCTAGTGCGCCACATAGTATTTTTATCTAGAAAAAGTTGATAAACTTAACTAAAATGTGTATTCACCTAATAATTGAAATTGCTTTAGTTGATAAATGTAACGAATATTTCCATTTGATCAGACATATGATCCGATTAAGCTAATTTTATTTATATATAAAGTGTTTTTGAAGAAAAATACCAACTTTTATAAATAGAGTCACGGGAAAAATAGTAAAATGTAATCATTGCATGCGAAGGCAGAGGCTCTGTATGCCTTAAAAATGATATGACAATGATACAATCTTTTATGAAAAATTGAAACAAATTGATTCTGACAGAAACAAATAACAAATCTTTTTATTTTTTACTTAAAAATCATTGTTTGTTTGACTACATTTCATATAAATCCTGACAAAAATATTTATTGATTCAACATTTGCAAGATGAAAATAACGTTTTAAACACTATAACACACTCAATTAAATATGGCTCAAGTTGTGAAATGTATCCAATTGCTAATAAATATAGTTTTAATAGCATGCATGAAGTTCTATATTTTATTCATATAAAACTACTTGATCAGTTTTTGCCCCCCCCCCGAAAAAAAAAAGCTTTTGTGTGTGTGTGTGTGTGTGTTGGGGGGGGGGGGGCGGGGATCGCTCTTAAAGAAGGAAATTTTACCCACGGGAAAACCTCACTTTACATAATTTTTGAGAAGGGGAGGGGGGAATTATATTCCCGGGGTGAGGTGGGCCGATTGGTGCATAGGTGGTCTTGTAACACCAGCACAGTTGGGAAGGATAACCGAGTCAGTGCAAAATGTCCACAACAGCAAGAACAACACTGCAACATTAGCATTATCAACAACAACAACAACAACACGAAAAACAGCCACAACAAGAACAATAACTTACTGGCGGTCAGTGGAAACTCCAACGTAGTTCAGTTATGTGTTACACTGACATATAGATAGTTTCCTAACAAAACTAAATCATCTTTGTTTTTTTGGTTTTTTTTGGGGGGGGGGTTGCTTTGTATGTGTAGGCGTAGGCGACCAGTGCACCTTCCTTTGTGCTTTGAAAGAAAAAACTTAAAAAATAATTTTGTTCAGAACTAGAATTCAACATTGACATATTCATCAAGACCCGTATTACACAAAAAAATTGCAACTTTCACTTTCCAGCCATACCTAGATAGTATTAATGTTTCAAAGTTTAGAGCTTCACTTACAAAATTAAGAGTGTCATCACATCAACGATCGTTTAAAAATTAAAATTCGTCGATGGATTTTTTAAGACAAATTTAATTTCATGTTTGTGTGCCTTTTGTGTATACAAATATATTGTTTCCTCACAAATTAGGGACGAAAATATTCCATGAGACATTTAGTAGTTCAGAAAAAAAATTGTCCACTCCATACAAACCTTAAACTGTTACACCACGAAAACTTGTCACTGAAAATGCTCCGTGTTAAAAAAAAGTTAACAAATTGCATTATTGAATAATTCCTGAATATTTATATATCTGAAATTTTACTTATGTACGAAGCACCAAAACTGTAAAATATATGCTGAACTTAAAAAAATCCTCATACCTCGGATACGTCTCTGATATCAAAGTCCCGGAAATCCTGCCCCAGATATCTCAATCGCATTCACAGATTAAATCGCTGGTTATTTTCAAAACTGTTCTTGGTATAGTATGAGCACCACCTGGGTAATATGTAAACTTGTATCCGGCCTTCTGCTGCGCTCACTCGCTCCATACACGAGTAATGAGCGAGACCAGAGGTCGGCCGATTGATTGATTTTTGAATTTAAGTAGTGTACGTTCTTTAGACAATGTACGACTGTGTGGTCGACTGGTAGCCAGTTTAACAGATATGCTCGGCGTTCTGGAAAATTAATAACGTTGCTCAGCGATTATAATTTTTGTATACGCTGCTTTCAGCGAGTTAGCCACTGGAACCAACAATGCATATACGATTTATTAATATTCAAGAGATGAATGATTACAACAACAACAACAACCCAAAAACATGAAATAATTCTTTTTTGCTTGTTTTGTTTTTGTTTTTTTTTTGTTGGTTTTAACAGCACTTTTAACACATTATTGGTTTAATCATGCCGAGGAATTGAGAGCCAAGTGCCTTTCCCAAAGACACACAGAGGCATCTGACCTGGGTTGGCTGGAGGGGGGGGGGAGCATCGAAACCGTGACCCTTGGATTACGAGTCCTATGCTCTATCAACTAAGCAGTTGTAGTTTTTGTAGTAATAGCGATGGTGGCGTTGTCGTCTTGTTGTTTCTTTGTAACGTTTATAACACAATGATAAATTAAATGAGTTCTTTTCAAATTATATTTTCTCTTTCTTCGAGCCCTAAACTTAACTGTCCCCTCTCTCTCTCTCTCTCTCATGATTGGATGTCGTCCACCATTTCACAGCTCCACCTTCCTGTCCAATGTAGCTCGCGCTGGTTTCGTGATAGAAAATTAGATACCGAGGAAAGAAACTGAAAATCAGGTACCGAGGAAAAAACCTGAAAATCAGATACCGAGAAAAGAAACTGGAAGCACTCTAAATTTCTTATTTCTATTAATGAAACAAATAAAGTGCTCAATGGATGAGCATTAAATGACACTAACTTCACCGCACCTAACTTTTTGTCCACGTGACACCAACTAAACCCCCTTTCCAATGTTTTTGTACAAAACTTCGAAAATATTAAATGAAAGAAGTCACGTAATGATTGTAAAAGAAAAAAATTTCTCAGCATATGTATTCACTGCCGCAGCAACCTGGAGAAAGCCAGATTCATCAAATAGAGAGCACATGTCAACAGGTTTTTTTTGTTGGTATCACGTGACTACCGTGTTCACATGTGCTCTCTACATCATGAATCTGGCTTTTTCCAGGTTGCTGAGACAACGATAAGTTTCTGGTAGTTCTTCTCGGAATAAATATATTGAGAATTATGCGTACTTTCGTTTGTATCCAAACATTACGTGATATTCATTTAATATTTTCGAATTTTTGTACAGCAACATTGGAAAGGAGGTTTTGTTGGTGTCACTTGACTATTGGACCTCTGATGCCATTGGTATATTTAGATAGTCGTGTGACTAGCAATGCAGATGGCGAGTACCAGGTCAAAACTTTTGTCAACGATTTTGTTTTATCTCGTCTGTCAACTAAATAAAGACGTAACGAATGTCATACTCGCAATTTCTGAGAAGATAAATAATCTTCATACCAATTTAATACAAATATAAAATATCGATTTTTGATCCTGACTTTGTTACAAAAAAAACGCTAAATATTCTTGCGTCTGAGTCATCCCTGTCGTTGCAGCAATAAGTGACTACAGCGTGAATTAAATTTTGTTGGAATTGCTTTATCTATAAATTGTTTCTTATACGAGAGAAATATGGACATAAAACACCCCAATTTTAATAAACTACGTAGCATTCTAAATGAAATTAACTGAGAGAATTTATTATAGATATGGAATCAGAAGCTGAACTATTTTCCTCCCTTTTAAATGAAAATTCTGTATGCCAAGAAAATATGTCCGAATAAGGCCAAATGATAAATCATGCATGACATCCTTATTTGAAAATCTAGCAGATGAAAAAACAAGGTATAAAAAACAAGGTATCAAGAACGGTAGTCCCTACCATTAGAAAAGGTATAAACAACTTAGAAACTATGTCAACAATCTTAGAAAGTATGGAAACTAAACAATATATAGCTAGCTATGAAAATAGCGACAATTCTGGATCTAACTCACATGAATATTGGAAACTAATAAGACTCTTGATCAAAAATAACACCTCCTTCTTCTCCACTGTTCTTCCATTACTTCTTAAACACAATAATGGATATGAAACCAAACATTTCTCCAATTATGAGAAAGCTAGTTGTCTCAATAACTTATTTACGTCGATATCCACTGTTGATGATATCCAGGCTGAGTTGCCAGTATTCCAGTGTTGAATGCATCAAAATATCCACCTAATGAATATCCTGGTATAAGATATTTTGGACGTAATGCAAAATATTCCGACTCATAAAGCTATTAGCGATGAAAGAATTAGTCATCGAGTGCTCAAGGACACAGCGCCGGTGGTTAGTAAGCCACTGTGTTTACTGTTTAATAAATAGCTCAGAGAACACTCTTTCCCAAGAATCTGGAAGACTGTAGTCGTTATGCCTGGTTTTGAAAAAAAGGCGACAGGAGTAAGACCAATATCACTCTTGGGTTGTGTTGGGAAAATTATGGAAAGGGTCATATTCAAATACTTATATAATTATCTTTGTCAATTATGCTTTAGAAGTACCAGTTAGGATTCCTACCCTGTCATCCTACTAATCATCAGCTCATTGATATTTCTCACCAAATGTGTGCAGCTATTATCAATAATGAAAATATGTGTTTAGTCTTCTGCAATGTCTATAAGACTTTTGGTCGGGTTTGGCATCGTGGTCTTTTGTACAAATATAGAACGTATGGAATTAGATATCCACTTTTAGAATTGATTGGAAGCTGTCGGTCGGAGACAAAACAGTGTTACGGTGAAACGATATTGTTGATGCTTTTCAAAGTCTCGCGAGATTATTTGCAGACGACAGCTCTTTAGCATATGCTGATTAAATTGAATATGTTTAAACACTGACTTGCTCTAATCACTGACTAATAAAGTTTATTCCCAACAAAAGAAATGGGATGCTGTCTACTATCAAATTGTCAGCTACCCTCCAAAATCTAGGTTTTGAGAACGACATACTTTGCTTTACATGATGTCATATACATGTGGGCGTAATTCTTAGTAGTGATGGAAAATGGTCATCGTATATACACGATCTCTGTAATTCTGTATAAAAAATGATAGGATCACCTAGGTCAGTGAAAAAATCAAATTTTAACCTGTAGTCGTTAGAAAAAAATATACTTGTCATTTATACAACCATGCATGGAGTATGCAGATGTTGTCTGGGAAGGCTGATCACAAGAAGAATCAGATAGATTAAACAAACTCTTTGAGAAGCAGCACGAGTTGTAAAACTTTTGCGAAAGACGAACATTCCATAAATTATGTACCTTGTATGAAATTATAGATGGTCAGTACCCATTTTCTGCTTATGATCTACTACCATCTCTCACTGCCAATCAGACACGTTATAATCTAAGAAATAGATTTGATTTCGGAATTACACATTTTAGATTAGAAATATCAAGGAGGTCATTTTGTTTTCGACCTTATCTTTGTGGAGGAATCTTCCTGATTACCTAAGACTTACCCCATTCTTTTGTGAATTTAGACAAATTTTAACTAATGAAACACGTGAATCACCTCTACACTATATATATATATATATATATATATATATATATATATATATATATATATATATATATATATATATATATATATATGGTGAGAGGAAATATTCTATCATCCATGCAATAATTAGAAATAATTTTAGTGCTCTAAATAATAACTTATTTACTAACCAAGTAATTCAGTCATCATTATGTAATTGTGGAGAGGCACCTGAAACTGCATTTCATTGTTTGTTTGTTTTTGTGTGTGTGTGTGTGTGTGTGTGTGTGTGTGTGTGTGTGTGTGTTTGTAACCATTATGGAGATCAACGCAGAATCATATCTCTAGATCTTAATCACCTCTTTTTACATGCGACGATTGACCTGTTATTTCAAGGTTCATCCCAATTATCTTATGATCTCAATTGTAAAGTGTTTAAAGCTGTTTTACATGCGACGATTGACCTGTTATTTCAAGGTTCATCCCAATTATCTTATGATCTCAATTGTAAAGTGTTTAAAGCTGTTTTACATGCGACGATTGACCTATTATTTCAAGGTTCATCCCAACTATCTTATGATCTCAATTGTAAAGTGTTTAAAGCTGTTTTACATGCGACGATTGACCTGTTATTTCAAGGTTCATCCCAACTATCTTATGATCTCAATTGTAAAGTGTTTAAAGCTGTTTAGGATTGTATTAAGGAAACCTGACGAATTTTTTGATGATCTGATTTCCTTCATATGTTCGTAAATGAATACTCACAATACCTATGTAAATTGTATTATATGTATCACACATATTTATATATTTCACTCATTTTCCTCTCTCTCTCTCTCTCTCTCTCTCTCTCTCTCTCTCTCTCTCTCTCTCAGCCTTACGTATTATGCTATTATGCTAAGTGCTATTATGATGGAGAACTTTTTGCCAATCCCAATTGCTTCTTTAATGATGCAATAAAATATGTTTAAATTAAAAAGACAGCGTCGAATGCCTTTTCGAAAACGACAAATACACAAAATAAATTCTTTTTTCTTGCTTTTAAAATTTCTACAAATGCATGTAGAGAGAAAAATATTATCTTAGGTGGAATAACCTTTTCTAAAACAAGACTGATTTTCCTTTAAAATACCATTCTCTTCCAAGTCCGCAAGTCTTGCATTTTAAAATTATAGTTGAACAATTTTCCGAAACAACTCAGTAGTATAATAGGTCGGTAGAGGGAAGATTTTTATCACCTTTATTGTTATATATTGGTTGTATTAATCATATAACCTAGACTATGGAATAAAATGCCACTGTTTAAAGCTTGATATAAAAATGAATTATATAAATGTTGAAAATAGGTTCAGCAGATTGTATATACTCATTAATGATGTCGACCCGCAGCATTATTATTTTTAAGATTTCAAATAGCCTTGTGTCCTTCGTCAACAGTATAGATATATTTAATATCTCAATTTCAGTAAATAATGTTAGAAGTAAGATATTTTGTACTTGAAGTATTCCACTGTTTCTCCACGCACGATGTTCTCATCAAGGTTATTTAAGTCTATAGTGGTTCTCACAAAGAAAGAGTTTTGACATTGATCAGTGTTACATTGTTCTGCATAGAATGTTCTGACATTGCAAATTGCTCTTTTTACTATAATATTTCTACTTTCGAAATCTCTGAACTGCTTTGTCCTAATAATACGTTATGTAGTCAAGGTTTTTAGAAAATCTATAGCCGGAAGCAAATCTCCAACCACGTTGTAGAAGACAACAAGTCTGTTTATGCAGCATTTACTTTGTTAGGAGGCAGTTATGGGTTCTCTAACATCCCTGTTACACGGCTCACAGCTCTGGATTTATAATCACAAATGACGAATTTAACAGCTTGACGCTGAATCTTTATATGTCGGTCTATATCGCAGGAATAGTTTCGGTAAAACAAATCGACCCATATTATAATGTTGACAGATTAATGCCAAGGATGTCGATTAACGGCAATTTTGAGGGCAGTGTTTAACATTTCTTTTCAAGACGCTACGGATCAATTGTTTTTGGGGTGATTTTGGCAATGTGTGAACTCCACTGCATATCCTTAGATAGCATTTGTTTGGCACTGAACCACATACAAGTTTGAGCTCGGATTTTCAATACGTAAGGAGACGAACTTGTAATTTAACTGTAAGGAGAAGGTCATTTATGTAGCACACAAATATGGGACGAAGCACAGTGCACTGTGCTACACCGGAATCAACGGTCACTGATTCGGATTGCTCACCATCAGCCACAATTTGCATATGTCATTTGCTAAGGAGCATACTTAGCCACTAAAGAATTTCTCCGTTAATGCCATAATACTGTAATTTATAGAGTAATATGTGAGGGATCGGACCACTAATTCATTTCCCATAGAACTTAATGTTAATATATTACAAAAAAAAAAAATTCTTCACTAGCTTGGCATGCAAACCACACATGGATCCATTCATTAAAGTTAGAGAAATTTTTTCAGCCTTAAAAAACAGGTGCTCCGCAGCATGTTTTCGAATCTCGTGATGCTATACGGGGGGAGGGGGGATCGCTGGTCTGCACCTAATAACATAGCCTCGCACCAAGAGTACATATGCTATTTTGTCAGTAGGAAATTAAATACACGATATTAAAATGAAAGAAAATATTTTTTGTCAGCTATAGTACATAGATTGAACTTTGTGAAATTAATAATGGGACAAAATTGAACCCATTATTACCCAATGGGCGCATCTCAAAAGATTTAGTACTTTATTTTTTTTACCCCACCAGTAGACTGGTTCCCTGGCTGTAAAATAATTAGTGGTCCGATACCGTGATGATGGACTGTAACAAAAGGCTTAGGAGAAAGAAAATGTTTGTTCTATCATGGAGAATATAGTCAAAATAAACTTATCTCACATTTCAGTGACACTACACTATATCTATTTTCATTCAATGTGACCAGTTTTACAGACATATTAGAAGATGATCGTAAGGCAACATATCCTTTGCAATGGCATTTTTTCCAAATCTTATGGTTATTGTTAGGGTATGGGGGTCCATGTGCTCCGTGACCGCAGCATCCGCTACCTGCAGTACCACTCGTACGAAGCCCGCGAGTCCAATCAAAAAGGTCGTGTGGAGGTACATGTGCAGGGCATATCGCGCTACTTTCTACCCTCCAAAGACTTGTTCGAGTTTGTCGGCAAACTCACAAAGGCAGACGGGATAGATTACGCCGCAGCGGACAAGGTGGCATTTGCCTACAACGCTGTAATGGCTCGGTTCGGAAGTGCCCGCTATCTCATCGATAAAAAAGAAGTTGAGTCCTGTCTGGATAACGTCGATGTTGCAACCCTCGGCCTTGCTTGCTGTAGCGATGACTACGCCCGCAGCGCCGGTCCATCTTTGATGTTTACAAAGGACATAGCAGACCACGTCAACGATGGCCACTTTACTTTGATAGAGGTCACAAATGCCGCGGGAATATAGTGAGAAGCAACCACCCAATTTCAATCTAGACTTCACGTTGCGAAAGGCTCAGATGGACGCGCACGGTTACTTTTCCTGTGCCATACCGCTAACCCACATCTTACGCGCAATGTCTCAAAGCACACCATCGCGCTGAAGCTTATAAATACCGAAGATGACGCCATTTTCCGTAGCGATGCCGCGGTTGAAGGCAAGGTTACGCTCCCAAAGCACGCCCTTTGGATATCAGCTGTAGCGCCGTCGCTGGTGGCGAAAACCAACCTGCTTAACCTAATGCATGGGGGCATGAGCACCCTCGCCTTTCAGGCCGCGACCCTGACGCCCCGCAAAGAGAAGTCAACGGCCAGTTTTACTGGCAAACCAGAGCCCAGCAGGATATCACCGCACCCAGGCACATATTTGCTGCCTTCCAGAACCTGACACTGCTAAATGATTAAGAGCGCAACCCGATGGTATTTGATAAGCTCAGTCTCTGAGATAAACCAGTGTCTTAACGGCCACCAGAAGCCGGCCGAAAAATCCTTTAAGACCACGAAAACAACAACATGACATACGCTTACCGCCAAATCCTGATCTACTTGGGACGTGACCAAAAACGTGAACTCGGGACTCCAGATTAGCCACTAAGACTTCACCGGCCTCGACCCAATCTGCCACTTCAACCTGGAACACCTCTACTTGGTCAAACAGTCTATTGTGGACATGTACTTTAAAGCCCGCGTCGCAAAGAGCGCAGTTACCAATTATACAGCGCTGCTACTCTAGGGCGCCGGCGGGTGAATGAAGGTCATCGACGCCAGCACAGAAAACTCCATTGAAACGACACAGCCGAACCCTACATACGTTTGCGGTACTTTGTACTAGAACAGTCGAAACGACAACACAATGCCGTACGAAAAACAACTAGTGTCCCTCTCCAAAGGCCAGCTGGGAAAGGTTGCCGACTCCATAAAGGCAGGCAACGGAGTCTCCCTCCTGCTATTCTCAGACAACATTTATAGGCTTGTCCCAATCATGCTATCGACCGGCCAGACAAAGCACCTCAAAACCAAGACATCCTGCCCGCCCTTTCTATTCCGGCTCTGGTAGCCAACGCCATGGCAGCAGCGCGCGGCGTGGTTGACACAGCTGGTGGTCTTGCTCTCAAGGGAGTCGTTGACGTCACCACCAAGGGCAGCAGTGGTCTAAAAGAAGGAAAGAAGGGCGAAGTCTGTCGCTGGCCTACTCTACACTCCCGATTTAAAAAAAGACAGACGGGCCGACTTGTAGTCCCCCTGTCCATCACGGAGTACAAGGCGCTTGAGCGCAATCCAACTCCGAACCATCGATGAATGTGGTGTTATCTATCAACTGACGATAATTGGAGACATACCTGTCTTTCTTTTTTTTTATTTTTTTTTTATGGTGTAAACACGAACAATGCTCCAGTATTTCAAGCGCTGGCATCTCCCGTGCTACTGCCGTTTTGGCTGAAAAAATAAGCGCGCTTGATCTCATCAACTTCTCGACCACACCTCACCTTGCGGCTTTTAGCAACCGCTCTATTAACGCAGACTCTAATGACCTGGTAGTGTTATCCTTAAACACTCGGTCGTAGACATCTCTACGCGTCTCACCAAACCAGCCAATGTAGCAACCGGCAACATTTCTGTCTTTGCCGCCCATGGTACATTGAGCGATGGTGCTGTGCCTATTGGCCGGTCTTAAGTCGCTAGTATTGCCCGGGCTATGTTCTTAACCTGACTGATGATACTCAGCCACGAAATGCCACTTCGAACAGATATATCGACAGCCACGACGCACTCAGGGTTCTCAAGACCGGCGACCACATGACAGGCATCTTGAACATAAGCTTTAACAAAATCGTGTCCGTGGAAGACCGCACCGAGTTCCAAAACGCGACTAAGAAAGCATACGCAAATAGCCGTATGGTCAAAAACAACATAGGATTTGTCCAAACACATCTCTCCAATGATAGCGATAACGGCTTCATAGTTAAAGCAAGTTCTGAGTACGACGCCATATACCCAGGATTTCATGTCATTCATCCAGAAACTTAAGAATGGTCGCTCGAAAAGTGAAGATTGGATACAAGTGATTTTTTTCAGCAAAATAAAACCTCGTAAATTCGACGTGACAGGACAGCTCGACATTTCAAAACGCATCACACATTTTCGACTTTAAGGAAATCCGGCTGAATACGAAAAACTGGATGATAAACTGTGGACAGATCAGTATGAGTCAAATGTTCCGATTAGCCCATTATTGGCCTGTACGTGTATTATTGACACTTTACCTACTGTGGCCTACCACTTTGGCCGCTTATTTATTGTGGGTTCTGAAAAGACTAATCCTGGCCTTTCATACTGGCAGCTCTACACAATAGACGATATTGTCTAATCATAAACACTCACTTCTGATTTGCCCGCGCTTACACTGACGAAAAGCGCCATTGTTAATTGGAGACAGACCCTTTAAATTGGTGTAAACACAAACCATGCTTGTAGACATCTATGGACGCTCTGTTATCTCAGGAGTCGGAATCCAACATGGTGATCGCTTCGAATGCGCAACGAAAGCAGAACTCGCGGCCTTTCCCAGTCGAGCTATTATTGCAGACGCAAATGACCTTGTGGTGTTTTCTGGTGCCATGGGGGACCTTAAAAACTCGAGCGTGGATGTATCTGCGCTCCGTATTAAACCAGTCGACGTTGTAGCCAAGCACTTTGCAGTTGTCAGCGACAATGGTACACTAAGCGATGGACGTATATCTATCAAAAATATCAAAAAGTATATTGACGATGTTGGGTCTCAAAGACCTGCGCTACAATAAGCATTGCGCTGGTGATGAATAACAACGTAATCATATAGGTACGTGATCCTGTCGACTCTCAGGATGTTGCTACGAAACAAAGTCGTCACTAACAGAGTACCTGACCTGCCAGACGATGCTGCGACCGTGCCGTGCGTAATAACATCCTATTTTTGGAAACGTTGTTTTCCTGCGATCATGTACTTAACGGCCGACAATATATGGTCGGTCAGCGAGAGTATAGCAATACATACGTCTGGTTACTATCACTGGGATTCAACACAAAACTTTCATAACGTTAGTGGTTTAACTCTCAGCAACAACACGACACTATCTCCGTCCAGGGCGCCGGATTTTCCTTTAATAATCTCCTTGGAAATTGTAGTGTCAGAACATGGGCAACGCTTTCAATCTATGTAAACGGAGTCGTACTTGCACATATTGACAATAGTTATCAGCCTGTCGTTCTGACAAACATCTCACAGGAAAAGTTTACATCGAGCTATGCGTCTTTGTATCCCGCTGGAGACATTATCCATTGTGACGGTCTCAATATCAAAGCACAAGAGTCCGGATTCTCAGACACTCTTACCATCTTTGGCATTCGCAATTAGAACTCGCGCTATACTTAGCTTTAGGCAACACAAATTAAGTAATGGGGAGCGACCAGACATAGATCAGAACACAAATTATTGGTCCCTCCTGCCAATCCTCGCACAAAAAGTTCATGACATCGACAATGAATACAAACTACTGGTGCGAGAATATAAACGCCTTCTTGGGGTTGACACGTAGCGGTTCAGATTGGGGTGGAACGAGGATGCAAAGCAGATGAACATCGATCACTGTGGTTACCCAGAGAATTCTAAGCCAACAGTGAGCAGCTAGGGTTAATTTCAATTTCTTTGTCGGAACAACAGCAAAAAATAATGCACTCGGGGGTTCACGTCGCCATTGCTACTACAATGACAACGCGGTATTAGGCGAAACACCCTCGGCGATAACCTTTCCTTCAGAGTATTAGGACCCTCTATCACTCGTCCCACCGGTAGATAAAAGCCCCAACAAGCAGTTATAATTGGAAAAGAAGCGCTCTGCCGCTTCACAGTAATCGGCCAGAAAAACAATCACTCAAACTGCAACCAGAATGTGTGCTATTTGTAACTCTGGGCGATCGTTTTAGCGGGTGTGTTGAAGACCGTATCATTTCTGGATCTAAAGATATTAAGAAAACTGACGTTTTCTTTGACATCATCGCCGTCTTGCCAGTAAACCACGGGGACATGCTAGGAGAGCGTCTCCGCAGGGAAGCTAACTCCCCACCCCCTCCAGATCAATTCAACTTTCACATCACGCTGCTTATAGAGGAATCATAATGTCGCTATATAAGCACAAGCGCGTAATAAACGAGGTGGATAAAGTTCACGCCACTCTGGCGACTGTGTCCATGGGCACTGGAGTGCCTTGGGTTGGTCTATGGTCAACAATCGTTGCGGCCTCTCTAGTTCTATCCTTGGTAATAACAGCAATAAGCTGGGGCTTACTTTCGACAGCTGTGCTTTTTTGCTAGCCGGCTACTATCCATAGAAGCTAAAATGCGCGATGAAATCTGGGTCAAAGCTCAGTACAATCGCAGACCACATGGAGCTACGCGACAACGCCATTTCCGAAGTAGGGTTCTATCTTATCCTCGATGAACTCGACAAATACATAGCCATGAAAAATGAAATACGGGCTGCATCGGACAAGGCATACACTTCAGTTTTTATGGACGAAGTGGCAAAACCCATAGGTCGCGGAACAGTCCAAGCCCACGAGGAGATCATACAAAATCGCGCAGGGAACTCTTAATAAGCTGTGTGTTGTCTGTTGGAACAATAAAAATGACAGAACCGTTGGAACTACAGCCAGTTGAATCATGGCATATTCCCAGCGAACCTCCAGCATACGATGTGGTTTTTCAATAACAAGTCCGCGCCGCCAGGCTCGGCCGGCCTGACAACCTATATTTTTCCCTAGCGTTTCATTTAAATATAGATTTTTTTCAGAGAGAAAAAAAAAAAAGCAATGGATCTGCCGAGGTGGATAGATAATTACGACGATTATGATTAAAAAAATATATATATGTTGGTCTGAGTCTGCAAGAGTTTACAGCTGAACCAAGACCTAACAAAGAGCTATTCGTTTATAAAAATGAATATGCACGCAATCATGGCAATACAGTACTAAATCGCATGCAAAAACGTAACGTGCGAATAGATGTCATGCAGACGTTAGTGGTTACCCTCCAATCGGATAACCGAAATTCACCACAGGCATCCCCAAACAGCTGCCCCCCCCCCCTTCCAACAGGTTAGTGCAAAACGTCCCTTTTACATCTACTGCTTCGATATGGAACAATGTGGCAGTTTCTGTTTAGAAAATCACAAACTATACAGATTTCTAGTTTTTGGACTCGAGCCTAACACAGTTTAATTCAATTCTATCAGATCAAGAATACATGCGTGACATGACAAACAAGATACGAGACATACACGTCAGATTCGATAGTTTTACGACATTCCTAATAATTATTGCCTTACATTCATAATACGTTTGACAAAAGATCAATTGACTTGTACATATAGAATTGACTTGTACATATAGAATTGACTTGTACATATAGAATTGACTTGTACATATCGATTAGATATACATACCTGCGCATTGTATACAAGCACGTATCGATTTATTTTTAAACTTTGGCAAAGAGTTTGAGCGAGTTGACGCCTAATATGTAACCAACAAAATTACTGTATTTGTATTGGACCCAAGACTGTATTACAGGTAGAAGCATTTTGGTTTGTTAATAAGTATTACTATGTGACTCTATTTGTTGTTACACTCCTCCAATGACGTTTCTATCTCACTAACAGATCTTTTCTTACCTAATCTTCATTTGCCCAAACTTCATTCTCCGTATCATACCTTATCAATACGCAATATTATGCTAAATGACAACAATATTTGCACAATACCAACACGTTTTTATATGCATTGTAAAAGATCTTTAACGTTTTCCTTACAAACACATGTAGAATGAATGGATATCCTATTTAAATGTCAGCAAAAACAGAAGGATTGTATTTATACTCACTTAACAGCTCTTTTTTTTTAAAAAAAAGTTCTTGGGGTGATAGTGTTGAAAGTAATTTGAAGGCTGGTTGATATTAAAATCAGGACAATAATTCAGCATCATTTGGAGAAGGTTGCAAAGTCTACACGCAAGTATCAGGTTCGTGAATTTTGTTAGGATAGAGTGGTCGATTTTTTCTTTCTCACAGTCGGTGATCTCTGTTCACCTGATTCTGCACAATTAACAGCAAACATCGATTTACTGCGATTAATCAAGGTAATAGACCATGTCACTCGAGGGCTCTACGAATTAGATGTTTTATAATAATGATCATGACAATAACAATGAGAACCATAAATGGCAACATATGCTACCGGTCCATGATGCAATGCTTCATCATCAAATATCTAAAGATATATGATATCTTTTTTATCGATGCACAAAAGTACACTCCCTTGATTGACAGAATGTAGGCTATGCTTTGCTCTCTCTCTCTCTCTCTCTCTCTCTCTCTCTCTCTCTCTCTCTCTCTCTCTCTCTCTCTCTCTCTCTCGCAAAAACACACAGACAGACAGAAACACACAACTTCAGCAAATTATATTTTGCTAAAACACTCTGTGTCTAGTTTTTAAAAAATTTCCAACTGTCACAGTTATATTGACCTTGGGGTTAAAAAAAATCGGTTAGTGTATTTATCAATCTACCATAGCTAGTGAAGACGTTCAGTTGTAATTTTGTATTAATTTTGATGAATGAAACTTTGGCCTCCCAGTACGCTAACAGAATTGTACTGTATTTAAGATCTGGAACACAAACAGAGAGAATTTGCTTTAATATTTAAGAATCCTATTTGACACAAGCAGCTCGTAATAATATAATTTAGAGTGTAGTCGAGATAAACTAACATTTGTTTGCAACCAAAATATAACAAATAGACGCGAATGGGATTGTCGTTTTGTTTGAAATAGAACAGGGTAAGTTAGGAATATTATAAAGGGAGGTAACTAAGGGTCATTATAGAAGAGGCTAGATGTTGTTTTTTTATAACTTAAATTATAAGAGGACTTGTAAAGGGTAGGGGGAGGGGGTGGGTGTAATTAGTTGTATTTATATCCTTTTCTTTTAAAGGTTATTATTTAGAATGGCTTTATATTGTCTGTAGCCTGTTGAGTAAGGTTTACTTTGTAGGGTTGTAGTGGAGATCCTGAAGGAAATAGAGTAGGTATATTATAAAGGGAGGTAACTAAGGGATCTTATAGAAAGGATGAGATGTTTTTTACCATATTTATAAGAGGGATCATAGGGCGGTATGGGGTTAGTGATGCTAGTTTTATTTAGAAGGGATAGAGAAGAGGGTGGTGGATAGTAGATCCTTTGTTGGTGGATAGTAGGTCACTGGTTGTTGGATAGTAGGTTCTTGGTTGGTGGATAGTAGATCCCTGGTTGTTGGATAGAAGATAACTGGTTGTTGGAAGTAGATCCCTGGGTGTACGATTGCATATATTTGGTTGCTTGATAGTAGATCCCTGTTGTAACATATATTTAGAGTGCAGATAAACTCAGATTTTTGCAACTAAAAAATTGAAAATAAACAAACGCGAATGAGATGATAGTTTTGTTTAAAATAGTATAGTGTGTGAGGGTAGGGACATTATAGATGGAGGTAGAGATTTTTACTTTATAATAGGGACTAAAGGGTAGTAAGGGAAATAATGACGTTGGTTTTATTGATAAGAGATTCAACTGTGTTTTATAATGCTTCTTTTACAGCTAATGGTGTGGGGTCATTAGATGAGTGGGTGTTGATATGTACGGATGATTGTTTTTTTTTTAAAAGGCCCTTATATGTAGTGTGGGGATATTATAGAAGGGGGTAGAGATTTTAACTTTATAAGAGGGATCCTAGGAGGGTATGGACGATTAGGAATATTATAGATGGGCATAGAGATTTTTACTTTATTTATAAGAGGGTTTGTAGCTGGGTTGGGGGGACGGGGTGGGGTTAATTTTTACCATTTATACCCCTTCTGTCAAAATCATACCCTGTGTGCATGGGCTGGTTGTTTTGTTTTAAAAATAGGAGAGTATGTGAGGGTAGGGACATTATAGTAGATATCTGGTTGTTGGATTGTAGATAATTGATTTGTGGATATTAGGTAACTGGGAGCTGGGTGTTGATATTAGATAACTAGGCTCTGAATAGTAAATAATTGATTTATGGATAGTTGGTAACTGTCTGCTGAATAGTAGATAACTTTGTATTGATAGTAGATATTTGGTTGGTGGATAGTAGATAACTGGTTTGTGGATAGTAGATCATTGCGTGTTGATAGTAGATAATTGGTCAGTGGATAATATATAACGGGATTCTGGATAGTAGATAACTAACTGGTGGGTAGTAGATAATTGGGTATTGATATGTAAAGATTATGAGGTTTCGTTTCTAAAAAATGGAGGGTAGAGTGGGTTCGAGATATTATATAATAGGGTAGAGATGTTAACTTTATGTAGAAATTAGGGTTAGTGTTAGGGTTGTTTGTTTTATTGTGAAGGGATTTCAATTATATTTTATTCCCCATCTTTTACATCCTATCCTGTTCTTGTTATAGACAACAACTAAAGAAGAACCCAACACATAAGAAACCTGAAGACGTTGGAATTTATGTCATCAATACAGACGACCGTCATTGTTCAGGTCCCCTGTTAAGATACACAACTTCAATACACTGTTTAAAAAACCTACCTTTCAACATGGCAGCCTCATGTGAATTTCCCGTTTGTCCCCATAAACTTTCGACCATTAATTTTCTCACGTTCTTTCCCGTTTGTCTCTATAAACTGTCGACAATATTTAATACAGGACTTCGCTACAGCCTTTCATTTACAGGGTAAACAAACTCCGATTTCCCTTCCAAACACTTGCAACATTGTTACAAAACCGACAGATTGCTCCTGTTGAAACCCATAACGTAATAGGGTTTTGCTACACTGTTACAAACCATGTGAACCAAGATGGCACCTATATTAAATTCCCGTAAAGCCCTCGAATATTTCGACCCTATTTAATACAGGGCCCCCGTAGAGCCCTCGAGTGACATGCTCTAGTACTAGTCAATGTTTGACATAATCACAACATCACAACACTGGCAGGCGACTAAGAGTCACTCCCGTGCACGGCTTACAAACGTTATTGTCTGTTTGGAAATGTACTTGTGATTTCTTTCTTAATTAAACAAAAATAAGTTTATTCAATATAATTAACGAATAATGACATTCGGAATTTTCAATTCGAAAGTCTAACTTAGAAGTTTAGAAACAGTGGTTCCAGAAATCAGAAGACATCAACGGTGTGCCATTTGGACCGTAGCCGTAACGACAACAACGACGCATTCTGCAAGTCCTTCATATCATACAGATACATCCTCATCCTCATCGTCATCTGTCCTAGTTTACTGCTGCTATTAGTACTGCTGACAAGAATCGTTGTTTCTCATATAATCCCAAAAGCAATCTGATTAAAATCAAGATCTACTTATCATAAGTAGATCTACTTATGATGGGTAGATCTGACAGATAAAGATCAATGTTCTATAGGCCTTTGGAATTTCCGGTCCACTTTTTTTTAGTAACCTATAAGATAAAGCGTTGCATTTTGTGTTAAGGAATGTTATCCTTAGAAATGCTATGTTCCAAATGACCTATTTTCCTTTCATAAATATAAAGCTGTAATTTGATTGGTGAATCAAAAGGTCAACAGAACATGACTTCATATCGGTCTCTGTCAGATCTCCGTTATGTCAAGATTTTGATTTTAATCAGATTGTCCCAAAAGTAGCGCTTAAACAACTTTTTCCTTACCCTGCACTGACTATGTGTTGTTTAAATTCAACATATTTTATTTTTCAATTTATGGTGTACCACCGCGCTCCGCTTTTTAGATATTTGATGATGTAACATTTACACCATGGGCCGGTAGTATATATTGCCATTTATGGTTCTCGTTGTTATTGTCATGGTCATTGTTACAAAACATCTAAGTCGTAGCCAGTAAGTCGCACCTTTGAACCTTTTATTCGACTGGTTGTTTCGATCTGGTTGAGAAACCAAGTTTATTATTATTATTATTATTATTATTTTCAGCATCATCATTTTTCCTCGAACTCTGAAAACAACGGAACTGAAGTGGTGTTGATGATAGGCATAAGTTGTTTAAAATGCCTCGCTAGGAAACAAATCAGTATTATTTTAAAGCAATTATCTATATTATCTTGAAAACGCATGTACAACTGGCAATGAGTTAATAGACACGCAAACCTCGGTACTTGTGCCTTGTATATATGATTGTGTTCATTTATACGTTTTGGCAAAGAACCTAACTTGAAGTATAGCTGACATGTAACCGACTTTGAACAAGAGAATTCTTATCTGATAAAGGTCTTTGCATGACTGGTCGCGTAAGTATGAGATGTATCATATATTTATTGCTCTATTTATACGAGTTCGGAATCCCATTTCAATATGTACTAAGTGAAATTTTCATTATGTTCAATTCAGCCCTTTATTCACTGAAACAGGGTACCTTGCACAAGGGTACTTGATGCAATCAGTCAAATAAAAGGCACAGACATGCAACTTACTTGCTACTAGTCGAACGCTCTACCGAGTGAGTTATTTCGGTACCCAGTACAAGATATACATTGATTTGCGAAAATGATCATGACAAGAACAATGACAACCAGTAATGGCAATATATGCTACCAGCCCATGATGCAAATACTATGTCACAAAATATCAACAAAGTGGAACTCGGTGGTACAACATAAAGTGAAAGATAAGCAAGATGGATAGATAGATAGATTAGTAGATAGATAGGTAGATAAATGCAGGCAAATAGACCGATTACTTTGAACGTTGAATGCATTACATGCATTGATCTACATTTAAAACTTTCATACACATACATCCCAAAGTAACAAGTCACTTCTTTGTTCTTGATGAGGTCAATTCAGTACATTAAAAGATACTATATTTGGTCTGCTCCAGTAATATTTGTTTGTATTTACTTCTTTATTAGATCATCAGACCATCATAAGTTTTACAGCCAAATTAAAAATGATACTCATCTTCAGTGCCACCATTACCACGTACTAAGTAGTATCTTTCATTTCGTTTAGTCCTATTAACACCATATCTACCCACTTCGACCCTCAATTGTTTTGAAGAAACACGCTGTCTAAAAGGAGCAAATGTATGTATTCAATTACGAAATATATTGTTCAAAATAAAAATGATATCACATGTGTACAAAATAAGCCTTGCAGCAGCAGATATTAAGGTATTACATTCAGATAAGTAGTTAACTGTTACTGTAACTTTGAAAATATGCTTCAAAACAGCCCCTCCCCCTCCCAATCAATTGTTACGACTCTAGGGGTAATGTAACAAGATAAAAGACACAAACAAGCTTTCAAGATTAAAATGCAAATCTTTAATTTTCTAAAGTATTAAAAGAATTAAAATAGTTCAACAAACAATCAAAGTGAAAGAATTAAAAATAACTTACAGTATAGAATATCCTAAAAAGTCCTAAATTGTTTTAAAGTTCACTTCCTGAAGTTAATCCAAGTAATCCGGATGTAGTATTCCGAATGAAAAGTCTGCACTGTGCTGATATAGATAAGTTCTAAATAAATCCAAATAATCCTTGTAAGTCTGGAATCTCACAAGTATTATAAATGTTCCAGATAATTCCACGGAACTGTATGATTAATTCAGATGAAGAACAATACTGACTTCTAAATGTATTGTATAGATTTTGGATGAATCTCCAAATAAATATAGATATATTCCACACTGAACTGCAAATTAAATATGACCTCTCTCTTTGTAAGTAACTGTAGAGAAGGATAATTATAGGATTTCCTATTTATACTTCACTAAGTGCGCAGAATCAAATAAACACACTACGTAGTTCCCGTCAGCATTCGAAGCCTTTGGAAGCCTATAGAAGGTATTTACTTCCAGTAAACACAATTTCTTTCTCAAGAATGCTATTTTAGACTAGAATTAACAGTCAATACGATGTTGTTTTCAATGAAGTAAAAGTACAGATAATCTAGGTTATGAGCGCGAGATGATCACGTGACACTACCAGCGTGTGACCAAAAGCTACAATTTATCGATCCAGTTACCGTATGTATACTCATATGATATTTGCGGTTTAGACTAAGAACAGAGATCATAAACTAATAAATTAAATCATTATAAAAGGAAAAGAGATATGATTCCGTAACACAATCCTATCAATATTAGCAAAATTGGGAAACATTCAAATATCAGGAAAGCCATGCAGCACAGCATATTTTTAAAAGGTAAACCCAATTTACATCTGATTTATTTACAGCGTCACACAATACAGTATGTAATCTTTTCAATACACTATTTTATGAAATAAAAATGGGGAACCCACCCAGTTCACAATAAACAGCTTTATTTGACATTGACATTTCACATTAGGAAGATATTACAAATACTTTCTATGAACTCTCTCCATAGAATATATTTTGTGAATCCAAACGTCTAACGCATAATTAAATACCAAAGCTACAAAAGCGTAAAAAAAGTTGCAGCTTTTTATAAAATTTAAGAAAACAACTTTTGAAATTTGCAAGAAGAATGTTAAAATATTTTATACCTTTGTCTGAAAGTATTTGGAGGTCCCTGGAAATTTACTATTATTTGATAAATCAACGCCATGAGGAGTAAACTGTTCAACAACCCCAATTAAACAACCTGAGCAGCTCCAGACTTCATCTTCTCGTATCTAAGCACACTTTTTAATATCATAATCGTATTACAGGTTAGAAAGAAAAAAAAAAAGAATATAGAGGATATTTTCTTTTCCTACGTAAATACCAGTTATATTTTATCGTGTGGTACAAAACAATGATATTTTAACTAGTGGCGAAGCTAAGTGTTAAAATATACGCGTTTTTTTTTTTTTTTTTTTTTTTTTTTTTTTTTTTTTTTACCACAAGATGAAATATATCTGGTATTTACGCAGGAAAAGAAAATGTTCTTTTTATTATATATACCAAACTTGCTTTTGAATTGAAGCTTAGAAGATAGAACTCACATTTCAGTATACCCCCCCCCTCCCTTCGTAATTTCGCCTCACTTTCATTGGCTGCTTGTATAAATATCTGCGATTTAAGGAAGTGGCAGGATTGTGATGACCTAATATGTTGCAGTAAATTACATTTTGACAATTTTTACATTATTTTACTCTATCTGAACACAAAGCAAATCCGATCCAGCATTGCATCACAGCCGGTTTATCATTGTTGTCAAGGTAGTAAGGGGAAATAACTTCAAAGAGACGTGAACGACGTGGAGTCAAATTTATTCAGCAAAAATAAAGTCCATGTCTGAAAGGTAATGTAGTTTTCATTTATTTGTTCTAGCTCACAAAGTGTTCGTTTTTCTTGCTGCAGGTATAATTTTTGTAGGCACACACAATCAAGCTTCACATGGCATGATGGGAAATCTTGTATTTTTACATATGAAAATATAAGGATATATTTTTCACATATACAAATATTGGAATGAAAAAAATAATTATTTATTTCACAAATAATTTTCTATATTTCACACTTAAGTATACAATAAAAAAAGTAAATTTGCGGCCTTTCGAGTCCGATACCACTGACACGCTGTAACCAATGAGCTATGCAGAACACGAAATTTGGCGTGGTATGTTCGATCTATGACCATATAAGCAATACCAGTTGGAAACTGCATTTCATATTTTGTTGAAAAAACTTTCAATTTAGAGCATAACTGAGTACCTCCGAAATTTATGGCAAAAAATTATAAGGCTTAATTATACAATTATTTTGAGGAAATAATTGTAAAGGTACACCATGTGCTTTGTGGTAGCTTTTGCTTTAATGTCGGGACATCCCCTAGAAATTTCAACTATGAAACAAAATTTTTGTTTGATCCTCCAGTTAGTTTCAATTAGTGATTCAATGGCACTTCTTCTATCCTATTTTGAACTTTCGGAGGTAAAACTTGATGTAAAATATCTCAACAAGTTTTGTCTTCTTGACATATAAATTTTCTTATTTAAAAACTGGCCCCGTGGAGATAAATGCCCATTAAGCGCATCCATATCCATTGCAAAGAACAAATATCTGTAAAATGCGATAGATTTTAACTATTTATATGCGATCCTCTATGTGGTTGCTTTTCTCCACCTCAATCCTTACTTCATCGGCAGAACTTTTATTACACAAAATTCATTTGTCAAAATTTAATTTTCAGCATAAATATGGTGTTACGTGTCAAACTTACCTGAAGAATACTTAGACGATGTGTTATATACTGTATACAATTCTGCTAAACGTGCCTTACAAATACCTATAGAAATAATGGTTAGCTCCTTTAAAACCAGGTGTGCAAAACTAGAAGTATTTTACTCTTAATCCATTGATGAATCTTCATCGAAAGAGCACAAATGTCGTATATGTTTGAAATGAATCATGAGCTGTTGGGACAATAGTATTCAAAGCATTTTCAATATAAATTTACAATAAATTAGGTCAATTTATATCATAATTTGTATTAGCTTGCAAGGTCTAAACTCAAGTGTCAGTTTTAAAATTTTTTATCAAGATTGAAATGGTTGAATGAACGAATGTACATTCTGCGACCTCTGTCTACCCTTTTCAGCAATATTTATCCGGAAACAAGGAAAACTGGAGAACAAAGGCATCCAGAAAAGTACGATGCAAGATGAACATAGAGCAATACAATGAGTACCCATGGCAAAGTGATTAACTTAAACAGAAATTTTTTTTTTTTTAAATTATTAAGAAGGGACCCATGCGATTCACACCCCAAATGGTGTTTGTTTGTTTGTTTGATTATTTTTGTTCTTGCTTAAAAAGATTAATTGTCAAAATCTTACTCCTGAAATATAAGCATAAAGGCGGTTACATCAAGACAAAGATAATCTGTTTCAACTGGCTTAGAGCTATCAAAACTATCACAAATGACAACTCAACCTAAATAATATCAAAGTTACAAGGTTGAGTCTGAATAATGCAATGGTGATAAAAAAAATCCATGTATATTGATATTTTATTCATGCGGTAACTTTTCTTATAAGTAATTATTAGCACTCCATGAATACATGTTTCCTATTAGTTGATTCACGAACAACCTGTACAAAGTTGTATTATTTTCACTTCGCTATGGACAAAGTTCCTACATAGATATGTCTGTACATTTAAACAACTATTCAGCAAACAGACAAATAAATAAATAAATTTTGTTTTTTATACAACATTGTACAGTGCATAAAGAATATATATATATATATATATATATATATAGATAGATAAACACACACACACACACACACACACACACACACACACACTTTATTTATTTCCTTTGCGGGTAATATTGCGTGGGGTTGCATTTCCTTGGTTGTTTTTCATTGCTATAGTATTAGTGTTGAAAATTTTCACGGTGATATCAGGATCAGTTAGGGATCTTTTGTCATTTGCTAAGTACATTTGAACTTGGCGTTTCCAATCCATCAGATTCTGCATGTTCTGTTGCTGAGAATCAAACTTCTGATTCAAGTTACTCAACTTCTTTCCGAGCTTCTTCTTCTCATACTCACTTTCCTTTTGTTTAGATTCAGCTTCCTTTACTTTGTTTTCCAGTTTCGTTTCCAGTGCTCTTATTTTAAGTCGCAGATCTCCTATTTTTCTTTTATAATTTTCCATGGCTGTGTCATGTTCCTTAATCATCTCTTCGTATTTTGATTCCAATTCCTCATAGGAATTTCTCAATTTGACTAATTCCGCATCTGAGTTTGGAAGTTCCTGACCCTCATTATTCCTAATTTCCTTCAACTTCGTCGCTAAAGTTTGATACTCCGCACTTATTTTGTTCACATCGTTTTCTCGCTGTGTCAATTTGTGCGTCAATTCCCTCTGATTTTCTTCAGCCTGCTCTTGAAGCTTCTGCATCCTTTGCATACTTTCTTGAAGCATCTTCAATTGAAGTTGGGTTTCTTTCATAGTTTGATGGTTCTCTAATTTGTCCTCTTCCTGTTTTTTCTTTAACTCGACAATATTTTCATTCATTTGCATCAAAATATCTGCATGTTTCTGTTGTTCTTTATTTTGCTTTTTTTGTTCTTCCGTGTGTTTTCTTTGTTCTTTTTTAATGTCTTCCAACAGTTTTAATGCCTCTCCTTTAGATTGTGTTTCTTCTATGCTCCTCTGAAAAATATATAAACAAACATACATCAACATTGTAGACTCAACGTAGGCGCATTTTTTGTTCTATGGCCTTCTTTATCTCATATCAAAATATTAATAGCGCGAAAATAATATTTGGTGCTGTTTTTAGAGTGATATAACAGAAAATAAATGACGATCAAGTCAGAATATTTTACAAATTGAAAACGGTTATGCAGGTAATTCTGAACTAATGCGGAAAAAAATTCGTTGAGTAAGCACTACTTTATTCTCGGATCCGTTCCTCTCGTAAATCTATGGCGACTACAACTACCTAAGTGATCAATAGCAACAATAAAAAATATTGCTCGTTCAGTTGTTTAACTTTTCAAAATTATCAAGTGATGAAACACAGATGTACCTGAAATATAAAATTCATTGGGAAATAGCAAACAACAAATAATACGTACAAACGCATTTGCTAGAGAGTCCAAAGGAGGGTAAGCGCTTCTAAACCCCTCCTTATATTGAAGAAATTTACTGCACAAGCGCTACCAATTTCAGATAAATGTATCTAGGATGATACCATCGTCCCATAATTTTTGCAAATGTATAGTTAGAAATTCTGTTGAAAGATGTACTGCCCAATAGAAGATTTTGTTCTGGCTAGTGTTTGCCAAGACTTTTGCGGGAATGATGCATCACTTACCTCGTCATTTTCGGTGGCTCCTTCCAAACCTGATGCAACAGATGGAATTGTCGGATCCGCTAAAATAAAAAAGAAGCGTTCGAACATAATTTGCCTTGGTGCTCATTATGGCCATGCAATATGAATGTATTTTTTTTAGCAAATCCGCCAAGTATTCCAAACAAAGTCAATATAGCAAGAAGAAGAAATATTAGACTATTTAGATTCCCTGTTTATCTAGGAGTATATGGTAAGTTTGTCGGGTGGAATTCAATTTCACTCAAACGATCAAATATACGTATTTGGCAATTGGTGCAAAGTTATACACCAACCAAAGATCTAATATAGGTTACAGACATTGCGTAGATCAAATTCATATAAACATACATAAGTGACAACAGCATAGAATACAAATAAATGTGCTGTCAAACAATACAAATACTTGATATACCGTAATTGTGTAAACTAATAATTTTACAAATAATCATATAAATTTGTACTAATCAAATTGCCTCTCTTGTCTGTTCAGAGGAATAAGAATAATTAGATTGGAGTTACATATGTCTATACAATTGAAAATTTTCGTACAAATATGGAAACTAGTAACTCGATTTCTTTATCTGCAACGGTAATTATATTTCTTAATATGTAATATACATTATTTTTATATAATATTCTACATACGTTTCTTATCAAAATAAAATAATTTCAGCAGTTAAATCCACTTGAAAATCCCATATACCTCTTAAAAGCATATCAAATTAGTCAATATCGTAATATTCATATTGAAGTTAAAAATTTACACAATCCATCAAGACTATTAATGTGATAAATAGACAACTACATATTTTTTTTATTTTTTAATTAAAGAGGTTACTATTTCGAAAGAAAAAGGATATTAAACCGATGGACCTTTGGATATTGGGAAACGACCACGCCTTGAAAATGCATTTATTCCAAGATGTCCACAAAAACATTCCTGAAAAAATATATTGAGAAACATTTTCGAAAATCATCGTGGATTTGCTATTCATTGGTCTTCATAACGCGATGTTTACATCTAAAACTCAACGACAAAATCAGACAGAAGGATCTTCATACCTTTGGGACCATCTCTGGTGATGCAAGATATCTATGATCAATGTGACTACTTGGCAGAGGACTGACGATGTAAGTAATTTATGACTGATATACAAAACCCGGTTCAAAATAACTGTAAGGGAGAGGTATGAAACTTTTAGATATAATTTGATAGTTCAACCTGGTGACTCAACAGTAACCATAACGTTACGTACAGTGTATACCTTCTCTCTTGTCCGTGTCTAAATCCATAGTTTTCGCACGATCCGGAAGACTTTAAATCTCAAAGAAGATTCTTCTAAGACAGGATTGGAAGTAATTCCTCAGTGGCCTCGATACCGTCTGCGGGCGGCTTGACCTCTTAAAGTTCCCTTTTTCTCTACTGTTTTAAAATGAAAACTCTTTTCTTGTCGTTCAGACGGGTTTCAAATACCCGAAATGCGGTTTATTCAGTTATTGGCAGATCGACCACGGACTGCGAGAAAAACCAATTTTATTGGACCCGTGCTGGTATTTATAAAGCATTTCAAAGAGTGGGAAAAATGGGGATTTCCACCGTTGGCATCTGTTCATGCCTGTCATTGTTCTTATTCTTATTTCACCATTTGATTGATTAATTAGGTTATTAATTTAATGGGCTATCACAATGTTAATCGATACAATACTTGCATATGTTCTATTTATAAATCTTAGTTATGATTCAAGTTATTATAGAGGCATATGGAACCAAATAGTAATATCTTTGCTGTTATATTTCCTGTATCTGACTTTTCGTGTATTCCTATATACTTGATGCGACTAATTTTTTTCAATTACTCCAGACATACTACGTTGCCATGGTTAGGGGTGCACTTGTATTCACCGTTTACAAAATGAAAATGCTCAATAACTATATCTATATGAAAGTACTAGCATGTACTTTATACATTATGAAAACTTTATTAAACAAGTAAGTACGCATTGGATGTATCTATTGGAAATCCATATACCTAAAGCTTTCAAGAGAGAGAGAGAGAGAGAGAGAGAGAGAGAGAGAGAGAGAGAGAGAGAGAGAGAGAGAGAGAGAGAGAGAGAGAATATGATGGTATGGTATATGCATGTGTATGTTATCCATAAATGAAAGTAATGGAAAATATAAAACTCAAAATTAGTAGCTATTGTCATGATCATATTACTAAATGTGTGATAGCATTTATATATTTCTAAACACTAACAATGATCTAATTATGTTATACATAACTTTTTGTAGAAATACTTGCAAAATAGTCTATTCCAAACATATGCACATTAACATATTGACTTACTTGAAATGACGCATTTTCTTCCATCAGTTCATTCATTCTACTCATATGTATCATTACAGCTATACATACCTTCTTGAAATTTAGGTACATTAATATATTCAGGTAATATATATTCTAACAGTCACACATACCATACATACAAAACTGTTCTACGCAGTCACCTGTGGAAAACTTGAAAAATGGCCTTTCAAAGTAGGTGATTACCCAACAGAAGTGAATTTCTAGGATAATTTGGTTCAGGGAATACACACAGCCGATATTTTATTTTATCATACTCCTATCATACAAATGAAGGCACGGAAGCTTAAGTTCAATTTTCAAAACAATTACTGTAATCAATTTTACAAATCAATTTAGTGCAAGAACTGGCTTTCTGTTCATAAGAGAAAAGATCTGTGAGAAATCATCGAATTCACACGTTTTTCGAAAATCCATAAGTTAAGATATGCAGTTTCTAATAAAATTCTACAAACAAAAAATGCTAAGTATTATATGTTGGTACATACGATAGCACTTTGAAAACTCGATGTGCTGCGGGCCGGAATTTTTGTTGTTCGAATTTTCTAGGTTGCAAGACAATAGAAGACTTTACAGAACTGAGCAAGCCTTTAGAATCTGGCTAAGTTTTTGAGCAATCTATGATCGAGTTACTCTGTTTACATTTATTCTGAATATTAGCCAAGTACTACAGAAGTCGGGTAGTGCCACATCGTAATCAATTTGTTCGTGTTTCCTCTTAATTACAACTTAGTATCTTGTAATTACGAGTTAGTTATAACTTCATTACGAGATGGCATCTCGTGATTACACCCTATCATCTCGTGATTACGAGTTACTTACCTTGTAATTACGAGTTAGCTATCACGTAATTACGACTTAGTGTCTCGCAATAACAAGTTAGTATCTTGTAATTAAGAGTTGGTGTCTCGTAATTAGGAGTCACCTATCTCGTAATTACAATTTAGGATCTCGTAATTGCGAGTTAGCTAGCCGTCATTGCCAGATAGAATGTCGTAATTACGACTTAGTGTCTCATAATTACGAGTTGGCTATCTCGCAATTATGACTTGGTGTCTTTTCACAACGAGTTAGCAATCTCGTAATTACGAGAGATATGGACGAGTTAATATCTCTTAAATAGAACTAGCTAAATAGTATCTCGTAAATAATACTAGCTATCTTGTAATTACGACTTAGTGTCACCTAAGTACGAGTTAGCTCTCTCGTAATTACCAGCCAGCTATCTCGTTTTTACGCTTTGGTATATGGTAATTACGACATCGCTGTCTCTTCATTACGACCTAGCATCTCTTGATTGCGATCCATGATCTTGCAATTACGAGTTAGTACCCATTAATAACGACTTAGCTATCTGTTAAATACGACTTAGCTATCTGGTAATTACGGGTTACTATCACGTGATTACGACTTAGCTATCTAAATTAAGATAGTGACGCGATTTACAAATTATTATCAAAGTCATGTATAATTTTGAAATAGATAAAACATCATAGGAAATGATTGAATAAAGAAATGAACGAACAAATGTGTGAATTAGTTATTAATTATCTAATCGATAGATAAATAAATCATTCATTCAATCAACTGCATTTATTTGTCATCTACGTTCTCAAGGGATAGCCTAAAATGTAATGAAAATATTCGCTTGTGAATGAAATCTTGGCTGACAAAGGTAATTAAATTTATATTAAATCTGATACTTTATTCCGCTGTTATCCCTTGTTTCGAGTATGTATAAATCGTGTTTTAAGACTGAACTCACGAGCTGATAGCATTAATTACCATGATCGATCTTTCTCCATAACATTTACTTGCTCGGAATCTATATCAAGGTATTTTATGAAACTCTTTTAAAATACTGAGCATGCGTAACCAAGCAGGTTAAAATAAACAAGTACTATATTTAGATTTTGCTTGTCAATTTAAAAAAAAATATTCCCCGTACACATATAACTGTGGATGAGGAACCATTCCACATACTATTTTACAGCGATATATATACGTGATAACACAAAAGATTGATAAGATCAATCACTGAGCAGGGAAAATCCATTTTGAAGAAGGAAAAAGATAGAGATTTATGAAAGATAGAGACATCCTGGATATTTTACTCTGTACAGCCTTGTTGAGTCATTACTTGTATTATAGTCATGAAACATTTTACTTATAAACATACGAAATACATACGAAATACATACGAAGACATAAAAGTTCAGTCTACTTTAAAGCACTTAAAACAAGCCTGGTTGGATCGGTCTTTGCTGCCAAAGAATAAGAAACACAATACGGTTAGTATATATAGAATCCATCTATTTATAGTCTTGTTTTACTCCTATCTCGCTTTAAAGATAGAAAAATTACATTTTATATGCATCCCCATCGTTTATTATATATTTCCCACTCACAGTTTATATAAGCCATGTACTTCTCTATTTTGTACCGATATGATATATCCTTTAAAAACTTCCAAAACCGGTGCTTTATTTTTCAGACGTGATTGATATATATATATTTCTTTCCCAGTAATAAAGTAATTTCACCTATCTTTTTTTTGTTCGTCTGTTCGTAATATAATATCTACTTTAAATAAATTCAAATCTATATCTAAAAAATAATTTCTTAAGACGCCAAAACAAACTTGTCTAAAAACGTCTAAATTTTTCTAGAATTCGAAGAAAACAAATGCACAAGAGTTTTATCCTCTTCATTACAAAATAAACATAATCAATACTGTCTTCTCTTAATCTTAGACAAGAAGACTTTTGTGGCCAGTATTCCCTGAAAGATTCTAAACAGGAACTATTTTAAATTAGTATCACAAGTAACTCTGCGAACCACGGTAGCTCAGTTGGTAGAGCGTCGGACTCGTAATCCAAGGGTCGCGAATTCGATACCTTCCCAGGCCATCCCTGGTCGGCTGACTCGGTGTGTCCTTGGGAACGTCATTTAGCTCACATTTCCTCGGAAGGATATAGCGAATAATGTGGTAAAAATGCCATGAAAACCAACAAAACAAACAAGTAACTTTTTGTAAAGTTAAATATCTATCTTTCCAATCAAAACTTTCATCCAAATTAAAATCATGTTCATATTTATGATTAACTTTTGGATCAGTATTACATTTAACAATATTTGAATAGCCTTTTATATTATGAGTAAAATATGTATAATGGTAATGGAATAAATGGTCACTCAAGTGTAGTGAATTGTAACTGTAGTTTTTCATTTCTTGCGAGACTTTAATAGCTTAAATGATATCCTGATATTTTAGAAAGTTATTTCTGCATGGATGGATTCTCATCAACTCATCAAAAGAGACAGACTGATTGTTATATACAAAGTTACCAACTACACTAATTCCGATATCATACAACTGCTATAAAACACGGTGTTACCTCTAACCTTTATATTAACATTCAACCACACTGAATGTTTGCGATGATTTGGATTTACTTTTTATTCATACATGATACACCAAGTTTTAATAAAATTTTGCAAAAATATTGTTTTATATTTTTTATTTTTTATTTTTGTTTAATTTAATTTTATTTTATTTTATTATTATTTTTTTTTTTTTGGGGGGGGGGGAGATTTCTTACTGTTATACTTTCTAATTATGTTTCTCGCAAAGTCACCCCCAAAGTTAAAGATATCAAATACTTATAGACATAAATCTTAGCAATATGGTAGCGGGTTAGTGCCACGTCAAAATCAATTTTGTTATCTCGTAATTACGAAAAAGTAACTCGAAATTACGAGATAGCTAAGCCCTACTTTACAGACAAAAAAAAAATGATATTGACGTGGTACTAACCAAATTTCTTATAGTAATACTTTACATTTGGAAGTATTAAGTGTAAGCCTACTTATTCAGGTTACTTTTAAGGCCCAAAGAAATGTTTAACGTCAAGCATTTTTAACCCTCTGTTTGAGTAATATTGAATACACCCTTTCCATTTTATTCTATCATTACATTCATTCCAGATAATCAAAACAAAACAACAACAACAACAACAACAAACTTTTTATTTAATATATTTAATATTACTTCAGATGAGTTTAGTAAGCCATGGAATTAGATGCTTACTTTCAGTAAACGCAAGACATTGTACAACTGTCATTTTTCCAAACGTGTTACAAATCCTTTTGACCACTGAGACAGTAGATTTTAATATAATAAATTTAATCTTTGAAGTTGATTTTTGACATTTCCTTAACATTTATGAGAATTTATGCCAAGCAGTGTTAAAACTCCTGTTTCCCAATTTGAAGAATACTCGAAACAGAGGTTTATCTGTTCTATTCTTCTTTTTGCCAAACCATACTGCACTGGTCTTTCAACAATACAGAAGTAGGAGATATTTGCATCGAACTTTAGTATCTCTAAATAAGCTTGCAATTATTTTTAGGATGCATCAAGAATCAAAGAAGTATCATCTGCATATTGTGGCAATCAATGAAGTATCATCTGCATATTGTGACAACCAATGAAGTATCATCTGCATATTGTGACAATCAATGAAATATCGTCTGCATATTGTGACAATCAATAAAGTATCATCTGCATATTGTGATAATCAACGAAGTATCATCTGCATATTGTGACCATCAATGAAATATCATCTGCATATTGTGTCAATCAATGAAGTATCATCTGCATATTATGACAATCAATGACATATCATCTGCATATTGTGTCAATCTATGAAGTATCATCTGCATATTGTGACAATCAATGAAATATTATCTGCATATTGTGTCAATCAATGAAGTATCATCTGCATATTGTGCCAATCATTGAAATATCATCTGCATATTGTGACAATCAATGAAATATCATCTGCATACTGTGACGATCAATGAAGTATCATCTGCATATTGTGTCAATCAATGAAGTAACATCTGCATATTGTGACAATCAATGAAATATCATCTGCATATTGTCTCAATCAATGAAATAGGATCTGCATATTGTGTCAATCAATGAAAAAGGATCTGCATATTGTGTCAATCAATGAAGTATCATCTGCATATTGTGTCAATCAATGAAATATCAGCTGCATATTGTGTCAATCAATGAAATATCAGCTGCATATTGTGTCAATCAATGAAGTATCATCTGCATATTGTGTCAATCAATGAAATATCAGCTGCATATTGTGTCAATCAATGAAATATCAGCTGCATATTGTGTCAATCAATGAAATATCATCTGCATATTGTGTCAATCAATGAAATATCAGCTGCATATTGTGTCAATCAATGAAATATCAGCTGCATATTGTGTCAATCAATGAAGTATCATCTGCATATTGTGTCAATCAATGAAATATCAGCTGCATATTGTGTCAATCAATGAAATATCAGCTGCATATTGTGTCAATCAATGAAATATCAGCTGCATATTGTGTCAATCAATGAAATATCATCTGCATATTCAGTAACCTTAACCTTTATACTTTTTTGGGATTGGACAAAGATTGTCCAAGAATCTCAGTAGATAATATATCTCTCTTTTAATATACTCTACACTTTCAGGAAATGTCAGGCAAAATTTAAATGTTCGAATCATAATTTCATCAAAGAGCATGGAAAAAAAAAGAATCTTTAACAAATTAGTTGCTTTCCGATATTTTGAAAACAGAATTTACGTGTGGTCGAAAATAAAATAAAAAAGTGATTTAAGAAAATGTAAAATACAGATATTTACTATGCCTGTCATTATAAAGAAAATATAATTCATTAATAATATTAATAATAATAATATTAATCAATGTTTCCTTTCCTCTTATTATTATATATTATCGGAACAATATTACTATCTAGTCTATTTTATATGATCAGTTTGACATTATTGACATTTTGTACATTCATGTATCTACATTTCTAAGCAAAACCTGGAGCTTCTGTCAAATTGTATATTGAACAAAATTAAAGAAAATCTCTCTCTCTCTCTCTCTCTCTCTCTCTCTCTCTCTCTCTCTCTCTCTCTCTCTCTCTCTCTCTCTCTCTCTCAGGGCAATAGCTATATTGCCTAGCAATTTTTCTATCGTCCTGGATCCACTAAGAAAAATATGTTAACATCTTCTCTACAATATTTAAATCATGCTACTGTAATAGTAGAAAACGATACAGTTGATTATATCATTTTTAACATATCGATATGATTACTGTTAACATATCAATATTATTACTGTTGTTGAAGCTGTGAAATTAATGAGAATCTATATTACATAGATAGCTAAGTCCTAATTACGAGATACTAACAAGAAATTGCAAAATTGGTCGCTAACCGGCTTCAGTAAAATACTGTTAGATGTCTTTATAACTCAAATACTGTAGCACTCGAATGCCCAGCATCACACAAATAACTTGCTCAGTTCCGACGTCAATTATACCATTGCTTCTGACATCCAAATCTCGCATAACCGAAAATTTTATATGAAAAAATAGCCTGTGACCCCACCCAAATTTTTTTTAAAAAAAATGAAAAGAAAAGTAAAGAAGAATGCATAAATAAGCCAAGCTAAACCAATCTATTCTTCTATTCTATATTCTTACATACATAATTCGTCCATCTATCGGTAATGGATTCATATTCAAAATACGACCAAATTTATTAAACAGTTATTGAGTATGTAAATTCAGTACGGGTAAATTCCACGAACCTACAAGAGGATGCATAATAATATGAAGTGAAATTATGTATGGAGAGAGAATCCTATCTTACAGGTTAGAAAATTATTAATTCGTGCCCTAGTGAGAATCGAACCCGGGTTGGCCACATGAATTATTAAATCCCATGACTACTATTAAAAAAGGACTGTAAATTGTTGCTGTCATTCAGAATGAAATTTTCATCTGATACATATCTGCTTAACAGATAACCAAGTATGCGTATTTTGAAACATTGATGACATTGATGTGCACAAGTAAAAGTGGGTGTGTTTTTATCAGTGTAAAACAATGAATGGGGTAGTAAGATTGTGACATTCTTCGGTAGCGTGTGTATATGTGATTGTCAACACTGTGGATGTATGTACCGTTTAAACTCGCGTTCAAATGCAAACAACATAGACCCTGATCTGCCGTCGCATAATGCGCCGGCAGATCAGGGTCTATATTGTTTGTTCTACTGATTAGTCCTTACAAACTGCATAGACCCAGATCTGCTAGCGCATTATGCGACGGCAGATCTGGGTCTATGAAGTTTGCAGTTGGTATTGAATTATACGCGAGTATATACGGTAATTTGATTGTAACTGTTGCTTACAAATGACTGCGTGTGTGTGCCTATATTTTCCAAAAGTAATTCAATAACCAAACTCTGCTTTTATGTTCCTCAGTTTATTGCAAAAATTTCATAACACTCAACAATAACGAAAATTGGAATGCTTCCCTAACGAAACTGTTGGACCATCCTCTCTATTCCGCCAAACCCCTGGTTTATACACCATACGAAATCCCGTAAGACGTGCGGAATTCTGCGGAAAACCGCCACGGAAAACCTTATTCTCACTACAGAATTCATTCAAGAAAGCAAAAATATTAAATGGAAAACAACGTAACTTTTACAATAACCTAATACATATTCATTAGATAACAATTACATCACACAGAACACAATTTCTTTGGTGGTGAAATATTATTTAAAAAAATGCTATAACAGGTTGCGAAACTCTATGCTAACTGTAGCGAGAAAATGACAATTACATAACCTATGCAGGTATTTATACTATTAGATTTAGTAGCACTCAGTGTCAAAGAATGTAATCGCCGATTATTCATGAAAAAATGTTCAGTACATATCGTTAGGTAACCACCTCTCCCCCCCCCCCCCCCACGTTCCTCCTTTTGAGAAGCAACACTGCTGTAAACATGCTAAATCCTCACAATATAGCTCAAATATATATGAAATTATACTTTTTGACTATTGATTTATCATGAGTTTGTTACTGTTTGGAAACAATTATTAATATGTATTTGTTGTGATTTGGTAATATACCTTTTGGACGGCTTGTACGGGGGTCTAAGCTAACTATGTTGCTAGTTCACAGCAGTGAAAGTCCATTTGTAGTTACAACAACCCTGTGTTTAATTGATGCCATCCTCAGTACTACAGTAGAGTGTCGCTAGTTTAAATGGTAACATGATCTTAGTAAATACTTGGCAGTCACATGTATGTATTTGATACAATTTTGCTTTTTTAAATTACTTCACACGTTATGCCATTGATGTAATTGCGAAGAGGGTATGAGATTCATTTACTTCACAGTTGTTTTCCAGATTTTTAGGGCTGACTAATAATTAGTGAAGAGTACTTATTAGAGGCTATGAAAATTGTAAAATATGATTCCAAAATCAGAATTATTTGATGCAGAAATAGATGGTTGTGCCATTGTTAGAATATGGAAGAAATGCCATATCTGAATATTCGAAGCACACTTTCAAGCGAATTCCTACCGTTTAACTCGTTACAAAAGGGTATAAACACACTGGATTGGTTTGTCCAGAGAGACTACTATGGATCATGGAACTGAACTTGTTCGTGCCTGTATACAACTAGGTAAAGAGTGATGTGGAAAAACGAATCCAGTCTACCTCTAGTATCAGAGGGAATTGTGGTGGCTACTTATCTTAGTCTCAAGAAAGAGTAACTGTGGAGGCAGTTGTTGAGATGGGCATATGTAATAAGTTGTAGAATCAATATATGATCCTTTCCGACCTTTTCGGCCTAGGCCTACTGGTCGTCTTTGACACCAACGGGACGGTGGCATACCTAGTTACCTTAGTGTAGGCTTGTTAGTTCGTCTTCCGAAATCTACGGTATTAAATTGTCAGTCTTCCTCGAGCTGTAGCCAGATTAAAATACTACTAATAGGCTTGTACTAGGTCTGCTGTTAAAAACAATTATCCGATCAATGGTAATTGGATTTAGTGCGGCACAGACAAGATAAATATTGTCCGTTCTGGAGAACACTTGTTAACGTGCATGTACACTATTTTTAAAACAAATCATATAAAGGGAGGTAACCCACTGTTCAACGTACAATATAAACCTTTGCACTTGTAGCCCTGTTACATCCAAACTGCCGCTTGAATCAAATCCCGCTTCCTTGACCGGCATGGGTCATCACCAGTGATCAATATCATTAGGAAAGGCATGTACAAATGTCTCACCCACCCACCCTATCACAATAAAAGTTAAAATTTTCCATGCTGCTGTGAAGCCTTGTCTAATGTTTGTTTCTATTTACAAATTTCAGCCCCTTCTTGTACAATGTTGAGGAAGAGACCGAAGCTTTGAGCTGGAGCTACAGACGGAATTCCACGTTAGCTGAACCCTGTAGCTAGTTGTATATACACATGAACATACGTTCCCAGATTTTTGCCTGATATATATATATATATATATATATATATATATATATATATATATATATATATATATATATATATATATATATATATATATATATATATATGTCATAAGACCTGCTTTGGCTGATGGTAATGGGATACATTTTGAAACATTTAGACTGCTCCATACTGATTAATCGCTCGACTTTTAGAGTTAGAACAGTTTGCGTGCGTGAACATGGCATGCCCAGTTCCCATAGTGTAAGCATGTTAGTTGGTCTCCTAGGAACTACGGTATTAAATTAATGGATTTCCTCAAACTATGGCCAGATTATCCAAAAATCTGTGTCTGTGTTATTTCATATTAATACTGAGACTAGGCTTGTACTAAGTCTGTTGTTAAATGCTCACAAAACGAAATAACATGATTTTTTTTTAAAACCTAAATTCGAGAAAAGTGTGAAATTTAGCATTTCCTTGAACACAAGAGTATATTACATAAGTCTATATCTACTATCAATAGTGGTGGTGTAATCAGTATGTGTTGTCTACTCTCTCTACTATCAATAGTGGCGGTGTAATCAGTATGTGTTGTCTACTCTCTCTACTATCAATAGTGGCGGTGTAATCAGTATGTGTTGTCTACTCTCTCTACTATCAATAGTGGTGGTGTAATCAGTATGTGTTGTCTACTCTCTCTACTATCAATAGTGGTGGTGTAATCAGTATGTGTTGTCTACTCTCTCTACTATCAATAGTGGTGGTGTAATCAGTATGTGTTGTCTACTCTCTCTACTATCAATAGTGGTGGTGTAATCAGTATGTGTTGTCTAGGGGAACCAGAGCATATTACATAAGTCTATCTCTACTATCAATAGTGGTGGTGTAATCAGTATGTGTTGTCTAGGGGGACCAGAGCATATTACATAAATCTATCTCTACTATCAATAGTGGTGGTGTAATCAGTATGTGTTGTCTAGGGGGACCAGAGTATATTTCATAAGTATATCTCTACTATCAATAGTGGTGGTGTAATCAGTATGTGTTGTCTACGGGCACCAGAGCATATTACATAAGTCTCTCTCTACTATCAATAGTGGTGGTGTCATCAGCATGTGTTGTCTAGGGGGACCAGAGCATATGCTGCTATGTAAAAGGGCGACTACTCGTGTCAGGTTGTGTTGAAAGAATCGATGGGACTGATTTTACTCTATGTAAGTTACTAGACTGTCATGAAGACAAAATAGTTACAAATCATTTACAAAATTTTAAGCTTAATCAAACAATGAAAACATATACCATTGTATCTGTTTCAAAAAATTTCATATTTATAGAGAATGACTCTAAAGTATATTTGTCATATTTGTCGTCATTTTCATTCCCACTGTTTCTTTTTTTGCATTGACTAAATTTGTTAATGACCCTAACATTTTCGGAGGAAATTAAGATATCAATCAATCTTCCTCCTCTGGACCACTTTATCTTAATGGAAGGACTTATTCTTGTCTTGAAATTCTTTCTTAACAACTTTGTCAAAAACTATACAATCAAGAAGACACGTGCTGTTACATACAGTTAAATTTGTGGAATAATTCAGAGGCAACACTATAAGTAGATAGTGATTTGGAATGTTCAAATATTAGTAACAAAGTACATAACTACATTAAACAAGAATAAAACGTGTAATTGTACACTAGTGTATAATGTTGATGTAACCTAAACAAAAAAACATATATGGTACAGTTTTTTTTTCTTCTGTAAATTTTGAATACTTATAGATTGATAATGACCACGGTACCTATATAATTGGTGTGTTCATTTTGGGTCAGTTCATAAAATCATGACCAATGCCACGTCTGGTTCAAATAATTAATTTCATTTGGGCCATTGTAGTTGCCTGTAAGTCAATCTCAGTTGTAGTTATTATCGCTATACACAACAGCAAGTGGATAATGCGTCAATGTGGATCAGTTTTCTTTTTGAATAAATGTCTTTAAAATAAAAAAATTAAAAAAAAAACAAAGAAAAAAAAAACAATTAAACAGGAAAGGGTTGTGTCATTAGGTTTTCTAAACTTAAGTTTACAATTATCGTGAAAACTGGCCACAAATATTAGTGTCATACCGACAAATTCAAAATATGTGGCAAGCTGAAAGGGAGATGTACAAATTATTCATGTTTTAGTGATTTATACAATAAGTATGCCTACATATAAGCAGTTTGCAGGCATAAACGTAACGTATTTTGATACAAGTGTAAATCTCACGGATAATATTGGAGCATTGGGTTCGCATAGTTGTCTCTCACGTGCCGAAAGTGGATTAGAGAACTAAAGGTCACCCGCATTTCAGACGAGAATATGTTTACATAACAAGTTTACATTCATACAGTGCAACATGATTTTGCAAAGAAAGACATTCATGAAGTCGAGTTTGTCCAACTTTAATTTTCATAGTTTCGATATTGTCAGTATTGTTAAAATCACCACAATTTTTTTTTTTTAATTCTGAAGCCAAAGTAAGCTCTGTGAAGGAAATATAGAGACTCTATTAAGCACATACGGAAACTAGATAGAATGCACATTTATAAGTACATACATACAGACTTCTCAAATAATACCTATTTGAACTAACATCAAGATGTGAGAAGATATTGCGCTTCTAAACTCATGTGTGTATGCACAAACCTTCACATAGCCTTCCAAGCTACAAATCGCACAACAGATCCATTATTACATTTAACTTTGCACTACCAGTAAATAAATAAAATCCCTTTCCAGTGGAAATCTCGATAGTTTTGAAGTACACCCTGCCTCATGTTTTCGCCTCGCGAGACATGAGGAAATTATACAACACTTTTGATGCTAAAATAAGCGTAGCAGATGTAGAAATCTATAGGCATCTACAGCAGTATAGAAGTTAACAGTTTTGAAGGCAATCCAACTTAAGGTCAAAACTTCAAAGCTTTTTGGCGTATCTTTGAAACCATATTACCTTTTAATACTTTCTTTTTTTTACATACATTTTTACCTTACACAATTTGAATGAAGACCGTCAGTCATTTTACCTATGGATGAAGAGTCGGATACTCGCACCTGCAGATTAAATTTAAAAAAAGAGAATAGCTATACAAATATTCGTCCTACCTATGAGAATAAGGATTCAATTGAAAAGCATATTTTTCTAAAATAAAAATATCAATCCTTTATTGATTAAGTCGGTCGTGATTATATCGAGGAGCTCCCTAACGGAAATACGGGTTTATATAACACTGAAGAAGAAAAAGCCCACCATTTCAATTTTAATTTTGTTTTTCGCCGTTCTATCCACTCAAAGATTGGCACCTCTGGTTGGGAAAGTAACGGGAAAAAGCCCACTTTTAGTTTCCCTATTCTCTTGTTCTGTATATACATTCCACGAAAATCCATTTGCTAAAATTCTCTATTTGCGACCAACACTCCAGTATAAGTTTTTAATTCTGTGCATAAAAAGTCTATAACCATTGAAATGAGTCTTCAAAATCTAAAAACATTGTCTCCCTTTACAAGTGACTAAGTGACTAATTTTTCGGAAACGGCTCACTTCTTTACATTCAAGTCCATACCTACAGTTTGCGTAGATATTATGGAAAATCAGAGGAAAAATCGTTTATTAATAGTTTCCGTTCAAAATATCGAGGCCATTTTAGTCGAAGCCTTCCGCCTGAGGAGAATCGCGTAAGTTCTATAATAAATAACTATTGCACATATTATCCATAACTATCACAAAAAGACAAATTTCATCTACTTTAGTATGCACATAAGCATTAATGACTAAAAATACATTCACGGTTTTATATCTACAATGGTCTACTGTATAAGATATTTGCATAGAGATCTTCTTGTTTGATATCAATACGTGACTAGGTGACTACTAAACTCTCTCACTTGCGAGTTTCATGCAAAATGTGCGTATCGTGTGCATATTTGAACATGTGCACATGTGCACATTTACACATTTATGTTTTAGCAAAATGCCATTGAAGATCAGTATGCAAATGAGTCATTTTTAGATATAAAGGTGTTTTTTATGCGCAGAGGGAGACGAGGCTCAAAAATTATGGTCATCATCAGGAGATGGTATATTTGATGGATACAACACTGATGGTAACAAAAATGATGATGAGAAGAAGAAGAAATAAAGGAAGAAGCAGATACATGTTTTCTGATAAGGGCATCTTTCTTAACAATTATTATTATTTCTTAATAAGACGAGTAGTCTAAATACAAAATTTACTTTTTTCTTAGAAGTATTTGAAAATAAAACCCATTGCTGTGTTTACACATTCACACATGGTCATTACATAAAGCAATCTATTTCTCCATTCACACAGGGAGGAAAATTGTATATACTAATATGACCCTCTGATTGTTTTTTTCCAGTCGTTCTGGAAGCTAGTTTTTCTTGGCTTCAGAATGACGAAACACACACATACACACAACACGCACATACATGTAAAGATAGAGGCCTAAAATGCTTGCAGAAGTATGAAAACACAGTCGAAACTGTCACCATAAATTTGAAAATGTTTTACGTTTTCATCTTTTTGCCATTTTATTGGACCTGTAATTTTTACGCCTCCGCAATATTCTTTGGAGGGCAATAATTTCACCCTCATGGGTGTTTGCGATATATCATGTAATGACGTCAGAGTTAGAAGAAACCTTAATCCTTTTTAAATCAAATCTTAAACTTTGTTAGCAAGTATTTCGAGACTTTCTTTTCTTCCATTAAGATACGTAAGATACATTTTGTTTCCGCTAACAATCTGAACTGTAATTTGGGGCTAAGGGTGGCCGAGTGGTCTAAGGCGCTCGCCTTTGCAGATCACTGACATCTCACCTCTGTCCGTGAAGGTTTGAGTCTCGTCTCGGCTAACGTGGGTATGTGAGAACGCTTGCTAGTAGCTTACGGAAGGGGGGGGGGGGGCGGAGGTTCTGCCCGAGGTTTTCCCTCGTTCTTCCTCCATCAAATATACTGGCCGCCATGTGTGCTGAAAACTGGTGTTAAAAATGGCCTATTGTGTGCTGAAAAATGGTGTTAAACCCACAATACAAAACCAAACCAAACCTGACATGTAATTCTAAAATTACCTATTAAAACTATTCAAAGTAATATCCACCCTTTACTTAAAAATTTTTTTTTAAAAAAATATGGCAATATATCCGGAAATGCACAGCTTCATATCTCGTTTACTATGCTGCACCATCGCTGCCAAGAAAGCGCCTCTGCTATCTGGCGATTTACTATACAATTTAATATATTATCCCTACGCTGTCCAGCTCGGCGGACACATATGTATGTTAAAAGTCTAACAAACTAGTTCCAAACTAGCCCCTTTACTTTTTTGGTTGTGATCACTTGCTAATGTCAGTCCAATATATGTCTTGGCTGTAATTTCAGCCAAGTAAAATTCTTTGTAAAAATGTGTAACGTGTTTTGGCAAAAGGTAAAATTGACCATACTCATTGGGGCACTTTCGTTGTCAAGACGTTCGGGTGCGTAGTTTTTGCATGTTGTCAATCTCTTCAATTTCGAAGGTAAGTAAATCTTGCGTGTATAGATCGCAATACCATAATGCCTAAATGGAAGTGATCGGTTTTCAAAATCACCAGAACTTATGAAGTTTGCCTCTTTTACCTGTTCAAACTTAACTGGTACCCTGCCGTATGCTGCGCTCGCACACATGCCCTTGTAGGACTCACGGTACATACAATGATATAATTTATTACTGCATACGATACTCAGTAAATTGAACCAATAGGATTAAATTAGATGTTAAAGTTCTCCGATACATAAATCTATACCTACTTTTAGCCACACAAAAATAAAAAGTTAAGAAAAAGCCCCCAAATCAATATTGTGCCAACTTTTCTACTGCAAGTAGTGTTAAATTACTTATCTATCAAGATAAAGCTGATTAAAATGCATAAATTATACAGAAACAGAGACATAATGAAAATCCTGCAATTACTCAGTTGCAGTCAAAGGGGAGGTAATAGACCTTAATTTGGCATACCAAGCAGCAAACTTGAATCTACAGTTAAATGAGTCAATACTACCATTGATACTAAGTGTAGAGCAATTTTATTTTTCTAAATAGCTCTTCTTTCAAAATCTGAGCACACATTTCTGACATGAAACATGTTTTCTTCTATTGATATTAACCGATCTGGAGAAGAAAACACATATCACTTAGTGCACACAGGAAAAAATGCGCAGCTGTGGAATACTGTGATCCCTGAACACTAGTTCAAACACCCACAGTGTAATGGTTTTGTCTCCTAGGATCTGAGTCATGAAGAATAAAGAGATCTAGTGTGGCAGGAGAGAGCAATATGTTCGACATGCAGTTACGCATTAGAAATGTTTAATCTCTTTGATGAGGTACAGAAGACCAGCAAGAAAGGAAGAAAGGCAGTCTCTCTAAATAGCTCCATACAGATTGGATTTTCACAGACTTCTCTTGGAAATGAAAGTTTAAGGTCTATACTTTTATGTATAGTCAGTATTAAGTTTTAAGCATTCTAATGTGTGCTGGGTAGATGGTTCCAACTGGGTGTATAGAAGCACATTCTTGCCAAGTCATTTCATGCTCCCTATGCAGATCCTTCTTTAAGTACGATAAAAACTTAGCTTCAGATGATTCACCAAGATCAATCCTTGCTATAGCGGCAGTAATCTCTGTTATGAAATTTTCTGTTGTATTCAGGATAAATCCAAGTTGTTCCAACGAGTACTTGCGAAATATAGTATCGACAAGCAGACAATATGACGCACCAACAGATACCTCAAGACCTGCGGCAATTAATATTTTGGCAACTTACTAAAGTCTCTTGTAAAAGGACACTTGAATTCTAGCAGCAGAATTTTGTTGTCGCTGACAATGTAGCCATCTGGGCTGTATCTAAAATCGTCAAGAGCTTGAATGCAGATATCGCTGCCAACTACTTTTTCATTCATGATGATCTCAACATATCTTCTGACGACTGGATCAGATAACAATGGTCTACAGCCAAAATGCTTCCGCAATAAATGTTGTCACACTTTACTAATTTTGGGTCACTGAGAACGAAAATGATGCTTAAAATTGTTGATTGGCTCTAGTTTTAAAGATATGATACTGGGTCAGTATATACGACCCTTGACTTGGGAATGGCGGACGATAAGTGAGTTATAAAGGGAATGGATCTCAATTTAAACCAGAAATGACTAAAATACATCTTTGACTGGATCTATGAATAAATCTATGACTGGGTTTGGACAGTACTTGCTTTTTAGGCAAAACAATGAATGATGCAATCTGAAGCTGGTATTGCGTCATACATGATATGAATTGCATCATGTTATTCCTATAAGTCATGGATGATGCAATCATAACTAAGCTTACATCACTCTGCTGAAGAAGTTGCCCTATATCAGCTCTACAAATCATACAGTGTCGTGCTCTCTTATTTGTCAGTGTTTGATTTTGCAAAGGAACACATTTCTGTTTAGCCAAAGTGAGCAGAGATGCCTCGTACTTGTGAGAACAATGCAGATAACTTCTGCTATGTTTGTGGTGAAGTAACTTTTGCATCACAAAAGCGCAGTATAACCACTATGGTTAAGAAAGCCTATCACCTTTATTTTTGGCTGCAAAATTGGAGATCAGGACAAGAGGTAGGCCCCACACATATGCTGCAACACTTGTGCAACAAATCTTCGCCAGTGGTTGAACAGGAAAAGGAAATCTATCCCTTTTGCAGTGCCAATGATTTGGAGAGAGCCAACAGATCATATTAGCAATTTTTACTTCTGCATGGTGCCTCCAGTTGGGGAAGGTGTGTCAAAGAAGAAAAAGTGGACTGTGCATTATCCAAACATTCAATAAGCTATACGCCCAGTACCCCACAGAGAAGGACTGCCGGTTCCTGATGCACCAGAATCATTCACACTTGAGTCAGACGAGGAAGAGGAAGAGGATGAAACTTCTACTCCTGAACCATCAATGTCACATGACCCATATTTTCTCCCATCCTCCTCCTCTGAACCACACCTCATAAGACAAGGTGAACTGAATGACCTTGTCAGGGATTTGGAACTACCCAAGAATAAGACAGAGCTGTTGGGCTCCAGACTACAGCAGTGGAATCTCCTGGCAGGTGATGTTAGGGTTTCCATGTTCTGTGACCGTCAAAAGGATCATGTCCCATTCTTCTTCATGGAAGGTGATCTTGTAGCCTGCAACAACATCGATGGTGTGATGGCAGCCCTCAACATCGTTCATGATCCAGATGAGTGGAGACTGTTCATTGATTCATCGAAGACGAGTCTTAAAGCTGTTTTGCTGCATAATGGCAATGTGTTGCCATCAATTCCAGTTGGTCATGCAGTCGATATGAAGGAAACCTATGAAAACATGAAAAAACTTTTGAGGTGCATAAGCTATGATCAACATCAGTGACAGCTTTGTGGCGATTTCAAGGTTCTTGCTCTCTTGCTTGGTCTGCAGACTGGATACACAAAGTACTGCTGTTTTCTCTGCGAATGGGATAGTCATGCGAGAGATTCCAACAACATCAAGAGAGATTGGCCACTCCGACAGTCATTGGAGCCTGGGATGAAAAGTGTTCAGAATCCACCACTTGTTGAATCAAGGAAGATTTTGTTACCACCCTTGCACATCAAGCTGGGTCTGATGAAGAACTTTGTCAAGGCCATGGACAAAACACAAGTACCTCCGTGGAAAATTTCCAAGGTTAAGTGAAGGTAAAATAAAGGAAGGTCTCTTTGTTGGTCCTCAAATTCGTGAACTTCTTTGAGATGATGCATTTCACCGTGCACTGCGTGGCAAGGAAAAGACGGCATGGAAAGCCTTCCAGTTGGTGGCAACACATTCTCTCGGAAACAACAAGACAGACAACTACGGGGAGTTGGTGGAAAACCTCCTCAAGGCATACAAAAGCCTTGGTTGCAACATGTCACTAAAGATACATTTTTTGCACTCTCATCTAGATTTTTTTTTCCACCAAACTACGGAGCAGTGAGCGACGAGCACGGCGAGCGATTTCACCAGGACATTGCATGGAGAAACGCTATCAGGGCAAATGGAGCCCATCAATGCTTGCAGACTATTGCTGGACAGTGACAAGAGATGCTCCATTTAATGAATACAATAGACAAGCCAAGAAGCGCCGAGTAGACACTGAATAAGGACTAAACTATATACTTATATTTACATAATAGTTTTTTTTTACTTTTGTTTCAATATATTTTTTATTTATATAACCCTTTTGCTGTTTTTTAAAAGTGTTACATAAACAAGACAGGTGAAATTTTATCATGTAAAGCAGCCATAAACACAGGAAAAGACCTAGGTTTACAATTTATGATTAAAACTCTACTATGTACACAATATACATAGACGTAAAATGTAAAAACTTAAATATCTTGGAAACAGTAGCCAATCAGTTGTTTTAATTGTCATATTTGAATTCAGCACATCAAAATCCCTAATAAATACCACATTTTATCTCTGAAGCCGACGACTTCGAAAAAATTGTAGACCAGTGTAATGTAACCCAAAGATACGGCAACGTTACATATTGTGGCTGTGTACTAATCTTTCTTTTGGCAATATCACGCAGTTGCAAAAGGACAAATGCCAAGAACCGTAGCCAGTTCTGAGCCACCAACTCTTGCCGACAGCAAAGAATAGCATTCAGGTGACTTCTGCTTTATTTAATGCGACTTAACAAATTATTCCAATATCGATTTCAGGTCAATTATACTATATGGCCTCTTGAAATCAAAAAGTGGGGTAAGGAGGTTTTGCTTTTTGCTGATCCATGTCATATTCAAAAGACCATTTCGTTCCAGTCAAACTTGAAAAAGTTTCTTGCTGCAGTCCTTTTGGAACACCTACTAATACTCCCTGGGGCAACACCAGTCCATATCGAAGCAGATTTTGTTTTAAATATACGTCTGTACTCATTTTCAAGTCAAGGGGCGATAACTGGCTGGGCTGTTACCTTATAGCATTTGTAGTTTGCGTTGTAATATTCAGCCATAATATATAAGTATATTTGATCTCTCTAATTAGAAATAATATTCAGCCATAATATATAAGTATATTTGATCTCTCTAATTAGAAATAATATTCAGCCATAATATATAAGTATATTTGATCTCTCTAATTAGAAATAATATTCAGCCATAATATATAAGTATATTTGATCTCTCTAATTAGAAATAATATTCAGCCATAATATATAAGTATATTTGATCTCTCTAATTAGAAATAATATTCAGCCATAATATATAAGTATATTTGATCTCTCTAATTAGAAACTAAGCGTAGTTTTGTGTAAAATGATTATATAAAGGTAAGGACGCTGGCAAGTTTTGGTATCAAAAGTTAGTGTAGCATTCAATTGTGGGGTCTCCGAAAACACTTTTTGATTGAGCAGGACCATAAAGCGAGTTCAGGGACTGTGAGATCACAAACGTGTTTTCGGAGCCCCACAGTTGAATATTACTAACATCTAGTGCTTTTCCGCGAGAGGGTAACACTCTATTGTAAAACCATGGATTAATATGTTTAACGCTTGTACATTAGCCGGTTGTCTGGCCATTTACTTAGGTAACGTCTGTCATAATAGTTCGGGCCTTTCCCAAAAACCAATTTAAGCAGTATGGTGTATGTACATAGGGCTCAGCCATACTTCAGTCACGTGTTTGAAATAGTTCTACTTTGGCGCTAAATGCATAACATTCGAGGTGGGGGGGGGGGGTTGCTAGCGGAAATGCTCGAGATGTTGAGAGTGCTGTTGAAGTGCTAAATCAGTCATACTGTTAAAACAAAAGTGCATATTAAAACACGTTCAAATCGGGAACATGGTACAATGTTACAATGTCTGAAACGTAACATGACTTGATCGATGTTATATTTAACTGCAACAATAAAAGGATTAAAAATACCGGAGATATTATTTATAACACGATCAATTATGCCTTTTTCCCTATGTTCTTCTTGCGGAAAAGTTTTTAAACTCATATCTTTTGGTAGATCTAACTGTACCCTCCGTCCTTAACATTTAGAGTAGTTAACCTTTTTGCACTAAAATATCTTTTCTACTTCAAGTAAAATTGAACGCCATCAAATATTGATGTAGAAAAACTGAGGGAAAAAAGTGACAAATAATCGAAAGTCGCATATAATATTATTCTGAACGATATTAAAAGCACATACTAAGCACATGCTAATATTTATCGGTGGTTTGATTAGGTAAGTAAAATCTGTTTTGTTGTTTAAGAATGTGGATTCGGATACATTTGGTACTCGCAATCTGTTCCTAATAAACAATGGCTCATCATCAGAATGAATAACATACTAACGGACATATATCTTCAGACATGGAACGCAAAAAAAAAAACAATATCTAGCAAATGAAACACCTATGGGCTTTTTAAAACAGACCTTCCTTTTGAAGATTATTTAATTTCTTAACCCAAAATCTCGTGCATTATGTATTTCAAATTTAGAACCTCAAACCATCGTTTACCAATCGAAACTGGCAGATGGTCAAATATTCCAATGAACGAAAGACTGCGTACATTATGCAACGAAAATGATTTAGGTGATGAAGTTCATTAAATATGTAATTGGTCTTATTTGAAACTGAAAGAAGACTCGACCCTAAAAGAGAAATATCATAGAAGTCCAAATAAATTACTTTTTAATGCTTTGTTTATCTCAAAACGTATTGAACTTTGAAAGTTAGGTAAATTTATTAGAGTTATCACTTCAAAATTCTATTGATACTGGGAATGTATATTTTTGGTAAGTTGAATTCTATACGTACGATTAATATATAATAAAATAAAAAACTGCATGTTAAACGAAATCTTTGTAATCAGCATGTATATAATATCATATATTTGATTTGTTTATATCTTGTTTTATAGAACAGTTACAATCTGATAAAATGATGCTTTGAGTAATATGCAAACTATACAAAATTCTGTATGATGTTTCAGGCTGTTATTATTAGTTGAACAATGTTGTAACAACTATTTAACTTTATTGCTTTGAATTAGAACACCTTATTTACTACACTATGGTGGTAGCTACATCACTAGTCCTTTGTAAAACTGTGATATCAATGTTACGTGCATGTTTATCTACTTTTGGTTTAATTTGTATTCCTCGTTTGTCACAGTCGTGCCATGAGAGGAATGGTCCTATTGTCTCATTGTCATTGTCTGAATGTAATGCGACATAGTCCATTGGTGGTCTCACTCCTTACACAATTTGGCTTTATAACATATACATTTCAACTGTTTATAGTTTCATTTTCTGTCAACAATGGTTTTGTACTTTTTTATTTATTTATAGGACATATTATGCTTCTGCTTTTATATTAGCCTCCAGATTAGGAGGCTTTCATCGCTGGGCATCAGATAATTGAACCAAGGCCTGGAGGAAAAGCTGAGAAACGGGAAGAAAAAAAAAAAAAAAAAAAAAAAAAAAAAAAAAAAAAAAAAACACTAACCCAAATTTAATGGCTCCAGACAGTGATGAACAGTGATGATAGCATTGACTACGGTGCATTGAAAATTTATAACATTTATAATTTGCCAAACAATAGTATTAAACATATTTAATTTGATTAAATAATTTAATTTAGCGTCATTCTTAGCACTGTAAAACATCCTAATGACATAAGTTTTGATGATATTAAGGCGTTCTCATTTGATAAATATAAAGCATATCCGATTGAAGTAGATTGTGCGTATGTGGAGCCGTTTTTATTGTTTTCTCTCCAAACTGATATCTGGTATTTAATGAATGTATAGGTGATTCATTGTTCTAACTTAAAACTGAATATATCTGGTGTAACAGGTGTAAACATAGCGTTCGATAAGTAAGTCGGACAAGGTAACGTTGGAATTTAAGCTTCATCTTATATCCCTTCCCCAATCTTTTGGCACCAGATCAAAGAAAACATGGACGCAAAAGCCCTTTTTAACATCTCATTGCTTTGTACTGAAGATATTTGGTATGAAAATCCAGTAGTAACATTTTTTCCTTGTTCCTTTTCAAGTGTTATGAGCATTGTTTATCTTCGGCATGTGTCTATGTCATAAATTGTGCGAACAACTTTCGGATTTATTTCCTGATATTAATCAATGCATAGAAGGTGCAACTAGTCATTCCGTATTTGGCAAGAAGATTAGAACAGTTAATTAGTAATAGTTTTGTTTTCAAGAACGTGGTTAGAACGAAGCCTGCCACTGGACGAGGAACATGAAAGTTGTACAACTCTTCAACAATCAGATTTTTTTCGAGTTCTAGTAAAAGATAGATGATTTTATATGAGTGCTCATGGTGCTAAATTCATATATGAAAATTAATTTAAAAAGTTGAACTCACAAGTTTAACGATATCTATATTTTCGAGAAAGTTGAGGAATAAACCATTATGTCATTCGGAGATCTTTTTTGTAAAATAGTCATATGAAATAAGCACAAACGTAGAATTCTCTTTATTACCTAACTTAATATCCTTGTTGTTTCTCTTTTTTTTTTTGTTTTCACTTGTTTGTACAGATACCTAGATAAATTGTCCAAATATTATTTTTGTTCTGATTAGCGACAATAGTTTACGTTCTATACAGATGGGACGTTTTTGAGAAGTTGGCGGAAGTCGTCCTGAACAAACATTTTCACTTATATTTTTCTATCAGGTTACAAGTAAAAAGCTACCGCGGCCGACACAAAAGCACGTCTATACTTGTTTAGAATTGTGATGGATTCATGCGCAATATTTAGTATTGTTACTATAAATGAGTTTCTAATTATTTCAGAGTAAAAGGAGAACAAAACAAAAACCAATACATGCGCCTGCATTTGCATGACACTGTTGTCTTCATTTTCATAATCTTTACGGAGATGTGTGATTATTTTTCATATCTATGTTCCGTTTGATGGAAGCAGAGATACTGTCTATACTCGCTTATAAGTCAGATCCAAGTGCAAACTGCATAGACCCAGATCTGCCGTCTCATAATGTAGTTGACCCGACTTATTAGCTTGTATATTGGGTAGGTTACTGCCATTATATTTGTGAGATATGTAAATTTTGGGTGGAACATCTGCAACCAATCACATATTGACTGTTCCAACAAGAACTTGAATATGACGATGATTCCAATGACGCATGTAAACTTGACTGGTTTCTTGAAACTGTCTTACAACCCAATTGATCTGAAAAACAGTCCATTCTTTGTTTTATCCAGATTTAAATTTCTGGACATTTCTTAAGCCTCTCAACAAAAAGTTCAGGAAAATGCTTTTGACGGTTGGCATAGACTAGAGGTCATCAATATAAGTCATAATCAGTTACACGTGAACAGTTCGCTGTCTCCTAGACGTATGCAGGATTTTGTCTCCCTGGGAGTTTTGAAAATCAACCACAACGTGGAAAATACAGGTTAAACGGATATTACTTATCCCCCCCCCCCCCCCCAAAAAAAAAAAATCGTTAGGACATATAGAATCGGTATAAACTCTGTACATTGATGCTATAGTTAACAGCACTCATGGTCCAGTGTTCCGCAATCTTGCGAATCTAACTACCAATGTATTCTCTGGAGAAGAAGGTATTCGATACAGTAACACTGACACGATCTCTTTTGAAATGTTTAAAAATGTGCAACAATTAGAAACATTAATCATCCGGAAGTATTCTGTCCAAAAAATCAACGACCAAACATTTTCTCCTCTGTTGCACCTTCATATTCTCGACTTATCTTACAATTATAAACTGATGATCGATGGGGCTTCCTTTACGTTCAATGGGCTGAAGTTGACGAGCATAAGATTGTTGAAGATTAATGAAATCCACACTCCTCTAAGTACAGGTGTCAGAATCGAAACGAAGCACGTTGAAATGCTCAGAAATCCCAGCATAACTGAAATTGAATTCAGTGGAAATCATTGAGAATGAAATGTTCGGAGTCATGCCGATAAATCTCATAAAGCTCCCTCCACCGATTTGTGATGGTTATTTATCTTTTGAGCGTAAATCGTTTGGAAAATGTAACATTTGTGGATGACTACTATCAGTCTTTTGTTGGTTTGTTTTGTTTTGTTTTCCCTCACCACTTAAAGCATTGCGTCATAAGAAAAGAGGTACCAAATCCGTTCAGATTCAAATGACTATGATACAGTGGCGTAGCAACAAATTCTGCCCCACCCCCCACCCCCGCCGCAGAACTTAATTTTGCGACCCCCTTCACAGTAAAAAAGTTATTTCGTGGGAATTTTGCCCCACCCCCTCCCCGCAGTTCCAGGGGTTGCTTGGACGGCTACACCACTTTAAATTCCTCAAAACCTTAAAGTAGCTAATTTCAACTATACTAAACTAGGCTTTCCTGTCCTACATTTTGGAGTAGGCAAATATAGCCATGAGTATTTTGCTGTTTCTTACTCTATGTTGTACAACTGGACAGGACCTATCTACGGTTGTTATAACCTGACTAACATAGATCTTTCCAACAAACATTGTTTCGAGCTGTCCTTCGACTTTTTTGACAACTTCCTGAGTTTTATCACGTCGCTTGTGTCAAATAAACTACTGGGAATCGTGATTCCCAAGGACAAAGGAGGGCGAATATTTAAGTACTTGAAAACACTTTAGCACTTTGATCTGTCGAACAATAAAATTGGTTATTTGAACAGGAATATATTTCGCGGATTGGTCAGCATGGAAACTCTAAAGATTAGCAGCAATTTGCTGAATACATTTCTCGTTGATATTGGTTATATGAAAAGCTTGAGAGTTCCCTATTTCATAGCATGCTCACGTATGTCCGTTATCCTATTCATCTCGCGCTAGAAGATATTGCTTCCTTAACAACTGGGTCTGTATATATAAACATATCTAGGAACAAAATGCGATATATGTACTCGACTTCAAATTTATGACGTGGAAGCGCAATACCAAAATCGATATTGTTGGGATGACATCCTGTATGTTCGCAAATGATTCAAAGACTATATCCCATTAAGAGAATGACTTGCTACATCTTGTAGACTATTTACAGAAGAATGTATCTCAAAACTTGGAATAGAACATGTTTTGTTGAGGAATACATTAATTTAGACAACAACTTAAGTAACGAGTGATCATTTAAACTTTAATTCGTTTAATTATATGAAAGAACCGTTATGTCTCGTTATTGTTAAATTCGCCATTGTTGATATACACTACTGTCAGGCAGTGACTATACGCCCAGGTTAAACAAGCACGTGAGACAACTCTTAAACAAGATCGTGTCTACTGAGCACAGTCCTCTGTATAAATAGTGTTGGCTCGTTTGATATGAAACCGGCAATATTTGCATTGTTGTCACTAGCCTATTTTATTACCCCGAATATTTGCACAGTGGGGTTTGGATGACATTTGTAACAATTTAACCAAGACAGGGATACTACATACGAAACTACCGGACATGAGAGAGAGAGAGAATTTCAATCTATTTGCAGACAAATAGAAAGAAAGAATACATGGACACTTGGATTGAATTACAGCAGGAAAATGACGAGAAAAGAACTGATCAAATAATCGAGATCCTGTTTGAAACAAGGAACATCAATTCTAACGCTTAAACTTAGCATTTACTAGCAAACTTTAAAGTAAAATGTAAATAAATGATATTTTTTATTTTCCAGGCACATTGCTTCAAGGGGCGTTTTTCAAGCGCTTTGAGTCAATAGCTATCGTTAACGGTTACTTAGCTACTCAGTTTTGAGGCAAATCAATATGTATTGGGCTAACGGTTATTTAGCTACTCGGTTTCAGGCAAATGAGAATGTATTGAGTTAGAGGATTGGAATTTTTCGGCAGAATTATCCCTAGCAAACTTTCATCAAGATTTTAATGCCATAATGATGCCATAATTTGTAGTCTTGCGTTGAGGTATACCAATTTCACGCTTTTAAAATAAAGAAATACAGAGCTCGGAATGAGGAAATATTTTTAATCGCACGTTTTGTTGCCATTTACTCAACGATAAATTGGTTGAAGTTTGAAAGAAAAATTAGTGTATATTAAATGTTAGATACGCGTTTGATAAAATCCATGAACAGTATGGACATAAACATATCAAAATCCAGATTACCATTACACCTATAATGATTAGTATAGGCTGTAAACTCTTATCTGGATATTGTATTTCCCACACATCTTATCATGTATGCTAAGGTATACTAAGGGAGAAACTTTTTATATGCTCAATAAATTCACTTAAATCTATCAATATTAATATTGCATATGATCTTTTCAAAATTTTCAATAACTTATAAGCCTGTTTAAGTTTCTTTCAGCTCAATAACCTACTGTGCAGCTATGATCTGTGCATGCACGAGATTTGTTTACCAAACTATCCTCGTATGCCGACCTTATCCGGTGTATACCTCTATAATATCTTATCTTATCCACGCACCATTAAAAAAGCGTGAGGACCTTGTGATAGTCTGCACATAAGTATATACGTATATAATTTCCTTGAAATGATCCAACACCGTTAAAGCTAGACAAATGAATCCTGGGTCTAGGATAGTCCTATGAGTGTAGATTGTGCCAACACTTTTGGAATTTTTATATCGGAAATGGAGGCCGGGTTAAGGGAGGTAGAGAGGTGATTTTACATAAATCTCCAATAACTCCCGAGTTTTTATTTCTCACATGTCTGAGAATTGGCGTTAATGAACTGTGACCCAAGAGTACATCTTTTAGACAGTGACAATGTTTTAATTCATTCATAGGTGATCAATAACCACTTTCTGTAATTTGTTTTCTGACTCAGCAATTGTAATGCAGCAGTATATTTCCAAATTGTAATTAGCAAGTAGTAAATGAAATGTTAGAGAAATGACAAAGAAGCAGGACTTGAAAAAGAATACTCCATATATATATATATATATATATATATATATATATATATATATATATATATATATATATATATAGTAGGTTTAAGGAACATACAAAGGACATGAGGCATACTTCCACAGTACTCTCTCACTCACTATAACGCTGTTCATGGGAGTAATATAAGTCGACGGCATAAATGATGAGGTCGTCTTATACTAAGGTATTTTAAACATTTAAACATACTATTACTATTAATTAGTGAAATAGGACCCATTACCACACACCTCTTATACATGGGACCACCTCATACTGAGGCGCCATATTGTACCTGAGTACTGCATATGTATGTATGTGTGTGTCTGTGTGTATATATATATATATATATATATATATATATATATATATATATATATATATATATATATATAGCTTGCCGCATCAGAAACGTATGTTGATACCTCATGAAAATACCTTGTCGAGGAGATGACTCCTAATTATTGCTGAAAATTTAAGATACCTCAGTAATTTATCTGAGCTTGTCAAGAAACTATATGTTCTTCAGTGAACCTTGAGAATACAACTGGAAGATAATTCATATTTGTTTTCAAACAAAGGAATAATATTCAAACTTTCAGATCTTGTAGGTTTAAGGAACATAGAAGGGATATGAAGTATGCCACATAGTATTATGTCGATTTCATTCATAAAAATGTTTAATTGTGATGAATGTTTAAGCTTTTTATTTTCGTATGCTTGCCTTCAGTTAATGTTATCTTCAAAAGACAACTACCTTGTTCCCGAATTTTACGACAGTTACTTCTGAATCATACAACTTTATATTTTAGTTTTCTTTGGGTTTTTTATGTGTAAATTCTATATGATAGATAAATATCTTGTTTAAAATTCTGTTGCTAAGGTGTAGTTTAGACGTACTAAGATTATCTAACTTATATTACGCACTAACTTGGACGCAACATATAACCAAATCAGCATAGGTTATATTGTATGTTCCAAACAAAGTTGAATTTGTATGAAATTACTGGAATTTTTAATGCAACTAATCTTTCCAGAACTGGCCGAATCACACTTATTTGCTTTGTCATCCTAAACAAACGTCATGGGGTGGGACTCAACAAACATTGCAAGTACCATTCTTCATTGAAACCCAAATCTCTGGGAAGTCATAGAAAAACTATTTATGATATTCTTCAAAATTAAAATAGGGTGCAATAACAGCTGATTGTCTGATTAGTGTACAATTGTTGATAATCATTGTGCGATTGGTAATTTCATTCTGTAAGTAATATTTCAAAAGTTAATGAATTTTCGGTTCTTTTCTATAGGTTAACAACAGTATTAAAATCTTCATCGTTTGACATCATATTAGAAGCTTTTCTACTTAGAATCATTATTGTGACCTTCCTATGAACAAATCAAAGAAAAGTGGAGCTCCTTAGGTATTTGAAGATATTTCCATACTTTCATTTCTTTACTCCGCATTCGACTGACCGAGCTCTGCTATGTATGGTACGTTTTTTTATGAACCAACTGTTTTATTCCTTTTCAAATTCTGGTCACGGCTGGATAATTAACGATGAATTTTAAAATATTTACACAAGACAGAAAAAATTCGGACCTAGCATTGATGGACTCTGCATGTACCGTTGATCCATATTAGGATGGTGACTCTCTTACTCCTGCCTTCTTAACCTACCTCCCTTCATGTCTCTGAGCGATAAGTAACCAATATATTAGTACATTTCTTTTGAGTAAAGCATCGCATTCACCTCAGTAATAACCTCAAAATAATGAAAAATAATCTCGATTTAATTTATGTTTACAGGGATCTGGACCATCTCCTCTGCATTGTCATACTCTGTTTGGCGAGAGCAGATGTCGGATTGGGCCAGGATGCCTGTGGCTTATGCAACTGTACGTTGGACAACTTCCATCAATGGCATGTTGACTGTTCCAACAGAGGCCTGCGTTCTTCCATGGTGCCAACCGTATATCCAAACTTGACAATTTCCTTAAATTTATCCTATAACCCTATTGGTGATCTGTTAAAAAGCCGATTTTCTGCATTGCACAGCTTGGAAATTCTAGATATATCCTATGCCAGTTTGTATATAGTTAATGACGATGCTTTCGACGGTTTATATAATTTAGAGGTCCTGGATATAAGTCATAATCAACTAGTGATATCCAACAGATCAGTGTCTGTTCGAACTGTCCACGATTTGACGTCCCTGAAAGTGTTAAAGATGAACAACAACGTCAGAGCCACAAGGCGAATGGATATCTTTTTCCCTGATAAAGCTTTAGGACAAGTGAAATCTTTGCAAACTCTGTACATGGATGGCCTAATCAACAGTACGTTTGGTCCTTGTGAACTTGACTACTGTAATCTTCTCCGGAGTAAAAGATGCTGGATACTGTGGACTCAATACAATCTCTTCTGAAATGTTCAAAAATGTGCCCTATATAAAATCATTAATCATCCGTGAATGCCAGGTTGAGTACATACACGAAGAAGCTTTTTTTCCTTTGTTGCACCTTCATCTTCTCGACTTGTCTGGCAATAAGAAACTGGGGATAGAAGGAGCTGCCCGTGGTTGTCATGGACTGAAGAACACGAGCATAAGAGTATTGAAGCTGAATCACATCTACCCTGATTTAAACATCGGAGTTAGGATTAAACCAGAACACGTAGAAATCCTTAGGAATACAAGCATCACGGAATTGGAATTTAGTGGAAACAAGGTAGAAATCATTGATGCTGAAACCTTTGAAGTTATGCCGATAAATCTCACTAAACTTAACATTTCCATTAACCGATTTTTGACGGGTGGATACCTTTTCTACACGAGCCTTTTTAAAAACCTTAACATTTTAGATGCAAGCTATCAGTTTTTCTCGCCACTTAATGCAATAACTTTAAAGAAAAGATATGTCAGTTCTCTTCATGACATAACCAGACTTGGGGTAAAAATGAAAGGATGGAGGAACCTTACCATTCAAATTCCCGAAAATGTGAAGGTAGTCAACTTCAGTCATTCAAAACTAGCATTTCGTGTACTAAATTTTGGAATCGGGAAAAATAGCCTGGAATATCTGGACGCTTCTTACTGTATGCTGTACAACTGGACAGGACCTGTCTACGGTTTTGATAACCTGACCTACCTGGATCTTTCCAACAACCATTGTTCAGAGCTGTCCTTCCAATTTTTTGACTATCTCCCACGTCTCGTCACACTGCTTGTGTCCAACAACCTGCTGGGATACGTGATTTCCAAGGACAAGGACGGGCAAATCTTTAAGAACCTAAAGACTCTTCAGCACCTTGATCTCTCGAACAACAAAATAACTTCCTTGAACAAGTATATATTTGGCGGGTTGGTCAGTATAAGAATTCTGAACATCAGCTATAATCTTTTAGATACGTTTCTCGTGAATATAGGTCACACGAAAAACTTGAGAGTACTCGATCTGTCGCAAAACATGTTCCAGGCTGTGCGATATCCAGTACGTATCGCACTGGATGACATCGCTTCTATGACGAATGAGAAAGTATACGTCAACATATCCAACAACCAACTCAGATGTATGTGCTTCACCTATACATTTATGACTTGGTTCCGCAACACTAAAAGCAATGTTGTTGGCATGACATCCTGTATTTTAGCGAACGGTACGAAGGCGGTGTTCTATTACAAGAATGACTTACTCCGATATATAGACTATCTAGATAAGAAATGCATGCCAAAACTCGGTCTGATTTTGGGTACATCGATTAGTATTTCTGTGGCTATTGTCATAGTTGTCGTGAGTATTGTATACCGTTACAGATGGAAGATAAGGTACCTGTATTACATGACCATGAATAGGTCCAAAGGATACCACCCAATTGGTAATTTTGATACTGACAACGACTTTGTATACGATGCCTTTGTTTCCTTTGCGGATGAAGATCGCGAGTTTGTTCGAGATTTCATGTTAAGGAAAATAGAACGCGAAAGAGGGATGCGTTTGTGTGTATCTTTTCGTGATTTTGTACCCGGTAGAGAGATTGCCTCCAACATAATCGAAGCCATTCACAACAGCCGTAAGACTATCATGCTCCTCACCGAAAACTTCTTGCTGAGTAAGTGGTGCGTGTACGAGTTCCAAATGGCGCGTCAGGAAGCCATTCACAGTGGCCGAGACACGTTCTTTGTCATTCTTTACCAAGATATCCCAACCGAGCAGATCTACAAGGTTGTGAACATGAGAGATGTTTTTCAGTCGAACTCGTACATCGAATACCCACGTGTCAGTAGATTGGACGGTAATGAGCAGGCACTGGATATGTTCTGGGACAGGTGCACGCAAGCAATCAGGGACAAGTGACACTGCAATAATTTTCAAGGATTGCAAGAACATAGCGGATGCCTACATGATGTTACAGACATAAAAGGTGTCATCGGAGCATTTTCAAGTAAAGCATCGCATTCATGAAACTCTTTCAGCCTAAGGTTTGATATCGGCTGCAAGATTTATAACTTTGCCTTGTGAATGTCTTTTAAAAGCATTGTGACGATCTTGAATAATAAATACTGTCCCCCATAGTATTCATATTTTGCAAAGTTTTTAATTTTAATAGACGTCCAGTATTTCCTTCTTTTGTGGCTACCATACCAATCCGAAAATTCTTTACTATAAAACCCCATGAACACTGAATCTGATATAAGATAGTGACAACTCTGTTTACAATTCGATTGTTTGTTCGTAGAGATTAAGAAACTAATAAATCACGTGTATAATAGCGTTATCTACATAAAGGCAAAATATAAATGATACAGTGTTAGATATCCCTCAGTTGGAGTGTCGAGTTTGTACCTATTGATTGTAATTAGAATTAATAGGCTATTCTTGCTTGATTAGAAAATTCAAAGTTAATGCAATTAACCGCGTTTATGGATCTATGCGATGCAAACGTACTTCATCTTTCTTGTTTTAGATTCAAATTCTTTGCAGACTACTTCAATCTGTTGCTGCACCTAACTGGTAAATGCTGTATGCTGTATGTGAGACAATAATATCTTGAAAACAAATACTCATGTAGCCTTTCACACACACACACACACACACACACACACACACACACACACACATACACACATAAACTATATATATATATATATATATATATATATATATATTATATAATAGAGAGAGAGAGAGAGCGAGAGAGAGAGAGAGAGCGAGAGAGAGAGAGAGAGAGGGGGGGGGAGGGAGAGAGAGAGCGAGAGAGAGGCCGGACACAGAGTTATAATTCATTCCAAGCAGCAATGGAACCCGTGATAAATTACAGTATTACATGATGTAATCAATATGGTCCCTAATGCTAAATAAAAATATTTTATTGTAATAATACTTCTTTCTCAACTGTATTGAAAGAAGGGCGTGTTATTCCCGGATCAAAGAAGGTTGGTAAATCTTGTATATTTAATTACAGATCTATCTATTTGCTTAGTTTCATTGGTAAAGAATTTTAGAAGCGTGTATTCAAGTATATTTGTAATTTCTTATTAGCAAATAATATACTAAGCTTTCCACTATCAGACTGAGGCGGGGCATATCGTTACTCGAGCCACTACACCAGTTTCAGCATATCGTTACTCGAGCCACTACACCAGTTTCAGCATGTCGTTACTCGAGCTACTACACCAGTTTCAGCATATCGTTACTCGAGCTACTACACCAGTTTCAGCATATCGTTACTCGAGCTACTACACCAGTTTCAGCATATCGTTACTCGAGCTACTACACCAGTTTCAGCATATCGTTACTCGAGCTACTACACCAGTTTCAGCATATCGTTACTCGAGCTACTACACCAGTTTCAGCATATCGTTACTCGAGCTACTACACAAGTTTCAGCATATCGTTACTCGAGCTACTACACCAGTTTCAGCATATCGTTACTCGAGCTACTACACCAGTTTCAGCATATCGTTACTCGAGCTACTACACCAGTTTCAGCATATCGTTACTCGAGCTACTACACCAGTTTCAGCATATCGTTACTCGAGCTACTACACCAGTTTCAGCATATCGTTACTCGAGCTACTACACCAGTTTCAGCAAGAAACATTCATGAGGAGGATATATTGGAACTTTAACTCTATAAGCATAGGATGATAATTCTCTTACAATTATACATAATAATAACTTTAACCCGTAGACTCTATAAGCATAGGATGATAATTCTCTTACAATTATACATAATAATAACTTTAACCCGTAGACTATATAAGCATCGGATGATAATTCTCTTACAATTATACATAATAATAACTTTAACCCGTAGACTCTATAAGCATCGGATGATAATTCTCTTACAATTATACATAATAATAACTTTAACCCGTAGACTCTATAAGCATCGGATGATAATTCTCTTACAATTATACATAATAATAACTTTAACCCGTAGACTCTATAAGCATCGGATGATAATTCTCTTACAATTATACATAATAATAACTTTAACCCGTAGACTCTATAAGCATCGGATGATAATTCTCTTACAATTATACATAATAATAACTTTAACCCGTAGACTCTATAAGCATCGGATGATAATTCTCTTACAATTATACATAATAATAACTTTAACCCGTAGACTCTATAAGCATCGGATGATAATTCTCTTACAATTATACATAATAATAACTTTAACCCGTAGACTCTATAAGCATCGGACGATAATTCTCTTACAATTATACATAATAATAACTTTAACCCGTAGACACTATAAGCATAGGATGATAATTCTCTTACAATTATACATAATAATAACTTTAACCCGTAGACTATATAAGCATAGGATGATAATTCTCTTACAATTATACATAATAATAACTTTAACCCGTAGACTCTATAAGCATCGGATGATAATTCTCTTACAATTATACATAATAATAACTTTAACCCGTAGACTCTATAAGCATCGGATGATAATTCTCTTACAATTATACATAATAATAACTTTAACCCGTAGACACTATAAGCATAGGATGATAATTCTCTTACAATTATACATAATAATAACTTTAACCCGTAGACTATATAAGCATAGGATGATAATTCTCTTACAATTATACATAATAATAACTTTAACCCGTAGACTCTATAAGCATCGGATGATAATTCTCTTACAATTATACATAATAATAACTTTAACCCGTAGACTCTATAAGCATAGGATGATAATTCTCTTACAATTATACATAATAATAACTTTAACCCGTAGACTCTATAAGCATCGGATGATAATTCTCTTACAATTATACATAATAATAACTTTAACCCGTAGACTCTATAAGCATAGGATGATAATTCTCTTACAATTATACATAATAATAACTTTAACCCGTAGACTCTATAAGCATAGGATGATAATTCTCTTACAATTATACATAATAATAACTTTAACCCGTAGACTCTATAAGCATCGGATGATAATTCTCTTACAATTATACATAATAATAACTTTAACCCGTAGACTCTATAAGCATAGGATGATAATTCTCTTACAATTATACATAATAATAACTTTAACCCGTAGACTATATAAGCATAGGATGATAATTCTCTTACAATTATACATAATAATAACTTTAACCCGTAGACTCTATAAGCATCGGATGATAATTCTCTTACAATTATACATAATAATAACTTTAACCCGTAGACTCTATAAGCATCGGATGATAATTCTCTTACAATTATACATAATAATAACTTTAACCCGTAGACTCTATAAGCATAGGATGATAATTCTCTTACAATTATACATAATAATAACTTTAACCCGTAGACTCTATAAGCATCGGATGATAATTCCCTTACAATTATATATGCTAATACTCCTTGTTTTCACGCTTTTTATGCTAGACAAATTACTAATACAGCGTCGCGTATTTTTGTAACAGTAGCAATCTGCATGTGAGTTCTTGCAGTACCAATTTGTGTTATATATTTCATAGTGATATATTGAAATATATCAGTAGGAGAAAAATAATATCGCCACAGTGGCGATATCACTTTTGGAACTAGTTTCTTTTTCCATTTAGGAAGTATATCTGTCCTTATGTGTGTTATTCAGACCCGTATTTCCATACTTAGACCTATGTCACTTATCTTCTTCTCCTGCTCCATTTCCCTCTCTTCCTTCCTCCCTCCCTCTCTCTCTCTCTCTCTCTCTCTCTCTCTCTCTCTCTCTCTCTCTCTCTCTCTCTCTCTCTCTCTCTCCACATCAGGATGTACAGATCGTAAAATGTGTCAACAGTAGACCCTCTAGTGTACATTTGTGTAATCAATGAGGTGCCATGAAGAAATGCCTAAAAACGAACCCAAAACAGCAAGATGTAGACTTCAAATATTAACTTTTTTATAATTAGTTTTCTACACGAATCATGGAAACTGCCAGTGACTGAACTTACATGACCTGTTGATATGTGTCACTCATACAGGATATTGTATACCTGTAATACTCTACGACAAAGGTACACATTTTTTTAGAAGAAATAAACCTCATGATTACATATATTATATATCTTGCAGTACCAATTTGTATTATTCATCATTCGTACAACCAGCTGTCTCAGAGTGGAATCTCCTCCCAAATTATCAAACCTAACCTATCTCTGGCATGCTCAAGCATATCTAAATAGCGATTTGTATTAGCTTCCTAAATAGTTTCACAATGGTACCCGTTGAGTCCAAATTTTACATGCTAGACTGAAAATAGGATGTAGCTCACTAACTTCTGGTCTGTTTTATAATTATCTTACAAAGTCATGCACGTGTGGACAACCTGAGTCTGTTTTTCGCTACTACTAGTTACTTAATTGTTACAAATATTCGATACTGAGAACCACCATCGACACTTTGAATCATAATAGAAATATTTATATTTCACTACATGGTAGTCCTCTATTTGCCTTTTGAGGAAAACGGAGATAGTTCGTGTGGACTAAAGTTTTATCATAGCAAGCCAATTATTGTCATAAAAAGATAGGCTAGAAATGAGATAAATATGAAGTTAATCTTATTTCGAATTTATAGAAATTCAATGAGAGCAGCTTCATTCAGTCACTTTGCTTTTTCCTACCGTGAACTTATACTCTTCAATGCAGTACTTCTGCATTTATTTATTAACAAATTCTTATGTTCTCAAGGTTGGTGATTATTTTCCTAATCCACCCACTTTACATAATTTTAGTGTGAAATTGTTCTTTACTAATGTGGAGTACATAGATGCACCTACAGAAGATATAGATCTATATAAGAATTCACTTCTTGTTGATTATTTGTTGAAAGTCCATGTTTTGATCGTATCCACTGAGTAACAATAAAATTTTGTTATATACGTTATTGACCTTTGTGCGTATGAGTAGGGTACGGTTTCCATTTCTATGGTTTAGTTTATGATAGGTGGAAGTAATTGTGTGAGATAGGGTGTCAGAGATTTGTTCATCATTAATTTGCAAATATAAATAAATATTTCATTCACGTACTTGTGGAAAGTGTCTTTGCTAGATTCAATCCAACCCGATTTCATCTTGTTACAAGTTGTTTCAGTGGGCAGCGGTGTGATTTTGCGCTTAATGTTAAAAACGGAGAAATTATGACTTAGGAAGGGCTCACTTTGTAGCTCGTGATTTTAACAGTTCTAATATAAACCCTATTCCAAGAAATTTTGTTCACCCATTTTGTACATGTATGCCAATCTCAGTCAAATTTAAACTGGTTGCTATATTGGTTTCCATCTCTGATAATAAAAAACCATGTTACCGATAGACGGTGAATGGGACGCTCGCACGTGCACAAGCTAAACACCGGAAATAACAATATTGCGTTTAATATAAGATGCCACCAGTGGATCTGATTGTGACAAAACCCTGTTTTGGGATGAATATCTTGGTAGTTATTTAATGTTGAGTCTATATGTTACAATTGCAGCTTACCTGGTCATAAGGTCAAATGAGCTTATGGTATGGAACTCTTATATAAATTTTGTGTATAAAAATCTACTTATATGTCTGAGTACGCTGTTTTAAAAGAAGACCTAAATGCAATTTGTAAAAAAAAGTATATAGCTTAAATGTTCTCTTTTTTTACGAATATTTTGAAGCACACATAAAATGCCAAATTATATACACAAGAGTTCATCGAACGGACTATTATGGGAATCCAAGACCGTTTCTTATTTTTAACTGCTGAGTGTTTAAACCATCTCTGATATTCTTGAGAAACTCCAACACATCAAAGTTGATAACAAAACTATTTCTTATGTCTGAGGTAACATGTTCACAATATACATGTAAGTTCAGTACAACATTCTTTAGCATGGTCTTCAACCTTGAACTGATTTCATGGATAGAGGATCATTGAACTTCTCTCAGAGCAATGTCAAGATCTAATCACATGAATTTTGGTTAAATATGTCAGTATAATTCTTTGGGAAGAAAAATCACCGAAGGTATTGAAGTGGTATCATTGAATGTATTCTTCAGATACATCCACGAACTGGGTTAAATGATAAAACTATATTCATACTTATATGTGGTATCATGCTTACAAGCCAGTACAGCTAAAAACCTATTGTAAGACCTTTGACTTTAAAATCAATATCAGATTGCTGTCTATCAACTTGTTTATTGGGATGCAACTAAATATAAAGCCTGGTCAAAATTTACTTGTATATGTACAAGTTACTGTGATCATTAGCTCATTGAAGTACAAGAAAATGCAAACAATGACCGTTGATTAAACCCCAATGTAAATTTGGTCTGGTTTTCAAACTTTCTGCACAAAAGTGTGGACATGTTGGTAGTCAGATCCGCACCATTTTCATTCAGAACCAATTAAAAATTGCAAAAAGTACCTTACTGAAAAAGATGTGTCAAATGCCACCATTCATGCAGGAGGAGTAGTGATGTCAAGATTTTCGAGATGGCTAAGAAGTCATGTTGGAGGTCAGATGAGTACCATTTTCACTGGAGCTAGCTGCATATTGCATAGGACCAAATAGACAGTGTAAGAAGTCTTTTAGTGAAAACCAATTGTCAATATGACCATCGGTTAAGGAGAAGTAGCAACAAGATTCTTAAGATGACCACAATGGTGGCCATATTGTATGTCAGATCGGTACCATTTTTATTTAGGGCCTCATAAGAAGTCCTTTGGTGAAAACCCTGTGTCGATATGGCCATTCATTCAGGAGTAGTGGCAATAACAATATTTTCAAGCTTGGTGCTGTGGCGGCCATATTTGATGCAGTAGGGGCACCATTTTTAAAAAAATACCGACTAGATATTGGAATGAATATATTTGGAAAGTTTCAAGGCAATCTTCGCAGCAGTTTAGGAGGAGTGTTGATAACAAACTTGCACTAACGGACGAACGATGACTGGCCATCATATATTTTCTGGTCTATGACCAGTAGAGCTGGAACAAAACCCACTGTTTTTCCTGTCGCACACATACCAAGTTAGAGACCAACCATTTACCGTGTGTTGTGGAGGGAGGGGAGCTTGGATTTTTTTTTTCTGCGAGAAGGGTAGCATTAATAAAATTATTACCCCGATTTGTAGAAGAATTAGATTCATTACATAAAATGAAACAAAATTAACTCGAGGTAAAAGAAAAAGAAATATCCTGGTTCGAAGAAAAATCCCATCAACCCGCCCACCAGTTAAATGGTCAGTCCTTAATAGCTGACAACTTGCTGAAACAGTGAAAAAGAATGCTATCAGTGTGAAATCTTTCTGAAAGACTGACCATTTATTTAACTTAATAAAACTCTGTCACACACAACGTTTACATGATCTGCACAAAACATGGTGGAAGCTAATTAAATATTCCACATAAGCCTCCCAATTAAATTCTATGTTACTACTATTAGTTGTTGTTATTATTATAGAGATTTAATGAGCATTAAATCCAACCACCCTTAAAGTATTGCTCACACTGACATTAAACTTATCACCTAAATTGGACCTCTTTATTCTCTCGGTGTACACATTGTCTTTCAAGAACATGATGTTTGCTAATTGAAACAACAATCAAGGGGATGTCGACGGCTTGGGTAGCATCTGTTAGGGAGGTCATTAGTTCTTCTAAGAAAAAATTGTTCTTTGCGGCACTTCCATGAGAAGTTGTATGCATTGCGCTATCTGATGTTTGGTCTGGAGTAAAACTTAGATTACATTGTTGGGAACGTTAAGGCCAGTTTAATGTTGTGATTAGAAGCGTATCTGCCTTCCCTGTGACTGCACATCGTATGAAGAAGATATATAGATCCCCCTTCCGCATCACCTTTAAAAGTTAGCTAAGAGTGTATGCACATCTTTTCGTGGAGATAATAATTTTTCAATGGAGTATCTGAGCAACATCAATATTGGCTTTCCTGTCCCAAATGTTTTAAGTCTCGACAGAAAATCTCTTATCGCAACAGGAAACCGACGAAGCGCAATACCACGGAAATGTATATATCCTTGTATTGCACGTGCTTAAAACCGCGAAATAAAATGAGGCCTAGCATAAGGAAATGATGTTACTCGCACTCTTGTGACTGGACACTCAGTCGTGCCTTCAGTTTCGGATATGGGTTAAGAACAGAGAGTTCTAGGAAAATTCGTATTTAATTAGTCTTGCAAGATATTGGAGGAATTAGTTGATAGCTTCTATGAAAATGATAGACGTGGAAATATTGGAAGATCAAAACAACACTTTTCCTATGAGGAAAGATTTTGTATAGTTTATTATTTTAATATCTTTCTCATGTATCCATATTCTTCTCCAAAGGATATTGTCATGGTTTTCGTAATCGTATGATTTTTTTTAAGCGAAGATTGGGACTAACACCTTTGACTAACACACCATAATCTCATCAGAACACGGCAACCGGCATTCACAAAATACTTAAGATGTGTTTTGAAGGCCGGCAAGAAAATTAGTTCAATCAAACTAAATGTATCAGCATCTGTGTATAAAGTCGTAATAATAATAATAATAATAACATAATGTTATTATAATTATTATTGATTTTATTTAAAACAAGATGCCTTTCTAGCACAATTATTTTGTACCTTATGTACTCTTAATGACGATTCCACTAAGTGTGAAAACAACCGCACGTAGTGTACACGGTGGTCTGGAAAAGGGATGGTGACACAGATACAATACATTTTAAAACAACTATTACAGCGTCTATGTACATGAATATAAATGTTGGCGCCCTGTGAAGATTGGAACGAATTCTGCATCAAATCATATGAAGCAAGGAACGCCCAATCAAACGGATGTTTCGTTTCATCTGTAAATCCCGGGATATCTGTCACCATATATGTGGAGAATGGAAAACAGTTTGACAATGAGTCATTGCTTGCATAAAAAGCCCGAGATGCTTTGTTAAAATCATTCTCCTGTTCCTTTAAAGCAACATGGTGGTGCGTCCAGTACATAGCAACAGTGGAACAGTAGAATTGACGGTAGGGTGCGGGATAGGGAGACGCAATTGCCTGCGGGGATGGGGCTCACAATCCATAACAGCGTTATACACAACAATGTTAGGACAACTTGAATACTACGAATAATGATAATAAATAATAATAAGTAATAATAACTTTATTTTCTGAGGATAATACGTTTGGTTCTGAATAAATCAATCTTACATGTAGTCTTCAATAACACAATATTACAACTTTAAATGCAACATATATGTACAAATAAATTAAAAAAACTAACTACAGTGTCTGACATCATAAAATATACATACACATATACACATATTAGATTAAAAATACGTAAGATCTACATATAGGCTTGAGAGATAGGAAGGTTGTGGGGTATCCATGTTAGATATATTAGTTAGATATATCAATTTGTTTCAGATATGGCATAATCAGACAGAAGACATGTATGAAGCGCGCTCTTAAAAGAAGAGAGTGTTGATGTTTGCTTAATATCGTTGGGAATGATATTCCACAACAAAGCTGCGGAACATGTAAAAGGTGTTTTGTACAGAGTCGTTTTGAATTTAGGCAAATGAAGATCAGAGTACGAAATAGACCGTAGATTGTGTGAATGGATACGAAATAGACCGTAGATTGTGTGAATGGATACGAAATAGACCAAAGATTGTGTGAATGGATACGAAATAGACCGTAGATTGTGTGAATGGATACGAAATAGACCGTAGATTGTGTGAATGGATATTGGAAGCTGGAATTAGGAGATTTTTGATATACTGTGGAGCCATGTTATGAACAGATTTAGATGTCAAATTAGCTTAGAAGTACTTTACTCTATAATTAAAAGGTAACAACTGTAAATTAGGGAATAAATGTGAGGATGAATAACCTTTTCTTGTGATAATTCTAGCGGCTCGTTTTTGGAGTGCCTATTGGCAGGTCTCAAGTTGTTGGTATTTCCCGGGCTTCTGTTCTTAACCTGACTGATCCTACTCAGCCACGAAATACCACTTGGAAAGATATGTCGACAGCCACGACGCACTCGGGGCTCTCAAGACCGGCGATCGCATGACAGGCATCCTGAACATGAGCTTTAACAAGATCGTCCCCGTATCAGACCCCACTGAGTCCCAAGACGCGGCTACAAAAGTATACGTAAACAGCAGTATGGTCAAAAACAACGTTGATAGCGGTAACGGTTTCATATTAAAGCAAGTTCTGAGTACAACGCCAAATGCCCAGATTTCACGTGTTTCATCCAGAAAAGTGATGCTTGGATACGAGTGATTTTTCGCGACAAAGTGAAAACACGAAAATTCGACATGACTGGACGGCTCGACATTTCAAATCGCATCACACATATTTGACTGGAAGGAAATCCGGCTGATTGCGTAAAACAGGATGATAAACTGTGGACAACTCTGTATAAGTCTAATATTCCTGTTATTGATCTGTACGTGTATTATCGACCCTTTGCCTACTGTGTCCCACCGCGAAAGTTCTGAAACAACTGACCCACGCCTTTCATACTGGCAGCTCTATACGTTAGACCATATTGTCTAATCATAAAGACTCATTTTGGATAAGCCGCGCTTACACTAACGGGAAGCGCCAATGCTACTTAAAAACAAACCCTTTTAGCTTAGAGCAAACACAAAAAAACATGCCTGTAAACATCTATAGACGTTCCGTTATATCAGGGGCCTGCACCCCATTTGGTGATCTTTTCCAACTAGCAACTAGAGCCGACCGGTGTAACACCGGAGGATAACCACCATAACTACCGACTGAAAAGATCGGTGATATTGAGGTCCAGCTTAAGGCCGAGATCGAGCAACCACGCTCTCTCTGCAAAAAAGTATGTGCGTGGTGTTAAGATTGTCGACGGAATAGCAGCAGCATCGAGCACTGTAGCCATATGCGTCGTGGTTGCGGGTGTGGGAGTGCTCGCTACTCTGGCGGCTGCCCCTCTGGATATCCCCTTGGAAGGCATATCACTCGTGTGCGGGCTTTTCTCACTCGCTGGACAATTTACCATTCGACGCCTCCGTGTCATTGCTCAAAAGCACGAGCCAATTCGGGTCCTGGCTGAGGGTAAACTCAACTCCATCGCAGATTTGGTCTCTCCAGCTCTCCGCTACGCTTCCCTGTCAGAGGATGAGTTCAAGCTCATTTTGAACGATATCAATAACTATGCGGCCTTTAAAATTACATAAGGTTGGGTGCAAGAACGGTCCAAGTCGCGGTGGTCATCAGCGATGCTGAAAAAGGCGCTTTTAGCTCAAGGTCTGTCCGATGGTCGCGCTGATCTTATCAAAAGGTTAGGCAAGGGTACAGTATAAGCTATGTCATCTATTCTATTTAGCCTACCCGACCTCCCCGAGCCGAGCCCTCCGCCTACCAATGATCAGCTTTTCACTGCCGGTTCATAATGTAGTTGTACCACATGTCACTTTCGTTACTATAGCGCGTTACTTATGATTTACGTTCTCTAGGTATATCCCAGAACTGGAATTTGGTAAATGGAAAGCTCGGGGGTTATAATAAACTTCTATCCACTGCGAGCTTTGTCGCACGCTTTTCCTGTGTTCGTCTCTCTTGTTCCTTAAGAAAGGTTATTCCTTCGGGGGTCTTATAAAAAGCCTCAACCACGATGCGCTTTATAAGAGCCTGTTGCCGTTCAATCTCTTGGTATTTCGCCGTATTTCGTATTTTCGCCATCACGCTTACGAATCAATGCCGCGTGTTGGCCAAAGTACATCCCTACAGAATTTTCCCAAACGGCACGGCGGTTGATCTTAGAATTCAAGGGATCTTGTTTACTTCCAGAGGTTCCCGCTTTTTTCGGATGGTGGCCGCATGTTGACCACAATATTCTCCCACGCAAATTCTTCTTCAGAGGCGCTAAAAAAAAAATATTCGCGCAGGATAACTATGGAAGGAGCAAAGATGAAATATTTCTATCGTACAAGGTAACGGACTTTAGGCTAATCATATCGGGAAGGACCCATAATTCCAAGATGAGTCAAGTAAATATTGACGGCCACTGGAAACATCGTCACAGATGTGTCGAGTGGTTCTATGTAGTCCTCACTCTCATCACAATCAAAGGTGATGCCTTCATCGCTAGAGGATTCTTCCTCTGTGTTGTCCTCAAATAGATTACGCTTTACACCACTCGTGATGCTATCCCATAGACCCAAAGATATCTCTTATTGGTGTGTTGCCCACCTGATGCTATGCTACCACGACCACCAAAGTCCCACCTTAGACCCACCCTCCCACGATGCCCGGCGTCTAACAAAAAACGTTGCTACTCTGGGTCTTAGCAAAAAATGTCATGTATGGTGGTCTCAACTACCATTTTACTACTACTAATCAATATGGGGCAATCTCAACATTTAATTTAAAGTCTAAATACTTCCAACTGTATCATAACCATCAGACAAAGCGGGTTTTATGACCGATTGACTTTTAGCACGAAAATTGGCCGAGAACTTATGTTCATGTTTATACACCATTAGAGACAGAGATCATCTATGTGAAATTTGCCATTCAGCCCAAACTCCACCATCCCATTTTGCAGCTCATAACTTCAATCACCTTCTCAACCTTGTATGAAAGGTGGATGAAATTTAGTAAATGTAAACATAAACAAACAGCCAACAAGGTTTTCTTTTAAGCATATGAAAATGTAACTTGTATGTTATGGGGTGGGTGGGTGAGAAATTTGTACATGTCTTTCACATGCTGTTTACTCAGGGGAAACCGGGTCTGAATCAAACGGAAGTTTATATGTAACTAGACCACAATTGGAGAGACTTATATTTTACAATGTATGCTTGTTTATCTCCCTTATACCATGAAAAAACAATGTTTTAATTGTAGACTAATAATTGTTCCCCAGAACGTATACTACGAGGCATTAAATCCAGTTATCATTAATATGATAAATGGTATTACCAGCAGACCTAGTTTCTGCAATTGATTACACGTGCCGCCCAAACACCCGCCTCCTAAGTTAATCTTTCTTGAGACTTACATAGGTATGCAAACACCCGTCTGGTACCAAAAGTAGGGTGGGCCCCTCGGGTAACAGGAATACAGCGGTTTTTCCACATTACTTCTTCCCACCTAATGCACACTAGGTAGCGTTGTTTTCAGCCACGAACCAGTTGAGTTTCATGATCTATAATTCTCTCCCTGGATGAAACCAATCCAGTTCGTTTAAACCCTTCACCATACGCCATAGTCAGTGAAAACATTTTCCTTTAACTCGTATTTGTACATTCGCAATCTACTAGACAAACCAATTTTTGAAGCTTACACCTGGAAACTGTTAAATATTGCACTGATATTACAAAGCAACCTATACGATAGCACATGCATACAGACAGACATATATATGCAGCTAGCAATCCGACACTTAAATTGGCCTTCCTCCAATTAATAAATAAAAACTTGACTTGCTGTGGAAATTGATCGGCATATCTGGCAAAAACAGGGATGATTTCCACATATAGTTTTGAGTAAATTCCAATCAGACATATTTTAATATAAATGTTAAAGTCGTCGTTCAAGTGAATAAATCTAGACATGTATTTTATCTCTCAGGTGTGAAACTTTCTTTTGCATTACAATGCGGGTGGGTGCGGCGGGGGAAAGAGGGCCTAAATCCTCACAGAATTTATAAGTAGCGATACCATATTTAATCATACGTTACATGTACAAACGAATCAGTGAATTAGTAGTATTGAATCATATTGGTAGAATCAGTGAATTAGTAGTATTGAATCATATTGGTAGAATCAGTGAATTAGTAGTATTGAATCATATTGGTAGAATCTGTGAATTAGTAGTATTGAATCATATTGGTAGAATCAGTGAATTAGTAGTATTGAATCATATTGGTAGAATCAGTGAATTAGTAGTATTGAATCATATTGGTAGAATCAGTGAATTAGTAGTATTGAATCATATTAGTAGAATCTGTGAATTAGTAGTATTGAATCATATTGGTAGAATCTGTGAATTAGTAGTATTGAATCATATTGGTAGAATCAGTGAATTAGTAGTATTGAATCATATTGGTAGAATCAGTGAATTAGTAGTATTGAATCATATTGGTAGAATCTGTGAATTAGTAGTATTGAATCATATTGGTAGAATCTGTGAATTAGTAGTATTGAATCATATTGGTAGAATCTGTGAATTAGTAGTATTGAATCATATTGGTAGAATCTGTGAATTAGTAGTATTGAATCATATTGGTAGAATCTGTGAATTAGTAGTATTGAATCATATTGGTAGAATCAGTGAATTAGTAGTATTGAATCATATTGGTAGAATCAATGAATTAGTAGTATTGAATCATATTGGTAGAATCAGTGAATTAGTAGTATTGAATCATATTGGTAGAATCAGTGAATTAGTAGTATTGAATCATATTGGTAGAATCAGTGAATTAGTAGTATTTAATCATATTGGTAGAGTTTTGACAACTAATAGAGTTATTGCAAAAATGGTAAACTTCCACTTAAATCCCGTAAATCGACTAATTGAACTTGTGACCCCTAAACTGTCTCTCCTCTGTATGGTTTTTGAATGTAGGCATTATGCATAGTACATACAGTGAATCTACAAAAGGAGATAATAGAAGTGCAAAGTATTTGGAATATGTCCCATGACTTACACAATAATAGTTCAGATACCATTTTTTTCCATGTTCTAATAATAGATCAAGCCTCTCTTTCTGCATCAAGGATGGCTGATTTTGGAATCATATTTTACAATTTTCGTAACCTCTAATAATTTTTCATCACTAATTATTAGTCTTCTCTAATAATCTGCAACGTAACTGTGAAGTAAATTAATCTCATACCCGCCTTACAATAAAAGTTATGGCAAAACGTCTAAAGTAATTTTTAAAAAGCAAATTTGCATAAAATACATACATGTAGTACTGTATGACTGCCTTGTATTCACTACGAACATGTTATCCCCCCACCCACCCACCCACCCACCCACCGCGAATTGTGGAGTCGGCTGCAGTACACGGATAACATCACTTACAGACAGAGCTGTGGCTACTACAAATGGACTTCCACTGCTGTAAAAGTAGGCAAATAGTTAGCTTAGCTACCCTACATGTCAGTCGAAATCTATATTAGCAAATCAAAAGAAATGCAAATGAATAACATTTTCTAAACAGTAACAATCTCATGATAAATCAATGGCTAATATGTCTCATTTCCTATCTATCTGGGGCAGAGTTCAATCTAGGCTGCGTTTTAGCGCTAATGTCTGAAGAAAAATAAAACATTGTTGGCCCACTCAGATATAAAAGACGCATTCACACGGCACATTATCAAAATAATCGGCGGAAATTTCGGACCTCTTCGCGCCTTCCTAGGTGTCACTCTCGACAGTATTCTCTCATTACACCAACATGTCATGAATATATGCAAGGCTGCATATCTGGAGCTGAGACGCATCAGCTCCATTCGCAATTTTCTTTCTGTTGACGTCTGCCACTAAAACACGTGTGTGTTCCTTAGTACTTTCTAGATTTGACTATTGTAATTCTCTTCTATCTGGTTCATCTCAATATCTACTACAGAAACTTCAAAAAGTTAAAAACACAACTGCTCTGATCGGGTAACAAGAACCGAGTACGCATCCCCCCTGCTCTGTACCCTCCACTGGCTGCCCGTTCACTCCAGAATAAAACACAAAATCTGTTCCTTATGCTACATTTCGTTGACTGACTCCAGTCCAAAATACCTATCTCACCTCACCCATGTGTACACCCCTTCTAGATACTTGCACTCCTCTTCTGACACACGTTTTCGCATTATTCCACGATCACAACCAAGTCATATGGACAACGTTCTTTTGCGTACCAGGGCCCAGCTATCTGGAATGAATTGCCTCTTGAATTTAGACACAATGACACTCTGATCTCATTGAAGAGTGCTCTTAAAACTCACCTATTTCGACTGCAATAACATACTTAAGACTTAACAATGTTTACTTACCTTTTATTAATTGCAGCATGCTTTTTGTTTGTAATTTCAAGGTCTTTTTTGTAATCTTGTATATATATATATATATATATATATATATATATATATATATATATATATATTATATATATATATATATATGTGTGTGTGTGTGTGTGTGTGTGTGTGTGTATCCTTACGTGTTAACTGGTCCTCGGTATTATTATTATTATTATTATTATTATTATATAATACAGATTTATCATATAAACTTAAAGGGAGTCATCTGCAAAACTTGAGCAAAAATCAAAACAATATTGTGTGAGATATTTTGTCTCAAAATTATATTTCCAATTTTTTTAGTCCAGGTTGTGGGAACATTAGCACACGCTGTCCCACAATAAGAAAAAAGATACAACTACTCACACCAGTTAAAGCTGGTAGCCCTCTAATTCACCATAGGTAATTAGATACAACTACTCACACCAAGTCAAAGCTGCTAACCCTCTAATTGACCATAGGAAAGTAAACAGGATACAACTACTCGCCAGAGCAAAACTGGCAGACCTCTAATTGACCATAGGAAAGTAACAGGATACAACTGCTCACACCAGACCAAACCATAGTCCCCCTCTAATTGACCATAGGTAAGTAACAGGATGCAACTGCTCACACCAGACCAAATCTGGTACCCCTCTAATTGACCATAGGTAAGTAACAGAATACAACTACTCACACCAGACCAAATCTGGTACCCCTCTAATTGACCATAGGTAAGTAACAGAATACAACTACTCACACCAGACCAAATCTTAGGTAATTAGATAAGTAGGTCCTAAGCATGTCGGGAAGGTCTAATGCCGATCTAGGTTGGCGACGTGCTACGAAAAGAAATATATATTATATAAGTCTTTAGTTATCACTATACATAAACATTTAATGTCTTTAGTTATCACTATACATAAACATTTAATGTACTTCAATTACAACCACCGTGCACAGTGTCTGATTGATAACAATAGCCCTACTTCCGGTGTATGATTGAATTTTGACCCCGTTGAAAACTTTGCCAAATGATGAAAACTTCAGCGTTGAAACCTCGACCGAAAAGCTGTTGAATATCAGTCACAGGTGCTGAAAATGGACTTGATTTTGATTAAATTTTCAATGGCTCTTTGGGTTCATTATTCAATGTTGAACTACGAACCACTTCCATTCAATGGTCGATTAAATTGACCTTTCATCAGCCACGTATCTTAGTCAGTTTGTTAATGAGTTTAATATAATAAAATAAACATGGACTTAGATTTGACCATTTGAACAGATGAATATCCCATACAATAATTATAAAACAATTATGCCATCAAAGCTAAAAAAATATCACTATTATATCTGTTTTCGCCTAGTTACGCGTATAGGGCGATATGGGCATCTGGTACTACTTGATATACCCGGGATACATGTATGCATACATAAATGTACTCAACAAATATATACATGTACCCGAGTTTTGGCAATTTCGCATGAATACCACCTGACCAATTATTTACTTAAATGCATTTTAACCGACAAAGTGTTGTTGTATCCCACAAGTTTAGTGTAATTTATTATATCTTAAAATCGTGTATACTACTGATATATTTTTGTTATTTGATTATTTATATTATAACACTAATTTACTAATTCCGTCAAAATTTAAAACAAATGTAGCGCACAAATCTCACGAGATTTCAACACGGGTACATGTTTGCATTTGTAGGTTACATTTGTGTATACATTAAAGCCCTTCATTAAAACATCCCCGTAATAAGACCACCCTGCTATTAGACCACTTTTTATCAGAACCGAATCTTTTTATCATTATTTGTATGGTCTCTTTTAATTCACTATTAACACCATCCCCACTACTTTAAATACGTGCATGTTATTTCAGTCACATTTTGCATAATATAACTTCACTTGAGACCACCCCCACTACTTTAAATAAGAGCACTTTATTTCAGTCCAATTTGGCATAATATAACTACACTTAAGACCACCCCCACTACTTTAAATAAGTGCACGTTATTTCAGTCCCATTTAGCATAATATAACTACACTTAAGACCACCCGCACTACTTTAAATAAGTGCACGTTATTTCAGTCCAATTCGGCATAATAGAGCTACACTTAAAACCACCTCCACTACTTTAAATACGTGCACTTTATTTCAGTCCCATTTGGTATAATATAAAAAAACTGAACCCCACTGTTCCGACCACCTGACATCGGCATATTAGTGACGTATATGACACGTATCTCAATAAACAAAGATGTGGTTTGTTGGTGTTAAAAAGGCGTGATATCCAAATTTAAGAATATTGTTCTTGATCTCTTGATCACGTGCAAATGAAAAAAATTAAAACGATAAAAATTGTCCTCTTTATTTAAGTTGAAGTCAACGTTAATTATTTAAACATCACAATGAAGTTTTAATAACAAATAAAAAAAATTATAATGTTGAAACAAAATAAGAATATTCATATTTCCAAAACTTTTATGGTGCAACTTTGACATATTATATTAAAATGTTGAACCACAGAAGTATTGAAACTATATTATAAAGAAATAGCAACACTTGTTGTATCTTAATTCATGTCGTTTAACATCAGACTTAATAGAAAACAATATTAAGACCATCCTGCTGTGAAGACCACATCGTCAGACCGAAGATGCATATGTGGGAACTTTTATTTCGTTTTGTGCTGTTTTAAATGAATCGTTTCTTGTTATCGAGAAAATTATGGAGAATATACTTAGAACAAATCAGTTACAGACAGCTTATTACTCACAATCTATGTGTATTTTTTACTGGATAAACGATTTTTTTTTTACATATTGTACTTATTTCAAAAGAATTAATCTAAATATTTCATGTAAAATAATGTTGAAAGTAAGTAACAGCATTTGTGTCTTTATTTTCACTCTCAGATAATTTACGAACTGCTATCATTTGAAGAAAAAATATTCCATCTAGTCGTCTATAGCAGTTGCGCAGAGAACATTCTTTTTTCTTTTTTTCGCGATGTTAAAGAAATTAATATCCGTAAAGGACCGCATATCTTTTCAGGACTAAATTCTCTTTTTACAGAACGCACAGGAATCAAACAAAAAAAAAACAACAAAAAAAACCACAACAACAACATAAAAGCCCACTATTTTAATTGAAGATGTATTCCTTGTAATCCCCGCGCTTGTCGAAAAAAAAGTCGGGGATATTGTGATACCGCCAGTCCGTATGTACATCTGTGTCCGTCCATACGGATGTTCGTGTGTGATTCAGTGATGTCATCGAACTCCTTCTACACCGTTCAAGATAGAAGTTTGAAATGTTGGTGTGTGTCCTTTGCCTATATCAGAGGATGTGCACAACAGTTCTGATATTTTGATTTCAATTCTGGAAATGTAGGTAGGAGTGGGGTTTTATTTTACAAAAAATAAAGTAACATTTATTTCATAACTATTGCGGATATGGATCTGAAATTTGGCATGTGCAAAGACGGAAGTGAGACCCATCAGATATGTTATGTGTTTTAGGATCATTCTCCCGGGTTATGTCCTGGAGTTGGAGCAAATTTGCCCAATGTCGTAACTTGGAAACTATTGATATCCCCACCCTATAATCATATATACACTTGCTGGGCATATATTGCCTACTAGAATGCCTATGCATCCCAAATCACCCCAGTGGTCATGGCTTACTGTTGCGGGAGTGGGGTAAGTTGTCCCTGAGTCCTAACTTGGAAACTGTTATGATCTTTACCGTATAACCATATATGCAATTAATGATCACGAAATGTTAAGTTCAGAGATAGCATCATTTTTAGTCTTTATCTTTTACGAATACCCGGTGCAAGGATATGTGATGGAGGCCCATCGAATTATTATAGTTTCCATGATTGTTTCATAGAATAAACTTTTATGTAACTATTAATTACAGTCTTTGGATCAAAATCCGTAAAACAGTTTATAGGAGCGCTAGATTAAAGTTTAGTTGACTCTATTTGATCACTTTCACTCTGAAAGATAAAAGTAGTCGACGTGCCGAAATCGTGTTCTCGTGTCTTTCTTTGATGAGAAATCAAACAAACATTACTTAGACGTCGTCGAAACTTTGGTGAACATTTCTTTATCCTTTATGGCCGATGAAAGTACATGTAGTCGATGGTAGCAAAAGACACGTGTTTCGAATAACTTCTATATTTGTCCGATGATCTTGGAGAGGGCTGGATGACAATGAAGTTGTTGAAATAAGGAATTATATCCTGAAAAGGATATATCCTCCCTGAAATAAGAAATAATTAACCGACCAAAAGCATTTTTAGAGACTGTGTAAACATTTCTGTTTGAGGACAGCTGGTGAACCGAAAGTAGTTACTACGTCGGATAAAAGGACCATCTTGAAGAGTGCACATTTTCACGAATATGTAGGCCATCTTGGTGTCAAAATAACTTAAGTATTTCTGCGCAGATCTTTATTTCTTTTTTGTTTTCTTTTTTTCAGATGAATGCAACGAAATTCATCTTATCCATAAACCTCATTAATGCCTGCATACGTCAATGAAACAGGAATTACAGCATATTAATGCACGGATTTCAGTTGATGTCATGGCAAATTTACTTTATCGCACTATCGTGTTTAAATTTCAAACTGGTCCATCTAAAACCATTATAATTATTATTATTATTGTTTTTGTTTTTGTTGTTGTTGTTATTGTTTCAATCATAAATGCGATATTCAGCATATATCCATTGCCCTGTTGCCACTTTAGGCTTGCAAATTTTATGTAACTGTTTTCGGATGCATGTTAACAGTGTTTTTTGAGCAGGTTATACTACCAAAACTCAAGGGAAATAATCAACGAATGGAGCTAACCAATCGGAACCTCTTCAGTCTTTTCCATCAAGTCGAGAGAGAAACCCCAGATCATTCGAATCACCTCGGCTGTTTCGGCGAGATAAAACATGTCATCTGTTTGTCGGCGCAGTATTTTATAGAAAAATCAGACATTTTCTTTGCAAGAAATGTCTTCGCAAAAAAGAAATCACAATCAATTAGAACAATCTCAGTTATTTCTACTTTTGGATTGGCCACAGGATTGTGCGATAAGTTGCGAATGAAAATATAATTCGATGCATTCGCAACTTCTTTCGTAAATAGCTGAGGCGGTCCGAATAGCAGCTATCGGCATCGAAGTTGCAAATGGTAGTTCACCGCCAATGAGAACTATTTTTGGAACTACTTTTGTTCACATGGAACAATATGGCGGCAGAAGGAGACAAAAGTCACAATTGGAACAGTGTTGGCCTTTTCTCTCGCAACATGTGTGGTGCAATTCGCCGGAGGCGTGCCACCAAACCCATCAAATGTATGTGTATTCCAACAACAACATCCGAGGTTATTTCTCGACTTGACGGAAATGGCCGAGCAATGTTCCAACTGCTGAGATAACAACATTTCCGAAACGGTCTATAGCCGCTCATTGTGCATGCGTCATACATCGCTTACTTGTCTGTGCAAAATCTATATAATTATTTTTTATAAGCACTGTCATAAAATCATTTTATAATAAATTCATTCGTAAATGTACGGGAAATAATTTTATATTCACAAACTATAATATTTTTATATATTTCTATGACTATTCCGCGAACTAAATGAATTTTCCCGGATGAATTGAAGTTAGCACCTATTTCATTCTATAATGTATCCATATTTCCAGTTAAAATTGTGATTTTTATCCCCACGCTTTTTAAAAAACGCCAGAGATATTGTGATTGCATCCATTCGTTCGTCCGTTCGTCTGTCTCTTACGTTATCTCCTCCCACACGTTTAGGTGAATATTGACGAAACCTGGTGGCTATGATTCCCCATGTTTTAAAGTGGCGCAAGATTTACTTTGTTTCGGACCTCGCCCCAAGGGGTGGGCGTAGTGGCAAAGGTGGGAGTGCTTTTCCCAAAAAGTTTAATAGCAAAGTGTACGATGTTGCCTAATGAAAATTGGTATGTGTCATCATTGTGCTCGGGTGCGTCATATATTATATGAGTTTTTAGTCATTCCCCATGTGTCGTGACTTAGCCATTGTCTCCCAAATTGGAAACTACTGAGATACCCACCCCATAACCATATATTCACTTACTGGTCATAAAGAGACGAAAACATTCTCACAGTCAACGTCTGCCCTGGGTCTGGCTTAGCCCCCTACCTGAATGGGGCCCTTGGATCACAACTTCAGAACCATTGATGACCCCCACACCATAACTAAATTTATTATAGACCTATCAATTTTGTGCTCAAGAAAGGGACAGAATTTTACCGTCATTTCCTAGAAGTTGGAAAACGATACTCTCGTTTTCCAAATATGTATCGCCATCCTTTCACATGAGGATGGACCTACTTTTTCCTCGATGTTTCCCGGTTACAACTGAACAAACGTGAACAACTATGCCGTATACACATGAGAATTTTTTTTGGACGTTTGGGTTTCTGTAAATATTCAAGGGTTTATACTTCCTCCTTAGTTCAGCATAAATAGGACACGGCACAATAAAGTGATACTCGTTTTCTATCTCTGTGTTACATATCAGACATATTCTATCTTCATACCGAATATATTCATGCCTTACTGTATTTGCTCTAACTGGTAAATTTCCTGCTCTTAACCAACAATTAGGTTACCTTAGTGCGACTCACCTAGGTCATCTAAATATTTTTGCCGTGTAAAGTTATCTTTAATACACTTATAAAAACGTAATCTATCAATTCCGTTAATCTCATCAGTCAGTTCTTGCATGAAAATATTTTTACATCGTTGTCTAAACATTGCTATAAACAGTCGTTCATCAATGACACTCTGTCTAAACCAAACATTACCAAATCCATATTTTAATAATATATTTTGTACATCATTTGCCCGACATTTACGGTTTTCACCCCATTTCAATTGGAAATTGTAACATTGTCTTGGTATTCTGCTATTTGGAATATTTAGAACCCGAAACCAGTACTTAAGAATTCGAATATATCAAACGTTTTTTTAAAAATGCATTCTCCCTAATTCATGATATGCAAAAGCACGTGGTGTGTTTGTTGACAGACCCATTATAAATTTCCAAAATTCAATGTGCACCTTTTATATATCAGGCGCTTCATGGAAGCCCCATATTTTGGATCCATAGTTTAAAATATGTAAAACTTTTGTTTCAAATATATGAAGCAGGGTATGTACAGGTAATTTGCCAAATTTAGATAAACTACTTTTCAGTGTGTGTATAGCTTTTGCTGCTTGACAGGTCAATGTTTTCTGACACATGAATCAAGAATTGTTTGAGAATATGCAGCCCAAATATCTAAGGTATGTTTCGGTTTCAATTTCTGTTGGACCGTGGTAATATTTCTCGTAGCTACGTAGACAGCCTCCCCTAACGAATACTACAATTCATGTTTTTCCAAGGTTGACCGATAGTTTCCATTGAAAGCAATACCTTCTCATTATATTTAACATTTTCTGGAGCTGAAACACTGTATCTGAGAATAGTATTAAATCATCAGCATACAACAATATGAATACTTCTGTTGTTTCTAGTGATATCTCCCTAGACTCATCTGCCATAGTACTCTGAAAATCATTTAGAAACAAGATAAAAAGTAATGGAAATAAAACAGATCCTTGCCGTACTCCAATTGGACAAACAAAACATTACTCAGACAATTATTAGAATTAACACAAGCATTCACATCTTTATAGGTTGCTTTAATCATTTGTAACATTTTGATACGTATATTATAGTTTAAACGTTTATGGTATAAAAGATTTCTCTCTACTCGGTCAAAAGCCTTTTCAAAATCTATAAAAACGGCATAAACTCTTCCTCGTGCTTTCCTCAGATATTTGCTTATTAACGTGTATAGTATAAACATATTGTCAACTGTTGAGTATCCAGACCTGAAGCCAGCCTGTTCCTCACCCAGAAATTCATTTCCTGCAACCCGGTCTTGTAATTGGTTATTCATAATAGTTGGAAATACCTTGCTTAAAACTGACAGCAAACTTCTTCCTCTATATTTGGATGGATTATGTGTATCACCATTTTTAAAAATTGGAGTTATTATCTCTGTTGACTACTTTTGTGGAAAATAGCCAGCATATGACTAGTGCACTTTAAAAAAGCACTCGATAAAACATCTATTCCACCGGCTTTTTCGTTTAACAGGTTTGACAGTGCGATTAATAATAATAATAATAATAATAATAATACAAGTAAAGAGTTACGGAATGTTTACTTGGGTAAATATTATCGCAAAAATTGCGTACGTCTGATATACACATATACACTTACTGGTCATAAAAAGACGACTACACAGCCACCTTTGACCCAGGGTCTTGTCTAACTCTCAGCATATTATCTGGATGTGGCCCTGGGTCAGAACCTGAAACTATTTGCCCATAGCCTACGTCTTCTACCCACACCCCCATCCCACCCATCATCCGCCCACCCCCACCCCCGTGGTTAATCTGTGTGTGGCCCTCAAGTCACTTAATGGTATTTGGGAAAACGAGTTCCATATTTTGACAATCTAAATCTATTTGCTTTTATTTTTAACAAATTACCTTGATACTTTGAGATTTCCTGGGAAAACAGTGACATTGAACGGTGAAATCAATTTTAAGTATGTGTGTACGATTTTCATCCCAATGAATAAAAGGCCCACCTTATTTAAACTTCACAGATCAACTGTAAAAATTCGAAATTTCGTTTCAACTTGACCGCTGTGACAAGACAACCGTATATTGATTAAAAAGAACTAGCTAATTACCTATTTCATTTTTTATTATTTATTTCCAGTCAAACCTGTGCTAAAGACCTCATCTTGACCACATGTTTTAAGAGACCGCAAAATTCCATTCCAAACAGTTGATATTTACCTATTTTAAGAAACACCTGTCTTCAGAGAATACATTTATTGGATCCCTTATGTGGTCCCTTAAGACAGGTTTTGCTGTATTTATTTATTTATTAATTTATTATTAAGAAGAAACAACTTGTACTTAATTTACGGAAGACTGAAAAATGTCCGGACAAATTTAAAAATCACAACAAAATATATTACAAATTGTAAAACAAAAGTGTAAAATTTTAATAATTTTTTACAAATTGTGACAGGTACGTTTAAAAAAATTCAACATTTCACGCTGCTTTGAGTGACCAACACACCACACTTACTAACCAACAAAGACTCAACGGAGGCGTGGACGTGAGAATGTGAAAAAGCGTGTCCGCACTTTTTTTTTTTTTTTTTTTTGTTTCTATAAAACGAGCCAACACTATTTGTTTCCTAAATCAACTTTTTTTTTTCTCATCAGTTCCGCTAACTGAAACAACAACTAGGAAGAGGGAGGATTGGGTCACGTCCCTTACTCTTTATTTACAAGTACCAACAAATTAAATTAAACATGAACGTATTTACAAGGTTGACAACGTTTTGGAGTCAGACTAAACTTCCAATGTCATATTGCCATCGATACATACTACGTTTCTGTGCTAAAGAAAATAGATAGCCATAATGTTCTGTTCACTAATAAAGAACTTTGTTGTAAAGCACACTAATATTCAAATTTATTTTGCAATACTCATCGTATAGATGTATCAAAACGTAAATCTTTGCGTGCAAAAATGTGAATCGTAACTGTTTGCAAAAACTAACACTAATGGTATATTTCATTAATAATAATAATAATAATAATAATAATAATAAATGTTCACGAAACTACCTTTCTATTTAATCATCGTTTCTAGAGTACTCACTGTCACAACAAGTCACTAAATGTTCTAAGGGAAATCCAAGACAGCGTTTGATGAAGAAAATACACAATATTGTCCACACACAATGGAATCTGATCCTTGTAATCTCACATTATTGAATTGAGTAGATGCAGTATTTCTTCTTATAAAGTCAATGGTGTCTTCTTCCAGAGGAGGTAATCCATAAAAATCAAAATATTCCACACTGTGATCGTTGGGAAAGTACACGGTTACCCAATGTGTCCCAGGACGATGACTGTCGTCTGCGTTGATGACATAGGCTTGAATATCTTTAGGTTTTCGATGGGGAAGTTCGTCTTTAGCACACACCACATGATTCCAAGAAGCTGTGTAAGAACTGAGAGTCAGAAGGTAATGAAGTTCCCAGGTATCCATTCTTTCTTTTAGTTTATTTTATCACAGGTAATGATAAATCATTAATTCACACCTGAAATTTTCCTTGAAACGTTCTGTCAAACAAGTCGATAAACGGGTTGACTCTGTACTCTGTTGCTAGAGAGCTTCGATGCTTTTCGTCTCCAGAGAAGTCAGTGGAGGTAAGGAATGGTCTCACAAGTCTTTATACCACTTTCTCAAAATCGTCTCTTCTGAGATGAGACTCCGTGCTTCTACAAGATACTCTTCCAACTTTTCTTCTTGACTCATCATCAAACATTTGTCGTGTTGCTTCTGACTAGGATGATCGAACTGACATCCATAACAATGTTCTCTGGTCAGATTGGTGATTCTTTCAGCCAGATCAGTAGCAAAACAAAATGTTGTTCTAGTTCTGGCCATTTTGACATCATGACTGTATTTTTGTCTTGTTCTGGATTTTAAAAAAAACATCCTCATCCCCTATCTTCATAGGTTCTTCATGTTCCATCTTTTCTTTTTTCTTCTAATAGTCTAGGATCACTTCTCCCAAACTGTTTATTTCCACGATATTGTCAAATTCTGCATCCAAGATGAATTTTACTGTGTTTGCCAGAACTATTGCAAACTGAAGTTCCACACAAAGTTGGCCCAATTTTTTAGAGTGGAAATGTCCTTCGTCGCTGCCTTGGTCTGGAGTGAAATCAAATCCCCACAAAGCAAATTTAGTTGTCGATATACTTAGAAATTACCCAAATTTTGAACATTCGCTGGATACTGCGAGCTTCGTGTATATATATTTCTGCAGTAAATCAGTATCACAAAAACTACGAAACAAGGGAACTTTATTGTTATATTACACATACGCCACTCCCGCATTTTGTGTACAAGATATTTTAAGGAAGTTCAGATGTTGACCAAACTTGTGCAGCAGGTACTGCATATAGTTGAAATATGTGACTATTCACGTGTTCGTGTATGGAGAAAATGTTTTTGTTGTTTTTTTTTATAAGAAGCCGCTTACATTCCCGCTCTTAAATGTTATATGCCTTTCGAAACACTGGTTCAGTGATTACTCATATCTCTGCTCAAAGATTGGGATTTTATTAGCTTCATGTAAGTCACTAAATGTTCCTGTTACTGCTACTTGTTCAGAATTAAAATACATGGAAAATTAACATACTTAACTTAATAAATTGTCCTTATGCTTTTGTGTAGGATAGGGATTGCGATATATAGTCTGATTTTAAGTGAAATCCCACCTAATATCAGATGATGAATATGGGACCCTGTCTTTATACAAAAAGTGAAATCCCACCTAATATCAGATGATGAATATGGGACCCTGGCTTTATACAAAAGCTATATATTCGGCATAAAGGTAATATATATTTTTAATTATATGGCGTTCCTATTAGCAACCGAAACGAACAGTTGTGTTGGAGAAGACACATCACCTTTCATGTGACAAGATACACGACAAGAACTTTATATAGTCTTTTTACTTTTCTTAGTGAAGGAATGTTACTTTATCAGACTATTAGATGTATGCAAATGTTCTGGCTAATAATTTGTAAAGCGGTGTTTTCTCATCTTACTAATCTAAACAGCAACATGGAAATATCTAAAGTATTTCACGAACAGTGTGCAATGAACATCAGAGAATATACACAAAAAGAAAGTTTAAGAGTTGTCCCATATAGGTCCGGAAAAGAATTTAAATTTGATGTTTGTGATTACAAGTACTTTTATCAATTTCCTTGAGAAAAACACATGTTGTCTGTGTAAAAGATATATGAGAATGGTGACACACCATTTCTAGTTTCCTTACTTTTCTTATTTATATAATGAAAATACTGACAAGGTGTAATAGCTGTGCGAACTTTATATCTCAATAGTATCTTCCTCCTTGAGTTACTTCTACCCCCCCCCCCCCCCAACATAGTACTATATCATTATGATTTGGGAAGTATTCGCTGTGACTGAGATGACTGACAGTCACTCCTTGTACTTTGGATAACTAATGTAGGTTGTAATACGGTTATCTATGGCTTAGATCGAGAAGTAAGACGGTAGTTCGTTCAGTACTTTTGCCTAGAAAGACCGTCTCATTACCTAATAATTGTAGTATATGAATGTGCGAAGCAAAGTCAAAGTGTAAAAGTTAGTGCGCTTCGTTATACTCTCCTTTAATTCATCTAAATGAAGCACATACTGACGAATTTGTAAAAGAATGTTTTCCAATATCGGACGTTAAGTTGATCGCATTAACGTCCAGACAATACATACAGTTTTACGCAGACAGTTCAAAAGTTATGTCATCCTGCTTTTCTTTCGCAATTGCTGATCAAGCGGAGGTTGCTTTTCGTCCAAAAGCATCTCGATAAAGTCTCCAACAGTATCCTCTATCCAAACAGTAGACAACCGTACCCAAACATTGTAAACATGGACTCAGATATCCAGTTTACAGGGGATGATATTGCAATTTGAGAATGTGAGAGTAAATTTTCGACGGCTGCAATTTTCAATCTGTTCATGTGCAACTGGTAGTTTCTGGGTGGTTCAGTATTCAATAATTGAAAAGTGACTCCCATCTGTTGAAAAATGATTCTTGACCATTTTTTAAACCGAGGTGAAATTTCGATCTTACACCGGCATCATTCAAAAACTGTGGAAGAAATATCAACATCTAGTTCCTTTCCGCGAGTGGGGTACACTCTATTGTTAAACGTTAAATTAATATGTTCAAAGCTTACGCATTAACCAGTTGTCTGGCCATTTACTTAGGTAACGTCATTCATAATAGTTCAGGCCTTAGAGAGAGAGATTTTGGATTATAGACGTGTGCGACGAATTTCGTCATGTACGTCTGATTAATGTGCGCACGGCGCACTATTTAATTGGTCACCAATGGTGTATAGTTATAACCCATTAGTGCACAAAGTTTGTGATTTATTTGTTACACCCCTCCATCGCTGCATGGTTTCCCCAAGAGTGGGGTTCATTGGAGGCGCGATATTTCAAGAAATTTGTTATTTAACGCGATTTTTCCAGTTTAAAATTTTTTTTTGTACATAGTGTACATGTTATTTTCAAAAAACAATACCAATCTTTGAGTAAAAATTACTCATATCATTTTCGTATCACGCACACTACAATTTTGAGTTATGATTTTTAGACGGTGGTTCGAAATTGATCAAATTTGTGTTTTTTTGAGAGTTTTAGTCAAAAATTGGTTTCTGTGCCAATTTGAAACCCTATAGGTATTTTGTGTACTCTTTTTAGTCCTTAGAAGGACTGAGGGGTTTCTTCTTTAGCGGCTCCAGGAAATACGGCTTCAGGTGGTCTGGCATTCCCTGTGCGATCGTCCGTCTGGTTCGCTCTCTCGGACTGTTGGGGTCCAAAATGTCTGCCATATCCAGTTCGCCCAAGTGTGTGAAGTAGCTAACATAATTGATTTGGAGCTTGTGGTAAGAAATCAGGTGGTTGCAGATAAATCCCACTAGTGTTATCGGGCATTCAGCAAATTTCTTTGCCCATTGTAGAAAATTTGAGGTAGTTTTTCTGGTCCGGGTTCTGCAAGACTTTGATTGTTGGACCCCTTTTTCTTTCTGCCCTCTTGCTCCAAGGACCTCCCTGACATCCTCAATATATCTCTGGGCTGTTTTCTTCTGCATCCAGACTTCATTCAACCCCATTGCGTACGACTAGTCGTACGTATATTGGAGCACCTGTTGTTCTAACTCGTCTTGGCTCATTTCCGGCGGTGGGATCGGTTCCGGGGTGGGTGGGGGTGACTTCCACGCTTCCGCCGCTACCTGTTTTTCCGATGTTTTGGCCGGTTTGTTTGCAGCCGATATTGGTGTGGAGGAGGCTTGAGGCGCAAGTGGGGGAGTTTTTTCCCCCTTGCTTCCTGCATGTTGGTCCCCTTTAGAGTGTCTTTTTCTTTTGTTTTTTCCCCTCTTCTCTCAGCTACAGCTGCTGCTGCTGGGGTTGGAGTGGTTAGCGCTGGCGTTGCTGTTTGGGGTTCCGTGACAGGGCCGCTTGCACTCGGCTAGTTTGCGCTCGTCGCTCCCTCTGTTGAGGCTGCGGTTGTCCTCTCCCTGGTCACCTTTTCCTCCAATCCCTTGGGGTTCTGTCTTCGTAAAAACTGCTTTTGTCTTCCCAGATTAGGAGAAGAGTTGTTCTTTTCACTTGAGCTCTTAAGCTCCACCCTGTAGCCAATGAAAGGCCAAGGCCCTTCAGGGCATTCAGTGCGTATTCAGGTATTAGATCCATGACTAGCGCTCTTTGTAGTGCTTCCTGCTGCTCTGTTCGCTGTCGACTGATGTCGCTGTGCTGAGAATGACGAGTTCAGGCCTTTCTCACCAACCTCCATTTAAGCAGTATGGTGTAGAACTCACGGTACTAATTCAGCTCCCCATAGTAAACCTATAGAACCAACATGATATTCAAAATTCAATAAATTTAAACTTCTCAATGCTCATGATCAAAGCTATATTTCGTACTACATACCGACCATTGATGCAAGCTTCTGTGTAGAGAAAACCATATGAGCCGTGGCATTTTGTTTTATCTACAAGTGTTTGAAACGTGTGTTTTTAATTCCGCGCCTAAAGAATCAGGTACTAATATCAGTGAAGAGTTTGCAAAGTCAAGTCTGTAAAAGGACTGAAATTTTAACAGTAAAATATTCTCTATTTTTTTTTTCAGTTATAAATAGGATAAGCTCTCAAAAGATTATTTTTTATTTTTACTAAAATATTACGTTTCGTTATCAACGAATCATGGCGAGCCAAACCATATATATATATTCTATGTTTATTTTCACTCATTTCTAGACTGGTTCCCATTCTTCCATATAATTAGTACCGTGAGCGCTGTATATATATAGGGCTCGGCAATACGTTAGTCACGTGTTGAGAGTGCTGTTGAAGTTCTAAATCGGTCATATGTTCAAACATATGAAAACACATTCAAATTGGGAACATGGCATAATGTTACAATGCTAGAAACGTAACATGACTTGATCGATGATATTTTAACTTCAACAATAAAAGGATTAAAAAATACCTTAGATATTATTTATATCATGATCTATTATGTTTTGTCTCCCATGTTCGTCTTGTGGAAACGCTTTTAAACTTATTTCTTTTGATGTATCTAACTGTACCCTCCGTCCTTAAAATTAATTCGAGTTTAGAGTTGTTAACCTTTTTGCACTAACATATCTTTTCTACTTAAAGTTAAATTCAACGCCATCAAATATTGGTGTTGCCAAATTGGGGGAAAAAGGACAAATATGCAAAAGTCCTATATAAATATTATCCTGAATGATAGCAAAGCAAATAATAATACTTATTGATGGTTTGATTACGAAAAGTCTGTTTTGAAGAATGTGGATTTGGATACATTTGGTTCTCGCAATCTTTCCTTATAGCCAATGGCTCATCAAAAGAATGAAGAACAGACTAATGAACATATATCTTCAGACATGGAATGCAAAAAAAATCTTTATCTAACAAATGAAACACCTATGGGCTTCTTAAAACAGATCTTCCTTTTAAAGATTATTTAATTTCTTTACCCCGAAAGTTTGTACATTATTTACTTTAAAGGACTAGGTACTACAAGGGTCAAATTTGGCCCAACAACCAAAAAGCTCTAAGTTTTGTACAAAGACTCTTTAGGATGCATTTTGTGCAGAAAAATAAAAATTTTGTTGAATTCAATCAAATTGTGTATGCTGGAGGCACCAAAAGTTTACCTACATAAAATGACGTTACTTCTGGTTCCATTACGTTAGCGTGATTTTAATGACGTCATGCATGCAAATTTTAATTTTTAAAGACTTGTTCATTATATATATGCAAATCTTGGGGACTAAAGGACTTTGACAAAAGACTTCTGCAAATATCAACAAAACATCCATAAGAAAAAATATTTATTTTATGCTAGGCAGTGAAATACTGGATTTTCCGAGTGATATAATTGTGATATTTCACTGCAGTGAAAAAATATCATGATATTTTTTCACTACCAGTCAAAAGCTCGCGTGGTGTAGTGGTATAGATGGCCACTTCGCATCCGGCGAACCGGGTTCAAATCCAGCAATAGACACAATTCTTTTTTGGTTTCATTTTCTTTTTATCTGATATTTTACCTTGAATTGGGAAGAAGCATTATGTAACTACTGATATTTTATGTGCAAATATACACAAAACAGAGCAAAACATAAACGGCAAACTGCTGACATTATCGCGCGGGATGCAGTAAGAAATCAGCTATTTGAGTGTGTTATACAAATTACTAGACAATACGCTTGAGCATAAAATAAAAAGAATATTTGCTTTCTCCGAGTGAATAACGGATATATTTCATCTCGTGGGTGAAAAACTTAAGTATTTTCACTCGTGGCTTCGCCACTCGTGAAAATACTGAGTTTTTCACCCACTCGATGAAATATATCCGTTATTCACTCGTTTCAAGCAAATATCCTCTCTTTATTTTATGCTAGGCAGTGAATTACTGGATTTTCCGAGTGAAATAATTGTAATATTTCACTGCAGTGAAAAATATGATATTTTTTCACTGACCGTCAATAGAGATGGATAACATTATGAGTAAGACATTTCAATTCTTTTTGTAAGATCCTTGCCTGGTGTAAAGGTTAAGGTGGCTGCTTTGCATCCAAGCGAACCGAGTTCAAATCCACGAAGGGATGAAAAAAAAAGCATTTTTTTGTCTACTGTTAAACCTTCAATTGGGAAGGAGCATTATGTAACTACTGATATCTTCTGATATTTTATGTGCAAATATACAAAAAAAAAAAAAAAAAAAAACCAGCAGAACAACAAGAACGGTAAACCTCTGACATTATCGCGCGGGATGCAGCAAGAAATCAGCTACTTCAGTGTTTTTTTACAAATTGTTAGACAATACGCTTGAGCATAAAATAAAAAGAATATTTGCTTGCTCTGAGTGAACAACGGATATATTTCATCTCGTGGTTGAAATAACTTAAGTATTTTCACTCGTGGCTTCGCCACGCGTGAAAATACTGAGTTTTTCACCCACTCGATGAAATATATCCGTTATTCACTCGTTTCAAGCAAATATCCTCTCTATATTCAACTTCACTGCGTTAATTTATTTATTTATTTTTATTCAGAATGCCAGTACTTACCCTAAAAACAAACAAATGGTGTGACATTTACATGCATAATGTATGGTAAGAAGAATATTGACATCAAGTCCCTTGTCGATAACAATTCCAATACAAATGAGCTAACTACATAGCAAATACATGAGTATTTCGCCATACAATTATCGTCACAAAAAATCTAAATGTTGTACATCGTCACTGTATGTTTAAAAGAACTAATTATGTTCACATGTATAACTAGAACACATACAGTATATAACTTGACTGGAATGTACAAGGCAATACTATTAAATTACCGTTTTAATACAAATATTAAGCAAGCAAATGCATGTTCTCGTAATGACCTATTCACAAAGAATATTTACACAGTCCAAAACAGTATGTACTTAGATCTTTCAAAATGATATATATTATTAAAACTACAGAGAAATCTGACATAACAATATTGACTGTTTTTTTTTTTTTACCTGGACTAATTACTTCACAAGCATCTTGTAACTTATTTTTAATGATGTATTACTCTTCGATGTCAGCTGTATCATCATCATCACCACCGTTATCATCATCATCACCATCATTCAACTGAGGTTCAGGAAGGTATTGCGCATCATTCAAATAAGAACTCCAATCAGACATCGAATTAAAAGGTGCATTTTGATGACGTGCATATCCAAGGTACCAGATGACGGCTGCTATGTGCGCACACGTACCAACAACACGGGCTCCGGATCGACATTAGCAGTACCAACCTCTGACTGAATATTGATCATAATCAAGCCAGAGTTTATAGGCTCTACTGGACACATGCCGGCTCTGAATTTTTGCTATTAGAAGTCCATTCTGGTCTTTATGCACTAATAAATCATAACCTTCATTCTCGCTAAGGTACTTACGGGTGTAAGATTTTGCTAACTTCAGTTGATATACTCCAAAAGTAATATTTTGCAAGTCTTCCTCATCAAGCCTTGGAAAGTCAGGAATTATGGTATCTGAGGCATCTATCTTTTCCCAAGGATTTCTCATCTTGTCTAGACCCTCACGTTCCACCTTCTGCATGAGCTCATTACCATTAAGATTTTTTCATATCAATGTGGAAACTAAAGTTATTACGGATTACTATCTGTACTAAGTGGAACGAAGAAGAAAAAATAAATTTCTACTTTCCTGGGAATCGTACCCAGGTCGGCTCTGCGTGTAAGCGGATATTTTACCATTAGACCACGAAACTATGTATACATGATTTGTATTTATATGAGCTATATAAAGTTTTTTGTATTCTGTAGCAGCCACATGGATTATCTTTCTATTAAATATTTATGGTGTTTAGCAGACTGTTTATATAAGATATCGTTTATGCATGTTTGCAAATCAATATAAATACTCTTTTCATAGTGCGTTTCCTCACTAACCCTTCCAGTTATAAACATAGTGAGTTTGGAACTAGAGTCCCCTAGAGAATCTGACACCAGTTACCGCACTGTCGTTAATTCTCATGGATTATCTTTATTATTGATGAGACAAAATGTACCTTATATTGAATGTTAATTATTTATTCTGCCATTTCAAATTGTACTACATTGAGTCTTCAATAAGTGATGAACGTGAGGTAGGCCTGACTGATTCCGTACGGAAACTGCATAGACCCTCAATCACTTTTTATGATTGGAATTTTTTTTACCAAACAATTAAAAACGAATTAACAAAAGTTTCACAGTATTGCATACCACTGTATATAATGCTCTTATAGAGAAATATTTGTCCAAAATACCAGTCTGATACAAATATTTTATAAACCAAGCTGGATTTGCTTATTTCTTCATAAAACTCGTCGTCTGCAAATCAACACCGCCTGGAAATATTTCAACTGTGAAGATTTTCCTTAATTTCTAATGGATATGTGTGTCTGATAATGTAAAACTGCATTTAATTTCATACTTTACTCATTTATTGTGACATAATATTTGTAAAATGAAAAGTTACATACCTTGTAAACAGCTGCTGCGATAAAAATGTCACTGTTACCTGCCATATTACCTAACCATTTTCTTTAAAATTACCGTATCCCACATGAGTGAAACAATATACAATTTTCTGAGATTACAACTTATCTAATAAGGGAAACGTCTTGAAAGTTTCCCGTTGTTTCATGGCTGCGGGAATAGTTTAATATATATAAATACATTATAGTCAGACGAATTTTTCACATTTTCCGCCTCACGCGCGGCTGCAGATGACGTCATCGCACGCGATAAATATGAAAATAAAACGTATTATTAAAGACAAAGGTATGTCTATACAAAATAAATAAAACAGCTTTAAAATAAAGAAAATACATTTTGGACATTTTCTGAGGCCATTACAGTGATCTAGAGTCCCTAGTCCTTTTTGTTGTTTATTACTGGCATCAGTACCAAAACATGAGTGCAAAAGCCAATATTAATATGGTTAAATTTGATTTAATACACTGGAATTTTTTCTGGAAAGTGACTCTTCAAAGGAGGAAATACCCATTTTTTCCTCAAGTGAAATATTGTGGGTTCACATGGATTTGAGGCCATGTAGTTTGATGATTACCAATGTAGTATTGAAACTACATCAGGTTTTGGAAATTGCAAAATCAGGGTGTTACACTGTCACATGGAAATAGGGTAATATTACTATGTGGTTTGGTGATTAGTAATATAGTATTGTTACTACATCAGGGTTTGAAGATTACAAAAATCAGTGTTACACTGTTGCCTGGAAATAAGGTAATGTCACTACATGAATTTGGGGATAGCAGTGTAGTATTATTACTACATCAGGTTTTACAGATCACAAAATCATTGCCTGGAAATAGGGTAATGTTACTACATGAGTTTGGGGATAGCAATGTAGTATTGTTACTACATCAGGTTTTGGAGATCACAAAATCAGTGCCTGGAGATAGGGTATTGTTACTACATGGGTTTGGGGATCAATGTAGTATTATTACTACAACAGGTTTTGCAGATCACAAAATCAGTGCCTGGAAATAGGGTAATGTTACTACATCAGTTTGGGGATAGCAATGTAGTATTGTTACTACATCAGGTTTTGCAGATCACAAAATCAGTGCCTGGAGATAGAGTATTGTTATTACATGGGTTTGGGGATAGAAATGTAGTATTGTTACTTCATCAGGTTTTGGAGATCACAAAATCAGTGCCTGGAAATAGGGTACTGTTACTACATGGGTTTGGGGATAGCAATGTAGTCTTGTTACTACATCAGGTTTTGGAGATCACAAAATCAGTGCCTGGAGATAGGGTATTGTTACTACATGGGTTTGGGGATAACAATGTAGTATTGTTACTACATCAGATTTTGGAGATCACAGAATCATTGCCTGGAAATAGGGTATTGTTACTATATGGGTTTGGGGATAACAATGTAGTATTATTACTACACCAGGTTTGCAGATCATAAAATCATTGATTGGAAATAGGGTATTGCTACTACATGGGTTTCGGGATTACTGTGTGTACACAAATTTAAAATTCTGACAAAAAGGACAAGCAAGCAATTCCTTTTTTTTTCTGGAATCCGATATTTTTTTTTTTTATTAAATAGTGATATAAAATATTAAATGTTCAAGTTCATGTTTTAAATTATTCTCCTTTTGGTCTGTAATTATCACCTAAGGATAATCTGTTAAGTGTATTTAACTATTTGATTGTCTCAGTACAAAATTAAATTAGTATTAACGCACTGTAGCAACTTAGTGTACAGATATAGAGAAAGACAGACAATTTAAAAAAACATAAAACAACAAACACACAGCGACAATAATACCTTAAGGAGATGAGAAAGGTTGCACCTATTTAATAAACTTTCTTTTCCTATGTCTATGGCATCACTGAAGCATAACTGCACAAAGTTTGGTTGCGTTTACAACAATTGGGGTTTGCTGCAGAGAACAATTTATATTACGAGATAGCGGTCTAAGTGGGGTGTCATATGATGTCATTGCTGACAAATGTTATATCCAAACAAGGGGACTAACTTCCCATACTCATCAGAAAATGAAGTTTCCTGGATGTATGAGCTAGTTATAATAAATTTCTACAAACAAATCAGTTTCATTTGTAAAGACAAATTTTACTCAATGTTTGGATACTTTGGTTCATATTTCAGTTTAAAAAATGAAGAGAATTCAGAATGTTTGGCGAAAATCTCCATCCAGTTTCTTGCCTTGAAAGGAGTAGGATACCACCAAGAAGCTTAAAATGAGCTTCTATTCTCTCAATAAATGGATCTGAAGAAAGTATATCTCTTTTGTGCACCTAAGGTGAAATATGAAAAGTTGCTAGATCCATGGGACATTTCTAGAAATACAAAACTACATCGATATTAGTTCTCTTAACATTTGTATACACACTTTGGAATTAAAAAGAGTGTCATAAACTCATTTTGTATGTTTACTTCTAATTGTCAGAAGACATTGAAACTGTTTAGAGTGGTAAATAATCTGATGATTTAAAGGTCAAATATTTTACATGTTACTCACAATTGACTAGGTTAGGCGACTCAATGTATGCCTTATCATCCTTCTCTGTGTCATATTGAACAGAAAAATCAAACTCTTTTCTATAGCAAATGGTCACTAAATGTATGAATGTTTAATTTTTGCCAAGACAAACTAAGCATTACTCTAATTATGATGCTGATTCCTGAAACAATTACCATTGTCCCCGCAGATTGTAAGATTGAACAGTCGGCATGTGTCCTATCCAACCTATAGCACTACCCCATGGGTGAAGAAAACACATCAAGGTAATAAGTATGCAATCATATTTAGCTTGCATCCAGATAATGTTATCCACTTTTTCATATTTAAGATGACATCCATTGCATTAGTTGTAAGTTCAGATACATCTAGACTATCTTACTTATGGTAGGCACTAAAAAATCAATACTGGTTATGTTGCTTTTTCTGGAAATAGTTGCATTTTTAAAAAAATGACTGGAATTTTAAAGGCAACTGACATTACGAGAACTGGTTCAGTCACACCTCTTTGCTTTGAAGAAATGTCAAATGTTTTTGGCCAAAATCGCCACCTAGGTAGTTGCTTTGGAAAAAAGATACAAAAATAAAACTCTTAAATGGTACTTCTTTTTTAAATAAATGGATCTGAAGTATATCACTTGTGTCGATCAAAGGTAAGATATGCAAAGTTTTTATATCCACGGGCTATTTCTGGAAATACAATACTGCATATATAGTAGTTCCTTTAACATTAGTATAGACCATTTGGAATACAAAAGTGTGTAATCAACTCATTTGTTTGTTCATTTCCAATGGTTAGAAGATATTTAAACTTTTGTGAATAGTCAATATTAGAATTGTATACTTTCAGAACCAAATATGTAGAATATTCCTCACAATTGACCATCCAGGACACCCATTCTATGCCCTATTATGGCTCTCAAGATAACTTGAGTGAACAAATCAGATGCTTTTCTAGACAATACAGACTAAATATTCCTGTAGTTATGATGCCAGTTCCTGAAATAATTACCATAGATCCACAATTTTAATAACTGAACAACCCACATGCGTCCTATTCATCCTAAACAGCATCCTACTGGCGAAGAAAACACATTTCAGCAATAAGTATTCAATCCAGTTTTGTTTGCATACAAAGTTTTAAGTAAATTCAAAACTATGTAACCATGTGAAATCTTGCTGTGTATAGTGCGTGCATTTGTAAGAAAGAAATATAGTCAAAGTCTGATGTTCCCATCTTTAATAGTTGCAAACAATGCATTCTTCCAATTTGCACCCATAGAACTGATTAATTTACTGTTTTTAATTGCATGCATTAACAAAATTAGCTATGAATGCATTTTGGCTGCTTTATTTTCGAAGCAATGTGTTGATAATGGATTTCAAGATATCACTGCACTAATAAAGTTAATTATTTAACTCCATCATTTTTCCATATCTTTGATGAAATCCAGTGCATTAGTTCTAAGCTCAGATGCACCAGGATGATATTAAGTATGATATTCACGAACTTCGACACAACATATGCAAAACTCGGCATAGGTTAAGTTGCATTGTCTGGAAATAACATCATTTGAATGAAATCACTGGAATGTTTAGTGCAAGTGTCATCCAAATAAAAGTCCAGAAGCTGAACTCAATAAACAATATATTTTCTGATTAGGCATTAATGCTGATTTCTATTGAATGCAAGTAAAAAAACTCACTGGTCAGCATCTATAGGAAAATCAGAAGCAAAATATTAATGAGTTTAGGAACTACAATGCAATAACAGATAATTGGCTCCATGATTATAGTGATACCTAACAAAAGTATATATATATATATATATATATATATATATATATATATATATATATATATATATATATATATATAATTTTTATAGAAATCAACTGGAAATAAGAGAACATATATTCAGACAATATAAGAAAACTAAAATTTTGGTTGATTTTTAGGATAATACATTGCATAGATTGAATTTAACAGAAAAATGTATAATGTTTGTTTTTTGGGAAATTAAGGAACAATTGTCAAATACAATATTGATAATAACATAATAGTTCATTTACACACCGAAAATTAAGACACTTTTGCCACTTGTTGAGCAATGTAGGTTTTTTTTATCTTAAAGAATCTTAGTTAGTAAAAAAAAATATATAGTTTGCAATAATTTTGTGAGGATCATATATTTAGCCAGCATTGGTCAAAATAAAAACAAAGTACCTCCCCATAGACACGGGGTAGAGACTTGATATTTTAAGCATAATAAGAAGTACATACTCTCCTTTGTCCCCCCCCCCCAATAAAACTGAGACTTGTTTACGAGAAGTTAATATTGACATATTCGGTTTCATCATCAACTCTCAAAAATATAAGATATAGACTTTATGTATATTATACAGATAAAAGACGTCAATCACGAATAGTTAAAATAAGTTCTATATTATTGGGAAGGATTATATAACATTGGTAAATATTCCTAATAGAAAGACAAAACAAATTATATAATCATACCATTTTACTAACAAACTCAATACACGTCGCTCTATCGATCTTATCATGTGTTTCTTTCGTGCAAATTGTACATCATGGAAGAAATTGTATCACACCATAAAATATCTAACATATAGTGTTTGTATTGTTGATTTTTTTGTTCAGAAGAGGGTACGATAGATGGCATTCGATGCCACCAGAGCGATGAAAGACCCTCGCACTGGAAGTATGCTGTTGCAAAGGTTGCTGTTGCATGTGCACGTTTGAACTTTGACCCCGTACAGTGTGCTTTCATCGCATTGATTATCAAATTCCAGACTCAGAAAACATCCTCTTGTAACAACTGCAATGCAGAAATATGTTCAAATTAGATAATTCATGAATGATGAAACTGCATTTTGATTTTTTTAAAAGTCAAGAGTACTACTTGATAATGTATACAATATTATTTTATTTCACTGTATTTCCTGTGGCAACATGTATGAGACTAATGATACTCAGGGGCGGATCAATTATTCCTCAAGGGAAGGGAGCACCAAATGCCACACATAATTACCTACCTATGTACCTAACTAACTAACTTACTGAGTAACTAACCACATACCTTAACTACATACAGGCAGACAGACAGGTGTATATACAAAATATAAATCATACACGTGTGACGCCCTTCTCCACACACCAGTTCCGGACATAGTGGAATGGAGGACTGGGTCTACCACAGGTACTGTAGTAGTACAATTGTCCATATACCATTTGGAAGATAAGAATAGGAGCACAAGAATTTGTGTTAGCCGATGCTTTCCATGCTTTTATTCCTTTGCTATATCACTTAATATTGAAAGAGACTTGAAGAACTAAGATAACACAATATAGAATTGTGTTAAGACATGGCGCTTTGATGGCCTATGGTAACAGTTTCACCATTCCATGTCAAATACATTTGGATCAATTGGGCTTTTCTGCATCAGGTTCAAAATCTAACGCGAGTGAACAACAGGCCTAACTTCTGGAGCAAAATAGAGTTGTTCGGGGAAGAAAACTAGACGTCATAAATAGCAGCAACTTTTTTGTCAATGATGTGATAACTTTGCATATATAAAATTAGAGACAAAACATCGCCACCAATCGGACATATTTTTTTAAAGATAGCGACTTCTGTTGTGAATCATGTTTTCGGCCGTTATTTTACTATCATCAATATTTCATGAAATTGATGTAGCGTACCAGAGGCACTGTGTTGGGATCTATTAATCTTGACTATTTATCTTGTCACTTCGACCAATCATTGTGATTGTCTGATACATAAAGCCAATGCCAAAGCTCGAAGCATTTTGAATGATCTTGAATTAGGGTGGTGAAATGGAAAGTTTTCAGTTTCTTCTTTCTTACGATAGTGCAATAGTATGCACATTAAACAGAAAAGCTTAAAGGCACAAACTCAAGCAGTTTTTATATTTGCACAATATTCATACAGCATGTTATACATAACATTTTTGTAAGCATCGACAAATAGGAAACAAGTAACAAGCTACCCTAAAATTAACAGCAAAATATCTCTCCTTACTATACGGCAAACTATTAAGTTTTTGTGCCACAAAGATTCACCATGCTTTCAATTTGCATATACACAATTGATAGTTGAGAAACTGCTCTAAGCCCGCCCACGTTCATTTACATAAGGAAATCATTTCTAATATATCAAGATGAAATTGTAAGGACATGCTGAACTAAATATTAAAAAAATCAAAATTTGAGCAAAATTAGATCAATGGTTGCTATGTTAATTTAGCTTCAAGTTACTGTATATTCCCCATATTTTAGTTAAAACGTGGGAGTAAGTCCCATACAGCAACCCACATTATGAAAAATTAGGCAATTACTCGTACCTAAATTAGCTTACAGTATTATAGAGGATCTATATCCTGGATCAGGTCACAAGGTCACAAATGACCTTGTTTTCATTTTTAAAAAAGCAACATCTACCACCACCCCGATCCCCACGAGACAAAAGTAAGATAATAAAAACCATGAACCCAAGACCCGTATAAACTCTTTCTTTTTCAAAAACCAACACCCTACCCTACAGAATATTTTCTTAGACCGTATGCCTCCTGGCTCTGCCACTACAAACTTGTTTTTATTTTTCAAAAACCAACACCCTACCACCCACCTCAACGAGCCAAAAGTATATTAATAGCAATTATGAGCCCAAGGCCACTACCATATCTTCTTTTTGTTTTTCAAAAACCAACAACAACATGAAAACATCTTGCCCCTATGCATCATAGTTTGGGCCACCACATTAAATGTTTTAAAAAAATAAACATTAAACATATGTGCTCTGAGGTTATAGCCATTACTGAAGAAATAATTAACTCCTACTGCTTTTGAAATGGGTGAGATATCGCCTGTGCTTTTTTAAGTCAGACACTCCTTGGGTTAAATTAGATAAGTAACAGGGTATTAGATGCCAGCTCTGGCATTATAACTTATTTTGTAAAAATTTAACATTATTAAAACAGAGCTACTGAGACCATGACAAAGTAGCGGATGTGGGTGAGACACTGCAAGCCACTCTTTAATGAACAATTTAGTACAATATTAGGTTATTAAACCACATGCTAGAATAAGAGATGAATGCCTACTATCTATTATTTTAGATTTTCAAATTAAAACATTTGTAAAATAAGAAAGAAAATTTAAAATGTTAGATAAATAAATAATGTACTATCATTTAAGACAAATAACAAGCAGTACATCTTACCCATGTGCAGCAGTTTAAAACATTAAAATAGCTAACAAGAGTTATCCAATTTAACAAAGCAAATTAATTTAACAAGATACAAATATATTACAGTCACAATATCATCCAGCACAGCTCAGTGGTATGCTGTGTGTGATACACATCCGTGCCAGACTATCAGTTAGAAACTGGCTGCGATGTCAAACTTACATACTGTTACAACTGTTGTCTATGATACCGTCGTAAGCCACGAGCAAAAAGAGAACATTAGCAGAGCGTAGAGGATTTTTCGCCCGTAACTTGCAACAATGATGATACCCTGTAATCTGTCCTCCAGGCAAAACACAATAACCTCTGTCTCTCTCGGTACTATATGCAATTAGAGTGCTTTCTTTGGGTCTGTGTGTGAGTTGATCTGAGCGTTTTTAGTCTTTTACCCATCTCTCTCTCTCTCTCTCTCACACACACACACACACACAGCTACTACATTTACGCTTTTTTATTTTCATGCGAGTATGAAATAAGGACACAATCTGAATCGGTTTTTATTTCTAATTTATTATTACTTCATGAAATTGAAAAAGTCATGAAACGTAAAGAAATCTTTGTTGATTGTCTGATGATCTTATAATTCCCACATCATGAACACCAAGCTGACAACGTGATATACATACACGGAAACAATGTTTAAACTTAATCCTTTTCTTGTTAGTCAAGGTAATTACAGCTTTAAGATACAATAAATATTTCCGTGGGAGATAATCTTTTCTGCCAAGATTCTTGTTACACGTAAACCATTTCCCATCATAGTTTCATGGGAACCACATTGTATATCTTATTAACCGTTATCAAGGCATAATAATGAAATGAGGTCGACTGAAATAACACAAGAATATACATCATCTGTCACATATAATTGTCATTTCCTACTATTTTTGTCTGAAGTTAAGAAAGAAAGAAAAGGTACTTTATTTTTACCCTTTGAAAATGCCTCTGGTTAGCGATATCATAGACCCCTTGTGACTATCAGTACACAATACATAACAACATATGGGATTCTCAATCCAAGCCAACGTCAATGTTTGTGTCTTCATTCAAAGATACACCTAACAAACAAAGTATCCCAGTCATACAAACTGATCGATATGAACAAGTAAACTATTGGTATCCTACTCTCTATGATAAAATAATTTCTCTCTAATTTATAAACTTAAAAGAGAGAAATCATATTAAAACCAACCCAAGAACACACAGGCACAAGGGGTCAAACCTGGGAACCACAGGCACAAAACTATCTAGATTGTTACAAATATATAACAAATGTATTTCCAGAATGAAATATCGGATACAAGCCCCGTTAGCCAGATTTGTCGCCTCTTTTATTGAGAGGGTCCTTGCATCTGTCCGAATCTTCGCATTCGTAACAATCAAAGGCATTCGCTGTAAAGATAGACATATAACCACAAAAGTGCACGAAAATTCGCACAATGAATGTGAAAGTTTCAAAAAAGGCAATTCGTGTAAATATGTTTTCGAACATTATTTACATCACAAATGCAAAATGAACAAGATAATGCACAGATGTGAAAGTACAATCAAGATTGCATTGAATGTTGCAAATAAGTTTTTTGAAAAACAGGCGCAAAGAAACAAAATAAGCATTAAGATATAAATAATACCCAAGCTTATTATTAGTAAAGAAGTGATTATTACATACATAAATATAAATAAATGTGTATTTATTTATTTCTTGATTTATAACATACCTAAGTTATTGCTTGAATAAGAAACTTAATATCCTTATGACTGAAAGAGAATTTTTAATGGTAATAATAAAATACTTCAACTTAGGAACACCTTTTTTCACATTCCTATATGTGTATGATTATGTTTTCTAGTATAGAACACCAGTGCATGATAATTCTATCTTGCCTCATACGTGGCCTTTATCCTGACTTATGGACTATGCAGACCTTCTACTGCGATAATAGTGTGCACAACGTTGCAAAAGCTTCCCACTTTCAGTCATCACTTGAACATTCTTTTACAATAATTAAGATAAACATTAATTATAGCACACTGGTTGAAGTTAAGTGTTCCACAAAGAAGCCGACCTAGCTACATGTACGTCTTCTTTAGTCCTTATCGAGTCGAAAAAGCTGTTGTTGTAAATGTTATTTTTTAAAAATTCATATTCTCATTATTATTTTTGAAGGATAAATCAATTCTAGATCAAAGTTGAATCAAGAACTATTTCATTATTTTTGTCTGTTTCAGTTAATCTTTTGGATAAAAGTGAACTTTACTTTTTGACCTGTTCACATTTGTATCATTGCGCAAGCTATCTGCAGTAAGTGTATATTCAGATGCTGTGTATTGCCATTACCTTAGCAATTTCAACCACTGTTCTTTGAAAGTTAAAATCTGTTTAAAAGTCATTGAATATTTACATTGAATATTTCAGTGTAAACCTAAATTGTTATGCACTATCTTAGGGCAAGGAAATGTTCAATGGGTGTTCTACCATTTGAAAGTTACAGCAGTATTCACAATAAGCCATTTTTACTGAAGCTTATTTTGTCGTTCATAAATTTGAGAAAAAGAATCCATCAGTATGCTTCAGTATATGATAGGGAACATCCACGCTCAGGATCAAAATTGTGCTTCAGACACTCGGCACAGCCTAGTGTCTGATGCAAAATTCTGACTCTCAGGTGGAAATTTCCTATCCTACACCGATGCATATGATGAATTATATTAATCTCAATTAATCTGAGTAACAAATATACCAAGAGTTGCAAAATCTCACATTACCTGATTGCAGGGAGACACCAATCCCAAAGACAACCATGCACGTGACACCGAATATTCTCATTTTTACTGGAGGGTGTCTTTATGGATTTTCAGTAATGTAAATTGCAGATCACTGTGTCTCCCACTTTAATATATATTGTGGGGTTTATGGGTTTACGTATTTATACAGAAATTCGATTTGGTCGATAGTCTGTACAGATTTTATCAAGGCAAGCTTTTAAAAATTTGCCCCTCCCATTGGTAAAACTATCGAATGATACTGCATCTAGCAAATTGAATAGATTGTTATCTGACTATTGATTGGCTGTTGTCTGCTTCTGAAATCTTTATTCCAGTCATGCTAATAATATATTAAAATAATTTCCTATGTACTAGAGGTTACAACAAAGGAGATACTACCGCTTAATTTTTAGTTTACGCTGTGGAAAAGATTGATTCATCGTCGTGATAAGTAGGTATCAAATAGGTAGGACTAGCACACTCGTGAAATTTATAAGAGTACATTCTATTGCAAAGGCTTCATTGACGCACAATATAAAACAATATCACTGTGATAAATTCTAATTCCATATCTCCTTATTTGTCAACATTGTCAGAGAGGTGATAGAAATATGTCATGATTTTAAGATAACCGGCTTAATTTATGTATTTGATGTTACATCTTTGCAACAATGCTACATAAAGTATGCGTTGTCTTTTTAGTGGTTTTCTTTGCTATTGTATTGATTTTCTCCATGTTCGTATGCCTATCTCCATATTCTTTATCTTATCCCTGTTTATAATATAAAGAGTTTCCATCCTTTGCAGTCATTGATATATGGGTATTTTACTTTGAGGAAACAATTTCAGCACATATAGTCTTTCTCTTTAATGAATTATGGTATCTTACTGTTAATTTATATACAAAATATATTTTCTGGACAGATCTGCTTTAATTGATATTTCATGCAATCAATACTTGAAATAATTTATTATGCAGTAATTTAGAATGAGATTCTTATATCTGGGCATTCCTTTTTTATTCTTTCGGCTATTCATGTGTAAATATTTAAAACAGTACATGTCTTTCGGCTATTCATGTGTAAATATTTAAGACAGTACATGTCTTTCGGCTATTCATATGTAAATATTTAAGACAGTACATGTCTTTCGGCATTCATATGTAAATATTTAAGACTACATGTCTTTCGCCTATTCATGTGTAAATATTTAAGACAGTACATGTCTTTCGGCTATTCATGTGTAAATATTTAAGACAGTACATGTCTTTCGGCTATTCATGGGTAAATATTTAAGACAGTACATGTCTTTCGCCTATTCATGTGTAAATATTTAAGACAGTACATGTCTTTTGGCTATTCATATGTAATATTTAAGACAGTACATGTCTTTCACATATTCATGTGTAAATATTTAAGACAGTACATGTCTTTCGCCTATTCATGTGTAAATATTTAAGACAGTACATGTCTTTTGGCTATTTCATGTGTAAATATTTAAGACAGTACATGTTTTGTTTTCTTAGGTCTGGGCATTGTCATCAGATTTGATGGTAAGCATTGCCTTGTGCTTACCTTAAAACTACCAAACTACACACTTGTCTCAATAACATGGGAATGTATCTTCATCCCGAGATATATAGAGGATATCAACGTTTTTGGAGTACATATAAGGAAATATTTCACAATGAATTTCGGTTTGCAATACACGCTCATCTATGCTCGATTTCTCCATCATTTTCAAACATGATTATGATTGTGATGAGAGTTAAATCGCTACTTAAACAATTGTATTACTATATTTTTAATCAAGAGCATATATCTGAAACTTTTTACCGTTTGTCGTAGAGTGTAACAGGTATACGATACTGTATGGGTGACACAATATCGAATAGCAAGAGGTCATGTAATTTCAGTCACTGATAATGAATGCATTAAATTATGTGGAAAAGTAATTATAACAGAGGCACATTGTTGTTTTGATTTCGATTTTAGGTATTTCTTGATGATGCCTATACATTGATTACATAAATGTATACTAGAGGGTCTACAGAATGTATACTGTATGATCTGTTTATCCTGATGGAGAGAGAGAGAGAGAGAGAGAGAGAGAAGAAGAAGAAGAAGCAGAAGAAGAAAAATGAAATAGGCTTAAAAATGGAAATACAGGTTTGAATAACCTACATACGGGCAGATATATTTCCTAAACGGGAAAAGAAAGTAGCTTCAAATGTGATATCGCCACTGATACATTTCAATGTCACATTATGAAATATATAATAAATAACTCTACCAAAAGTATGTATTTTTCACCATAGAGACTTTTGTATATGCTAACCTGTTGTATAACCTTGAAATTTCTTTCTTGCACTTAAAAAACCTATTCTTATGACTCTAGGTCTTAAAATAATGTAACAATGGAAAACTGCACTCACTCATAGTCACTGTCTGGCAACATAATTAAGACAAACACATGTTGTCAACAATGTACTCTGCCATTTTCTTTTAACTCTGACCTTACATTACTGTATGTAATTGTGTACGAGAAGAATTCATGATGAACATTATTTCCATATGGGACAAGCAGTATTGATGCAGTAGTTATTTATTATTGCAATTAAGAAAAGAAAACAATACATTTTTTTTTTAATGATACTGTTCTACAACGATACATTTTAACAAGGATTTGGATTTCAAACTAGTATCGGCGAAGACTATTTCTTTTATTGTACAATATAGTCTAGAGTGCTTCCTGCTTCATTCTTCTAAAAATAACTTACAATGGGGCAATCTCAAAATTTTGAAAAGACATTTTTACATAATTATAACAACAACAACAATAATAACCAACACTTATATATATAATAAATATTTTGAATTGTAGATTTTTGTATAATATCAAATATAATGTGTAATATGCCATTTATATTTCCTCATTTTATTAATAAAATCACATTTTTAACAAATATGGTGTTGAATTTATTTTAAAAAAATGGAATCACACCTCCACTTAATTACATCTCAAGAAGCAAATTATAAAAAAATTTTTTTTGTATATTTTAAGAATTTATGAAAATAATTTCTTGTTTATAGCTTTCATTTATTTGATTAATAATAATAAAAATAATAAATATTTTCAAACATTGACTCAATTAGTTACAAAGAATGTTATCTTCTGGACCTCATTTATAAACATATATACCAGCTAGTAAGAAAAATTATCCTTTCACACTCACACAGACAGACATACATACACACATTACACTAACAGAAAAGACAAACTTCACTAAGTATGTAATTTTTTTAATTTCCTAAACAGGATTCCCAAATGTACTTGGATATATTGATGACATTTTTATCAAGAGCCAAGTACCACAGGAAAACGAAGCAGAGTATTTACACAAAAAAAAGTTTCCATTCTTTGAATGTTCTGGTATGAAATGTTTCTGTTTTTATTTCGTCATCAAGAAGCTGTCATACTTACATGTGCAAGAAGTCAATGTAATAACATATTATATTGAATGGGAATAATACCCCTTACCAAACTTTCAAAAACATGCATAGAATATCACAGACTGAAAAAATAATTATAATTGTACACATTTACTTTTTGGAGTGCAAAATGTAGACTACCATACAATTTATGAATGCACACACTATTCCCATCAGAAGATATAGACCACTCTCTCAATGATCCCTCTGTGGTCATGTGCTTTATTTACTAGGCTAGCTCAGCTATGGAGTATGAGTAACTTTCCACGTGCTTTATCTATTAGGCCAGCTCATCTACAGGCTATGAGTAATTTTCCATGTTTGGTTCTTGTCTCTGGATGTTCACGTTTCTTCACCTTATGCAAAGACCACTTGTGCCACTACATACCCATGTGGTTCCAAATACCTTATCAGTCACTGTATCATGATATAAAAAATACTTACTGATGCATGCTAATGACAGAATAGGATTAATTTAAAAATGCACACTAATTTCTTTTAATTATAGCATTTATCCTTTGGTACAAGTGTGGGTCTTTTAATTTATTTGTGATTAGATTATCATCAGATTAAGCTATATTACATAAAAAATATGAATACAAATGTGTGATCAGCTTATCACAAAATATGCATTGATCATTAGATAATTATGGTGAACTATAATACTTGTAAAACACATATCCCCATGCTCCACTGCTTTTTCAAAACTAACTATCCACCAGTCAAAATCTAACTCTCTGATCAATGTGCATTTGATTAGAATAGAAGCAGGGGCCAATTTAAGTTGAATACTAGTGTATGAATTCATTTCTTAATGCCAGCTGTGTGTTTGTGTGCAGATATATACATATCTCTTTACTTCCAAAAATATGCCACCAGTGTCAATGATAGTTGCATGTATACATTAATTTTTTCATGCCTAATACAATCATACAGAGTGAGGATCTCAATATCTAAAGTTGTGACCCTGACAAAGGGGTTACAACTGTATGGAACCAGTGGTATTGCTCATAGGTTCCATTCAGTGCTACCTGTTACATTTGTTAGCAAGTAGGTCAGTTTTCAAACACACCAATTTTCATACATGTTTGTTGCAAATTGAGACTTATGTACAATTTTGTTTTGTTAAACTCACTTTTAACCTCATCCCAATGTCTGGTTGCACCAGAATTTAAAAAATGCTGTGCAAATTGAAAGATCACCTTAAATATTATCAACCGGTTAGGAATTTCTCTTGAATAGTTTAGGATGATTTCTGCATAATGACTTGTGCACATCTTTCACAACATCAAAATCATCACCAAATCATTGTTAAATATAAGGAATTTAATCAACCTATAACATGAAATTTCAGGACTGCACCATGGGATACTACTTGGTGACTCGGGTTACCCTTGCCAAAGTTTTCTTATGACACCATACCTAAACCCCCATGAACCCCGTATGGAGAATTACAACAAAGCCCATTGCAGAACGAGGGTTTTAATTGAAGACATTTAGTATTTTGAAGAGAAGGTTTCCTTTCCTGCACTTTGGGCTTACGATCTCATCCATGAGGGCTTGTCAGTTGACAGTGGCCTGTCCTTGTCACACAATTTAGGTATAAACAGAAAGGACATCATTAGACATAATGACAAAGAGGATCTCATGATATGAATGGGCCAGAGATGAATGACATTATGGGCAGTATGTTAAAAGATCATATTGCCTGCACCTTCTATTAAGTCTCATTTGGCATATGGTATCTATGTAGTCTCCAGATATATTTTAAATGAATTATCTTTGCTGTTATATATTAAACGTTTCATCTTTATAGCAAAATTAAGTTATATGCAGAATATAATTAAAAACCTTAGCAAGACATATTTACACAATAATATTATGTTCAATATATTTTCTTCTTTCACAGAAATCATATTTAGGTGTGCAATGAAGAAAGAAATGCATACTAATTTAATTGGTCATACTAGTATTTTTCTTGTCTATCAGTCTTGTCTGAAGTTGAATGGAAATACATGTAATAGCAGAAGGTTTGAGACAAAATCTTTCTCAAACATTCAGAATGAATGTGTCAAGTTTAATAATAAATATAAAAAAAATGAATTAATTTACCTAACTGAGCCTGATTTTTCACACATGATGATTAATTGTTGAAGAAGATATATTAATATAACATATTTAGAGTATACTCAATTACTAGTATATCATAAGTAATTTGATTTTCATCATCATCAATCAGCAGCATCAGCAATAGTATTAGTATAGTCAGAATACTATCTCATGAAGTACACTGCTAATGTAACATTAATCTGCAAAAAGGATCTTTTGAACACAATGGACAATACTCAAACAGCAGATGCAGTTCTAATGTTTGAGTATAGCTGATGTCACAAAAGTACATTAAACCAGCCTGAATCAGCCACATCATGTAAGGATATAATTTCATTCAACATTATTTATTTGTGCAATATCATTATGTAGAAAACAAAACAGAATAATATAACTTGAAAATGAATGGAAAAAATGTGTTATATTTAATGATCACAGCTAGAATGTACAAGGATTGGTGATCCTCTACCTTCTCCATAGCAATTTGGTAATTTACCACTATAAACACCTCCTAACTTTTCTTAAGTACAGTGGTCCCTCGCAATTTTGATAATATTTGAAATTTGATATTCAATTGATATTCACTGGAGTAACACACTAGACTTCTTGTTCTTCTGCAGGGCAACATAAAAGTCAGTACATTCCAATGTATCAGTGCTTCACACATATTGCCAGCTGTGAAAAATAAATTGATATATCAATGCTGCATATTTTAATCGAGTGTTTGTCTTTCAATGAAAATTAAGGATGATATCTAAATATATTTGTATATGTGGTTGGAGGTGGGGGTGTGGTGGTGTGGATAAAGTGAAAGGTTGTGAGGAAGAGAGAAGGGACAATACTGAACCATCCAATTACAATGTTTGAAATGCATCATTTTGATTATCTTAATTTAAAATGACAATAGTTAAAGAGTCCTTTCTATATGTGTGGTGGTGGTGGAGATAGTGATGGTGACAATGTAAAACATTCATAGTGATCGATTATTGTCTTAGTTTAACTTAGCCATATGTACATAGACAATTAATATATCTATGAGTACATTTAAAAATATTTACTATTGTTGGTTCTACAAATATTGGAGTAATTGAAATAACTACACATTGTCATACTAGTGTCAAACAGTGACTGATTACAATAATTACAAATGCTCATTGTTTTGTTGTTTCAAATGATAACTTGTAACTACCAGTATGAACTTAGCGTCTTCTTTATACATTTCTTCTAGTTACATATAAGTATTCCTTTAAAACAGGGAAAAATTCAGTACAAAAATACAAACATGCTGTTTCATGAATAATAATTAAACTGTTTGGAATTACCACTAATTGTATTCTTGTTTCTTACTTTGCTATCCTCATCATCATCAATCAGCAGCATCAGCAATAGTATTAGTATAGTCAGAATACTATCTCATGAAGTACACTGCTAATGTAACATTAATCTGCAAAAAGGATCTTTTGAACACAATGGACAATACTCAAACAGCAGATGCAGTTCTAATGTTTGAGTATAGCTGATGTCACAAAAGTACATTAAACCAGCCTGAATCAGCCACATCATGTAAGGATATAATTTCATTCAACATTATTTATTTGTGCAATATCATTATGTAGAAAACAAAACAGAATAATATAACTTGAAAATGAATGGAAAAAATGTGTTATATTTAATGATCACAGCTAAAACGTACAAGGATTGGTGATCCTCTACCTTCTCCATAGCAATTTGGTAATTTACCACTATAAACACCTCCTAACTTTTCTTAAGTACAGTGGTCCCTCGCAATTTTGATAATATTTGAAATTTGATATTCAATTGATATTCACTGGAGTAACACACTAGACTTCTTGTTCTTCTGCAGGGCAACATAAAAGTCAGTACATTCCAATGTATCAGTGCTTCACACATATTGCCAGCTGTGAAAAATAAATTGATATATCAATGCTGCATATTTTAATCGAGTGTTTGTCTTTCAATGAAAATTAAGGATAATATCTAAATATATTTGTATATGTGGTTGGAGGTGGGGGTGTGGTGGTGTGGATAAAGTGAAAGGTTGTGAGGAAGAGAGAAGGGACAATACTGAACCATCCAATTACAATGTTTGAAATGCATCATTTTGATTATCTTAATTTAAAATGACAATAGTTAAGAGTCCTTTCTATATGTGTGGTGGTGGTGGAGATAGTGATGGTGACAATGTAAAACATTCATAGTGATCGATTATTGTCTTAGTTTAACTTAGCCATATGTACATAGACAATTAATATATCTATGAGTACATTTAAAAATATTTACTATTGTTGGTTCTACAAATATTGGAGTAATTGAAATAACTACACATTGTCATACTAGTGTCAAACAGTGACTGATTACAATAATTACAAATGCTCATTGTTTTGTTGTTTCAAATGATAACTTGTAACTACCAGTATGAACTTAGCGTCTTCTTTTATACATTTCTTCTAGTTACATATAAGTATTCCTTTAAAACAGGGAAAAATTCAGTACAAAAATACAAACATGCTGTTTCATGAATAATAATTAAACTGTTTGGAATTACCACTAATTGTATTCTTGTTTCTTACTTTGCTATCCTCAGTGAATGAGAGTAGTAAACTAAAAGAAGGAAAAAAATCTCTTAAGAAAAGATTAACTGAAAATAAAAATTTAACATGTTGTGTATGTAAATCAAAATCTAATTATCCAAACACAATTCATCATTCGTGTCTAATATTAAAAACAAATATTTCATAATAATTTAGAAAAAAGTATAAATTCCAAAGAAACTGCAAATGTATGCAAAAATACGACTGTTCCTAATTCTGACAAATTTAAATATTGTAGTGGTACTCCTAACTTCTGTCAGCTTCGTATGTCATTCTTATATTGTTATTTTTTATGAACATTAGTAGATAATATTATACACCTAAATGTTATTAAGTAAATCTTCCATATTTCCTTTCATATAAGGGAAGCCACTATATGAAAACAGAATTTGCAATTACACTTTCTTATTTAATGTGATAACTATGTGAAAAAATTACATAAATTTCAAGTAACATTTGAAAATAACATCATTGTGCTATGATTTCTATTTTTAAAAACTTATGACATTTTAAGGAACATAGTTAATTACTATTTGATGTTTTATTAAATTCATAGTTCCAATTACTGCAATAAATATATACAAAAGTAGTGACAGAAATAAAAACCTATATACTTAATCACTTTTCAATAAATTGTATGCATCATGGAGTTTTGTATCAGTGTATAATTAATTGTCAAGATATAAATATATATATATATATATATATATATATATATATATATATATATATATATATATATATATATATATATATATATATATATATATATATATATAAAATAAAATAACTTTAGTTTAATTTGTTGAAATAAAGATTATTATGGCAATTTACACACAACAAAACACAGATCCAGTAAAGCTTTTATTTATAATTATAATGTTTGCCTAGAGGGACTGTCTGCTGCTACTGATGAAACTGTTTTGGTTCATTCTGTCAATGAGTGATTCAGCGGTTACTGAATGGCACAATGTGGTTGTACAGAGGTCATAGCTGGGTTGTGAAACTCTCTGACAGAATGTTATGGATAACCCTTGAGTAAAGTTTCTTCAGCGGAAACTGAAGGAGCCCAGCGAAGACTGGGCTGTCCAACAAAGGTTGGGATGACAGCGGCAACTGTGAGGACTTCACTCAATGGGTTAAGTTTGAATACGCCATATAGTGCTGACATTTGATTCTTGGGTGAATAAACGGAATGGAATGAAGTGAATGCCTTTTATTTAATGTAAGCAACATGCAGC